>CAWUFW010001405.1:2126127-2865441 GCA_963921515.1 Calotriton arnoldi | reverse complement strand
CATTCAGACACTTATACACCCACTCATTCTTCAATACGCCTTTCCCTATATATATTAAACATATTTAAACTTTACAGAAACACACAGTCACTGGATGATGTCATCAGTGATGTCATTTGAGATGTCATCAGTGATGTCACTGACCATGTCATGAGTGATGTAATATGTGACGTCATCAGTAGTGCATTGCGGGGGCGCGAGTTATAGTTAGCTGGACTAACTATAACGGGGGAATTTCACGGGTTTTGTACGAGTGCAATGTCCAACTAACTATAACTGTCCCTAAAACCTATGGTTTTTTCAGTGAATATATATATATATATATATATATATACACATCACCTACTTTCCATAGGAAAAGCATTTTCTGACTTGCCTATAACTTTGGCATCGTTTGACCAATCTTCATGAAAGTTTCCAAAGAAAATGTAAAAGTAGGTTCTGTGTGTCATTGAAAGTTTGGGGGTGATCCATGCAGTGGGGACGGAGAAATAGGGGCACGAAAGAAGGGTGCGTTGTAATGTTAATTCAAATAGGAACGGGTTGTCGAACCTACAGCTCAAACCGCTGGACAGAATTACACCAAAATTGGAAGAAAGGTAGATGTGCTTACGCAGATTTTGCTTTTTTTATTTGGTGCAAATCTGTTCAGCAGTTTTTGTGTAATTACATCCGAACAATCTAGTGATGTCTCTGGCCATGGATATTTTGCGTCAGTTCCGCAGTGGTCGTGGTTAAATCGCAACATGTTCAAGGTAAATCACGAAAGCGCACCAGCAGGAATGCTCTGATTGGCTGGATGCAACCTGAACAGAAAGTTGCAGCTGCCATTTTATGGTCCGGAAGTGGTTCCCGCCGCTGAAAATTTGTGTCAAAGCTAAGATAAGGGGTCAGGGTGGAGATACTCTGGCCCCATGTTTGAGAAACGGGGGGATTAGTTACACAAGTTATGTGTCCAAAATAGATTTTTTTAATCGCATGCGATATGCACAATGATACCGAGACCGCCAGCATGGTCCCCCATGTACCGTCATGGGGATGTCGCGACTTAATCGTGAATATTGGTGAAAATATAAAAAATATATATATTTATACACACTTGCCGGTCACTGTCACAGACTCATGTACGCACTCACCAACTCACTCAGACACTTATACACCCATTCACATACCCACTCACACACCTATAAAACCAGTCACATACCCACTCATATACTTATGCACCCAGTCACATACTCATTCAGATACTCATGCACCTACTTACAGACTCGCTTGGAGAGTGACGTACCCATGTACAGACCCGCTCAGAAAGTCATGCACCTACTTAGAGACCCACTCATAGACTTATGCGCACAGTCTCATAAACACTTAGAAACTCTTACACCCACTCACAGACCCACCTGGGCACTCATGCGCCCACTCACAGAACCACTCAGATACTCATACACCCACTTACAGACTCACTCGGAGAATCATGCTCCCATGTACAGCCACAGTCAGAGATTTATGCACCCACTTACAGACCTACTCACACACTCAAGTATGTACTCCCAGACCCACAGACACTCTCACACACCCACTGCAGACCTACTGAGACACACATTCACCCACTCACAGATCCACTCAGATACTCATACACCCACTCACACACCCATAGTCACTCACACACTCAGTCACAGATCCTGTCAGAGAGTTATGCACCTAGTCACTCATACACTCAGAGACTCACACACCCACTCACAGACTCACTCAGATGTACATGCACCCACTCCAATCACTCACTCAAAGAAAGACTTATGCATCCACTCACAGACTCACCCAGACACTTGCCTTCCCAGTCACAGACCCACTCAGACACTCATGCATGCACCCATTCACTAACCAACTCAGAGACTTATGCTCTCACTCACAGATCCACTCAGACACTCCTACACCCACTCACAGACCCACTCAGACAATCACACACCCATACAGTCACTCACAAACCCACTCACAGATCCACTCACAGACCCACTCAGAGACTTATGCACCCAGTCACTCATACACTCAGAGACTCATGCACCCACTCACAGTTGCACTCATAGACCCACACACCCACTCACAGAACCACTCAGACACTCATGCTCCCAGTCATAGACCCACTGAGAGACTCATGCACATAGTCACAGACCCGCTCAGACACTCATGCACCCACTCACTCACCCACTGAGACTTGCACATAGACACTCATGTATCCACTCACAGATCCAGTCAGACAATTATATACTTAATTACAAATGCACAAAGGCACTCATGCACCTACTCATAGATTGCCTTAGAGACTCATGCAACGAATCACAGACCCATTGAGACACGGATGCACCCACTCATAGATGCACTGAGACAGTCGCGCAGTTCGTTACAGAACTATTGATAGAGTGATGCGTCATCTCACAGGTCCACTGAAATACTTATACAGTGAATGAGAGACTTGCTGATACAGTGATACATGCAGTCACAGATTCCACTGAAAGAGTGATACACTGTGTTATATAGATATTAAGGGAGTTATACATGCTATTATAGATTCTTTTAGACAGTAATATGTTTAGTGTGTTGGTTATGATCTATTTTGCAGTTATACGTTTTGTATGTGGTGGTGGCTATTGAATGTCTGCTTTTGTTTCGTCATTCCACGATGTATTCGCTGTGATCACGGCTACTGATATCATTGCGGCGCCCAGCATCACCGCGAAAATGAAAAGTAATTTTTGGGAACTACTCTTTTCGACAAATGCATAGAGAAAATAAACTTAAACCAAAATATTACTAAATGTGTACACTCAAACGTATGTAAATATGTCTATATATGTGTCTAACACTTTGTCAAAAACACACGCTAATTGCGACTACCGACAACATCGCGACTTTCGGTGGCGCCGCGACGAAAGAAAATTAATTTCAGATGTACTTTTTTTGACAAATATATACAAAGGGGAAAGTTAAATCAATTTCTTACTAAACAGCTAGAGTCAAACTTTAAATAAAACATGCCTGTATATCTGTTTAACACTTTGTAAAAAAACACGAGCAATTAGCTAGTATCGATGCCATCGCGACTTCCGGTGTCGCCGCAAAGAAAGAAAAAGCATTTTGGGTGTTGTTTTTTCGGCAAATCTATACAAAGGAAAAAGTTACATCAATATCATACTAAACAACTAGACTCAAACGTCAAATAAAATATTCGCGACTACCGATGCCATCGCGACTTCCGGTGTTACCACGAACAAGAAAAATGCATTTTTGATGGTTTTTTCGACAAATAAATACAAAGGGGAAAGTTAAATTAATTAATTACTAAACAACTAGACTGAAACTTTATGTTAAATATGTCTATATATGTGTTTTACATTTTGTCAAAAACACACTTTACTCGCGGTGAGTCCTCGGCGATCGTGACATCAGTGCAAAAACCAAAAATATCTTGAAATAAAATGATTAATGTACTTTTTAAATAAATTGATAACAAATACAACAATAAGTGGTGCACCATGCAAATGTAAATGTAAATGTAAATCTGGGAATGAATCACAAACCATGGGATTTGTGTGGGAACACCCACCACAATGTCCATGGAACGCCTTCCTTGCACAGAGTAAGGCAACGCAGCAATTTGTGTTGCGTTGCCTTACTCCAGATTTATGAAGCCATTCAAAACCATGCAATATGGCTTTACGTGAATTTATAACTCTCAGTTAGAGGCTTGCGTCACGTAAGTACCAATATTCGTGTTGTAAACGTGACACACACCTCTCATAAATATGCCCCCATGTCCGAAAGTAAAACTTTCGACCGAATCGAACCTTGTTTCTGTATCTGACCCATGCTCCAATGCAGTCAGCCTTAACTCGTGCTTCGGTACCAGTCAAGTGCAACCGGATTACCGCAGCTGGTGCGTAATGTTTTTTGGGCACTATTATGAACTTTAAACTTTGAAAATTCATATCTCCTGTTTCTTTTATTGGATAGCTTTTATGTCATTTTATTTATTAAAATGTACTTTATATTTCTAATTTGTTTTGATTTTTCTTGTGTTGTTTTTTACTTCATTACTGCTTTGGTACTGCATAAATGCTTTCCACATTACCTCTCAGTTAAGTCTGTCATAGCTTTCATGTGGTTGAGATCAGGTTAATTTACTGACTTTAGTGATTTACCCTAACAAGGATTGTGGTTATTACTTGAGGTGGGCACCTACCGAACTCCCAACTAATACCCCAATTTCTTACACAATAGATGACTAGAACCTGATGTACCTTAATGTCATGCATTGTTCTTTTGTCTTCGTTTTGCACTCTTACATGGTCATTCAGACCCAATTGGTATGATCGTACTTAAAACAAAACAGTTCAAAAAAATGCTTATGCTTGGTCCTTGCACTACTTAGCGCCCGATTCTCGACTTAAGAAACAAAAGTAAACAAAGTGATAATGGATGGGTTGCTTGAATTAATCTCTGCCACAAGTTTTTACTCAGACTGAATTCCCTTCCATCATTTCATGCCCAATATTCCATTCTGGACAGACCAGCCAAATGAAAGGCATCCTTCAATAGGAATTGTCCACCAAAATGGCCAGGCCAGGTCTTTTCTACATGGAAACACAAGCAAATTCTAACTAGAGATCTTGTTGGTTCTCATCAGTGAGGTTCAGCTTGAGTTCTATGGCACAGTAGGCACAGTGAAGAACCGGGCCTTTGGGCCTGGCGGCGCAGGGCACGCCTGAAATCTTCGGGTTCACCTGCCTTGTTGCACAGAGACACGGAATACTCTGTTGGCGTAGAAAACCAAGTTTATTAGCTGCAGCTAAGCACAGTTGTGCAAGAAGTACATCAAGTAGGTTCTCAGGAGACTGCCACTTGACTCCGTGGCTCACAAGCTTTTATCGTCGAAATACATCTGTACAAACATACACCCATCGCACAAATTTTTAGCCAATCAGGAGAGTTTGAAAACAAGATATTGTGTCACCAGAATGCTCTCTGCTTACATGTTGTGTGTTATCCAGCCCCCAAAGTTAATCAATACTGGTACCCATAGTTCGGTGTTTGCAATGGCAGGACATATCTGTATGCTTCAAGAGGAAGGTTACGAAGTAGGAAAACACAGGGAGAGAATAGCGAAGGCCAGAAGATAAGATATGGCGAGAGGAGAATACTAAAGGCTAACAGATAGTTGATACGGGGAATAGGTAGTCCAGACAAGGATTAGTTAGGCCGGCTGGTGTCTGAGATTGGTTTAAGGACAAGGACGGAGGGGGTTTTTGACACGTTGCAGTCCAAAAGGGCAGATACACTTCGCTCATCGGGCAGCCTGTGTAAAGGCAACACAAAAAATGGCGGTGACTGTAAGATGGGGTCAAAATTAAAGAACCTCAACAGGATCCACGTTTCAATATGCCCGTTGCACTTAGAGCACACTACTTACAAACTGACCTAGAAAAACAAAAAATGATAGGTGGAATCCTTGAATGAATGTTAGATACTGATAATTTCTGTCTATGAATAGTGATGTCAAGGCACTAACATGCTTGTCTCAGGAGAAAGATTTCTGTGCTTGTAGTGTGCAGATTTCAATCAGCGAGCGCGTAAAGCACGCAAGTCTAATTCTTCCAAAGGAGGTTCAAATGAAGGTGGGCTCTTTCCCCAAGAAACTGTGCAAAATATAATACAGAATGGTGCATTTTATAGTACATTTTCCCCAACAAATTGGGTAAAAAGCTATAGTTAAAATGGTTAATAATAATGGAGCCTCTCTCAGAAGACAATTCATCACCAGTACGACTGTCTAATGCATGATCTGCTGTAATTTGTGTTCTCATCTGAGCCCTTCAATATAGGAGTAAAGGAAACCCGAAGAAGAGACGAGCTACTGCCTGCTTTTAGCAGCTCACCTTTACTACATGTTTCTCTTAAACACTGCTATCAAATTATCGGTGGTCCTCTCAGGTGGTAACAATCCACAACTGAGCACATCTGGGCTGTGTGAAATGGATGTTCCGAGTTGAATGAGACCTGGCTGTGCTTGCCTTTGGCTAAAAAGTTCACCAAAAGTTAGGGAAGGGGTGTGTATTTTTTAAAAGTAATAATTTTATTTTAGCTAAAGCATTATGAATGCACTTGATAAAAATACACTGCCTCACCTCACTAGCATTCGCTCACTGCTCCTAGTAAAACACCAAGGGCCCTATTAGAGATAGGGCACACTTTTCCTGTTTGCGCTACGGCACACCTTTAAGCAAGTGTGCCAGGTGCAAACAGTATAACTACACCCTATCCTGTAGAATGTGCTTCCCTCAGGGCAGCAGTGAACTCCGGGCATTTAAGAGAAATATGGAGCAGCTGTTTAAAAGTATCTCTGTGCATGTGGCAACCCACCTGACCTTTAAAGAGGGATTTCAGCTCTCCTTGCAGGCGGGTGCCTTGAGTGACTGCACCTGCCTGCAAGGGGATGTCTGGTGGGTCCATGGGATCCCCTTTCATCCTTGCAGAGGACTGCCTTTAGAAGGCACACTGAAAGTGCACCATCTTTTTGTGACGCACTCTCGGTGCGCCTCGTAATCGCATGTTCGCCTCTGCACCAGCATCCAAAATACAGTGCAGGTGCAGAGGAAATGAGATTCCCTCATTTGCATGCAGACGCCCCTCCATGCAAATGAGGGAATGCCCTCTTGAGATAGCGCTGGTGCTACATGTGCACCAGTGCTATCTGTATTACAGAAGGGGCTGTCCAAGTGTTTGCGGCCCTTTCTGTACCACCAAAGTTCTCCAAGGGTGCCCAAAAGCGGGCCCAAATGCCTGTTGCACCCATGGGGCACTTCCGTAATATGGCCCTAAATGCGATTACTCAAGAGACTCACCTCTAGGGCCGTATCACCACACTAAATTGTGTGTTATACAAATGGCTGCAATGAGTGAGAGAGCTGCGGCTGGGGCAGCAAAACATTGCCAATCACGTTAGAGCTTTAAAAAAAAGAGCGAATAGCTGATTGTTGTTGCTCCCTCTGAGCCTAGGTTGGCATGCACATCACACAAAGAGACCATTTCTATGCTAAATGCATACACAGGCTGTGTGGGAACTGGGGGGTGCTTCCTGCAGTGCCAGCCAGGCAAACTCAGTGCACTGCTCTTTAAAATGTAACGGAGAAATGTGAGATCCTTCCATCTCAACCTTCTGGCCGTTCCTGACTTTCGGAAGAACAGGTCTGGCTGCTGGCAGCAGAATCTTTTCCGCTTAAGAAGCCCCGGCAATGTGGAATTTGCTCCCATTGAGCTTCTATCTGCCTGGAAACAAACTTGCTCTGTTTCTAGAAAATGTAAAGAACTGACTGTTCAGACAGGTTCACTTGGATTACCTTCAGCAATTTACCCTTGTCCTCAGGAGCCCTATTACAAATATGGGCGCACTTTTCCTGTTTGCACCACAGCGCACCTTTAAGCAGGAGCGTCGGGGCAAACAGGAAAATTGAGCTCTGTCATGTAGAAGGCTCTTCCCTCAGGGCCGCCACAAACTTGTGCTGCCCTCAGGGTAGCGCATTCAAGAAAAATACGCAGCAGCTGTTTTAAAGCTACTCCGTGTTCCTCTGTGCAGGCGGCAACCCTCCTGCACTTTAAAGAGGAATTTGAGATCCCCTTGCAGGCAGGTGCCCTTTAAAAGGCGCACTGAAAAAGCCACCTTTCAGTGCGCCTCCTAAAGGGATGTTTGCCTCTGCACCCGTGTCCATAATACTGCACGGGCACAGAGGCAAATTCCTTCAATTTCATGGGGTCACATCTTGAGATAGCGCTGGCACTACATGTACGCCTGCGCTATCTATATTACAGAAGGGCCACACAAGCGTTTGCAGCCTCTTCTGTAATACCAAAGTGCCCCACGGGCACAGAAAGCAAGCGCAAATGTCCGTTGCACCCCCGGGGCACTACCGTAATATGGCCCCTGGTTGTTCATCCAGTTTAGCGCCAAAAAACCTCTGGGTGATCGTTAGCTCTATAAATACAAGTAACAAAACATAACAAGCATCAAGAGTCGCTGGTTCTGCTGGGCAAGACAACCCAGCACTCCATCAGAGGCCGGGTGTCTGCATTGCTTTTTGCCTGGATGTCTGATACAGTGTGGGTTGCATCATACAGAAGAGGCCTTTGTAGCGCTCATGCCCATTTGGCTGCGCTGACGGATATAGACACTTTAATCCTCTAGGCATCAGTGTGACCGGAATCAAAGCTGCTAGCATCTGACCTGTCACACACAGTGCTGCCATGCGGTGGAAGAGCACCTCTCCGCTGACGTCAGGGCGTTTCGTGGATGGGGTCCAGTGTATTTAAAGACTAGTCTACTGAATGCGATTCTGTTGTGTGGATAGTGGTACTGCATTCACTACAAAATGAATGGAAAATGAAGGAATATGTGGGCATATTAGCAAGACCCACGTTATAATTATCGCCGTTTTAGCGGCAGGAAACTGCCGCTAAAACGGCGATAATGGGCTTGTTAATATGCGTTATAGAATTTCAATAGAAGCCCAGGTTAGATGTGCAGGACATCTAACCTGGGCTTCTATTGAATTCCCATAACGCATATTAGCAAGCCCATTATCGCCGTTTTAGCGGCAGTTTCCTGCCGCTAAAACGGCGATAATTTTAACGTGGGTCTTGCTAATATGCCCACATTGGGCATATTAGCAAGACCCACGTTAAAATTATCGCCGTTTTAGCGGCAGGAAACTGCCGCTAAAACGGCGATAATGGGCTTGCTAATATGCGTTATGGAATTCAATAGAAGCCCAGGTTAGATGTCCTGCACATCTAACCTGGGCTTCTATTGAAATTCTATAACGCATATTAACAAGCCCATTATCGCCGTTTTAGCGGCAGTTTCCTGCCGCTAAAACGGCGATAATTTTAACGTGGGTCTTGCTAATATGCCCCATAGCTTCTTATTTTTTTACTAAATTTACATATGATTCCACAATAATCTGGTGCTTGCTTTTACGTTCTGATGCTCCACGTATGTATTATTCTATAATGGACTCTATTAAAATGTTCCAGTGTTAATGAACGACGTCAAAACGAAATATTATTTATACAAAATAAATAAATAGCTACCCTATGTGAGATTATTGAATTTGGGTTATGATCATATATTTTAGCTTTGTTAAGAAATTATTATTTGCACACAGTGTAGTTGGGCAGCACAGTCTATCAATGTTTGCCACGCTACATCAATATTTACATCTATCAATTTCACAAAGACCCTTTGGCGATCTTCTCTCTCCTCTACATCATTGAATGTCTTTATGAAACCATCTGTGTAGATAAACTAATTAACTTGTGGAATTAGTATGCAAATGCGTCATAATTATATTCCCCAGTTGAACAAGGCCTTCTCTGAATTTAGAATAAGCTCCATGGTGCACTCTCTTCCTGGCTGTGTGCAACTGACATCTTCAAATAATTTTGATCTTAACGCTGCATTGGTCAAAACTGGTGCCGAGATTTAACATTCTTTTGCAGGGGCGACCATACAACAAAAAACAGCGTTATCTGATGCAAAGCAGAGCGAATAGGAGCGGTGTTCAAATTTCTGACGCTAAAATGTTTAGCCTGAAAGTTGACGCGAGAACAGTACCAAAAATCTTTAGGTCAAAGAGCGCCATCCCCTATGGAGCAGAAACTTTGCAAAAACCGTAGGATTTTATGCAAAACCATACTTGAATAGCATGTCCTGGCTTTGTGTCAAATCCTAATGCCAAATTAAACCAAGTGAAAGTAAGGAGCAAGCAGGATATGTGTGATATTCCAACGTCACGAGCAATTTCCATGAAATTACACATTTTACATGGATTACCCTAAACTACTTGTCATTGCATTGAAATATATACTGGAGGCTTTGTCTCGAGTAGACATCCCACATTAGACACTGCTGGCTGACCCTTTCACTTTAGTGCACTGCATACAATTATGCTAAACAGCCTTTTCTTAAAGGAGCGCAGCTGATAACATCATAGGCATGTAAAATGTGCCTGTGAACATTTTTTTAACATTCATGCAACCGAGTGCAGTGCAGCAGATTTTCAGGTGGTGCTGTCTTGCACGAATGTTAGTAAAGCTGGACCTTGGTTTAAGCTCTCTGCTGTGTGCCTTGGCATCTTAACTGGTCTACGAATTCACTTTGGACAAAAACCCTCACTGCCAGGAAGACTTTCTTAGAGTAAAGCAGCTGTGTCTACATACACTGCCACCTAAAATCAAAAAATTGCTGTGTCAGCAAAAACAGTAACAATCAAGGCTGCACACCCTGACCTTTGGACAGTGGCTGAGCATATCACTTTTTCAGATTTCAGCTGGAGTTCAATTTCACAACAGACATCATTTGATTAATGTTTTAGAAAGATTTCTAAGAAATATTTGAAAATGGCACTTGGACTGCAGGTGTGGAGAGAGCAAATTGAAGTTTGCAATAAACATTTAATGTTGATCCTGGATTTGAAATCCAGGAAATGTTAGGATTTAAGACAAGGTGGTAGCCTATGCTTAACAAGCCAAGAAGTAACATAAGAAATAATTCTTACTACACTACG
Source organism: Calotriton arnoldi (assembly GCA_963921515.1). NCBI lineage: Eukaryota > Metazoa > Chordata > Amphibia > Caudata > Salamandridae > Calotriton > Calotriton arnoldi. Next base: position 2,854,828 of record CAWUFW010001405.1, on the reverse strand, counting down.
ATATCACAAACAGCGCTAAAGTAGAAGGTATTATATCCACGCAGTTAGTTAAAGTCAAACACGCAGCATATACCTGCATAAAGGCATGTTAAAACAGGACTGGTGCCAGTCATCCTTTCAGGTTGAACTGATGCCACACTCTAGTGGCTTTTCCTGGTACAAGACCTTTATGGGGTGGAAGCATGGGCACTGGCTTCAGAACGAGTCATTGTGGTAAAGGCAGGGAAGGCTGCCTCTCGAGGGCATAAGGGGCGTTGACCTGCCAAAACTGGGTAGGAGGAGAAGGACATTCCAACAGTTTAGAAAACAGATGCTCGTGATATTTCAGCCTAGATTGTTTTTTGTTTGGTCTGAGGGATTACTGCTAGGACTAGAGAGCCCTGTGCATGTGGCGGTTGGTCGGCGAAGTCCTTGCCCTGGAGGCACAAGCCTGGGCAGTGAGGTAAAGGTGGTGGGTGAGGCAAGATTTACCAGTGCTGAATGGCTCTGCTTTTGGGCGATTACTGCTGTGGCCTAGGGTGGGGTTCGCACAATTCCATTGATGTAATGGGATGGGGTGGATCAGACAGAGGAGTACAAGTTAATAGTGAGTGTTCTGCCTCCTCCAAGCTTACCCAGACACTGCTGGTTTGCTTTGCAAACCTCAAGGGGCAGGCAGCCGCAGCCCGTGCAGGTAAGCGCGGTGGGGCCCGGTGGGGGTGGAATTTTGACAGACGATGGTGAGGGAAAATTAAATAAATAATCGTCCGTCGAAATCCCTTCTCAGCCAGCCCCACCGCGCTTACCTGCAATGGCCGTGGCTGGAGGAGGAGTCGCCATTCTCATTTGCGGTTTCTTCCACACTCCAGAAGGGTTAAAAGCAAGCACATTGTCTTCACTCTGGACGATGCCCCGCATGGCAAGCTGCACTTGTTGTTCTGGACAGATATTCAGATAGGGAGCAGATGGACAAAGCTGATAACAAAGCGATGCAGTGCCAGTGGGGCTGTGCAAAAAGAACAATTGATGGACAGAATGCAGAACAATGTCATACATTCACCCCAGTACAGAGATCTGGGCCTAAATCCATCGTTTTTTTGCTCACCATGCCATTCCAGTTTGAACCCAGCCATATGCAAATCAGTCTTGACCCTGTGCCCAATGGGAACAGTCCAGCCCGAACTGCCAGGCCAGGTCCTCCCTGGACTGGAACCAAGCATCCTAGGACCGGTTTCGGGGTTCAGTATTACTGCGTCCTGCTTCACTACGAGCTGCAGCTTGGCAATGTTATTGCTGAACTCCGATGCCTAGGTTACCGCTGCTCTTCTTTCAACTCTCTTCAAGACCTTAGGAATTAACATGGCTGAGCTATGGCCAAGTGAACGTGGGAGGGTGAGTGAGTGAAAGGGTGGATGGATGGATGTGTGAGTGAAATAGTGGATGGATGTGTAAGTGAAAGGGTGGATGGATAGATGCATGGATGAATGAGTGAAAGGGTGGATGTAAAGATGGATGAGTGAAAGGGAGGAAGGATGGATAAAGGGTAGACCTGAGTGGAGTTCGCGGAGTTCTGTGGTAGCGCTCCGTGAAGTTCTGTAAGCGTCAGAGTGAGGTAAGTTGCGCTGCTCCGTTGTTTTTTAGCTCCAGGGTTTAGTTCCGCGATGTAAAATCAGCGCAAACGGGCACCACATGCAGCGCAAGAGGGCTCAGTTTTTTTCTGCCGCTTGAGTAGATGTTCTGCTCGAGTGGCAGCTTCCTCAATGCGAGCAGCAGGTTTTTCAACATGAGCGGTAGCGACCTACTGCGTCCGCCCGGGCTGAGAAATCTCCCCGGGAGGTGGTCTGGTGTTGGATTTTTCTAGCTCGTCAACTTACAGCTACATGGAGTTTTTCGGAAATTCTTGCTCTATATTTAATATTTATTAAAAAGTTTAAAAAAACATCATCATTGTAGGAACACTCCTTAGGGCAAAGGAAAGTTTAATTGTGCCAAGGTGCCCGCCCTGTGCTCATAAGAGGGGCGCTGGGTAAAAGATTGAAGCGATCAGTTGGAGAAGGCAATGTCGGGAAAGTATAAAATCCCTATGTGGTGTCCACTATACAAAGTATTTTCTCACTTTATTTTGGCGGTGCAGCTCATGCAAGAGACTCTGTTATATCTGCATCCACATAGAGATGAGGTGCGGAGTGGGAAAAACTCCCCGAGCGGAGTGGGAAAAACTCCACGAGCGGAGTTTACCGCCTACGACTAATAATCGGATGGATGGATAGATGAGTGACAGAGTGAATGATGGATAAATGAAAGGGTGGATGGATGATGAGGTAATGGTTCAATGGATAGATGGATGAGTGGATGGATGAGTGAAAGGCTAGATTGATGGGTTTAAAGGGTGGATGGATGGATGAATGAAAAGATGGATGTAATGATGGATGAGTGAAAGAATGGATGAATAAGTGAAAGGGAGGGTAGATGGATGGATGGAGGAAAGGATGGATTGATGGATGAGGGAAAAGGTGAATGGATGGATGGATGAGTGAAAGGGTGGATGGATGGGTGAGTGAAAGCATGGATGGTTGGGTGAAAGAGTAAATGGATGGCTAAGTGAATAATTAGGTCAAAGAATGGATGGGTGAGTGAAAGGATGGATGGATGAGTGAAAGGGAATGTGGATAGATGGAGTGAGAGGCAGTGGCAGCTGGTGAAAATTAAAATTCCCCCCACTTTGAACCAAAGCTTCTATGGCACCAAGCAAGCAAACGAAAGCCATTACGACCCTCCTCAGAAAAGTTTGAATCCTTTCACTGAGACATCCATCCTTTCACTTATCCACCCCGCAGATCAGAGTAACAAAAGTAGAATAATGTAAAGATATGCATGTTTTTCATTTAACGTGCATCTGTCAAGTTAACGCCCCACCACTTTAAAATTTCACCAGCTACCACTGGCTAGAGGAGGCTTGTGGGAAAAGATTGCCTACAAGAGAGAAGAAAAAAGGAACAATGACTGTACGTGAGGTCCGGGTGTGCTGCTGTGATATAGGCTGTACATGGGGTAGTAACATTTCTGGAAGTAGTATGCTTGAGTTTTTTTCTGAAATTTTTACGATGTTCAATTTCCTTGAGTAACTCTGGATGATATTTCAATAGTTTTGATCCACTGATTTCGAAGTTTTTGCCCACCGACATGTACGCTTTTTATGCCTACCATGCTTTCTTGAAGGATGATATTTGTTAAAAGCATTGGCAAAGCCAATAGGTTTTGCCTGTGTGATAGCTATTGGCTTTGTTAATGTCTTTTAGCCATATTGTACATCAGTTTGGTTGAAGGTAAAAAAAAAAAGTACTATGACGCTGCCAGCATTGATCACGTTATAGCCCATTTTTTCCCATTTACTTTCAGCAATGCTGTACAACAGCCGTGCTGCTGTACAGCATGGTTTAAAAAACAAAATTGACAACGCCATAAGATGATATATATAGGCGGGCAGAAGGGATGACATCAACATGCAGCAGAGCGGGATGGGGAAAAAAGTTCCTAAAACATAGCGCAACATCAGGAAGGACAGGCAGTAGACTTTTGAAATGAATGGCTACATGACATTTTCAATTTAAAGGGGCTATCTATTCACATAAGGCATCGCCTCCCACTTCCTTGGGCACAGCTCCAAGTTCACTAGAAGCTCGATTAGTTAATACTGAGGTTTCTGATAAATCAGGAAGCTCCTCTCCATACAACCTGCACCACCAAATGCCTTTGATATTCTGCTTCATAAGGAGGGTGATATTTAAAAGACATAGGGCCAGATGTAGGTAAACTCATTTCTGCGAGTCCTTAATAGCGATTTTTAGCGAATCGCTATTAAGGACTCGCAAAATGGAATGTAGGTAGGAATCGCAATATTAATTGCGATTCCTTAATATTCCTTAATTGCGAATTGCAAATTGCGATTCGCAATTAAGGAATACCTTCCCATTCATTCCTATGGGCCTAGAGGCCCATAGGAATGAATGGGAAGACATTCGCAATTTGCGAGTACACATTAGGTACTCGCAAATTGCGAATGCATTTTCAAGGGTGCAAGGGTGTCAAAAGGACACCCTGTTGCACCCCTGAAATATGTATGTGTGAACATGTGGCGCACATACATGCCCTAAGGGCATGTATGTGCGCCACATGGCACTTTGAAAAATGCAAAAGTGCATTTTTCAAAGAAATTACAAATTACCACCAACTTGAAGTTGGTGGTAATTTGCGATTCCTTAATCCCAAATCGCAGACTTTCTGGGCTTCCTGCATTGCATTTAAGGAATCGCAATTTGCGATTCCTTGAAGGCAGTCGCAAAATAGGGAATCGCAAAATTTGCGATTCCTTATTTTGCGAGTAGGTTTTTCCTACCTACATTGCACAGGGCTATTTTGCGGTCGCAAACGTTGAAATTCTGCAAATTTCAGCGTTTGCGATCGCTATTTCACTTCCTACATCTGGCCCATTGAGGTTAGTAACTGGGGAAGGGGGAGAAAAAGGAATGATGGCAATCCCCAGGCCGGCAGCGGCTTCTTCGTTATGGGGGAGGAGTGTTGTCCCACTGCTGAGACCGGGAAGATGAAAAATTAAATAATAATAAATAATTTTATTATTCTTTTATTTTTCACTGACTGAGCAGAGTCTGGGCTGAGTTTTGGGTGGGAGGGGCCAACCTCTACAGACAGCAGCATGGAGGAGGGTTGGGGGGCACTGCAAGTGTGCGTGTGGGGTTAACCGGCTGTTTTGGGAAGGCCATATTGACATGTGCACTTAGATTTCTCCAACCCGAGCTGTGTTGCACAGCCAGGTGGAGAAGAGGCACATACTCCCTGTCCCTCAGCAAGCGTCAAACCAGCCCGCTCAGACCAATCCTGGCGCTTCTCTCATCTGGGTACTAGCATTACCAGCATGAGAGCAGCGTCTAGATTGGGTGGGGAATCTGGGAGCCTGTGCAGTGTGGCCCATGGACTGCCAGGAGCAGAAGAGCACCAATGAGGCAGCTGCAGGTAAGTACTTTATTTTGTTTTATTATTCTACACCGCACTGCCCCACCACATTTTATTGGCAGCAGCAGCCACTGCCCCAGGCGTCACCCAAGAATGCAGCTTGAAAATGTCCTGCTCTGAGCGGGGATCCCCATTCTCAAGTCTCCGTCCTTCTCTCTTTCTCTCTCTCTCTCTCTATACCAGGAACGGGTTGTGTTGGACTTGGCCCTTTTTGCAGGGTCATCCCTGAACTTTTTGCCTTCCTCCTAGCCTTTTTTCTGACATGGTGTTGGTGGTTTTAGGACTCTGGGCACTTTAGCACTGCTGTCCAGTGTAAAGTGTGTGTGCTCTCTGTGGTAAACATGGTAAGATTGGTCTATACCGGTTTGGCATATTTAATTTACCTGTCAGTCCCCAGTAATGTGGTATCTCATACACCCGGGGCCAGTAAATTAAATGCTACTGGTGGGCTTGCAGCGCTGCTTGCGCCACCCACCAAAGTAGCCTTTCAAACCTGTCTCAGGCCTCTGTCATTGCAGGGCCTGTGCGCGCAGACTTACTGCCGCTGTGACGTGACACCTAAAGTGTGTGCTACGTCTGTGACCCCCCTTTTACTGCATGTCAGTCACCCCTAAGGTAGGCCCTAGCTAGCCCTATGGGCAGGGTGCATTGTAGGTAAAAGGTAGGACATGTACCTTAAGTGCGTGACATGTCCTGGTAGTGACAAACAGCCATTTTGGTTTCTCACTGTTGTGAGGCTGCCCTCTCATAGGAATGCATTGGGGATTCCCTGATAAGTATTTCAGTGGTAATTCCTGATATGAGAGGAGCAGCGTGGCCAAGTTTGGTATGTTTGGAATAGTAATAATAAATGCTGCACAATGGTGTGCGCAGATTTATTATCACTATTTTAGAAATGCCACTTTTAGAAGTTGGCATTTCTGTGTGCTATGTGTCTGCCTGCCTGATGTGTATTTCATGTCTGGCTCTGGAGTGACAAGGGCAGGTGAGGTGTGTGTGGCTCCAGGGAGGGCAGGGTGAGTCATCGCTAGGCTGAATAGGAGGACTGCATTTGGAGTAGTGGGAGGAGTAGCTCCTGGGACTGAATGGGACTGTGCCTGCCTTCCACAATGCTGGCTCCGCCCCCCTGTGGTGTGTCTGGGGCCAGAGCCTACACGGACAAAGGGGGTGGTGGTGCACCTTTAGAGAAAGATGTGAGTGCCCCCGGAACTGGTTTGAACCGGGCGCAGAGCCCTGTGTAGGGGCAGAACAAAGACCCTTGCAGTATAAGTATTGGGGCTGTGACCCCATGAAAAAGGCCTGTTGGGTGCTTACAGGAGCCTGCGGCTGGCAGGCTGCTGGAACTGAAGAAGAGGACTGCTGTGTTTGCAGGAACCGCCATTGGACTTCATTGTGGGGGTAAGGACTGCAGCTTCTCCTACCAAAAGCCTTTGTGCTGGCCTGCCTGCGCCCTGGGGTGGTGCTGCTAGCGTTCTCCCAGGAGGTTCAGAACAGGAGGAGTGCTGGTGGCTACCCCTGGTCCCTGCCACTTGAGCGCATGGTGAGCGCTTGAGTGCCGACCTGCAGGAAGCGCTTGTTAAGCGCAGGATTGCCTTTTCGTTGCTTTAGTCCCAAGGAGCGCGTGGTGAGTGCTTCAATTCTCCAAGTGCCGAGAGCCGCAGCTGAGGCTCTCAGCAGGACTCTACCTGTTGCTGGGGCAACAGGAAGCCCAACGGAGGCAGTGCCGAGTGGAGAAGAGGCGCGGTGACCTAAGAGTACGTGATGGGCACTCAGTAAAGTACCTTTCCAGAGAATAGGGCTCCGACCGAGCGCAGAGGCCGGACGTCAGGCAGGCCAAGCCTGGTTGTGGGCGGGAGATCCCAAGAGAAAGGGGAACCCTCGGAGCTAGCGCGTGCAGCGCTGCTCGTCCTTAGTGTGTGCCCGGGAAGAGAGGGGGGAAGCTGAGGCAAGAAGTGTTCCCCCTCTCTCTATTGCCTTCCTGGGGTATTGCCGGTTTAAGCCGCCCTGCATTTTTGGAAGAAGTCCCGGCTTGGGAGCGGGACACGGAACCCCCGGAAGTCAGGCAAAGCTTACCTGATTGTGGGCGGGGCTCCCCGTGAGGAGGAGAGCCCTGCGTGTCTTGCCGGCGTTGCTGAAGGCAGGGAAGTCCCGGTGACTAGAGGATACGCCCTCCAAGAGAGAGAAAGCCTGGCGGGGAGGTGAGTTCCCCAGAGAAGAAGCCTCGTCGACGGAGACTCCGCCCCATGTTCGCCGCACCGAGGTCCTTCGATTGGTGTGGACCACCCATGGGGAGACAGAGGTAGTCCTCTCCCTCGTTTTTGGAGAAGGGGGGGCACCGTTCCGTGCGCGGATGACCAGACGCAGGGAAAGCCTCAACAGAGGTCCCGGCCCTGCTGGGCCCACTTACGACACCCGGGGCAGTCTCCAGCAAGGGAGATAGGGTGAGCGGTACTGACTAGTGGCGCTGGGTGCCGGGGACATTCTTTGGCAGCTGCCAGGAAGGTGCGTGTTGTTCCCCCGCACCGGCTGGCTGCCTTGGTATCCTAGCACGTGGGTACAGTGCGCATGCCCCCGCATGCCCCCGCAAGGGACAGAGGGGAGACCGGATTGCGGTCCAGGTGCCTATTTAGTTGAGGCAGTGGCCTGGTGGGCACCACAATTCCCTACTGCGTACAAGTGACCCCTGCTGGAGGGGTGTAATAGGTTAAAAGACACACAATTGATGGACGGAATGCAGAACAAATCAAAACATTCACCCCCAGTCAAGAGATCTGGGTTAAATCCATCATTCTTTTGCTCACCATGCCACCCCAGTTTAGACCTGGCCATATGCAAATCAGTCTTGACCCTGCGCCTCATGGGAACAGTCCAGCCCGAACTGCCAAGCCAGGTCCTCCCTGGACCGGAAACAAGCATCCTAGGGACCGGTTTCGGGGTTTCACCCCTCTTCAGCCAGGATAGCTTGATTCCAGTGGCACAGTGAGCCCAGGACCCACGTCTGGGCATACCTGGCGCACTTAGGGCGAGAAAGCAAAAGACACACAATTGATGGACGGAATGCAGAACAAATCAAAACATTCACCCCCAGTCAAGAGATCTGGGTTAAATCCATCATTCTTTTGCTCACCATGCCACCCCAGTTTAGACCTGGCCATATGCAAATCAGTCTTGACCCTGTGCCTCATGGGAACATGGTTTTGCTGTGTCCGGGGTGTAATAGGTTATACTGCTATAGTTCGTGCCCTAAGGTGATTAGGTTTTGGTATTATGTTGCCAGTAAGGATCACAAAGGTGTGCACCCTACAAGTACTCACTCTGGTGCGCTGTTGATGTGATGTGTTGTGCTACAGTGCACTGTTGATAATGTTGGTTGCTCCTAACATGTGGCGCTAAGTGTATCCTTACCAATAATTTCTGGTCGGCCTAATGATTTATGCGCAATGTGGTTACCCCGGATGTGATGCATAATGTGTTGATGCCTAATGCCTGAGAATCGCTCATGAGATGTATACTGTGACCAGTGTTCACTATGGTGCCCTGTGGCAGATTATGTTTTGCATAATAAGGTGCTAAGTGCAATGTTGCCAGTAGTTACTGGTCATTTTCACTAATTCTGTGAGTTGTGATGGTTCTGACAGTGGCCCGATTGGCCCTGTCATGCATATAATACCCTGTAAAGTACTACCTAGTGCCAGGTGGCACAGTGTTTATATGTGATTGCATTCTAATGTGTTTTATGAGTAATACAAAGGCTATTTTTATATAACCTTGTGTGGAGTTTCTTTTGTGGTGTGCCTAGTGTGTCGCTGCTGTGTGAGTGTGTTGCGCAAACGCTTTACACATTGCCTCTGGGATAAGCCTGACTGCTCGTGCCAAGCTACCAAGGGGGTGAGCAGGGGTTATCTTCAGCGTGTAACTCCCTTGCCCTGACTAGAGTGGTGGTTTCTGCCTGGCTTAGGCGCTAGCCCTAGCCAACCAGAAATCCCATTTCTAACAGGTTGAAACTAAAGTAAAAAGCAGACTAAACCTCGCAACTTTTTGATTACATATACTCAATGCCATATTTGAACATGGATGTTCACGTTCTCCTAAATCATACTTCAATAAAAGCTTCAATAAAAGCTTACACTTGCATTAATAATGAGTGCCTACAACAATATCAACTAAAAACTCAATTTAAACGTGATTTGTAGTGACAGGTGTGCAGTACATATAGGTCAATTGTAATTACTTAAATATTTATAATTAAGTGCACTATTGAGGGCCTTTTGATATCCACCAAAAATATTTATTAAAAAGTTTGAAAAACCTCATCATTGTAGGAACACACCTCAGGGCCGAAGGAAAGTTGAATTGTGCCAAGGTGCCCACCCCGTGCTCATAAGGTGGGTGCTGGGTAAAAGGTTAAAGTGGACAGGTGGAGAAGGCAAGGTTGGGTAAGTATAAAATCCCTATGTGGTGTCCACCATGCAATGCACCATGCAATGCATTTTCTCCCATTATTTTGGTGATGCAGCTCATGCAAGACACTCTGTTATATCTGTATCCACATAGGGACGAGGTATGTTAGAGTGCCCTTGACGTTATTTACTGTTTAGCCATTCTGATGCCCAGAGTGTTGTCACGTGGCTAGGTTAGGCCTGGGAAGAAACACTGCCCTTTTACATATACATGTTTCTTAAGTTCCCTTCTTTTCTACACAATGACTTTTGAAACACATTTGATCGCGTGACAGTGCAGGATTAGTTTCTCTGACACCACATTACTTACAAATCCACTTCATAAGTACACTATCATGACACCTTGTACATTTGGTACAAGGCATGAACACACATTGTGAAAATGTTGTTGTTTGTTATTCCTCCATGAGGTGACATGGCTATCACAAAGACAATAAACAATGTCGGCCCGGCCGAAGCCCCAATACAGAAGCATGGATGATATTATTAAAAATGCACACACATTTCCGTGCTCAAATAGGAGGAGCACTCTGCTGTCATTGCGAGGTGGTTGCTGCGTTGGAGTCTCAGCCCAGCTGATTCCTGTTTACCCTCTGTGAGGAGGGATGTCCAACTTGTGACCAAGACGGGGACCTACATACCTTGCCTTCAGGTAATGGGGAGTTAGATCATCCAGTAGGGGATTCTTGACAGAACACCCGCCCTAGGCAACTAGGCCGGGAACGCATAGTAGGAGTACACTATAACCAGCACTTATATCCCAGCAGATATACACTTTTTTAGCATGATGGTGGAATTGTTTATACTTTTCACTGTTCTTGTATTTCTTATCAATTTTATCTGCTTCTATTAATCATTGCAGCACATATATTTTATACAAAATCACAATGGTTCAATAAATATTGAAAACGATCCTTTGTGTATTTCTTGTGTGCCTTTCTGAGTGAGCACAAGTAAACTGAGCAAAAAAGTTCTAGATCTGTTACCAAGATTCCTTGGGGAGTCAGGGTTGTCATGTTCTGAGGTTGCCCAAACCATTTGTTACCTTGCCAGGTTTAAGGGTACTTATGGTGGCTCTGTGAGCTAGTAGGTCTATAGGCCAATATATTCTGAGCGGGTGCATGGAATCAGTCTGGCACTATCCCAATGTTTATGGTGTCTGTTAGAAATGGGGGTCTCTAGTTGGCAGAAGTAGGTACCTCTGTCCAAATAGGGACCCTTCTTCCTAGTCAGGGTAAGGGGGATACACTGCTAAAATAACCACTGCTAACCCCTTGGTAGCTTGGCACGAGCAGACAGGCTTATCTCAGAGGCAGTGTGCAAAGCATTTGTGCATGCACACAGTAATCCAGTGAAAACACTATAAATAGGCACCACACCAGCTTAGAAGAATAAGTCCTCTTTATCTAAACCACAACAAGACCAAACGACAAAAATCCACAATACAGTAATAAAAATATGATTTTCCAATGACAGGAATAGTTCAGTTCAAAGCCAATTGCAGATGCAACACTCTTCACACAAAGTACCTTGGATGCGTCGCGCACACAAGCACAAAGGGTCGCAAGGAAGGTGATGCGTCGCTTCCTTACACTCAGGGAAGGTGATGCGTCAGTTCCTTGCTCCAGGGGAAGTGATGCGTCGGTTCCTTACTGATGCGCTGGGGAGGTGATGTGTCGGTTCCTTACCGGAGAGGAGGTGATGCGTCGGTTTCTTACTGCGTGGGGAGGTGAAGCGTCGGTTTCTTACTAAGTCCCCCTACGATGCGACAGACCTGGCGCTTCGTGGCGATGCAACGATCCGGGTTCGTGCAGCCGCACAGCAGGGCTTGCGTCGGAATCGGTGTGGTGATCTCGGACTTCGGAGATCGGTGTACTCAATGCAGCATATGGCGATTTCTCGAGCCGCGAGCAGGGACTGCGTCGGTTTCTTCGGCGACACGCCGGAAACAGGTATGGTTGCGTTGCACTTCTGGTCATTGCGTTGCTTTTCCAGCTCCCAACAGCCAGGACAACATCCATAGGCCAAGAACAGCTACAGGCACCTCTTGGCAGGTCAGAACTCCCAGCAAGGAAGTTCAGGGGAGCTGGGGGTGAAGTCTTTGTGTCCCTGAGACTTCAGAACTGGAGGCAAGCTCTACTTCAAGCCCTTGGAGATCTTCCTCAAGCAGAGGACACAGCACACAGCAAAGTCCTTGTCCGTTTCTTGGCAGAAACAACTGCAGACAGCACACAGCAAAGGGGCAGTACTTCGCCTCTGTTTCTCCAGCTCTTCTCCTTGGCAAACGTCCCTTTTGATTCCCAGAAGTGATCTCTAAGTCTGGGGTCTGGGCCCCTCTTTTTATACAGTAAATCCTTTGTTCTCTGTGGCAGAGAAGCTCTTTGCGCAGTCAAAACCAGTTCTGTCCTCTCTGGTGCAGCTTCCTGGCAGGAGGTGGAGACAGCTTTGTCCTTGGCAGACAAGGCCCATTCAGGTGTGAAAGAACTCTCCTCCCCTACTCTGAATGCAGCCCAAGTCTATTCAGCACAGCCCTGACTCACCCTGGAAAGGCAGGACACACCTCAACCCCCCAAGTGGCTGTCTGAACAGAATGCACATCGCCAGTCCCTGTCACTCCAAAGCCAGACAGTCAATACACAACATAGCAGAGGCACACTGGATGGTTAGGCAAGAAAATACCTACTTTCTAAAAGTGGTATTTTCAAACCCAGAATGTAAAAATCACCATCACTAAAAGATGCATCTTAACATTCTGAGTTCAGGCATATCAAACTTTATTTTCCTATCTTGTTCCCATGGGCAGTAATGCTCATAAGATGGTATAAGCAAACTCCCCATTCTATCCTATGGGGACAGATAGCCTTACAATAGTGAAAAAAGAAATTGTCAGTATTTCACTATCATGACATGCCACACACATCAGGGCATGTCCTACCTTTCACATACACTGCACCCTGCCCACAGGGGTACCGTGGACCTACGTTAGGGGTGTCTAACATGTAAGAAAAGGGAAGGTTAGGGCCTGGCAAGTGGGTGTACTTGCCAGGTCGGCATGGCAGTACTAGATTGCACACAGACACCGCAGTGGCAGGTCTGAGTTACCTCTGAAAGACTGCTTGTATGGGTGGTACAAACGGTGCTGCAAGCCCACTAGCAGCATTTGATTTACACACTCTGGGCACACACAGTGCACTGTACTAGTGACTGACTAGTAAATCAAATATGCCAATCATGGAATCACTAATCCATAACAACAATTTCCAAAGGGAGCACTTGCACTTTGCCACTGAACAGCAGTGGCAGAGTGCCCAAAGCATCTAGACCAGCAAAACTAAGTCCAACACACAGAAAAAACACAGGAGGCAAAGGAAAAAATACAGGGGAAACCCAGGTCAATGATGCCAGGTCTAACATTGTCCAACAAACAAACAGTTCCTATTGTGATAGTGGAAAACAAACAACAAAGCGCTGCCAACATTGGTAGATTGCGTTCTTATTTAATGGATCACCAGGGTAGTTCTCTTGTCCATACCCAGAGACACCTACCCACCTTCTAACCAGATGGTGGTAGGGACTATCCTCCACAGCTGAGTTGGTAACCCCTATATATTGGCTGTAGGTTGCTCAAGCTTGAACTTTACAAGGGATTTTTCTCATTGTGTTACCCTCTCTGAATACATTATTTACAATGTCAGAAACAGAGACACTTAACATTGCAAAGACATGTGGTGCTCAGAAACTACAGGTGGAGATATGACCTTCGTGGTTGAGGCTCTCGAAGCATATAGGACAGAGATATTCTATTCATGGGTTACATTCCCAGCAGCAGACAAGACGGCAAGGCTATTTCACAACTACTCACAAGATGAAGTTCCAAAGAACTACACACCATATGAAGAAATAGAAATACCTTCAACATACCAAGAATACAGAAATTGGTTTGATGGCGTCCTAACGCACACGACAGAAAATGTTAGACTGGGTCCCCTTAGCAATGAAGGAGCAGCATGGCCAGTCTTAGCTGGCTACACACCGCATCCTGATGTTGACAATTAATCAGCAGTACAATTGCGTAGACTATACAAACATTTAGTAACAATATACAGATGTTGGACACAGTTTGTTATGTGAACATTAACACTAAGTCCTGCGCGGACTGCTCAACCTACATACCACAATTGGCCACACCGGGTATCAGTCCAACAATACTAAATGCAGTCATGGGTAAGTTCCCCATCATATGGGAGGAGATTCCATTCTGGATTGCACAAAAAACAAGTCAGCTTGAAGTTGTGTTTCACCCTATGGGACCCCAGGAAAAGCGCAGAATTTTAACAATTTGCTTGCCGATGGGGGTGGCTGCCCCTGTGGAAGACTGCACCACTTGGGGTACAGTTTCTGCTGCAGTATGTACCAAAACACATGATACCCCTTCATTAGCTGTTTAGCCAGAGGTGCTTAAAAGATCCAAATGAGTACGGTGCAGCACCTGCCTGGACTTGGGGATGAAACTGATGGCCATTTTTTCTGCAGTATCTGCCACTATGTTAAGTAACGTTAAAGGGAAAGCAGCAGCATTGGCTATATGCCACCATATAAGGGATTTGGTTTCGGTACAACAGGAGCACAAATTACCTAAAATTATCGAATAAACCTATGCTACGTTGAGTAGAGATAATCTGGGAGCCAAACCTGGTAAACCACAACTAAAGAGTAATTCTGAAAAGGATAACTAAGCAAGCACATGAGTCTTCTACAAAAAAGAAGTGGGATAATAAGAAAAACAAAGACAAAACTAAATCACGGGGTGAGTCTTCTCCACAAGAAAACACTAAGAAGCGCTATAACCTGCGTAACTGTAATAATATTCGACCGCCTGAAAGGTATCAGGATACTGATACACATTAATTTTGTTCCTTTCAGGAGTCATCTGAAAAAAAGTTAGGAGAGAGGTGGACAGTCAGAGTGCAGATCGGAGGAGTATGTGAAACAGAAGAAGGACTCACAATGCTCATCTGACTAAATCATTAAACAGGAAGACAAACCTAAAACATCAAAACCTCAATTCAAAAAGAAGAAGGTAGCTGGACTTAAGGTCAAGCATGCCGCGGATATTGACGATACTACTTCTGAGCGGGGAATGGGCAGTGACCATGCTGGACAGCATGGCAGAGGTCACGATAGTCCACCGAAACCTGATGGATTGTCTGGTGGGAGTAGCGTTGAGTGAATATATCCAGGTGGAAACACCGGATACTAGGATAAGTGTCCCACATCGTTTGTATGAAGTACAGCTCCAGCTGGAGGTGGCGTACCTAGTAATATTAATGTTCTCTTTGAGGAGGACTTGTCATTCGGATATGATATTCTTTAGGCCAAAAATGATTGGCCACCTGAATTCATGCCCAAACTGAGAAACTGTAATTTTACCTGTTTTTTCCAACCTCCTTCCAGAATCAGTTAAACATTTATACAATAAGAGTGGGCGTTAGCACTAGCTCCTGCGTTATACCGCAACCATGTGGGGTGAGGTGATGGTTCCCCTTATCATGAAATACCACTGAGGTCGAGCCCACAACCTCAAAGACAATACCCCATTAAAAATGAGGGTAAAAATCAAGTTAGGGAAATTATCCAACAACTTGAATACTAGGGTGAAATAGAAAGTTGCACCTCTTCAATGAATAATCCCTTGTTTCCAACGATGAAACCAGATCATTTATATCATCTAGTATTAGATTACAGACATTTAAACACAGCTCCTCGCACATTCGCAGTACAAAACGTGCACAGAGTGGCACTAATTAACAACATAGTGAGGAGAAAATACAAAACCACACTAGATATCTCGAATGGATTTATCTGCCAAAATATAGCACCTGGAAGCAGGTGTTTGACCACATTCAGAACGCTGGGTTCTCAGGCAATCCTGTTGTTTGTCTCAGGGGTATAAGGATAGCCACAGGCTGTTCTCAGCTTGAGTAACAGAACTTTTGCAAAATTTTGATGACCAGGCAATGTCCTTTGTCTGCGTGTTTACTGTCTTTGGCTGAAAAAGTCATACTTTGTTCCTCCATGGTTACACCTTTGGATTACGATTGCATTACTTTTTCTGGTCCTTTGGATTGGTTTTGTGAAATTCTTTTTCCTATTTCTAAATGGACATTATCTCCCAGAACGCTCTGCTGTGCAGCTGGTGAACTTGGTTCCAGAACCACATTCCTCATCACACAAAGAACGAAGAGACCTTTTCCTGGTGAACATTTCAGCTGTTCCAGTTCCTGACGGGATTGTTTGGGATAGTGTATCATATGATGTGTGTGGTCCTACTGAACTTTTAAAAATTCCAAATTTATTTATAGTATCATTGAATAAACTCATCACCCCAGTACTATCTCTGATGATTGGGATATTGAGTTTTTCTTCGGGTGAGCTGTACAAAGGCACATCTATGATGAAATGTTCTGTTTTCGACATAACGGTCAGCATTTTTTGCATAAAGCAAGTACTCCACGTGCTGTTTATAACTATGCACCATGGGAACATTGCGCTACACCACCACGGGGTGGTTCAAAAATATTTGCACAGAAGTTTGCTTTTTTTTCTGGTTATGATATATTACACCCAGTGCCTTATTATTATAAGCTTGCACCATCACCTGCAAAGAAAAATATGCTAACAAACACCAAGCTGATTTATTTTGCTTCCTTTCTTTCCCAGTTGTCCACAGAATTTGGAGGGACACTATCGATCTCAAGTCAAAGTGGGGGACAAGATATTGGCAGGTTCAGGGAAACGAGGTTTTGTTTAGAGCATGCATTATACCACCACAGATGATTTTCCTGAACAAACTGTGCAACAAACATGTCTTGGTTTAGCTAAGATAAAGGATTTGAACACACCATGCATTCCTACAGTCACACGTTTTGACACAGGCACTAGTTTACAAAATACAAGGAGAAAAAATTAGATACCATGCTATGCAATGGCACGTACAATTCATCAGACATCAATTGGAGGGGATGGTGACTTTGGCCGTTAGATACTAACGGATGTCAAGCATGGTTCCTGGGTAACACCGAGGGCTTTAAGATCTTATTATTAGATACCTTTAGTCGACTCATGTCCGAAGAGGCGGTGTCATGTGGCTAGATTAGGCCCGGGAAGAAACACTGCCATTTTTCATATACAGGTTTCTTAAGTTGCCTTCTTTTCTATACGAGGACTTTTGACACACATTTGCTTGTGTGACAGCGCAGGATTAGTTTCTCTGAAACAATACGCTTACAATTCCACTTCATAAATATACTATCATGACACCTTGAACATTTAGTACAAGGCCTGAACAAACATTGTGCAAATGTTGTTTTTGTCATTCATCCATGAGGCGGCATGACTATCACAAAGACAATAAACAATGTCGGACCAGCTGAAGCCTCGACATGGAAGTATGGATCATGTTATTATAAATACACACCCATTTCCGTGCTCAAATTAGAGGAGCACTCTGTTTTCATTGCAGGGTCGTAGCTGTGTCGGAGTCTCAGTTCAGCTGATTCCTGTTTACCCTCTGTGAGGTGGGATGTCCAATTTGTGACCAAGATGGGGACCTATATACCTTGTCTTCAGGTTTTGGGGAGTTAGATCATCCAGTAGGGGATTCTTGGGAGAACACCAGCCCCAGGCAACTAGGTTAGAGAGCACATAGTAGGAGTACAGTATACCCTATACTTATATGCCAGCATATATATACTGTTTTAGAACAATGGTGGAATTCGTTATCCTTTTCACTGTTCTTGTATTGCTAATCACTTTTATCAGCTTCTGTCTATAAATCATTGCAGCGCATATATTTTTTTACAAGAATCACAATAGTTCAATAAATATTAAAAACACCCCTTTGTGTATTTCTTGTGTGCCTTTCTGAGTGAGCACAAGTAACTGAGCGAAAAGGTTCTAGATCTGTTACCACATTTCCTTGGGGAGTCAGGGTTGTCATGTTCTGTGGTTGCCCAAACCAAATTTTACCTTGCCAGGTTTAGGGGTACTTATGGTGGCACTGTGAGCTAGCTGGTCTATAGGCCAACATATCCTGAGGGGATGCACGGAAGAGGTCTTGCATCATCCCAACATTTATGTTGTCCAACAAATCGACAGTTCCTACTAAGAAACTGGAAACCGTACGTCAGTGTGCATGACTGACGAGCACTGAATGTGTAAGCAGGCATGTTACATTGAATCTTCTGCACACTGCTCTAGTAACTACTTTCTTAACACTTTTTAAACTGAAGATATAATTTCAACTTGTATTGACAAGTGTATCCATGACTGGCTTGAAACTTTCAGAGGAGCCTGTTTTTTTAGCCAACATCAACTTTTCGTCTCAGTGATGCTATATTTTGATAATGTTTAAGTGTGACATTATTGTGTATAAAGTACTATATTTTTACCATTTACATATTTTAAGTGTGACAGGAGGGGGCCAAGCAACAAGGTGGGACGGTGGGACGAGGAAGAGGAAGCAAGATCACAGAGAGCATGAGAAGGCAGGGCAGATGGGGAGAAGAACAGGACCGGACTGCTGCATGACTGGCCCTGGGAGCGGGGTGGGGGGCTAGTAAAAAGCACCACTCCCGATTTTGCTACAGGGGGCCGATATTGCAGCACTGCTGCAAAACCGTCCCCCAGTGACAAAACCAGCCCCCATGGGCAGAAAACAGGCCCCCACCCCTCCAGCCCATGGGGAAACGCCCGGTGCCCGCTATGGCCAGTCCGGCCCTGGAGAAGGAAGACGGACTGCAAAACACTGGTAGGAATGAGAAAAAAAATCTGTAGCACTGACATCTTGTGTGCATTGCATTGTGACCAACACTAGCATTTGTACCTCTTTCATCTTTCTTCACAAGTTTTTAGGTAAACAAAAAATGGCAAGCACAGAATGGGCAATTAACAACACAGGAGGGGGACAACCAATAAGGCGGGATGGTGAGACCCGGGAATCGGGAGCAAAAACCGCGGAGGGAAGGGGCAGGGCAAACATGGACAGGAAGAGGTAAGACTGACGGCAAAGCTTTGGTAGGAGTGCTAGGAATAGAAAGTAACTCTGGATGTGCACGGACAGTGGAAGGACACCTTCCACCAGAAGCTGTAGTTGGACCATGCTCCATGGCATGGACTGACATACAAAGAAAAACTAAGAGGAGTGAGGTGCCTGGGAGGAGCTGACCAATGAAAATCAAAGACATAAGAGTGAACTTGAAGCTAGCCAATGGTAAGTAACAGGTGGGCTCAAGCCCTTTTCATAGTTTTTTTTTTAAAGTACAATAGACTCACTGACAGCACATGTACTGTCCATGGGAGACCTAAAAGGGCTCTCATATATTCTAGTCCTTTCAGACATAAAAATTTATGTGCAAAAATACTTTAAAATGTTTTACAAAGGACAGTATCTTTGCTAATCTTCGCAGTCCCTGGGGCTTCACTTTTAAGCATTACATCTTTTTTTAAGTTTATATCTGCCTAAAATTGAAACTAGCCCTGCATAGATAGTGTAAACAGAAAATATTATAAAGTATATGTTTATGCCATAAACTTACTGTAAGGCAATGGGGTGTATAATAGAGTGTAATACACTTACCAACCCATTGAGGACAATTAGGTTTCATTTGTCAAACCTTTAGCTTAAAAGGAACAAGGATAAAGCTTATAAACAGCACCAAAACAATTGCAGAGGAAATACACGAGACAGACAAGAAATCTGAAACGAATTCATAAAAATAGACTTAATATTTATGTATTTTTAAACACCACCTCAAAAAAGATCCACCAGAGGGATCCGGAGATACAGATTTTTACAAGGTATAGTAAATATGCACCTTTTACCTAACTGTGAACAAGCATTGGCAAATTCAACAAATTTGACACAGAAACATTTTGAGGGAAAACTTTGGCTTATTGTACTGCGGTTACTTAAACTTACTTTGGGCAACCAACTCTGGCAGGGAACCAGTCAGGGGACCAGCAAGATCCTCAGAAGCACTTACCTTAAAAGCAGAAGCAGTCTCCAGTCAGTTGCAGGCACTTTATCTCCTTGCCATTGACTCCTATAGAAGTGGTCCTGATGCAAGGGATACAGAATGCTGAAGATGCACAAGGATGCAGTGGATGGAATGCGGTCGACAGGGGGTCTTCCTGCAGCTACTCCTCGGTCCATGGCTTGGTGAGGCAGTCCTGGCCAGGGGGTCGACGTCCCATGAAGTCCTCTCTGGTCTGGCAGAAGTCCAGTCGGCACTAGGCTACCAGTTGCCTGGTATCGCGGTCATGGGTAAATCCTTCCTTGGGAACCCAAGCTGCACTCTGACGATTCTTCCGGGTCCAGCAGAATTGAGTGCAACTTCAAGCATTGGTTGCTGGTCCTTGGTGCTGCAAGGTGACGAGGAGAGGTGATGTGAAGATCTGGGCTACCCACTCTCCCCGGCTGGCTTCTTCAGCTATTGGCACTGTACTAAAAACAGGAGGTCAGCCAACTGACCCTTGGAGTCTCTTGCTTTAGCTCAGCTCGGAATGAATTCTCAACAAGCAGGACACTGCAGACACAGTCCCTTCTCCTTTGCTATCCACCAGGTTCCGCAGGTGCAGTCGATGTCGGTGCAGCCTTTCTTTTCTTTGTTCTTGGTGCCTCAGGGCAGTCCTTCTTTCGTTCTCTTCTCTAGTCCATTGAGATTTGAGTTCTGGGGGCCAGGGTGCTTTTTTATGGTCAGAAACTGCACTCAGGGTAGGATGAGGTTGGTGACTAATTGGCTACCAGATTCCCTCTCTCCTGATGACCACTTCCTGTGAAGTGTGACATCAGGCTGTCCCAGAATGCATCATTCTGGCCACTTCTAACATGGCAGAAGCCATCTCTTGGTGTACATACCTCCCAAGCCCAACTCCCCAGTGTGGCACCAAGGGGGATACACGCCCCTGAAAAACTGGTTTGGAAACTGGTTTCCTCTTCCTTCCTGAGTGCCAGCCTGTCTACCTAAACAATAGAGCAGCCCCTCTCCCACGTGTTCCCCATTTGCCCTTCTAAGGTGGCTTCTCCTTTGAAGTTTGCCTTTTGGGCTAACACCCGTGTGGCTTCCTGCCAGGAGGAGATAACATCTCTCACCCGAGCAGGCTTATATTGTCTTCTTTCCTAGGGGTCATTTGCACGTCTCCCCAGGAGGGCAGAAACCTATCTCAGGGTCTAACCCCATGTGCAACCAAGGACGGGCACAGGGGATTTAGGGCAATAAAGTGGCAACTCTATGAAAGTTGCACACTGCAACAAGGTTACATTAATCTCAACTTGCGTATCAAGTCGTGCTTAATGTAACGAGTCATTTGATACCTTACAGTATCAACTTTAGTAGTGCCAGTGAGGAGTTAGCAGGGCTGCTGTGGCAGCCTGCAACTCTGCACTCGTCAATGGGGCTAATAGCCTTTTCTACAGTAAAAAGGATAATTGCTGTTATTTACGGTTGTAACATGTGAAAACATGTTTCCCTTTTCAATATACAGCACCTTGCCTTAGGGCTCGCTACCCCTACCTTAGGAGTGACTTACATATATCACAAAGGGAGGACTTGGCTTTGCCATTACTGTAAATGACAAAGTTGAGCTAGCAGTTTAAAACTGCCCTTCCAGTCTGCAGTTGCAGACTAGGAGCCATGTTTTGCCCTTGTCACATCCAGAGTAGCCCTACAAGTGCTGCAGTCCCTGAGGTGAGCTACTAACTTACAGGCTCTGGGTACCTTGGGTACCATTTACTAGGGGCATTACCTGGGTACCATCAACTAGCGACTTACAAGTAAGTTAGCTTATGCCAATTGGGTATCAACAAATCAAACATACACTCTACGGTCAGTGCACAGGCACTGAGGTCTGGATAGCAGGCCTCAGTGCACTCTCAGAGCCAAATAACCAGCAGCAGCAGTCCACAAAAAGAGGCGTTTCCTTACACTTACTGCTTACATCACCCATCAACATTAAGCACAGAAGAATGAAGATGCAGAAATTTGCTTCTAGATGCTTTGTGAAGCTTTTGTGAAGCTATTTGAGAACCGTTCCAAATGAAAACAAACATATGAAATCATTTGAGAAAGAACAGTTTTGTAAAACTAAACCTAAGCAAATTAATATTTTTCTTAAGCAAATGACTGTTTTTCAAACTAGCGTTTCAGGAAAAATAAATCATCCTTACAATTTTTCACTTAGTTTGGGAAACTCATACATTAAGATTTTGCGCTATAAATTTTATACAAAAAAGGGTGTTGCAGAAAAGAACCTCGTCATAAGCTTATCTGGAAAAGAAGTTTAAAACGTTGCCATTAAGTGAAAAAAAAATGATACATTTTGCCCTACTGCATTGACAGAATACAAACTTCACCTACCCTTGACATTTAGGGCCCTGTTGAGCAAGAATACAAGTTTGTAAACATTAAATTCTGTATTCAGATATTTTTTTCTCTATTTACAGAACTCCCTCTTGAAAGTAGAAAACACACGACTTCTGTTTGAAAATAAGTAAAATGTTATCCATATCACTACTGATAGCTTTCAAACTCTCTTTCAAGTGTACCTTGCAAAACCAGTTAGTTTACTACTGTTTAGTTAACCAGGCAGCCTGAATTTGCCATAACCACAAAGTGGGATCACATCAAACCTGTCCTTAAAGTACTCTGTTGACTCAGAGCACACACCAGTATTACATTTTAAATTCTGTACACTGTTAATAAAGCTTATTGGAGAATTGGACTGAAATATTTCCATAAACTGACACCTCACTAGTCCCCATTTGCCCATCCAGTGCTTAATTTGAGGTGGTGGTTGCCAGTGGGGGGCACTGCCAATGGCACTTATTTTTGGGAACCGGTACTTATTTTTCCGCATCCGATTTTTACTCAGCAGAAGAGCAGCAAAACACCCAGAGCAGCAAGATGTAATAGAAAGGTCAAAATCATCACAGAGGAAAGAAGCAGGGGCCTGAAAGATTGAGATAAAGGGACAAGCAGTGTCTGGTAGTTAATTAAAGAGGCACGAGGTGGTTTTAAGACTACCAGATGTAGCATTTGGCGCGCCAAGAGTTTCTCAGCAGAGCTTTGGGCACCAGCAGTCTTTCTTTTATAAATTAAGCTGTGCCCATCGAATCAACAATTGTTCGAGAATACAACATGGAGTGAGATCACTATGTGTATTTAGTCCAGACTTCAGAACACCCTTAATTCCAACTTATTGTCCAACTCTAATTTCACTCACTTCATGAAACTTTTGAAAACAAACAATTAACTCTGTTTTCACAGAACTCAATACAGATCAGGGGTAGCAGCTGATCAAGATCAGACACCGTTACTCACCCTACCAGATTAGAGTCTCGCTTCCGTTCTCAAACATTATGCTGTACCTTTTATCTCATCAGCCATTTGAAGGGTGGGGTGTGAGGTCAAAATAGTGCATGACAAAATATTGCACCCTATATATCAGCTACCACTGCACAGTGAAGGTAAGTGGAGGCAACATTTCTGTAGGTCGATATTGGCAACTTCGATATAGTGATACACCACTCTCTGAAGTAACCGAAAGGCAGGACGCAGCATATTCCAAAACTCCTAGCTAAATAAATAGAGAGGGCAAGAATGCTTAATGGTCCACTTTGCAACGTTGTACCTTGCCTCTCAAAACCTTATTCTCAATCATCGGTTTAGGTTGCTTAGAGCCTCATATCACTGTAGCCACAAATTGTCCCAACTACTGCTTAAATGCCAAATGTTTTCATGCGTGAAGCCACAGTGAAGTCTACAACTTATTGGTGGCATGAACACAGCCTTCTACATAGAATGATTTAGACTTCTGACTATGTTTGGAATGTGTGAGAGGTTACCCTCCCCATTACAATCAAAGTGGATACCCCTTGTGTCTTTGATGCCATCTATCGATCCCTTAAACTGAGTAGCACGGCAGGAGTAAAGCGGTGGTGTTTCTTCCGAATCGCAAAAACTAGCTTAGGGGTTTCATGCACCCTCTGCTGAGATCTGTGTGTAACCTCATGGTCTCAGATTTAATCTGAGAGTTCTTCTCAACCATTCACCTTTGAGGTATTATTAAATCGGCAAGAGTTGGGTACCTTCATTTACAATATTATGAATCTATTTGAGAACAGTTCAAAATGAAAACTACTGCAAGATTGAGATAAAGGGGCAGGAAGTGTCTGGTAGTTAATTAAAGAGGCACGTGTGCCCCTACTGGGGCTAACACATCACCGAATCGCAATTTGTGTGTGCAATTCGGTATGTGGAAGGGAAGGGTTTAGGGTGTCCCTTCCAAATACCGAATCTGAATGGGATGTATGAATGTTTTGCGACCGAATTACGGTTGCAAAACATTCATATTTTACCGACCCCTTGAAGGAGGTGGTAACCAATTCGCAATGGGAAGGGGTCCCCAGGGAATCCCTTCCCCTTTGAGAATAGAAAACAAATATTTTTTAAGAGCAGGCAGAGGTTCCACGGACCACTGCCTACTCTAAAAAAATTAAACTGCAAAGTTTCATTTTTTCTTTTTAAACGCATCCCTTTTTTCCCTTAATGGCTGCATTTAAAAAAAACAAAGAAAGAGTGCTTTATTAAAGAATGATGATGCCTTACTTGAGACATAATACTCACTTTTGAGCATCACATTATCACTCTTTTAATTAGGGTAGGAGACCATTTGAATAAATCACATTTAATGGAACTCCCAACTCTATTTTAGATCACACATTCAACTTTACACATCTACACAATTCTGGCCCCATACCCCCACTTCACCATACGGCTATTGGAAGAAGATCTCCGATAAAGAGCCCCTACTATAGGGAGCCCGTTGGGTATTGCACCGCCGACCCGACGAGGAGCAGCCCAGATGATGAAGCATGACACCCTTTGGGTGTGTGAGGGCATTACAATCCAATAATTGGACTTCCCACCTTGAACCAAATTTGGATCAGGTCGGTGTCACTTCCCTTGTGTTGACAACCATCAGGAACAGCATATCTGTATACTTTCATTTGCTTTATTAAAAAGCAATGACAGACCTGGTGGTCTGCTGACCTCAGCAGGCCACCATCCCTGAGATGGCTGCGATTCCTGATGGGCCGAAAATTGCAACCTACCTTATTAATATGCATGAGGTAGGTCTATTTGCGACCCACCAAGAATCGCTCATGAAACTCAGAAGAGTTTCATACATTAGGAATACCGATTTCCTAATTCAATTCGGAGAGAATCGCAAATTGGAAATCGTTAATCCTAATGTTAGTACATCTGGCCCATAATTCTTTAGCATTCTGGGCACTCTGGCATACGTTTTAAACACCCACAAGAGACTACGAACTTCTGAGTAAGAGGCGCTGTATATAGGAAACCTTCAATAAGCCAATCAGCGTTCATATTATCACCAAGTTCAGGTATATTGAAAGGGTTGAAGGGACTCATACAGCCGCCCTCCATGGGGGTTGAGGTGAGGAGGAGGTTGTCATGCTGATTTTTGTCTACCCTGCAGTACTTTTATAGAAACCTGCGAAGGCTCAGCTGCTCGTGTGAATCTCACATTGTGCAAATGTGCCTGAAGACTCCTGCTATGTGTTTTTTGTTTCGAGTTCACCACCTCGTCGTGTTGTGTGAATGTTTCAGTTCCCTGATGATGCAATGTAGCTTTCATTTGCTGACCTGAGACGCATTTTAAAGTAGGTCTCTGCTGCTGGAGCTTTTCATTATCATCACAACCGTGCATAGCGACTGTTTGCAACTTAACGAGTAACATAACACAAAGCAAATGACTGACTGCGTGTCCAGAGGCAAAGCAAGGGCCTCTTCGGCCCTGATGCAATCAACGACAAGAAACCCACCGCCTCCCAACTGCGATGTAAAAGATCGCGATAATTGGGAAGCAGTGGGTTCTTCTCGCACTTGGGCCCTGGTGCCACTGCAGCTGTTGCACTCATGATAGCTTCAACCATATTCTAGTCCGCGTAGAGTTACCTAAATGTAGGCAGCATGTATTGATCTCCTTCAGAGAGAGGCTGGACAAGGTGTGTGATGGGTAGATGAATGAAAACTATATTCAGTGTTATGTTAAGCTGCTAAATAAATAAACGGCTTCTCTTTATCTTTTCTGCTATGAAAATTCCTACTTGTATACTTTGGATTAATAACGCAATACACTAAAAACAACTAATAGCACTGATGGGTTTCTTGTCCTGCTAATGCTCATCGTAGGGTGTTCATTAGAGGTGGGAAGCGGAAGCAGAGAACATTCATGGCGAAAGGGACGAGGCAAATGTATCTCAAATGAGGGGAAGTGGAAATAAAGTGCTTGAAAATGACTGCCTCTGGGATTCTGTGTCACTGTGGTAATTTGGCATGTGCCAAGATGGTATGGCTTTGGTTGATTAACAATTGGCCAGTGTGTATGCAGGGTACAGTGAGATTGCCACTTTCTCTAAAAGCTGTGGCCTCTAAATACAGGGTGGATGGAGTGAGACTTAGGAGAGTGACTGATAAATGTGCTAGCCTATTTGTAGAATATGCAATAGGCATATCAGTTTGGTGGCCACAATGAATGGCATATGTTTGAAGTTCAGAAGTACTACACACCAGGGTCCATATTGTACAAAGTGACTCGCGTGTAACAGGTGTGTGTACCCACTCTCTGCACCCCCCGAATTCTGTATTCCTTCTGTAATAGGTATCATCCTATATTTGCACCTGTACTTTCTCATGGAGGTTTTCTTTCATTTGCATGGGGTTATGAGCTCCAGAAAATAATACAATCCTTTGCCTTTGCGTTCACCACATATTACAAAAGTGGGCACAGAGGCAAAGAGGCACACTGTGCGCCACATAGAGATACTGTAGAGTCAGTGCGCCCCCTTCACCTTTGAGGGCACTCCTTGAGAGAGGGATATGGAGTCCCTCGGACCTCCCAGGTCATCTACCTACAGGGGGGTGCAGTCACTCACTGCACTCACCTGCAGTGGAGAGTCACTGGCCCCTCCTTTAAAAGGGAGGCTAGGTCACCACCAGGGCCGGACTGGTAACCCAAAGCAGCCCTGGCAATGTTGACGGACCAGGCTCCCTGCTGCTTTTGTTACTGGGGGACGATATAGCAGCACCGCTGCAAAACAAGCCCCCAATAACAAAAACACTCCCCACCACTGCAAAATCGGCCGCCACTCTTCCAGCCTCCCGGGGAAATGCCCTATCCCAGTCTGCACAAAGCACAAACACTTACGTGCACCATGGCACAGAGTGGGACAGTGCAGCCTAACTGTAATGCAGCCCAAGGTAGATTTAGAGCTAAAGTGTTTTTGGGTAGTGTTGCTACTGAGTTGAATGCACTGTGTATGGAGGTGCGCAAGTTATAATAATTTTAAGTTGCTGCGTAAGTGTGTGTGTTTGTGTGTATGTGTGAATATGTGTATATGTAAGCGTGCATATGCGTAAACATGTGTATGGGTGAGTAAAAATGAAGGTCAAAGGGCATGTGAAGTCACTTCTGCTACCCCAGGCATTTTGGTGAATTGACGTCCATGAGCAATGGTGCAGCATCATGAGGGCTGACTCACACCAGGGAGGATGCTCGGGGGCACTCAGAGGCATGGAAAATAGAGATTAAAAAACTTGAAAAAGTTGAATTTTTAAAGAAATAGCAATTCTTGGGCATCTATTTCATGCCTCTGGAAAAAAGCACCATAGTCAGCAGAAAATCAAATTGTGAATCTTTACACAAACACTTTTTTTAAATGTATAAAAGAAGTAAACAACAAATATAGCACAGGAACCATCGCTTCGCACAGCCAAAGAATGTATGCCATGGGTATGGGCTGGGCTGTCTTTGGCTGTGTCTATATATCTAGACCGAAACCCGTAGGGTTTTACTGGTCACTGTAAAGAAAAAATAAAAGAGTATTCTTTTACCTACTCGTTAGTGCGTTCCAGCTTTTTTGTGAAGTATTGTGGTGGATATATATATAAAGAAATCACCTTTTCGATAAAAAAGATGGAATCGGCACTCTTGTGGACTTCACTCCAGTTCATGTGAGTGATACAATCATCTACGCGTTTCGGCTGCCAGACGCAGCCTTGTTCACGATGATGAGCGCCATTTTTTACTTTACTTAAATACATTACTTCAATTAAACATAGAAATAGGACGATTACTGAGGTGTCTCCATACACTCTATCAAGTAAACATCAGCGCCATTTTAGAACATGCAAATACATCGCTCTTTATGCTTTGACTGAAATTTCAAATACAGTTATTACTGTTTTCTGTATCTCTACATATGTATAATTGGAAAGTTCCCTTAATACAATATATTATATTTCGAATTTTATAGCCAGCATATGCTCTCTTTTTCATGGCTAGTGCCCCTGAAGGTGTATTTATGATATCCTCCACATAATTATCTCTGTGCTAATTCTAAAGTGTCAACAGTGCTAAAGTGTTTAGTGCCTAAAGTGTCTTACTCTTATAAAGTGCCTAATGCAAAAAAGATTCTTCTATTTCATCGTCTTCTATTCTATTTAAAATTTCCCATTGGGTTTCACTTGTACTATTTCTTCGGCCCTATATTACTAATATAATAGATCTCTTTACATTTACCAATTTCTTTGTTTGTCTAATATTTAGTTCTATCACAAATAATATATAAAGAATAAATAACTTAAAATCTATAATGTAAGTGCTTAACTAAATTGCTACCTTATTTTTAAAGTGCTAGTGCTCATTTTCACGCCCCCTCCTGTTTTTGTTCCATTATTCGTACATGCGCTCTGAATGAGGAAAGTGCATCTCGGGATGTAATTTTTAATAAAGGCAGGTAAAAAGTTCTTCATCCATATTAAAACCGTTAGGTCCTTTGCTATCTAGCTCCAAGATGAAGAAAGTTTCTAGTTTCCTTAATTCTTTCTCTCTGTCCCCCCCTCTTCTTTGTTTGGGTACCTGTGCTATACAACTATGTCTCATTTGTGTCAGGTTGCTCTGATGTTCTTTCTCGAAGTGCCTGGCTACAGGGTAACTACGGTCCTTATTAATTATAGCTCTCCTGTGCTGCAATATTCTTTTATGTACTGGCAATGTAGTGCTCCCTTCGTATATTTTTTGACATGGACACTTTAGGATATAAACTACAAAACTTGTCTTACATGTTAAAACCCCCTTTACATTTTACAGTTTTATTAAAAGCTGTTTTTAAAATCGAGATGTGTTCTCCATGTTGGCAGGCTTTACATTTTAGACATTTCCTAAAGACCTCTTTTTGTTGGAGCCTAGTTTGTTGAGGTGTACTTCCTAAACAGTATCTTTTCACTAGATAATCCCTTAGTGAATTGGATTTTCTACATGTAATCTGTGGATATTTCGTTATCTGTTGACCTATTACCGGATCTTCTTTGATAAAGTGCCAGTGATGTTTAAAAATAAGACGAATTTTCATATGCTCTGTACTATATGTTGTTATAAATCTGTGTGTATTCCGTGCTACATTGTTCTTCTTTTTTACAGCAGTTTTTGATGGTTCAAACAATACATTTTCTCTATTCATACTCCTTGCCTTCTTTGATGCTACTGCTAGAATTGTAGGTGGATATATATATTAGAGAAATAGAGAGAGAGAGAGTACTAAACAGAGGAGTGAGAGAGAAAGAGAAAGAAAAGGAGAGATCAGAAAATATGGAGATAGTGAGAGAGTGAACTAGAAAAAGGTAACTCACTTATTCATGGGAGCTGTCATTTACAGGACACAAGCAGACATGATGGGGGTGAGCAAGGATTACTTCTGTTCAGCATAAATTGATCATCAATATGACACCAGTACACGAGACAAAAACCCTGAGGAGCTCAATGTTGTTTTGGCCAATGTGTAGCAGTAGATAATATAAACATTATTTAGCATTCAGGCAATAGCCCATAGCACCCACAGAACCCCCCCCCCACATCCTGTGTGATGCCAAGAAGCACACACCAGTGGCAGCTTCCTAGCACTTACCCTATTTTCCTTGTAGTCTATGTCACTGCTGGATACTTGACTCCCATTCACAGTAATCGAGGTAGGTCTTGAGGACAAACCAAAAACTTGAATGGTACGATAGGTTAGAGCTTCAACTTCTCCGTATCCATTTTTAACAATTGTCGTACTTAATACACCCTAGACATAAATCATAAAAACGTGCATTTATTATTACTGATCACAAACATTAGTGTTTTATCACAGAGTGATCAGATTTCTTTGGCTGTAGAGGTGTATTTTCTTTATTATCATTTGCATACTAATATTTATGAGGACGAGATTTTAACTGTACTATACTAATACCCCAAACCTTGTTAACTATCAGAGGTAAACTGTCTAGATTTATAGAGTGCAAACTTCTAGGTGCTTTCCTTATTTGGTATAAAAAAGCAAGAAAACGTACAGCTATTGATGGCAGGGCCCATGCCCATAGGTTAGCAGAAAATCACTTTGTCAAAAGAACAACGTTCGGTCAACTGTTTTTCAGCTTTTTGTTAAACGTTAAAAAGGTCCCTAAGCAAGAGAGAGAGAAAAACTGAAAAGGGGAAGGTGATAAAGGGAAACTGCAAGGATGAAAAACAAGAAAAAAAGCACAAGTGCTACAGAGGGAGCAGCACAGAAGGGGAGTGGGGTGGGGGAGAAACAGTACCTCAATCAAATCAGGAGCAGATACCGGCACGTATTAATGTTAATTGATCTGTGCTTGGTCCCTGCACCACAAAAATAACCAGAAATGACATTTGCATGCACTGGCCAATTTTAAGGAGCGGTTAAAGAAGAGTGGCATGAAGACAACAAATGGTAAGCAATGGGTGAGCGCAAAGTCCTTTTTTGTATACAATATTGTCTCACAAGCGAGATACATGCACTAGCGCATGCACTCACAGGCTTGACCCAAAAAGGAAAGGAGGGCATATTCAGGGTTAAGAACACCTCAGAACACCTTGGTGCAAAAACATCCCCACTATTCACTGTTACCAATCTATAATTCTATATTTTACTATATACCAGATTATACATCTAGTTATTCACTGCTATAATGTAGCAAGAGTAGGAAACAAACTTTGTTTCCCACTATTGCTGCATCATAAAAGAATTCCAGACTGCTTTATTAGGGCTCTCTAGTGGAGAGGAGAGCACAGCTGTAGGGGGGTTTGGGACAGAGAGTGGTGGGGTCGGTGGCATGCAGTCAGGTATATTTTTAGGTCTCGCCTAGTGCTGGAGCGCGCATGCGCTCCTCGCTCTGCGAGGCTTATTGTAATCGAGCAGATTGCCGAAGTGGAGTGGAAGCCCCGCCCATGATTCTCATTGGCTGCCGTCATCCTTTATGCTGAACGCTAGCCTCCGATTGAAAATGAGGCTTATTTGTTCCCGCCCTGTCTCCTTTTGCCCCCGCCCATCCCGACTGGATTGTTTGCTTGCGGGTTAGACTGTGGCCTTTAATTACTGGGTAAGCACTTTTTGTTTCCCCTTCCCTCTGTCTCTCTCCCCGAGCAGATGGAGATCTGCAGAGACACAGCTGCTTGTTTTAATGACAGGCGCGTGTTTATTTTTGCATCGCGCTTTAACTTAGCAAGTGAAAGCGCAATGCAAATATAAACAAGCGGCTGCGATGGCGTAATGGCGACAGCTTGTTTTACCTCTCTGTGCTGTATATACCTGTCTTTCATGTAGTGGGTGGTACAGGCAGGTGTTTACTTAACGGTACCCATAGGTGTGAGAGATTCTGTGAAACCGGTGTTTAGTGGAACGTGCCGCAGCGGTGCTGTTTACTCGTATTTCCCGTCTGTACTGTAGTGAGAAGAGGGTCAGCGGAGTAAAGTGACACGGACAGTACCACAAGTTTAGACCTCCCTGAACGTTTAGAAAAGGCTCGGTGGCGTTAAGTCGGTGAAGGGTGACATTTTAAGTCTTATCCGGAAATACCGCTTGGTACCGTTACCGTTGGTGCAGCCGTGTGATAGGTGAAAGCAGGAGGGGGTGGGGGGTGTGTGTGTTATTAGCAGTACTATTTTCTGTACAACTACAGAAGGTCCGTCGGCCCTAAATTAGTAAATGATGACAATGTCTGTTTTCTAAGTAAATACCGCTCTGCGCCGTTACCGCTGGACTAGCGGTGCGTGTACAGCGGTGTACATGACCAGAGGATCAGAGGTGTGAGGGCGATGAAGGGTGATATTGACAGCGCTGTTTGCTTATACCGCTCTGTACAGGGACAGGGGGATCAGCGGCGTGAAGGTGTAGAAGGGTGATATGAATTACACTGTTTCCTTATACCGTTCCGGAGTAGCGTGCTACTCGCCGAAAAAGCGCTTCGACTTCTCGTCAGGGGTAGTAAGCGCTATATAAATGCAATTACAATACAATACAGTGACGGGAGGATCAGGGTGTGAAGGCGAAGAAGGGTGGTATGGGCAATGCTAGGTACTTATACCAATCAGCGCAGTTAGTGAATGGCCGGCTTTGTTAAAGCAGGTCAGGGGTTACTGACAGCGCTGTTTGCTTAAACCGCTCTATACAGACAGGTGAGGATTTACATCTCTCCGTACAGTAAGAGAAGGGTGATCGGTGTGAAGGGTCACACTGATAGCGCTGTTTGCTTGAACCGCTCTGCAAAGAAAGCGAAGTGTTAACAGTGTGACAGAAACTGTATGTTGACAGGGCTGTTTGCTAATACCACTGTATGCAGAAAGAGAAGTTTCAGCGGGGTGACTGAAGTGAAGGGTGATATTGATGGAGCTGTCGGCTTAGACCACTCTTTACAGCTAGAGAGGGGTCGGCTGCTTTAAGCATATTGACAGCAATCCCCTCTGCCGTGAGTGGAGTCCCGGCGGTGTAAGGCACTGAAGGGTTATACTGACACTGTTGACTGTTAATATTTGGTTATACCGCTCTATACAGTAAGAGAAGGGCGAGAGGTGTGATACTGACAGCAATCCTCTCTGCGGTGAGTGGACTCCCGGCAGTGTAAGGCACTGAAGGGTTATATTGACAGTGCTGTGTGTTAACACCACTCTGTAAGTGGGAGGGGTGGCAGTGTGGGAGCAGTGACTGATATTTGGTTATACCGCTCTATACAGTAAGAGAAGGTGAGAGGTATGATACTGACAGCATTCCTCTCTGCAGTGAGTGAGTGGAGTCCCGGCGGTGTAAGGCACTGAAGAGTTATACTGACACTGCTGTTTGTTAATATTTGGTTATACCGCTCTATATAGTACGAGAAGGGTGGGGGTGTGATATTGACAGCAATCCTCTGCCATGAGTGGAGTCCCGGCGGTTTAAGGTACTGAAGGGTTATACTGGCACTGCTGTTTGTTAACACCGCTCTGTAGGTGGGAGGGGGTCGGCGGTGTGTGAGCAGTGACTGATATTTGGTTATACCGCTCTATACAAGGTGAGAGGTGTGACATTGGCAGGGCCCTGGGTGCATGCCTTTCTGTGAACGGGGCTGAGGCGCTGTGGTGTTAAGTTCGTGACAGGCAACATGATGGATGACTTCCTACCTCTGTAGCCCTCTGCGGGGGTGGGGCCAGGAAGAAACTCCGGTTGTGGGGGTGAGAGGGTACAAAGAGTAGAATGTAAATGCCTCCGACTGACACTCTGCGAGTTGGTCAGTGGTATTTATGGTGTCAAAGGTTATGTAGTGTGGTCTGTTTCCCTATTTCGGAATGACAGGGGGTGGGGGCGGGGCTTGACGAAGGCTGTGTTTTAAGTTGGAAAGTTTGCAACGTCAGTGCTTCGTCATTCTCTCCCTATGAGCCGGTCATCCCTTAAAACCTAAAACTCGGTTTTAAGGGGTGGATTAGCGCTCTCATTTCCTCCATGCCCTCTGTTCCAGTAATCACTGGTGTTTATGTTATGGCGGGAGGAGTGGCGTCTCACCCACTCCCACCCGCCTTTCTCTTTGATGGGGATCCGATGCTGAGGTTATGAAGACTGAAATGATAGTGTTTCTGCCTCCCTGTGCTCAGGATCAGTGGTGTCTGGCTTTTAGGGCTGACTTGGTGGTGGTGTTTTCTTCTGCTGTTCTGTTCCAGTAATCACTTGTGTTCATGATATGAAGGGTAGGGTGAAATGACAGTGCTTCTTCTGTCTTTATTCAGTGATATGAATTAGTGGTATGTAACATGTGAGGTGTGAAATGACAGTGTTACTTTTTTCTGTCCCTCTGTACTGTGTATCAGTCGTATTGGGTTATAAGGGAGGAATTACACTTATTTCATTTTTTTGCCCTTCCGTCTTCCGTGTTTACAATATGTTGTGCTTATTTTAAGGTGGGTTATATGATAGTATTTCTTCCTTCTCTGCTCTGTACAGGATATGAGTGGTGTTTAGGTTATGAGGGGTGAATGTACACTTTTTCACCCTTTCCCTCTGCTCTGGTGGTTACTGGTGGTTGGATTATAGAGTATGAATTGACACTCCCTCCCCGTGTACCTTGTGTTGGGGGATCAGCGGTGGTTAAATTATGTGAACTGTGAAAAGAAACTATCTTCACCTCTTTTCTCTGTGCTGAAAATCAGAATTGTTTAGGTCCTGAGTAAGGCATGTTTCAGGCAGGGTTGAAGGGACGCATGATACTGTTTTTATTTATTTCTTTTTTCTTTTTTGCCTTTCAGTGCTGGGGGTCAGTTGTTTTGTGATATGTAGGTGAGATGGCCATGTTTCTTCGCCTTTACTCGATATTTGGATCTGTGGCTGGATGGGTGAAGGGAGTTGCTACTTTCTACTGTTTCTCTGTGCTGGGGTCTGCAGGTCCTGGAGGGCGCACTCCCTGCAGCTAGTTTGTTCTGGGGATCTATGGTCCTTAGGTTTAAAGGGTCAAGAGGCACTGTTATTTGCTTCTGTCCTGTGCTGGGGATTGGTGTTGTTTAGCTTTAGGCTACGAGTGGCTAGGAGCGCGTGCCTCTTGCTTCTACGTCCCTGATGACGTAGTTGAGAGACTGATGGTGGTTTAGGCCGTAAAGGGAGACATGACACTACTACTTCTGGTCTCCCTCCGTGTCAGGACTCCGAGGGGTCATCGCCTCAGGCTCGTCCTGCCCGTGTTGACACTTGAGGTATGCGGGTTGTGAAATGTGAGAGGGCTGTGTTATTTCCGTCTCCATCCCCGTGTCGGCGATGCGTTCTGTGCTCTGCAGGTTTTGTGAAGCATTGTGAAGGAGCTCACTGGCTATGACAGCCCCCCCACCCCCAACCCTGGGGGCATGGGGTGCATATTTACCACCTGTGGTTCTGTTCTCACGCAGCACTGCCCCTTTCCAACCTCTGGAACAGGAATTTTCACCCACAGCCCCCTACAGACCCACCCCGCCCCCAGCCCTCCTCACACTTCATGAATAATCTTCACCTCGTTAGGACGCTTTACGTTTACCCTCCCGCCGCCCTAATGCATTTAAACCCTCGTTTTTGCTGCTGCAGATGTAGGACACGGTATGAGTGTTTATATCGGTGTGTCCTGTCAGTTTTCCAGTACAGTAATTGATGTGCCTTTGATGTGCTTTGCTGCTGAAAGAAGTTCCAAGGGCATTGCCTCTTGGAGCCCCGCCCACAGCATAAAAGCCGTGTTTTTACCATAGGTTATGGGGAGTATGGGAACACATTAGCCTACGAAAGATTGCCTCCTCTCCACATTTTACGATCATTGTTTTTTGCTTTATCAAGACAACTCAGGAGCCTGTCAAAATGCAGTTACAATTTAAAATACTTTACAGCATCACAGACTCTTTAAATGAATCCCTTCTTAATTCACAAGGCAGCCTTGGGCATTAATCCTCACTGTCTCGTGTCAATCACTGCTTGCAGTCGGCTATAAATTGCTAAATTGAGATAACAACAACCTTTCTGTGTGTTCCTCCGTGTGTTTGAATTTGTCTCGGTATGAGTTTCTTTCCTTAAAGTGCCTATCTGTGTGTCTTTGCAAGTTTGTGGCTTTGTGCGTCAGTGTGTGTGTGTCTCTTTGGGTGCCTGCTTTTGTGTGAAAGTGCTTCTGTGGGTAGATTTGTAAGTGTCTTTGTAGATTAGTCTGTGTGCATATGTCTGCCTGTGTATGCCTTTGTGTGTTTGTAGGCGCACTGATGGAGCAAGGACTCATAAATGAGACTTGCTCGTACGCAACCTCCTCATAGTATTAATTTATTAAACTTGTATTGTCTCTACTAATCCTTGCATACACTACACGAATAGAAAGGATGCTTGCCTATGTGTTTTACTAATGAATAACGCTTGTCTGTAATCCAAAATGGCCGCTAAAGCGCGGGAACCCTACTGCGCATGTCCCAACCACATCACGTGTTGTGACGTCTTTCTTTGCTTGGTGGGAAATTTCTGCTTCTGCGCAGTGTGCATTAAAATGGCTGCTTGATGTTTTCACATGCTTCAGCTTGCTCTCATGTCATTATCAAACTGTCGTTTCTCTAACGCTACTAATGCGGGATAGAATTTATAATTAAATGGGAATAGAGTAGAAAGAGTGGGCATACAGTGAAACATTTTATTTGTGATTTTAATGTTTTCTTCTCTGACTTTTATTAGTTCGTAAACTTGGGCCTGGGTTTGGTGAACTGAAAGCCTGTGTGACAAAGATTCCGCACATGCGCCCTGAGAGGCAGATGAGAAAGAAAGAGATGAAGTCAATTTGGACATCACCCAAGGCCATGACCTGCTGGCCGACACCACTACATACCAAGATGTTCTCGTCGAAAAGCAACATTTTATATGAATAAATTGTCAATTTTGTCGTGAGACGGGTGGGAAATAAAGCAAATGTATTAAATTGAAGGGGCGGTAGTTTAAAAACAATAGGCTTCAGAAATACAAGGCAAATCAATATGGTGTGAGAATTCACCCCCTGTCCCTGTCCAATCAGAAGTAGTGGTCCCATATTTTAGCAACATTAAGGGGAGGTACATGGGCGTAGAAGGGTATAATAGATATAGAATTAGCTAATTAGTTAGCTCTTAGCTCCAGACTGCCAAGCTGATCGATTGCAGACTGAATCGCTGTCCAGAGAGGTCCTGAGGAGGGGGCGGCGGAGTCCATTAGAAGGAAGACACAGGCGAATCGAGGAGAAGTCGAGTATCAGAGAGGGGAACGACGCAGGCGTCGTTGTAGAGAGGTCACCGGTCCTGTCCTGATCCTGGAGGAGGTCTTTGCTCTTCATCCTTCCTGGGTCCTATTCTTTCCAACTCCTTGGCCAAGGGGTTTGGCTCTTGCACTTAGGTAAATGTAATGCCACCTTTAGTTGCGCTGCTGTCTCTATCCTCTCCTTTTCTGAGGGACCGTCATTGATTAGCAATAGTTATTCTATGCTTCATCTTGGGTATTGCGATTAAGTACCGTGTGGTTCTGTATTTTACTCTGATAAATCTTTAGATAAACATTTTAAAACTTCCTGACTCAGTGGTTATTTCAGGATTATGTACTATAATGAATGTCACTCATTTTAAATTTCCCAATTAGCAAAGGATTCATTGGTAAGTCATTACTCTTCATTCGGAAGGTAATTGGTAGCAGGGATTTTGATAAAGAGTAATAACTGATAAAACCCAGCGTAAGTATTAGCATAGTATGAATGTATGGGCCCAAGAGTATCTGGTGTATGAATGCTGTTTGCTAATATCGCGCTGGATCAGTTTTCTGGTAATCAGAGGATGGTTACTCTTTGTTAATTGAGTAATGAGAATTTTATTTTTATGAACTAACATCCGTGTATTCAAAGTTTGTTTTATGTTGTGCAGAATCCCCGGGGTAAAAAGAATAGCGGATGGTAAGTGGAAGCCATACTGCAGTGAGGTTATCTGTCAGTCAGAAATAGTGCTGAAAAGTTAAGCAGGACTATCAGTACTGGTTAGGGAATCTATGCGTGTGAGTAATAGCAAAAGAGTATGCTGGTGAAAATTTGATGTTATATCACCTAGAAAGGGTAACATTGAAGAAGTAACAGGTACTTCTGGAGCTTGGGTGAAGAGTAAACGGAAGGGTTTTACTCGTAGTGTATGTTTAGTAAACGGAAAGGTTTTACTAAGTGTGAAAGAAACTATCTTTTCCAATTTAGAGAAACTGGCACGATAGCGAATGTTTTATGTTGTTACTGAAATTCAATTAAGAATTATAGAGAAAATAAATTTGCGTAAGATTTTGTAAAGAGAGGGTCAGCTGCCAGAGAGGGAGCTGACGTCACAAACGCCGCGCTGGGATTGGTTGAATCAGCGGGTGTGGAACGACTCTTGTAAAGGAGGGGTTGATAGTCAGGAGTAGTACTGACGTCACAGGTGCCGCGCTGGGACTGGTTGAAACAGCGAGGGACAGTGAAGAGCAGATTGTAAAGGAGGGGTTGACAGACAAACGTCACCAAAAGGCCGCGCAAGGATTGGTTCGGGAATAAAAGATAGCAGACACTTGATTGGTTGATATTCTAGAAGCGAAAATCTTAGCGGGTAGAGATTGCATGTTAAAACGCGATCCGACTTTAACAGGAACTCGTCCGGATAGGAGATATTTAGGCTTTGCAGAATATAATTTTATACATCGATACTCACCTAAGATGTACGGAGAAAAGAGAAAAATGTCATTTTTACAAAAGATTAAGAACTATTTTAAAAAGGATAAACCAATCAAAACTAGGGAAGGAATTATCATTCCACCAGCTAAAACGCCCGCTTCATTTATGATGATGGAGAGAGGTTATCATACTTGTGTATGGATAGAGAATTGGATAGAATATACCAAAAATGATGGAATACTAGCATTTCCGGAGAATTGTACCTTCAATGGAAGAATTCTTCAAAATTTGAGATTGAGGATGAATGACTTAGAACCCAGACCTAGATTAACTCAATACGAAGCCTTAGAGGAATGGGAAACCGAGGCATTTGAGCGTGACCGATCTAGGAGTAATAGGGGTTATCGAGGATTTTTTCCCAGGAACCTACATGAATCTAGGGACGGTCAGATGAAACAATGGAGAAGGGCAATAATTACAGAAGGACTATATCCATTGTTAACAGCAGAGGAGAAATTAGGGAGTAAATGTACAGAAAAGACAAAACATTTAATGAGAAGTGATGATTCTGAAGACGAATTTATGGAAGAAATGTTAAGGAACCCCCACCATATCAGGAAGGGACAAGTGGATGCACCCCAAGTGCACCACCGTTAAAAACTCCATTAGTACCACAGGTAATGCATGAATTCACCCCTAGTAGAATACTTCATGACAAAGAAAGGGAAGCACTAGAGAAGACCAGAGCAGAATTAATACAGAAAATAACACAGATAAAAGTACATCCTGATTCATTGACCATACCTGTAACAATTGGTCCAGTAGTTCCATTATATGGTACTCAGGGAAACTGTCCTCCGCCGATACTTGCACCCACTCCTGTAAACGCTACAAACCCTGAAGCAGTAGTAATGGTTGAAGATCACTTTAGTGACAGCGAATCCACAATATCATTGATGGATTTACCCATTCGAGATTCTGTCAATATTACTCCCAAGAGAACTACACCTGGGTGTTCAAAAGATATAAGTCTAGTGACTTCATCAGGAGCGAAAAATGCCACAATAGTCACCCCAGAAGATTTAGAAAGGTGGGCACAAGAATCAGATAAACAGTGCACACCTCCAAAAATAATGGACATTCATAAATTGAAAGTCGAATTAGAAGAAATAATAGCAGGAAATGTAGGACTAGATCGCTTGAATACCTATGATGATGAAGAATTATTATTTATGTGCAGAAGTATCACAAGAAATGTAAGATTATTCCATGAAAAATTATCCAATCTAGCACTACAGATGGGAATAGAAATAGGGAGATCAAAGGTGTTGCAGAAACCCTATAGAGCAGAATTTTCAGAAAAAGATTTAGAAAACATGAATGCCTCTGGAAGAAAATTACAAGTAAGGGAATTAATGATAGTTTTACAAAAATGGGGAGACCTAGATAAATGGAGAACTAGGTGGGCCAAGAAAAAGGAAGAAGTACGATCAAGTAGATCAGCGTCGGAATATGTGATGAAGGAGACAGGGAAAGCAGACCAAATGTATCCAATGCGAGAAATTGCGGGAGGAGGATATGTACATGTCCCATGGAGCAGACAGGATATTTTATCATTTACGAATGATTTTACAAAATTGAGAGAAAAACCAATTGAATGGTACAAGCAGGTTGAAAGGTTTGTAAAGGTGTCAAAGGTATTGTTGAAGGATTTGGATGGGTTGTTTGACATAGTGGTACCTGCCGATTTGTGGACAGATTGTAAAATTACAGTTGATTGGCCAAGTGACGAGTATCCTAGAGATCCGAAAACAGGTGCCCCGTCAAATGATGTGATGAAAAAGTATCAGCAGGTGATAACTTATTTGAAAGGGAAAATACCACCGAAAGAAACAGATTGGGTGAAAATAGACCGAACTACCCAAGAGGCTAATGAATCGGTACATTCCTACTATGCGCGTTTACTGCAGGTATTTAAACAGTATAGTGGATTTGAGGACATTGGAGACAAGAACATGAGTCAGTTTGTGTATCGATTTGTTTTCGGTTTGAAGCCAGAAATTTGTCAGATGATTAAACAGCACATGCTGTGTTGGCAAGGGAAGCCGATTGATGAAATTTTGAAATATGCAAAATATTGTGGAGACAATATTGAGGATAG
This sequence comes from Calotriton arnoldi, assembly GCA_963921515.1. Lineage (NCBI taxonomy): Eukaryota > Metazoa > Chordata > Amphibia > Caudata > Salamandridae > Calotriton > Calotriton arnoldi. The sequence continues at coordinate 2,814,623 of CAWUFW010001405.1, read as the reverse complement.
ACATAAGAAATTGCAGGAAAAAGTGATGTGGGCTCAGGTGAAAATGGCCGAGAAACAGGGAATTAATTTGGAAAATCCGAGTGAAAATCAGGGAAAGGATTCTGGAACGAGTGGTGATACTGGGAATGGTGGAAAAGTGAGAGGACGAATGAGTAGAGAAGAAGCTAAAAAGAAATTTCCTTGTCATGGATGCGGAAAATTGGGGCATTGGAAGGATGAATGTAAAAAGATTCGGAATAATAATGGCCCAAATCAAAATTTAAATCCACAGACGCAGAATGACTCACAGCAGGGTGTAAATCCTCAGAGTCAGCTGCCACCTGCACCTATTCAGGGTAATGTAAGCAGAGCAAAGCATGGTACAGACATCGGATATCAAGGAGGAAGTGGTAAGAATGATTATATAACCTCACAATTTCTTTTACAGGACGATTTCTGTCAATACAGTTCATGACGGTGCCTAAGAGAGGGGGAGAAGGAGTGCGTACTTGGCGCATCCTTATCGGTAGATCAGTCAGGTCCATTAGTGGAAGGAAATGTGAAAGGTAATGATATCACTTTTCTGTTGGATACTGGTGCTACCCAGTCCACTGTAAGAACAGCAGACATTCCAGACCTTCCTCTCTCTGGTGAAAATATCCAAGTAGTAGGAGTAGCTAATCAAAGGATTAGAACACCTCTTACCGAACCAACGGAAGTTAAAATCGGAAACTTCAGAGAAATGCATCAATTTGTAGTATGCGATTCTAGCCCAGTAAGCCTATTAGGCAGGGATTTATTGTGCAAAATGAACTGCACAATTTTCTGCACACCGGATGGTGTGGCAGTTCAGACACCAGATGAAGACCATATATATAAAATTATGATTGCAAAACAGGGTACAGAAGTAGATGAGAGGTTTTCAGTATTAACAAAAGACGAGTTGCCAGAAGAATTAAAAGGTACAGTAAACCCCTTAGTTTGGGATTTCACAGGAAAAGAAGTAGGACTTATGGCTAAAATAGACCCAGTTAAAATTACTGTAAAAGAAGGTGCGATTTTCCCAAATACCAGACAGTACAAAATGAGTGCAGAAGTAAAGGCAGGAGTCATTGAAGAAATTAATCGAATGGTTGAACAAAACATACTAAAAGAAGTAATGAGTAGCCCAAGTAATTCACCAATCATGGGACTAAAGAAACCTAGTGGAAAATATAGGATTGTTCAGGACCTGCGAAAATAAATAAAATAGTGGAACCATGTTGTCCCATACTGCCAAATCCTGCAGTAATTCTATACCAAATTCTTTGGAGTGCAGGATGGTTCACAGTAATTGATTTATGTCAAGCGTTCTTCTCAATACCATTGCATCCAGATAGTCAGTATCTTTTCTCATTTAAATTTGAGAATAAAGTCTATGTATGGAATCGTATTCCTCAGGGGTACACGGAAAGTCCTTCCATTTTCAATCAAATACTGAAAAAGTGCCTTGAGAAACTAGTGATGCCAGGAAGTTCAGTCCTAGTGCAATATATCGACGACTTATTGGTGGCATCAACACCAGAGAGGACTGTGTTGTTGATTCCATAGCACTATTAAATATTTTGGCCGAAGAAGGGCATAAAGTCTCACCTGAAAAGTTACAGTTTTGTACAACAGCTGTTAAATATCTGGGACACCAAATTGAGAGGGGAAAAAGAAGAATAACCTCTGAAAGAGTAAAATTAATAAAGAAAATGCAAATGCCTGTAACCCAAAGACAAGTGAGAATGTTCCTAGGAATAGTAGGTTACTGTCGACAATGAATACTAGGATTTTCCTTGTTAGCAAAGCCCCTAATTCAAATGACAAGAAAGAAAGCAAAGGACCCAGTTGATTGGGATGATGAGAGTGCAGGAGCTTTTGTAAAATTGAGAAATGCTCTATGCTCAGCACCAGCCCTAGGCATGCCGGATTATAAAAGAGAATTCGCATTATTCTGTCATGAAAGAGAAAATTGTGCACTTTCTGTCCTAACCCAGAGACACGGTTTAGACAGACGTCCTATAGCATATTTTTCTGCTACATTGGACCCAGTAGCAGCCGCGTTGCCAGGATGCTTAAAAGCAGTGGCAGCTACTTGTTTGAGCATTGAACAAAGTGAGTCAATTGTGATGGGACATCCTGTAAAGGTGTTTGTTCCACATGCTGTTGTGATTCTATTGACAAGAACCAGAACACAACATCTTACTCCTAGTCGGCTGACTAAATATGAAAGAATAATAATGGGTGCTGAAAATGTGACCATGGTAAGGTGTACTATAATAAATCCAGCAACCTTACTACCAGACCCATATCATGAGAAAATTAAAGATGACGAAGAAAAGGAACATGATTGTTTACAGATTACAGAGTTATGTACGAAACCTCGCCCAGATATAGAAGAACAGCCCCTCAGAAAGCCAGACAGGGAGCTATTTGTTGATGGTTCATGTCAACGACATGAAGACGGTAAATTAACTGCTGCCTATGCGGTATGTGAATTAACTGGAATAGTCGAAGTATCCTATTTACCAGGAGTCAAATCTGCACAAGTAGCTGAATTGATTGCATTGATAAAAGCCTGCAAAATTGGGAGGAATCAGAAAGTAACTATATTTACAGATAGCCAATATGGTTACAGGGTTGTGCATGATTTTGGCCAACTATGGATGCAGAGGGATTTCCTGACTTCTTCAGGATCCCCCATTAAAAATGGACAGTTTGTAAAGGAATTGCTGGAAGCAATACAATCACCAAAAGAATTGGCTGTGGTGAAATGTGCCGCACATCAGTCAGGAGATGACTGGGTGGTAGTCGGCAACAGATATGCAGATCTGGTGGCTCAACATTGTGCCAAAAATAGATTGTCAGTCAATAAGAGGGTGGAAAGAATGGGAATCAGCTGCCAACTTATGCTGTATATGCCACCTGAAACTTGGAATGATGTAAAAAGATTACAAGATGATGTTGATGAAAATGAAAAGAATTTGTGGATCGAAGTAGGTTGTTCCCAAAGAGGAGATGATGAAGTGTGGATCAGTGCTGATGGCAGACCAGTCATGCCAGACTGTTTACTCTCACAAATGGCCAGAATGTATCATGGAGACACACATATAGGGAGAGATGCAATGATTAGACTTTTTAGACAAAACTGGTACAATCCGAAGTTCAGGGCTGTTGCAGAGAGCCTTTGCCAGAGATGTTTAACTTGCCAGATGCATAATCCAGGGCGGAAGACAATAATTGGATTTGGAAAAATTGGAAAGGCAGAGGGTCCTTTTATAAGACTCCAGTTTGATTTCATACAGTTACCACCATGCAGAGGGTTGAAATATGTACTAGTCATAGTGTGTCTGTTTTCAAAGTGGGTGGAGGCTTACCCTACCAGGAGAAATGATATCATTACAGTCGCAAAACTGTTGCTAAGAGAGCTCATTCCTAGGTTTGGTTTCCCAGTAACTTTGGAATCAGATAGAGGAAAACATTTTAACAGTGAAGTGATCCAAATAATCTGTGAAGCATTCCAAATTAAACAAAAACTGCACTGTGCATATCGCCCAGAGGCTTCTGGAGTGGTTGAACAATTGGATGGCACTTTAAAGTCAAGATTGGGAAAAATGTGTGCATCAACATCATTAGAGTGGCCAGATGCATTGCCACTTGTTTTAATGGGACTCAGAAGCATACCTGACAGAAATACAGGATTGAGCCCCCACGAGATAATGATGGGAAGAGCAATGAGACAAACACATGTTCCCACAAACAAATTGCTGAATATATCTGATGATATGGTACTGGACTATTGTAAAGGACTGGCTGACCTAGTGCGTTCTGTCTCTCACCAGGTTGGAGAAGACGCAGTTTCCAGGCAGCCTGAACAGGAACATGATCTGAATCCTGGTGACTGGGTGGTAGTGAAGAATCACACCAGAGAAACGTGTCTATCACCCAGATGGAGCAGTCCTTGTCAAGTCATACTGACTACAAATACAGCAGTGAAGTGTGCAGGATTTCCTAATTGGATTCATGTAAGCCACACCAAAAGAGTACCAGATCCTGAAGAAGAAAATCCTCAGACAGCAACAATCACTGAGGGAGCTGAAGGTTGCCCAGCGGAGGAATCTCAGGCTCGAGATTCAAGAGAAGCTGAAGAAGAACAACCGAGCACAAGTCAGGACTGGATACCGGTGGTAGAAATTCCTGAAGTTTACCACAGAACAAGAAGTCAAACAAGATTTGAGGAAATCGAAGAAGATCAGATAGGTGAAGAAGAAGCAGCTCAGGAAAAAGAAGAAGAGACAATAAGAGAGCCTGAGCAAGGTCAGATAGGGAAAGGAAATTGGGCTCAAATTAACGAAGAACTAATAAATTTTGAGCAGGGACAGACAGGTTTAGAAGAATCCGGTCAGGCTGCAGAAGTACAAAGTGCAATAAGCCCTGATCAGAACCAGTTAGATCAAGAAAAATACACAGAAGAACAAGATCATGAGAATCATGAACATGAAGAAATAAATCAAGAACAAGGTCACTTATTGGAAACTAACAGTGGAGCTGCTGAAGAGAAACCAATCAGACCTGAAAAAGAGCAAACAAGAAGAACAATAATTGCAGAAAAAGAAACAGTGCTAAGCAGTGAAAATAAAAAGATTTCTGAAGACGAAGATAAAGAAATAGTACAAACAAAGAAGACAAGAAAAGGAGATCATTGGCCAAGTGTCATTAAAAGAGTAAAATACCACATAACAACCAGAAGTGAAGATCCAGACCAAGTAAATGAAGTGACAAGCCAAACTGAACAAGAAAATAAAACTGAGAAAAGAAGAAGTAAAAGACTGAAACTTGTGAATAACAAATTCAAGGGTCCTGATTGGACTTACATCATTCTTGAAGATTACGAAAGTTCAGAGTCAAGTGAAAGTGGTGACGAAGGAACAAGTGCAGAGCTAACATACGAGAAAGAAACAAGACCACCTTGACTAAGCAAAAGAGTCATATAAAGAAAAGAGGAAATAGATAAGAAGAGCGATCTTCCTTGTCGAAAATGCCTGACGATAGAGTTGCTGGGAGACCAAAACAGAGATGTTGTAGAAGATGCTGTGCAATATGCATATGTAGTCTAGTAATGGTGCTTATAGTATGGTTAGTCCTGATTGTAGCAGTCCCTTACCTTATGATAATGGATAAAAAGATTAATAACGAAACTAAAGGAAAGACAGCACACATGAAGGGCAATAGAGTAGAACTAATGGCAGAAAATGAATCAGAGTTTCATCATGAAATAGCTGATAACGACACTAGTTTAAACGTTTTCACAAAGTTATTGTTTCAGTATGTAGACACAATGGAAGTTAGTAATCGTTATGTCTGTATGAAGTTACCTGAATCAGTAGCAGAAGGATTAACATATCATCACTTACCACTGACATATAGCATATCATGTAGTGTTTTGTCTAGTTTATTTTATAGAACAGGGAGACTTCAGTATTATTATTCAAACCTAGATGTGATATTTTCTGAGGTTCCGATTCGAAAGAGTATGAACCCAGTGCTTAGTAGTCAAGACGCACAGTTTATGGGAGAATTTTTCTTAACAATGAAATCAATAGACATAACACATGCACATAGACACAATCTAACATGTTCTTTACATGAACAAGAAAAGATATTTTTAAATTTAGTAGAAGATAGAAGACAAGATTTTCAAAAGAAAGCTTCTGAGCATAGGGCTCATTTACCACCTTGGGCAGAAAAAGAAGGGAGTTACACACCTGACAAGGCTCAAGCTGCTATGCCTCTGGATTTTGTAAAGACAGTAAAAATGTGTCTTCAAAGGTTAAAGACTGATTATAACAATGTTTTCATTGGTACCAGTGAATGTGAACATAATTTCTTAATTCTTGGAGGTTGGGGAATCAAAGGAGGAACAGATTCAGTTTTTCCTGGAATCTATTATGTGTGTGGGAATAAGGCTTACTTTAGGCTTCCTGCACGGTGGTATGGAAGTTGTTATTTTGGAATAGTATTTCCAAAGATATACCACGTAAAAAGAAACACTGGGAGCAATGAAAACAATAGTGAATTAATACGTAGTAAAAGAGCTAGTTTTTCAGAAATTGTAGGTGATATATTTGGTGCATTGATACCTTCAGTGGGAATAATTCTGAACTCAAGGAAAATATGTAAATTGTCTACAGTGGTTGATCATTTATCAACGGATACTGCCGGAGGATTTCTAAGGATTAATGCGGAAATGGTTGCGATATCTATGGTGATGCAAAATCGACTTGCTCTTGATATTATATTGGCAAAAGAGGGCGGAGTCTGTAAATTATTAAAGACGAAACACTGTTGCACTTATATTCCTGATAAGAGTGCAGAAATTGGAACGTATATACAGAATATAACTAAACTTGAGAAGGAACTTCAACCACTGGAAGTTGATAGTGTATGGGAAAGATTGACAAGTAGTATTGCGTCAATTGGTACCTGGTTTGCTAATGTATTAAAAGAACTTATAGGTCAAATATTAGTACCCTTAGCAGGGATAGCAATAATAGCACTGACAATAATAATAAGGTGCAAATGTTGTAGAAAAAAGGGAACATACAATGTGACAGGAAAGGGAAAGAGAAAATTAGATGAAATAGAACTTAAAGAATGGAGAAGTGAATTATACAAGAAATTGGAAGGAGATGGTAAAAATAGAAAATGTAAAAATAAGAGTGAAACTATTTGCTAGAAGTTGGCATCTGATTGTGGGTAGTATTTTGATGGCTCAGAAACGCCATCAGAGAGGGGATTGATGGAGCAAGGACTCATAAATGAGACTTGCTCGTACGCAACCTCTTCATAGTATTAATTTATTAAACTTGTATTGTCTCTACTAATCCTTGCATACACTACACGAATAGAAAGGATGCTTGCCTATGTGTTTTACTAATGGATAACGCTTGTCTGTAATCCAAAATGGCCGCTAAAGCGCGGGAACCCTACTGCGCATGTCCCAACCACATCACGTGTTGTGACGTCTTTCTTTGCTTGGTGGGAAATTTCTGCTTCTGCGCAGTGTGCATTAAAATGGCTGCTTGATGTTTTCACATGCTTCAGCTTGCTCTCATGTCATTATCAAACTGTCGTTTCTCTAACGCTACTAATGCGGGATAGAATTTATAATTAAATGGGAATAGAGTAGAAAGAGTGGGCATACAGTGAAACATTTTATTTGTGATTTTAATGTTTTCTTCTCTGACTTTTATTAGTTCGTAAACTTGGGCCTGGGTTTGGTGAACTGAAAGCTCGTGTGACAAAGATTCCGCACATGCGCCCTGAGAGGCAGACGAGAAAGAAAGAGATGAAGTCAATTTGGACATCACCCAAGGCCATGACCTGCTGGCCGACACCACTACATACCAAGATGTTCTCGTCGAAAAGCAACATTTTATATGAATAAATTGTCAATTTTGTCGTGAGACGGGTGGGAAATAAAGCAAATGTATTAAATTGAAGGGGCGGTAGTTTAAAAACAATAGGCTTCAGAAATACAAGGCAAATCAATATGGTGTGAGAATCCACCCCCTGTTCAATCAGAAGTAGTGGTCCCATATTTTCGCAACATTAAGGGGAGGTACATGGGCGTAGAAGGGTATAATAGATATAAAATTAGCTAATTAGTTAGCTCTTAGCTTCAGACTGCAAGCTGATCGATTGCAGACTGAATCGCTTTCCAGAGAGGTCCTGAGGAGGGGGCGGCGGGGTCCATTAGAAGGAAGACACGGGCGAATCGAGGAGAAGTCGAGTATCAGAGAGGGGAACGACGCAGGCGTCGTTGTAGAGAGGTCACCGGTCCTGTCCTGATCCTGGAGGAGGTCTTTGCTCTTCATCCTTCCTGGGTCCTATTCTTTCCAACTCCTTGGCCAAGGGGTTTGGTTCTCGCACTTAGGTAAATATAATGCCACCTTTAGTTGCGCTGCTGTCTCTATCCTCTCCTTTTCTGAGGGACCGTCATTGATTAGCAATAGTTATTCTATGCTTCATCTTGGGTATTGCGATTAAGTACCGTGTGGTTCTGTATTTTACTCTGCTAAATCTTTAGATAAACATTTTAAAACTTCCTGACTCAGTGGTTATTTCAGGATTATGTACTATAATGAATGTCACTCATTTTAAATTTCCCAATTAGCAAAGGATTCATTGGTAAGTCATTACTCTTCATTCGGAAGGTAATTGGTAGCAGGGATTTTGATAAAGAGTAACAACTGATAAAACCCAGCGTAAGTATTAGCGTAGTATGAATGTATGGGCCCAAGTGAGTATCTGGTGTATGAATGCTGTTTGCTAATATCGCGCTGTATCAGGCGCACCAAATTGTAAACTTGCTATGACCTGTTTCCTGTTTGTAATCTGTAGACAATATCTCAAATGGCACATGTGGTTACGCTGTTAATTTAGACACATTAGTTTATGAAATTATGTGAGCAGAGTGATAGAGTTAAAGACATGTTCCCATATTTAAGTAAAGACCGCCCACCACCCCCCCCCTTTGCTAACCCTGAGACTCCATGTAATGTTACACATGTTCTGCTGTGTCTAGCTGTGGCTGTTTTATTACCAGAATGGTATGATTTTCTAATGTCGAAAAAATAAAAGAGGGTAAGCAGGGAATATATACAAGGGGTGTAACAAAAAGCATAGGAGACACAATCTGATCATTACTTTTGTTCTATCCATTTTATTAGTTTATCAAACCCCGGCAGAACTTGAAAGATGACCAATAGTTCAAGAAGTTGTGGAGTATAGTTGTAGGACACCGTTACATCTTACTTGAAGGAAACTGGTTACTCGTAATAAAGTTACATCTCCTTGTAGATATATAGATGTAGCCTCTGCTCTCGTAGCCTGTGATGGAAGGATAGACCTGAACATGTTCACATTTTCAGCTCATGAATAAAGTTCTTACAGGCTTGGACGCAACCTACTAACTCCACTGAAAGAGACTAACCCTTTTCTACCCTGTTCCCTCGAGCCCCTCCATTTCTGAAGGCAGGGTAAACATCAGATTTAACAACCTTCACCTCAGGGAGAGCTAGAGCACAATCGCTGACCTGTTCAGCAGAAGTAGAGGTTTCCATGCCACAGCTGCAGTGCAGGTTCTGTCAACATGCACAAAGAGCATGCAAACAAGGTCTACTCTTTCCCAAAATCTGTCTCCGAAGGGATGATTTAATAATTCTGTACTTTTGAAATACGTAAGTAGTGGAGGTACTGATCCTAACAAAAAGCAGAGAAAACAAGCATTTGCAATGCAATAGGTCTCGCATTTGCGAGAGTTTAAGCTATTGGCATTGTAAATGATAATGCCTTTTATTTATGTTTTAAAAACCAACACATAAATAAAAGGCATTGTCATTTACAATGCCAAGAGCTCAAACTGTTGCAAATGCGAATTTTAGGTGGAGCTTGGGCAGCGCATGCACTGCTCTGCGGCATGCTGTATTGGAGTATGGAATAGAAGCCCCTCCCACTCTCCGCCCATATTTGTCATAGGCTTGTGTCATTGCCCTTCGTAAATGCTGGCTTCTGATTCGTTAATAGGCTCCTTAGTACCGCCTTGTCCTCATTTGTAACCTCCCATGAGGACTGGCCCTTTTACTTAGGTTGTTACACCTTATATCTTTTCAGGTCGAGCCTAGGCAGCGCATGTGCTGCTCTGCGGCATGCTTTATTGGAGTATGGAATAAAAGCCCTGCCCACTCTTCGTCCATATTTGTCATTGGCTTGTGTCATTGCCCTTCGTAAATGTTGGCTTCTGATTCGTTAATAGGCTTGTTAGTCCCTCCTTAGTACCACCTTGTCTTCATTTGCAACCTCCCATGAGGACTGGCCCTTTTACTTCGGTTGTTACACAGTGCGTCTTTTTTAGTGTATAAGCACTATTTTCTTTAATGAGTTTCTCCTGTTGCAGGCACAACATGCTTTCCTGCTACATTCAGCGCGCCATGCGTGCTTTCACTTTCCGAGCAGCCCGGGAAAATGGTGGCCGCTTCTTTGAATAGGTCTTGCATTTACTAGTTTGAGCTATTGGCATTTTCAATGACAATGCCTTTTATTTATGTGTTAATTAGCAAAACAGATAAATAAAAGGCATTTTCATTTACAATGCCAATAGCTTAAACTCTCGCAAATGCGAGACCTATTGCATTGCAAATGCTTGTTTTACATTTGGGACAAGTCATGCTTCATACTGCTTCCCGATTACTCATCTTCCCTTGTGTAGCAGTTTAAAGCAGTGGCCATACATTACATAAAATTATAGCTGGGTAAAAAGTAAATAAAAAGGATGTTTTCAACTCATGGTTCTGAGTGACATCATAGACAGCTCGAGCTTTGCTCTCATTGTCTATTTCATGTCACCCAGAACCTCTTTGAAAAAATCCCTATCATTCACTTTTACCCATCTATAATTCTGTATGTTATGTAGAGCTCTCAATGAGAACCGCTATCATCAACACCAGTATCTAAATCTGGTTATTCACTGCTGTAACGTAGCAACAGTGGAACCAAAAGTAGTTTCACACTGCTGCTACATTCAACCTGCCCTTTATGTATCTTGTTCCAGTTCTGGAATTATAGGGCCAGATGTATCAAGCATTTTTTGTCTTCGCAAAAGGCCGATTCGCAGAATCGGCCGTTTGTGAACCCACAAAAATGCCTTTCAGATGTAGAAAACCCTTTTTTGCAATTCGGTAACCTGTTACCGAATCTCAAAATGGGTTTGCGATTCGCTATTTGGAAGGGACGTGTCTGGGGCATGCCTTCCAAATAGCGAATCTTAATGGTATGTATAAATGTTTTGTGACCGTGAATGCGGTTGCAAAGCATTCGCATTTTACCACCTACTTCAACTAGGTGGTAACCCATTCGCCAATGGGAAGGGGTCCCTTGTTTGTAAAAGCATTTTTTAAGAGCAGGCAGTGGTCCCACGTACCACTGCCTGCTCTTATAAAATGAAAATAAACCTTTAATTTTTCTTTTTGTAAAGCATCTCGTTTTCCTTTAAGGCAAACGGGCTGCTTTACAAAAAAAAAAAGATTGCGTTATTTAGAAGCAATGACAGACATGGTGGTCTGCTGATCTCAGCAGGCCACCATCCCTGTGATTTTTGAGATTCCTAATGGTTCGCAAATTGCAACCTACCTCATTAATATTCATGAGGTAGGTCATTTGCGACCCATTAGGAATCGCAGAAAGTGTTCAAAACACTTTCATGCATGCCGTTTTGCGATTTCCAAATTGCGAATCGCAAGGATTCGCAATTAGGAAATCGCAAAACGGATTATTGATTCATCTGACCCATAGCTTCTGTGAAGCAACCCCGACATAGTGGAACATTCCGTCAATGGTGATTAAAAATTGTATCCTTGTGTGGATGTTTTTAAATGTACACATTCTGTGCTTTATAATATAGGTTTCACTATCAGTTATGTGGAACAAATTTTATACACACCTGCAGATGAAGGACGAACAAAATAGTGCATTAAGCTCCCATTAGCCATGAGTCAGATCCCGCCCGCATACCTTCTGGTCCTGCCACTTGCCCCACTTCTTAGCCGTCCCTCTAGCTCTGGGTACCCACGATCACACTATCTCCAAGTTTTCACTTTGACCACTGATACAGTGATGTCACTGAATCCATGCACCAGCTCACACACACACACACAGAGGGGTTACACAGGGAATACTATGGTTAGTGGCAAATGTGTTTAGAAATCAGGCAGTTGTATTCTCTTGATTGAAAGTAGAATGGTCCAGAAACATAAATTGAAAAGTCAAAACACAATAATAAACTAGAATATTAATGTCACCTTCGTTTTATGAACTGCCTAAACTAAGAGCATCATGTACAAGCTATTCTTCAGGATTATAAAGTGACTCAACCCTGCTTTTATGCAGATGACGTCCACCACCAGCAAACGCTTAAAGCATTTTTGAAGGGAACTCCTTCACAAAGTTACATGCGGGCTTAAATGTATATATTTAGCGAACAATCTAAAACATGCTTTTTACTGCAGTCTAATTTTACCAACTCCGACATGAATTAAGGCAATTTGAGAACTGAATCATGTCTCTGCGCACAGTGAAATGTCTTGCCTGCCAATTCTTAGCAAAATACACAAAAAAGCCTTTATTTATAAACTTAGATCTTTATGGCAGGAATATCTCCAGCTGCGATGAAAGGAAATCCATACCTGCGCAAATAATGCTTGCTGATACTTACATTACTGAATCTATATTCAGCCAAGAAATATATTCCGTTTTCAATGGGATCTGTCAATACATAAAACAGGATGTGTGTTACGCTTGTGGCAACCAGCTAGGAATGCAAAACAATTGAGCCTTGAGCAATCTTAACAAGAGCAGGTACACTGTGTGCACAGTTTATTGTTGCAATAAGGAAAATTGTGTACTCAACTGATTGGAGACGGAATGGATTTTAACAATATGCAGATTACCGTGCCCCCAGTGCTCTGATGTCATAGAATCCCCTACCGGCTTCTGTTCTTAAAGCGTTCAATATACACAGGTCATTTTGTGGTTATTAATGTGCGGGAAAAAGGCAACCTATCAAACTACAGGCTCTCAATGACTCACACTTCCATGTCCCTTCTTGTTTCCCAAGATTTCTAGCCTCTTGTTAACTCCCGTGAACTAAGACGTGAGCTGTGCATTTACCTCCTACTAATTTAAAACCTTGCCATACCTTTAAAAACACCCAAGTTACAGACTCCTTACTTTTGGTAAGTAGTGACGTTACAAGCGTTGAATTAAGGCTGTGCAATGTTGGCCCACGACGGATGGAGTCATTCTGTGCTTTCAAGAAACGACTGTCAGGGGCCTAGCTTTCAATAGTGTGGTAGATGCAGTGGTGCAGTGGCATCAGAGCCAAGCGGAGTGAAGGGCCTACTGCACCTTAATTATAGTTATTTGCTACCGGAACAGAGGACTGGGGCCAATTTTCCTTGTTTGAATTTGGACGCATGACAGCCTGGCTTCACCTCTCATGGCTATGAAATAGTTAGCAATTAGAGCATGAGTGTTGATCGCAGGTCCAGGAGAGCAGGATCCATACCATTTTTTTCAGGAAACCCATATGAGACATGTTTACAAACAACCAAAGAAGAAACTCATTTACAAAGGCAATGGTTATCCTTGTTGGTCTGGCTGGCAAAGCTTTGGTTAGATATGGGGTTAAGGTCATGGATGTCATTTACTGGTCGCCAAGGGTCGCTGCTGCGATCCCTAGAATGCCCCTTGTGACACCTGGCACTGACTTTGCGACCCCTCGCTTCAGCAGTGGCAAAATCACTGGCAGCAACAGAAGCAGCTCGTCCTTATGGATGTCGGTGGGGGCTTCACTCACCTCGTTTTTTGTCAATTTTTAGGTTTCACAAGCACAGCACAAGTGAAATCTCTTATATTTAATATATTCTAAAAGGGGGCTCTTATCAGTTCCCAAACAAAAATTACTGTGCTCATTCACTTTTGTGTGGAACTTTTTTATAACTTCCCCTGGCTCCACGCATTTACGATACTTCTACCAAAGCTGTTCACACTGTTTAAGCCCCATTCACTGTCAAGATAAGATCTCTTCCCACAGAAAAGGCAGACAGCTTCTAGCAGTATGCTGGAATGCTTGCTTTTTATTACTTAGTTGTGTAAAGCAGATGCTTTAGCTTTAGAACGTTTGCAGCATATTCCATTCATGCCTCAGTATTTACTTTGCACTTTGTAGCTATTATTGGATTGATTCTTTCAACTTAATCTATTTGGTCATTATGATCAAATTCTAAATGTTGTGAGAGGGCGTGGCCAACCACCAACAAAGATGGCTGCTTGGCGCAGCGGCTCCGAGACACGCCTTTACATTCCCCAGTAATCCGTCACAAAATCTGAGCACCAATAAACCTGGATAATGGCAGAGGACGGTCTGTTGTTGCGGCATGGGCGCTGCTTGTCTATAACTAGTTTGTGAACTCAGGGAAGAAGAGAGACGCGGTGGCATGGAGGCCTTGGTGACGCCATGGCCTAGATTTACATCGGCCGACCGAAGACCCATAACACCGTGACCCCTCCTGGGCCCATCATCAAACAACTCGCATTGGCCGTGCAAGGGACCGGAGGCGGTGTCACCCACTCCCCCCTCCCGTGGTTAAAGTGTGGCGTGGTGGTATCCCCACCGTATGGACATCTCGGCAGAGCTGAGTGGCGATGCGGAGGAGGCCCCGCGGGCCTTACAAGTGGGACCCGGGTTGGTGGTGAGGGGAGGCTGCTTGCTGAGACCTCGGAGGGCTGGCACCAACTGGGAACTAACGCTCACGACCCCTACCTCCCCTCCCTCTCTGGTGTCTGAACAGAGACAACACCACCCACCTGGAGCCAGTCTTCTGCACAGAAGGAGTCCACAAGGGGCCCCCCTAGACATAATTGTGCTAAATACCACGATGGCCACCCTTAATTGGGGAAGAGGTGGAGATACCGCCCACAGTCAATTTGAAACCCTGGACTTGGCAGAATACACGTTGAACCATGTATGCATCCAACTCCTTGAGAAGGGGAGTATCTTCCATGTTTTCTGGAGACACGACCATACCTGGGCACTCTGGAAGTGAGTGAATAATCCTGACTCTGCATCCAGGTAAACTGCCCGGAGTCACCTTGGATAGGGGAGAAAAAGACTAAAGCAGCGACGACACGACCACACACCCACCCACCCAAGTGGTGCGAACTTATCTCCTCTCCCTCCTCACCAACAAAATGCTATCCTGCAGAGCCTACCATACTACAATCAGGTGCTAGTGGAGCCCAGTACTCAGGTGCTGAGAGGGTTGGAGAGCGCCACGAGGGGAGAAACCTGAGAGGCCTCGTCAGACATCTAGAAACCAACTGACAGGCAGAGCGAATACTCCCGCTCCCCTTCTTCCCCCGTCAGGTCTAAACCACCACCCTCACAGGATGACAGGCAGAAAGGCCACAAAAGGGTCCCACCAAACAAAGATAGATAAATTTGCACAGGCCAAGGGGCCTGAAAGCACACAAGACTCTCAGGATCAATCAGCTCCTGACACCCAGCAGGAGCCAGAAGAAGCCTCAGTGTCCTTACACGATATCATGGCTGCTATTCAGGGAGACCGTACCGCACTGGAAGTCCGTATAGATACAGTCACAACCGAAGTCTCCCTGCTACGCGCAGACTTGCGCAACCTGGGGTCTTGGGTTAAGAAAGTGGAAGAGTCAACGTCCATCCTCTTGCAAGATATACAGTCTCAAGACACAGGTGAGGGACCTGGAGGCCTCCAATAGATTCTTGGAGGAGCGACGGGAAGACTACGGGAGGAGATCCCGGCACAACAATGTCCGAATTTTGGGGGTCCTGGAGCACGCAGAGGAACTAGCAGCTGATTTATTTGTGGAGGAACTCATCTTCAAACTCTTCCAGCCCTGCGGACTCTCCAAGTTTTTCTCTGTGGAGAGGGCACGCAGAGTGCCAGGGGGTCACCACCGCCCTGGTGCTCCACCGTGTCCCTTACTTGCCCGACATTTTCACTTCAGAGACCCGTGATTCAATTCTCCAAATGGCCCAGTCCTATATGACAACGTGCTAATAACCTTCTTCCCAGATTTTACGCTGAAGGTCCAGAGACAAAGACTCAGTTTTCTAGAAGTCAAAAAGGCTTTGCGAGAGAAGGAAGTTAAGTACTCAAATGCTCCTCCCGGCGAGATTACGCATTGAATCAGAGGGCAAATTCTGGTTCTTTACTACCCCGGAGGAGGCCTGGGAATGGCTGGAAGGCTGGCGACCCATCGGACGCACAAAACAAGGAATACACCGTGGGGACCGTGCAAGGGCCAAGGACACGAACCGAGAGAAATATCCAGGCATGAGATGAAGAAGCAGAGCAAAGGCACAAAGACTGACGAACCGGGAGAACATGGCTCTGAAGAACCTCATACTCTGAAGATGCGGCCACAACTTATTTTTCGTTGAGCGTCACTGAGAGCTTCCAAGACTTGCAGATTGACCAGGGGGTGCGGGAGGGCCAGGGTGGCCTCATGACAGAACAATGCAAAGCTTGAAGGCCAGACTTTTAATTATTGTCCTGGATGGCGCTACAAACTACATTGGATATGGGGATGGGTGGCGGGCTGTGGGGACGGCCTACGACCTCCTAAGTTTACTATGTTGGGCTGGGGCGACAGGCACTCTGCAGAGTTGCGGGGAAGAGGGGTGGGAGAAGGGTTTTTTTCTCTCTCTCTTTAATGTTTCCCTTTTCAGGGAGTGTTAGTGCATGCCAATGTTGCTGACATCTATGATTAGCACCACTAGATCGCTGCCTCAATTATGGTTGCTAGGTTCACTGCAGGGACGAAACAACAGTATGAGACATCTGGTGTCAGGGACTGAGAGGGGGGGAATATATATAGGTAAATGAAAACAGGAACAGACACAAAGCTCCCTGAGTTGCGTCTTCTATCCTGGAAAGTAAACGGATTAGGGGACAAAATTCAAAGGAGGATAGTGTCACAATACATCAAACGACACTCCCCAGATGTCATCCTATAACAGGAGATACATCTCTTGGGTAACGCATGCAGGGCACTTGATCATTGGGGCTACAAAATGACAGTACACGCAGGCTATACTTTCAGCTCCCGAGGGATGGGAGAAGAAGAACTTCCCAATCTCAATCCAAAAGACTTGTTCAGACAAATAGGGTAGATATGCTGCACTGACAGGCATTTGGGAGGGGGAACAGATTAACATCATATCTGCCTATGTACCTCCGGGCCTACACTGTGTCACCCTTCCAGATATAGGCGCGCTCATGCTCCAGGCACCAGAGGGTGAGTTTTTAATAGGAGGAGATTTCAAGAAGACACTTAACGACAATATGGACCGACACCCCGAGACAAGTCCCCCCTTCTAACACTCATCTGACAACCTCCTAATGGCACTAGAGATGGTGGATGTCTGGAGTACCCTCAACCCATTTCTACAACACTTCACTTTCCACTCTGGGGCCCATGGGATTATTTCCCGCATCGATCTCCTCATCTCAACTGCCTCTTCTATAACAAAATTCCGCGATGTGTGACACCTGGCAAGAGGGATATCGGACCACTCCCCCGTGAGGGCGAGATATTGTAGGGGCACTCCAAGGGTACGGGACACAATCTCCATAAATCCCTGGTTCCTTAAACTTCCAGTAATATGGGAGGGACTCCTAAAACAAACAACCCATTATTTTCAGGAAAATTAACATTCAGTTACCTCCTCCCTGATACTCTGGGAAGCCTACAAGATGGTAATTAGAGGAAAGGCCCACTCACCGATGGTGGGACATAAAAGGGACAAAAATGGGACTTTGGACATGCTCGAACGAAATATCTTAAAGCTTGAGATGCAGTTAGTACAGGATGCACAAATAGACACACAACACCGCCTACGACGGGTACAACAGGAATTTAGAGACTTAGTGGCAGATGCGGCCAGGATAAAATACAAAGCTACACAACACAAGATTTATGAACTGGGGGATCTGTTGGGGAAGCTACTCACTTGGCTAGATAGACGAGAGAGTGCTAACAAATGGGTGGCAGAAGTGGAGTTGCCAGACGGAGAGCCCCTGTGAGACCACAAGATATCTCAGACGCTTTTGCAGCCGATTACTCACAATTATACTCGTCCAATGCGTCGACTTTGGAGCAAGACTCCCTGACTTTCTTAGTGGACAGACCCCTCCCGACCCTCTCCCCGAATGAGGCTTCGCTCCTAGAAAGCCACCTTACTGAGGAGAAAGTTAAACAAGCCATCCGATCACTACAACAGGGTAAAGCTATGGGACCTCATGGGATGTCTATAGTAATGTACAAACGTACTGCACCCACCATCGGGCCTTATCTCCTGAACATGTTTGAGGAAAGTAGACAAGTAGGCATACTCCCAGAGAAGCAAAGATTCACCTCGGTGGTTGTAATTCATAAAGAAGGTAGACCTCCAGACCAATGTGCCTCCTACAGGTCCATATCCTTACTCAATGCAGAGCTGAAAATACTAGCCAAACTCCTTGCACTCTGTTTGACTCCACTAATGATGAAATTGGTTCACCATGATCAATCGGGGTTCATCCGTGGCCGAAATACGGTGCTAAACCTCTGCCGTCTCCAAGGAGTCCTGGGACGAGCACGTAAAATCAAGGAGGATGCGATGATCCTGTCACTTGACGCTCGCATGGCTTTGATACCGTGAAATGGCCATATCTTTTTGCTGGGCTCCATTATATGGGCTGCGGCCCAACTTTTTTACCCTGGCTGCGACTACTATACTCGCAGCCTCTGGCGCGAGTGGTAGTAAATGGTAGAGTGTCAGAGGTTTTTCCCCTCCATCGAGGAACACGACAAGGCTGCCCTCTCTCTCCCCTGATCTTTGCATTGATCCTTGAGCCACTGGCAGCATGGGTCAGGGGAGTCCCCCTTATCAGGGAATTGCGCTGGACGGAGGACTGGGAGGACAGAATATCACTGTATCCCGATGACATCCTCCATTATATCACCTCCCCTAGGTCATCCGTCCCCAGACTAAAGAGCATCCTATCGATCTTCGGGGAATACTCTGGATATCCAATTAACTGGTCCATATCAGTGATGTTTATCCTCCACGGCCCGGCGTCGCGCCTCCCAATTGGATGCAAGGTCCGTGTGGCCAAGGAGAGTTTTCGATATTTAGGCATCCATGCTACCACTGATCCCATGATATTTATAGCTCAAAATCGGGCGGGTCTCTTGACACGCCTTAAATGTGATGTGCGACACTGGAGATCTCTGCCACTTTCTTTATTGGGAAGGGCAGCGCTATTTAAGATGATGGCATTGCCCCATTTTCTTTATGTGCTGCAGAACACCCCCTTCCCGATGCCAGACACTTATTTCAAGGCAGTCAACAGCAAAATTAGGATCCTGCTCTGAGACGTAGGATCCCCCCGTATAGCCTTGGTAAAATTGACCCAGGGGTGGTATGACGGAGAGATAGCTCTTCCCGATCTCCAAATATATTATAACGCAGCCCAATTAACAACCATCAATTATTGGGCCCACCAGCCCAGGGAGGAACCTGCCTACCGTATGGACCACCTGATCCTCCAACCAGGGGGATACCGTTGAGCCCAATACACTGATCCATGCCATTTATCTCTAGGGGACCGATAGCCCTAACAGTCAACATTTGGCACTCAACCCTACGTAAACTAGGGTGGGAAAAGAGGATTACGCAAGCCACACCTTTATGGGATGCGGAACGTCTGAGCACGATGGCAAATAGACAGGGTTTTGATAGGTGTGACTGAATAGGGAACTCCACGGTGGGAGACATATGTACAACCAGAGGGGTGATTCTATTTGCTGACTTACAAAAAACATATGAATTAGCCCACACAGATGCCTTCCGGTACTTACAAATCGGACATGCCCTTCAGGCAGTACTTCCCCCTGATGAAACCGTACCGGAATCGTCTCCTCTGGAGGACAGACTGCTGGAGGAATGCCTCACCACAAAGGCAATGTCACTCACATACCAAAAACTCATAAACAACTCCCCCGACACTCTCACCCAGCTTCGACAATGCTGGGAAACAGATCTGGAAGACTTGCAGGATGAGGACTGGGTGGAATCCCTGGCCCCACAGTGAGAGGTCGCTGTGCAACTATGCTTTCGATTAGTACAGTTAAAAATTCTGCACAGAGTCTACGTCTCCTGCACGACACGGGCAAAAATGGGTAGACAGATGGACATGTTATGTCTCAGGAAATGTGGGCAAGTAGGAACATTTTTTCATATATTGTGGGAATGCCCAAATGTCCAAATATATTGGAGGGCAGTACTAACATGCATCAAGTCACCGGTATAACCACGAAATCATTGGCTAAATTATGCCTCCTTAATATTTGAGAGGCCACAGATCTATCACGGGCAGACCAAACCTGGGTTACACTGGGCATGATGGTAGCTAAACGCAACATTGCACAGATGTGGGGGGTGGCGACAACTCCATCCATGAACGACTGGAAGAGAGACTTGGATTGTTGCATGGTGGCGGAGAGATCTGTGTATGAGAGTAGGGGTTGTCCTCAGAAATGGGAGAAGATCTGGGGTAGATGGAATACATACAGTGGGAGCCCATGTACCACCCCCGAGATCAGGGGCTCCAGATACGATATCACAGGAACTAGCGACATGACCGGGACGAAGATGTTGAATATGTTACCCTATTCACCTGAGTATCCTTTACTATATGTGTAATAGACTGTTGCCTTGCAAACCTGTTTATACCAATTGATGAATACTATATCAATTCAGTAATGTGATGCCAACTATAAATAATTGTGCTTAATTTAATACCTGTGGTACCACCAGCTTTTGTCATGTGGTACACAACCTTTCGTTAATAAAAAAATAAAAAAATATAAATGTTGTAATAAACTTTGCACTTTAAAAATAAAGTTAATATACAAGAGCTATGCTAAATTGTATTACTGAACAGGCAGCCAAAAGTCAGTTACCTTGCAGACAACAGGGCCATGATTTGAATGGTGCAGCGGATGCAGTAACACCAGGCCCAAAAGTTGTCAGAACTCCTCTAAACACATAATATTGCTATATTTGTCAACTAAACAGGCAGTTGCAATTGCAGTTACCTTGCAGTTAAAAGGGACTTGATTTGAATGGTGAAGCAGGTGCAGTGACACAAGGCAAAAAGCTCTAGGGACCCCACTAAACCCAGCTTATTGCTAAAAATTAAAACTAAACAGGCAGTCACAAGTGCATTTACCTTGCAGACAACAGGGTCATGATTTCAATGGTGCAGCAGGTGCAGTTACACCAGGTCCGAAAGCTCTAGGCACCCCACTAAACACCTAAAACTGCTATATTTCACTAGTAATCAGGCAGTCACAAGTGCAGTTACCTTGCAGACAACAGGGTCATGTATTGAACGGTGCAACAGGTGCAGTGGAAACGGGCCCAAAAGTCATCATAACTAGGCCTGGGCGTACTTCGCGGAGTTCACAACTCTGCGAAGTGATAAAAAAACTCTGCGGAGTTCCGCAAGTGGCGGAGTGCAGTGCGAACTGCCGTTCGTGCTGATCTTCCTGCCGCTCGAGTAGAAATTCTACCAGAGCAGCAGTTTGCAATCACCAACTTACCGTTGGTGAGCGCTAGCGGGGAAACTCTGCTGTACTACACGTAGCCGAGTTTTCTGCACTCCATGAGCTCCGCGGAGCGCGAAGTGCAGAAAACCCTGCAAACTCCACGAACAGAGGGGAGTTTACCGCCCAGGCCTAATCATAACTCCACTAAATACCAAACATTGCTATATTTTGCTACTAAACAGACAGTCACAAGTGCAGTTATCTTGCAGGCAACAGGGTCATGATTTGAATGGTGCAGCAGGTGCAGTGGCAAGGGCCCAAAAGTTGTCAGAACTCCTCTAAACACCTAATATTGCTATATTTTTTAACTATACAGGCAGTCACAAGGGCAGTTATCTAGCATGCGCTAGGGTCATGATTTCAATAGTGCAGCAGGTATAGTGGCACCAGGACCAAAAGCTCCAGGCACCCCACTAAACACCGATCATTGCTATATTTTACAACTAAACAGGCAGTCATGAATGTAGTTATCTTTCAGGCACTAGGGTCATGATTTGAGTGGTGAAGCAGGTGCAGTGGCACCGGGCCAAAACATTGTCAGAACTCCTCTAAACACTGAATATTGCTATATTTTACTACTAAACAGACAGTCACAATTGAAGTTACCTTGCAGTTGAAAGGGGCTTGACTTAAATGGGGCAGCAGGTGCAGTGGCACTAGGGGCCAAAAGTTGTCATATCTCCACTAAACACCAAATATTGCTATATGTACTACTAAACAGGCTCTCACAAGTGCAGTTATCTTTCAGGCACTAGGGTCATGATTTGAATGGTGCAGCAGGTGCAGTGGCACTGGGCCAAAAAGTTGTCAGAACTCCACTAAACACTTAATTCTGCTACATTTTACTACTATACAGGCAGACACAATTACAGTTATCTTGCAGTTAAAAGGGGCTTGATTTGAATGGTGATGCGTGTGCATTTGCACCAGGTCCAAATGTTGTCAGAACGCCACTAAACACCAAATATTGCTATATTTTACAACTTAATAGGCAGTTACAAGTGCATTTATCTAGCAGGTAGTAGGGTCATGATTTGAATGGTGCAGCAGGTGCAGTGGCACCTGGCCAAAAAGTTGTCAAAACTCCTCTAAACACCTACTGTTGCTATATTTTTCTACTCTACAGGCAGACACAATGCAGTTATCTTGAAGTTAAAGGGGCTTGAGTTGAATGGTGTAGCCGGTGCAGTGGCACCGGGGCCAAAAGCACTAGGGACCCCACTAAATGCAGAACAGTGCTAAATTGTACTACTAAAGATGCAGTCAGAAGCGTAGTTACCTAGCAGGCACTAGGGCCATGATTTCAATGGTGCTGCAGGTGCAGTCGCAACGGGGCTAAAAGTTGTAGGAACTCCTTTAAACACCAAATATTGCTATATTTAACTACTAAATAAGCAGTCACAAGTGCAGTTATCTAGCATGCGCTAGGGTCATGATTTCAATAGTGCATAGGTGCAGTGGCACCAGGACCAAAAGCTCTAGGCACCCCACGAAACACCGATTATTGCTATATTTTACAACTAAACAGGCAGTCACGAATGCAATTATCTTTCAGGCACTAGGGTCATGATTTGAATGGTGAAGCAGGTGCAGTGGCACCAGGTAAAAACGTTGTCAGAACTCCTCTAAACACATACTATTGCTATATTTTACTACTAAACTGACAGTCACAATTGCAGTTACCTTGCAGTTGAAAGGGGCTTGATTTAAATGGTGCAGCAGGTGCAGTGGCCCTGTGTCAGAACTCCTCTCATCACCTAAGATTGTTATGGAAAACATCCATTACAATGCAGGCATTACATCGTAATGCCTTTACAACTCAAGTCGTTACAACGACGCGTTGTTACATCGCATGCCATTAAAACACAAGTCGTTACAACGACTTGCTGTAGGGGGCAGAAGGTGAAGTATTTGTTGGATTTTCAATCCAACACCTTCCCTACTGTTGCACACACTGGAGTTGGAATAGTAAATTATACTATTCCAAACTCCAGCGCCCCCCCTACAGCAAGTCGTTGTAAAGACTTGCGTTGTAATGGCATGCGATGTAACAATGCGTCGTAAACGCATGCGCTGTAATGAGTGCTATTCATTTCCATATTTTACTACTATACAGGCAGACACAATTGCAGTTATCTTGCAGTTAAAAGAGGCCTGAGTTGAATGGTGCAGCAGGTGCAGTGGCACCAGGGCCAAACGCTCTAAGGACCCCACTAAATGCTTGAATATTGTTAAATTTTACTACTAAAGAGGCAGTCACAAGTGCAGTTACCTAGCAGGCACTAGGCCCATGATTTCATTGTTGCTGTAGGTGCAGTGGCACCGGGGCCAGCAGTTGTCAGAATTCCTTTAAACACCAAATATTGGTATATTTAACTATTAAATAAGCAGTCACAAGTGCAGTTACCTTGCAAGCCACTAGGGTCATGATTTCAATGGTGCAGCAGGTGCAATGACACCGGGGCCGAAAGTTCTAGGAGCCCCTCTAAACACCAAATATTGCAATATTTTACTACTAAACAGGCAGTCACACGTGCAGTTACCTCATAGGCATTAGGGTTATGATTTGAATGGTGCAGTAGGTGCAGTGGCACTGGGTCCAAAAGTTGTGATAACCCCTCTAAACACTAAATATTGCTATAGTTGCTACTAAACAGGCAGTCACAAATGCAGTTATCTTTCAGGCACTAGGGGCATGATTTGAATGGTACAGCAGGTGCAGTGATACTGAGCCCAAAAGTTGTCAGAACTTCTCTAAACACATAATATTGCTATTACGTTAATGAATTCTATTATTTAATTTCATTTTTCAAAATGTTGCTATTACTTACTCGCACTATACCACAAGTAACAACACAATATATTGCCTAAGTCATAAGACTTTAACAGACTTTCTGTAACTTAAATTGTACAACTACTCAGCAACCTACAACAAAAAACATATTATTATCAACCATATAGGCGAAACCTAATGCATTTACCAATGCTTGTTTATTATACAAATAGTGAATAATATTACATTATTCGCTATTAGTTTAATAAAACATTGAGTACAAATAGCTGGAATATGACTTTCCCCTGCAGCTGAAGTACGTAAAAAAATGCTTTTAAATGTATGTATGTTGTGTGCGTGCTTGCAGTTTTGAGTGTGTTTATGTAAGAGAGAGTGTGTGTATGTGTGAATGTGTGTGCATATGTCGGCAAAGTGTGTGTGTATGTGTGTGTGGGTGAGTGTGTGTGTGTGTGTGTGTGTGTGTGTATGTGTGAATGTGTGTATATGTATAAGTACATGTATGTGTGAGTAAAAGTGAACATCAAGGGGCATGTGAAGTCGCTTCCGCTACCCCGGGCATTTTGGTGAATTGACATCTATGGTTAAGGTTTGGATAAAGGGTTAGAGATTTGCTTAAGTGCAGGACTGCAGTAGTGCAACTGTTAATGCCATGTTTAAGGGAAGGGCTAAGTGTGAGCAGCAGGGCTGAGATTAGGTTAAGGGTGTAGAGAAAGAATTTCAGCAATGAAAATGCTCAGGATTAAGGCAAAAATAGGTTTTTGTAAGCGATCATATTCATTTTATTTCAAAGAGGGGACAAGAGCACACGGGGGGCACATGCTTAGTTTTATGTCCAGGGTTGTGAAGAAGTCTAGGACTGGAACAGACATTTACAGGCTAGAATGCTATCTCCGTTGTTTTTATTTGTTTCAGAAAAAATCAAGGTCTAATGGAATTGCTTTTTCTGCGTCAACATGCTATTATCCTTCAGTGATATCTGACTACTGGGGTCTCACATGCTGTCGTTTTATTCTAGAGCAGATTTATTAATTATAAGTTTAATGGTCATTTTTCATGTCTTTAAGTTAGCATAAGCAGGCCTTGATATTGTTGGGCCTTAGACTGCCTTTAAAAGAAATGCAGTTTTAGTCTTCACATTTGAAGGCCTGCTGGAGTTCTTTTTCATTAGCAAGAAAATACGCGAAATAGGATGTTTTGTGGTGCAGCTCTCGTACTGTATCGAAATTGAGCTTTAACGGAAGCCATGCCAGAGGGGTTCTGGTAATGTTGCAAATAAACAAGATTATTGCTGTTCACAGCTATTACTGTTTGTTTATTCAGTTACATGGTTTAATGTTTAGCAGTGCAATGTCATTTCTCCTTGTGTGTAGGTTAAAGGAGACTCTAGAATATTAATATTTAGGCGGTTCTCTGGGTAGCCTGTTGTATATTACACACATTCTCAAATGTTGATTTATGTCATGTAACTAATCAAGTCAGTCTTATGATACCCCCTCACGTTATGTTGAGAGTGTTCCTTTTCACTCCTCTGATACTATAAAAAGTGCCTATTTTTGCTCTGAGACTTCTAGCAAACATGTCCCTATGGCAGACTGTTCTTTGATTTATATTAATCTTTTGCAAGTCCTGTCTTGCCTTTTAAACTGAAGAGTCCTAATGTCAGTGTGCTATATTTTTGATTTCCAGACTTTGGCTTGCTTTAATGAAGGTAGACTCTATGACAGTCTGCCATTGTAGTCTACAGTTAGATTTGTTTCCTCTTGACTTACGATATATATATTGATGTGATTTGAACTGATTAACCAATGACCTTTTTGCTTTCTGTAGTGATTCTTACATTTTGAATGAACCTAGATGGTTTGGACTTTAAACATTGTCCTGTGTAGGTTTTCTTCATTTGCCTTGGGCCCATGTCCTTTGGGGCATGGCCCGATCCTGCGTATTGGCCCATTAGCATTTTATTGGTTCAAAATGATGACAATATCCTAAAAATGTGACTCAAATTTATTGTTCTTTTACTTGTAATGGTGTGTCTCATACTCCTCAGCTAGCGCATTAATCAAGAAAGAACCTTTTTACTTTGTCAGTCATCAGTGAAATGACAGCCAAACCACCTTCACACTCAATGCTACAAATCTCTGTAGCCACGGAGGGAGCACATTAGAAATGAGTCACCCATTTAAAGATAGAATCCTAGCAGTCTTATGTGAAGTAAGACCATAAGTTGCAACTGTTAGCATTTACACTTCGGGTGGATTGAAATATTCACTTAGTGCATTTTGTGAAAGAGTCAGTTGTTCAATACACAAGTATTCTAACTTTAGAAAGACCAACTTGTCATTATCTTGTTATTCCAACAGCGGGCACGATAGAGTTTAGTGGCTGTGATTAATGAATGCTAGCAATTTAAGGTACCTTAGCATATGTATGTGCCTGATGCGTAAATCTAGATGTAGCCTTAGAGCGACATATTTTTCAGCTAATTTGGCTAAGTAATGTTTCATCTTTACACAGACAACAAAACTGTTACAATACGTTACAGCTTTGGCAATAAGAACTAGTTACTTACCTTAGGTGGTGCCTTTTCTGGTAGAGACTCTATCTAACCACAGATTCCTCAACTTTTGAATACCTCAAGGCATCAGACTGAGTCCAGAAACTTTTGCGTAGCAATTTCCTCCAGTGTCGGCAGGTGGTGCCATGAAATATTGGGCCACCTCGTGCCACTCCATATCGAGCGAACGTGACGTTGGCACCAGCATATATGCATCACCTGCTCATGCTGGTGTCAGTTTCTTTCTGTGCCTCGTCCTTGACAACAGACTTGGTGCCTTAAAAAATCATCATTAAAATAGTGTGCAGACTTTCAGGATTGGAAATGTATTACCTATGATTATTATGAGACCACTCAACAGAATAGGGAGGTGGGAGGGCAGGTGAGTATTCTGCGGTTAGATAGAGTCTCTAACAGAAAAGGTGTTACCGAAGGTAAGTAACTTTTTCTTCTGATAGAGACTTCTAACTGCAGATTCCTCACCTTTTGACTATATACCAAAGGAGTACCTCCAAAATGGTGGGTCTGGTACATGGTTCGGACCAGGAAATCTTGCAGGACTGAACAGGCAAATTGCCTGTCAAGCCGGACCTGCCTATCTAGGCAGTAGTGTTTAGTTAACGCATGTCGGGATGCCCACGTAGCAGCCTGACAGATGCAGTAGTGCGATAGTAGCAGCCTTTACAGCAGTAAAGTGAGCACACAAACCCTTAGTGCTCTGTTTTTTGGCCAGTCCGTAACAGGTCTTGATACAAATACAATCCATCTAAGGATGGTCCTCTTCTGTACCACTTGACCCTTTTTAGTAGGGGTTGGCAATATATTCTGCTCCGCTGGTGGAATTGGTGGAATTTTGGCCACTTCATGTTACGTCTGTAATGTTCAGTTCTGGCCAAATTTTGCCAACCGCTGTGTGGCAGAGTTTTTTCTTGCTTGCGCTCGCTAGTGGTAATCTGTGAGCGCAAGAGAGATTTGGTGTTCCCTAGCATGTTTTTGGTCGCAAGGAGGACACCTGGTGAGATTTCTCCAACGTGGGCTGTCACGGGCGGTGATGGGAAGCCGTGACCATTCGCGATCAGAAAGCTGCCACTTGAGTAGAAAATCTACTCGAGTGACAGCAAAATCAACTCAAGAAGCTGCACTGTCTGGTGCACTGATTCGTGCCGTTAGCGCTGATTTTTCAGGACAGAACGAGCTCTTGCACAGTGCCAGCAGTGTGACATGTCTATTTCTGCGGTTCATGGTATTTCGCAGAATCTTGCAGAGTTCTTTGTAACTGCTGAATTCCAAGGAGTTGAACTCTGCAAGTTCTGCCTTGCCTACTTTTAGCTCAAGAGAATCCGATGAAAAGTTCATGAAAAGTTGAACACCCTGTCTGAATTTCCTCGTCCTCTCAATATAAAAACTAAAGGTCATTTTAGGATGTAACCGTTCTTGCTCCTTGGAAGGATGAGGTGGTGCAGAAAAACAAGACAAAGTAATGGACTGTCGTACATAAAAGGTTGTAGCTACTTTGGGAAGGAATGCTGACTTCATACGTAGGGCCAACTTGTCTGGAAAGAATGAGGTATAAGGAGGCACTGCTGATAAAACTTGGGGTTCACTCACTCGCCTTGCTGATGTAATAGCGATGAGGAACACTGTTTTAAGAGTTAGCAATCATAGAGAACAACAACGAATATGCTCGAGAGGCAAGCACAACAGATAAGTTAAGACCAGGTCCAGATTCCATTGTGGCATTACAAATGGGATAGGTGGAAACAGTGTCAACCTCCTCAGGAAACGCATCACAACAGGTGATTTGAAGAGAGGCAGTCAATCTAGTAAACATAGAAAGGCTGAAATGGTTGATAAGTGGCCACAGCAAGGCCTTGTTGGGCCAATGACAAACAAAACAAGAGAATATCAGAAAGGAACATTTTTAAGGGTTGGATGTCACAGGAGGAACACCACATTACAAACTTCTCCCAACGTCCTACATAAACAGTTTTAATAAGGACACGCGGCCACTAGGATTACTCCAACCACTTTAGGAGGGAGATCCTATGCCATCAGCTGCTGCCACTCAATCTTCACACATGGAGGTGCGATAAGAGATGCTCCCGAATAGGCAGCCAAATTGAAGGACGGATGCTCATGGCCAGACAATCCGGGTTCCACACTCTTCTTGCCCAGTCCACAGTCACTAGAAAGACTTGGGCCCGGTCTCTCTTGATCTTCTTGAGTACTCTGGGCAGGAGAGGTAGGGGAAGATGGAGTCCCAAGCCCCAACTTATGCAGAATGTACCCCGAGGCAAACAACAAGGGAAGACGGTCTTGGGAACTCCAACGTGCAAAAGTTGTAACTCTGCATGTTCCCTGCAGTGGCGAATAGATTGATACAGGGTTCTCTCCATTTTTGGAAGACTCTGTGTGCCACTTCCAACTATAAATGCCATTTGGGTTCTGCTAAATAATGACAACTGAGTTTGTTTAAAGATCACGCCAGGTGTTGTGCTACCAAGGAAAATATTTTCAGCCACTTTCAGAGAAGTAGAGCTTCCATGCACAGTTCCCATGACCCCACTTCACCTTGTTTGTTGCAGTACCACAGAGTGGCTGTGTTGTCTGCGAGCACCTGTACTTTTCCCCCTTTGGTGGGCGGGGGTACACTTTCAGTGTTAAGTAAATTGCTCACAACTCCAGCAAGTAGATGTGGATGATTGTGTCCACCGGAGACCAGAGTCCTTTGATCTCCTCCTCTTCCAGATGACCTCACCAACCATCCCACTGCACAGCCCACATGTGCCACCTGGATTGGTCCAAGAGCAGGATGCAGGAGGCCAAAAGGCCCAGAAGGCTCAATGTCGCTTTCACTGAGACTCAGGCTGCAGGCTGAAATATCAGGATAATATCCCGGATGTCCTGGACTAGTTGAGTTGGAGGTATAGCTCAGAAAAGAATTGTGTCCAGGATGGTTTCAATGAGGAGGAAAGAGTCAGTTGTGACTTCGGCACATTGATGAAGAAACCCAATGATATCAACAGGTTGGTCATAGTCTGAAGATGGTTTGTGACTGTTCGAGGCAAGTTCGCCTTCAGTAACCAGTCATCAAGGTATGGGAAAACTGGTATTCCCAACCTCCGCCAATGGGCTGCGATCACCACCATCACGTTTGTGAACACTCGAGGTAAACTGGTGAGGCCAAAAGAGAGCACGGAGAACTGAAAGTGTTCTTGGCTTACCTGAAAGGGCAGATAACACCCGTGGGACTGCGGAGGGGATTACAGGAGTATGCATCCCGCAAGTCCAGCACTACCATCTAGTATCTCGGATTGAGGGCAGACAGAACATGGTCCAAATTGAGCATCTTGAACTTGTCTTTTCTTAAGAAGAAGTTTAGAGGGCATAGATCTAGGATTGGATGAAGGCCTCCGTTGTTTTTTGGAATAAGAAACTAATGGGAGTAACAACCAGTCCCAATTTCTGAAACTGTCACCCTTTCTATTGCACTCTTTTCCAAGAGAGCTATAATTTCTCAGGGTATAGACTAGTGATCCTCGGGTAGATGCTGTGGTGTGGGTGGCATGTCCAGAGGATAAGAAAGGAAGGGTAGGGAGTAACCATGTTCCACAATCTGGAGCACCCAAAGATCTGAAATGATGCATCACCATCCGTGGAGGGAAATAGTGATTCGACCTCTAACTCGCCAATCGTGGGGCGACAAGACCAAATTAAAGAGGTTTAGCTGTGGCTGCAGCAGGGGGAGCTGAGGACTGACTGTAATGCAGTCCTTGGGGACCTGAACAGTGACAACCTGCTCTCCGACTTATTTCTCTGAAGGATTGGGTGGTCTGTTGTTGTTGAGATGAATATTGTCTTTGTCTCTGTATAAAGCCCCTTTCGAAGCCTCAAAAGGGCGCTGTTGTTGAGGAAACTGCCACGTTTGAGCATTTAAGCCCAATTAGCAAGCAGTTTACTGTCCTTAAACGTTTCAAAGGCTGAATCGGCTTTTGCCCCAAAAAGCTTAGAACCATCAAAGGGCATATCCATCGACAATTATTGTACATCTGTGGAAAAGCCCATAGAGTGAATCCTAGCATGAAGTCTTATTACCACATTGGTACCGTTTGCTCTACCAAGACAATCAGTGGTGTCTAAGCCTGCTTTAATAGAATACTTTGCCGCATCCTGTCCATCATAGTCTAGACACTGTAATACCTGTCTGACCTCCATAAAAGACACAACATATTAACCATACTAGGAACTAGGCTGGTCAATGAAAAGAATTTCTTTGCATATGCTTCCATTGTCTTCGACTCTCTATCCGGATAAGTGGTTGGAAACGCATTCTGGTTGATATGACTAGTAGAAACCTCTACTACTAGGCATTCTGGTGTTGGATGCTGCAACAAAAAGTCAGAGTTCCCAGGAGCTGGCCTATAGCACCTTACCACCTACCTATTAGTTGATTGACAAGATCCTGGTTTTGCCCAGGTGCCCACTAGAACATCAGTAACACTTCATTAAAGGGTAACAATGGCCCTTGGGAAGATTGAGCCAGATTCAACACCTGTCAAGAGAGTTGTTTTTACCTCCTGAGTAGGAAGAACAAGGTTGAAGGTCTCTGCTACCCTCCAAGACACATTATTGAAAGAAGCTGTTTCCACAGTGGCCTCTGCAAGGTTACGCTATGCCAATCCAAAATCAGGCAAAGTATCTAATCCTCTAGCATTGCCTACGGACATCTAAAAATCGCTTTTGTCACAAAAGGATTGATTTTCATCATCATTGATGAAATCTTCTATGCCTATATTTGATTCTGATTGTTCATAAACTCTTAAAATAGGTGGAGGAGCAAGTTCTGAATCAGGCAGTATGATGGGATCTTAGATCGTTGTCAGTGGCATTGGTAACGGTGTCGATAATGGCACTGGGCAAGGCAACAGCGATATCAAATGTGGTGCCGAGGATGAAGGCAAAGGTGTAATTTGTGCCGGATTCAACAGAATCGGATCTGACACCGACATCCGGTTTGGAATGAAGTTGAGAAGCACAGCTGACGAGGTCAAATCTGTCATTAAAAGTTTAGCTTGTGGCCTCGTCAGATCCAAAGGGCCCAAAGGCGCAGCAGAGAAATCCAAAAGCACCAAACAAATGGCCATAGCCATCTTCAGCTGATCTGGCATCCCTACCTGATGCGAAGGAATCTGGAAAGGGAATGGTGCCACTGCTGGTTCTGTAATGGGAAAACAGCTCAGTGCCTTTGAGGTGCCAGATGCATCATGCAACTATGAATACTGCAAGCATCTCAATTCAGGTGAGCCATACTTATATTGTTTGTGTCTTTTATGGCGTTTCCTAGACTTACCTGACTTTGAGGAAGTCCGGTAGTGAGAATGACCTTTGGAATGAGACCTCGAGCAGGAAAACCGTGCTGCAGACTTCATTCTAGACCGGGTCTTCAGCTTCCTCAACTCCACAACCACAAACTTTGTCTCACGGTCACAACAAGTGGCCTTTTTATTCATCTTAGTGCATGACGGGCATGATTTCTAGTCGTGGCCAGTACCAAGACACCAAATACAGATGTTATGTGGATCTGTAACTGACATCTGTCGGTTACAAGTCATACACGGATTAAACCCTAATGGTTTAGGTGACATTTTGATCAGAGAAAACTGCCAAAAACTGTCAAATGTCAGTTGAAACTCTGGATCTTTGCCAGTTGGCGCAGAATGAAAGGAAATGACAGCAGAGCGAGTAGGTGACATATATATACTTGTCCCGACATCACACCCGCATGAGATAGAGCGGCACGAGGTGGCACGATATTGCCCAACGCCATCTGCTGACACTGGAGGGAATTGCTATGCAAACATTTCTGGATCCAGTTTCACGCCTTGAGGTATTATTAAGGTGGGGAATCTGCGATTAGAAGTCTCTATCTGAAAGTGCTATGTTGCTAGGAGTTGTCATTATAGGTATTATATTTGCAAATGGAGGAGTCATTAATGAGCACATAAATTATAATGGCACAACACTGCAGGGGCCGTATCTTTTTGCGCTTGGGGTGTCTAAAGTTCAATCATATAACCCAGAATCTTTCCAAGTTAATGCATGAACTTTGAACAAAACAAGTCAGAAACGGCAAGTTAAAGCACTTGCCAGGCCCAAACCTTCCCTTCTAATACATATAAGTCAGCCCTATGGTAGGCCCTGGACAGCCCAGGGTGCAGCGTATTTAAAACGTAGGACAAGTACTTTTAAGTTTTACGTTTCCTGGTAGTGAAAAACTCTTACATTTGTTTTTCACTACTGCAAGGCCTATCTCTCCCATAGGATAATAGTGAGGTTACCTTATTACATTTTATAAGTGTAATTCCCAATTATGAAGAGATAGACTTTTCAATTTTTGTGGCTCTAGAATCAGAATTTAAAATCCTAACTTATAGTGAAATCAGATTTTAAATTGCAATTCGGAAAATGCCCCTTTTAGAAAGATGGCATTTTCTTGCTTTAGCCATTTGGTGCCTGCTGCCTGTCTCTGATCACATGTTCGGGTTGGGTGACAGTTGGGCGTTGTGTATTCCCCCTAAACAGCCACACACAATGGGAGATTAGGTGTGACTTGATGGGCCATACTGGCAGGATGGGAGGGAGGAACTGGACCCAGCCTCACTTACACCTGAATAGGCTGGGTTCTGTCCCTACACAAAGGGTTGCATTCCCCCCTGACTTGAGATCTGGAGCCAAGGCAAGAAGGGGAGTACATCTGTGCACTTCAAAGGCATCTCTTTGAAGTGTTCCCACTTCAAAGGCACCACTGGGTATAAGAACTGCACCTCAGACACCACCACTTCAGTACACTTCTGGACCTCTGGATACACTGCCAGGAAGAAGGACTGCTGTGCTGCTGAAAGGACTGCCACTCTGCTGGACTAATATTCTGCTGGACTCCTACTTTGGTGACCTGCTGCCTGCTGTCCTCATGCCTGGGTGAGAAACACTGGACCTACATCACTTTAACCCAGAACCCAAAGCGACTCCAAAGCCTAGTTGGCTGGCCTCCTGATCTGAAGTTTCAGGGACACCAAAGATTTCCAACCACCCTGCTTCTGCACCTGGACTTTGCCATCTGTGAGTCTACTCTGCCAAGTGGTGCCACCCCAGTCCTGGACCCTTGGAAGTGGGCCTAAGGCACTTGCTTTAGCAGAACTGATGCTTCCTCTGTCAACCCAATGCAGTAACGCAGCTTTGTGGATCAGAACCAGTGCATCTTCCCTATTGCGCGGATCAGAACTGGCGCATCGCCTCTGCTGCGTGGATCGGCACCGACGCATTGCTTCCGTTGCGTGGATCGGACTCGAGACATCGCCTTCAGAACCACCACTGGACGACGCTCATCCCTGCGAGAGTACTCGCATCTCTGTTGAGAGCAGTCTCAACGACAAGCTTCCGCATCGCACCACCTCACTCATCGGAGCCGATGCATTGCCGCTGCTGCGCGAATCAGGACCAGTGCATCGCCGCCCCTGCGTGGGTCAGCACTAGCGAACCACCTCGTCTGCGCCACACATCCTTAACGTGGACGCAACCAGAATTAAGGTACTTTGGTTCAGCGGGCCAACCCTGGTCCCTGGAGCCAGCCCATGCTCCATCACAGTTCGCCTGAGCTTTTAACTTTGTCCTGGTCAGGCAGGGTCAGATATCCCAAGTAAGCTCTTATTGCTTCTAAGCGCTATTTTACAGTTTATTCTTTAAAAAGTTCTACTTGTTGTTTTTTTGTCATTTTGATCTTGTTTTATTTATTAAAATATTCTATGGGACCTTTACGTGTGGTGTTTTCTTTGTTTTACCGTCTGAAGTGTTGCACAAATACATTACACATTGCCTTCAAGGTAAGCCAGACTGCTCTGAGCCAAGCTACTAGAGGGTGAACACAGGTTAATTTGGGTATTGCTGCTTCCTTGCCCTGACTAGAATTGTGGTTACTGCTTGACCAGGGTTCATGCTCCAGTCAACCAGGACCCCAATTTCTAACAGAAAACATATGTCTTAAAAGAAAATGAAACTTACCAATGGAATCTCCCTCATCCCAAAACAGCGAGCCAGCTGCCGACCCCTTTTCATCAAGTGCAATTATGAGTCCAAATGGGTTCTTGCGACTGTTGAGAAATACATTTTATATGTCAAGTAATACCAATATATTCACATTATTACTGTAAAATGCTTCAGTATTATCCACAGAACATTAGACAATATGCAGTCCGGAGGCAGTGCCCACTCTCACTTGCTATACGTCAAATGCTCACTTTGCACGGCGTCAAGAGAATGCCAAGGGCGAGTGCAAGTGGAGCGTTACTCAACCATCTTCATTGGCTGTTTTGACATTTCACTTCATTTATAGTTCACATAAAATAGTCATCAACCAATATGCGCCTGGCCAAATGCACTTTCCAATTTCACAATAAAACAAGCATTTGCAATGCAATAGGTCTCGCATTTGCGAAATTTTAAGCTATTGGCATAGTAAATGACAATACCTTTTATTTATATGTTTTCAAAAACCAACACATAGATAAAAGGTTTGTCATTTACAATGCCAGTAGCTCAAAGTCTCGCAAATGCGAGACCTATTGCATTGAAAAAGCTGGTTTGCATAGCCTTAAAAAAAAATGTAATACAAAGTGTGTGTTAGCTAGCTAGGTAGTTTGACCTGTAAATCTCGTAAATGTGTGTATACAGAAACACAATGTCTACATAGTCTTAGCAATTGCAGGACCTTCACCTTGTGCCCCTGTCCCCTCCTCCCCACTCTGTCGCTCTGCTGGGAGCAGACGGCGACCTACTCCTGGGCATGACTGGTAGGACAAATAAATTATGTCAGACTTCAGAGGCGCCTGAAAGGAGAGCACATCCATAAATTTTGCCAGCCCCTAGGTGGGGGTGGGGGGCGGGCGGTACGAAGAGGGGCTCCTGTCCGCGCATATCTTTGTGTTGTGCAGTTTAACTAAACCCAGTTCTAATCTTACCTCATGCCCTCCCCACCCCCTTTTCTTTTCCTCTCACACCCACTCGGAGGCATAGCCCATCACCTTAGAGGCCCCTGGCTCCCAGGAGCGGGTCTCAAGAGAACCCGGCTCCGCCCCCCTCCCCCTTTCACCCCGAGAGCCCCTACCTATCAGACGCCTGGTGTTCCATCGGAGGTGGCGGGGCGGCATGCACGCCCAGGTTTTCAGCGTTTTGAGAAATTCAAACTGGAGAGGGAAAGTAGACAGGAGTACAGGCTGCAGATAAAGAGGAGAGGGGGATACAGGCTGCGGAGAAAGGGCCGAGAGGGGTGCAGGGTGCAAAAAGAGGGTGCGGGTGGCACAGGAAGAGTACAACGGGGGTACAATCTGCAGAAACAGGAGTGGAGAGAGAGTGGTGCAGGCTGCTGAAAAGGGGGCGGGGAACAGTCAGCAGAGAAAGAAGGCACAGGCTGCAAACAGGGGTGAAGCGGGCGCAGAACCCAGAAAGGGAAGAGAAGTGTGCAGGCTGCAGCAGAGGAGTGTGGGACGGGTCGCAGTAAAAATGGGAAATACGGGGTGCGGGTGAACTTGAAAGGAATAAGAACGGTGCAGACAAGGAGGGAAGGAAAGGGGGCTTAAAAACAACGAGGAGAGGACAGGGAGAGAGGATAGGAGCGAGAGAAAACGGGCAGCAAAAAGGGGAGGGAGGAAGTACATGAAGCGACAGAGAAGAGAGTAGACAAGAGAAGCTGGGGTGGGTTTAGCAGCAAACAGGGCGGTGGAGACCGAGGGAGGAAGAATGCTGTGGTAAAAAGGAGATGAAAAGATAAAAACATATGGGTTGGGAATTGGCGAGATAGGAGAAGCGCGCAGTTTAAACGGAGTGGGAAAGGCAGAAGAGGCAAGGCCAGGGCTGAGTGATAGGGTGCTTTTTACGAGTGAGCAGAGTTTTCTCATATAGCGCTCCCTGCGACTTGCGGCACTAGGTAGAGTTGGGCCTCTCTACAGCCCAGATGTTTGCACAGGGTGATCCTCCGAGCTCAGTTTTGTCCTCGCGTCCTCCAGCCTTGACTTCCCGG
The DNA here is from genome assembly GCA_963921515.1 of Calotriton arnoldi. NCBI lineage: Eukaryota > Metazoa > Chordata > Amphibia > Caudata > Salamandridae > Calotriton > Calotriton arnoldi. Next base: position 2,777,945 of record CAWUFW010001405.1, on the reverse strand, counting down.
CCCCGCTCAAGGCGCTACAGGTAAGGGTCAATGGGCATCGGGGAGATGCAGAAACATGGGACACGGACGCATGTTGGCATGACGGGCACAGACTCACACTCGTGTGACCCTGTTATGCACCAGTGTTGGGACAGCCTGTACTCGTGTGACCCTGTTGTGCACTAGGTATCAATACATGGTGTGCTCTTGTGCAAGGATTTAAGTGTGCCGCGTCTCAGGCATACTATTGAAAACCGACTTTGAGACGAGTCCACTCCAGGCTCCATTTCCACGTGCTCCACTTTACTGGCAAAAAGCTGATCGACTTCTGAACAGCACTGTAACAAGCGCCCGCAATTTCCGAAGCCCATGTTTTGTTTTGCGCTCCCCGTCTGTTAAGCTGTCGGGACACCGGCTTCGGCAATGGCGGCCACTTGTTTGCTCGCGACATTGCGCAAAAGGCTCTGAAACCCGCGAGCTGTGCGAGACGCCGTGCGTGTGCACATCTGCTGTCCGGCGCCGGGCGACGTCAGTTGCGTGGGGCATGGGCGGGGCATGGAGCGCGTGGCCGGAGGTGTCCGGGGCTCCCGTGAGCTGAGGGAGCCCCGTGTGTTGGAGAAGCGAGGCGGGAGCCCACCCCGCAGAGGGAAGTCCGGCGGGAGCCCACCCCGCAGAGGGAAGTCCGGCGGGAGCCCACCCCGCCTTCGTGAATGCCGCATGGTGCGGCCAGAGCAAGATTTCAGGCGGGGCTCCTGTGAGCAACACGGAGCCCCGCGTGTTGCTGCGCCAGTGACCGGGTGAAGAGGCGAGTCCCCCCTGCCATTGAGGAGACCAGCCTGGGAGCAGCGCAGAGTCCCCACAAGAGCCGGTGAGTGGGGTTGAGCGGGAGGCATGCTGGACGCCGCGCCTGGACAGGACATGTGCACGGTATGAGTGCGAGCAGAAGTTGTAAAAAGACGCGAGCCGTACGCGTGCACATCTCCTGTCTGTTAGCTTGAGCACAGACAGTCGATGTGCACGCGTACGGCTTGCGGCGTTATTACAACTTCTGCTCGCACCATATGCGTGCACATCCCCTGTCCAGGACTTGCCCTACGTGTGCACCTGTCCTGTCCCGCATCGCAAAGCAAGTCGGCAACAATAGATCTCGCCTGGCGAGCAGCGCATGGCGCTGCATCGCTAGGCGAGACCTAAACATGTAGCTGATTGACCAGGCCACATCCTCAGACTAAGGGTTCTAACTGCTATTAACACAATGGGATGTTTCAATCTGCAGTGAATACAATAAAGTGCCTCAAGACCAATAATGACTGGTATAGACCTTCTGCTGCAACATTCAAATGTATCTCTATTTTTAATTTAGAGCATTCTACATCCATTCAGAGGCATGTTCTCATAGCATTGTAGCCCTTATAACTCGAGCTACAGTGGTTGTTACAGGCCCCATCATTGATATAGTCCCTCGCCTATAGCTCAGGCCTATAACTCGGGGCCTTGAACTGCAGTTACAGCCCAGCAGCACGCTATAATGCTTAATTAGTACACTGTATGAACTATTAGGAGCTGGATACCCACTCAGAATGGTCCCTATTGTGCACAACATCTACAGTTATATTCCCAGTTTAGGGAGTAGACTGTGGCTTCCAGTTCCCTGTTCCAGGGCCTTGTGTTGTCCTGTAGTCTCTGTATGTCTTCATCAAATTCCCATCCTTGCGCCAGCCTACCCTCACACCCGTCGGCTATTTGGCAGCTTACTTTTGCCCAGTGTGATAGGAGGAAGTGAGTGCAGCTCGAATAGGTACTACCACTCATTGTGAGCAACAGATGGGTGGGGGGGCACACGGAAAACAACAGCTACTGACATCAATGAAGCTTCTTCTGTACCCCTTGCCTTTCTCATGAGGAGTGTAAGCACACATTCCTAAGATCAGGAAATAAAATCAACCTGTCTTGTTTATGTTCCCATCATGGATCATTTTGTCTGTCAAGTCTGAGGTGTACCCATGAACAGAGTACTGATGAGTACCAGCTAGAGGGGTGGTTTGGGGTTTTTGTGGCGCTGGCTACTGGAGTATCAGTGAGTTTCTGAGGATGTTTGGGGAGGCAGCTTGTGAGTGTGGTAAAGATGGGATTGGGATAAGAGGACGGTTGCAGTAGGCAAATGATGGTTTCCTTTGCTATATAGGGTTTGCTGTCTTTGGTCTTGCCAAATATAAAGAGGTCGAAAGAGGGAAAACATCCTAGGTAATCACCCTTTGCTGCATCTGCCTTCCACTTATGGACTCTCGGCTTTACGTTTAATGTACGTTTTAGTAGAGAAAAAATGGAAAACAGTGACATATGTCCAAAATTCATCCTATTAGAGGCCCAGATTCTGCAGCTGCTATTTTATGTCAGCTGTGAGCAGGCATTCATGAGTGAATAGCCAGCTACTTGTGACCAGTTGTAATGAGAGGCCTACTAGAGTTCCAAATAAAGGTATGGTTCCAGATCTAACAGCTTATGAATGGAAATACAGCAGGCCTTTGCGTTCCTGTGGATACTCCAATTTTAAGGTCAGGCATGGTCACACAGCAATCGATGGAGATGCTGAAGTTGGCAGGGATTTCTGGTGGAGTGGTACATTTTGACGGGAGGCCTGACACGGCACAAAATGAAGAATTGTGACCAGATAGAGGCTCATATGGCTGGAAATGCAGCAAATGTCTTTTTAGTTTCAGAGTAGCTTCAATTTTAACTTAAGTCAGGTCATTAAAAATGTGGTTGTGAGAAGGTTGGTTATTAATCGGACACCTTAGTTCTAATTGAGGGTAAAGAGTTTCTTCAAAAAAGAGCAATGTTTTGAAATATTATGTAGATCCAGCAAAAATGCTATACGTGTTTGTGCCAAATTTGCTGCAATTAGAAAGCCACCGATGCTCACTTAATTTAGATATCTAGGTCTTGTGCTCAGGTTCCCAAGACAAACCCACTCAGGCACCAAGGATGGCACCCCTCTATTTTCTTCCTTGGATATCTGCTCTCCTGTCCCAAATAAATCTCTCTTAAGTCAGATGTACGAGTAAATACACTTTCTCTCCACAGAGAATACAGGAAGGTAGCTTGATGTACTACAAGTCACAATAGAACACCAGGAAACTTCAAAGACAATAGCAACTAGCTTGCGGGAGCCAAGTTTATTTGATTATTTTTACCTGCTCCGACCTTCACGGAAGAGTATAAGGGGGATATTCTCAAGAACGTGCGATAATCATCGCCAAAATAGGTTAACGCAAGTTGTCATATCACGGGAAAATAACTCTGTGTTAACGTCGTATTCTCAACACGGCGGTAACATGCGATAGTATCCCAATAACGCGTCAAATGTTGGCGATAGCATTACCAGTACGGCGATGAAAATCCAAACCCGAACGCGAAAAATGTTGCGATGGGCCCAACCGCGATAAGACAATCAGCGCAAAGCAGCGCCAGGCCTGCAAATCACACACGTCAGGCGGGAAAAATCACTACAAAAGCAGAAAAAAAAAACACAAACAAAAAACAAACTACAGCGAAGCACAATGGAGGCAGCCGGAGCAGGTACAGAGGACGGCCAGAACCCCACAAGCCCCCAGAAGGAGCAGCCTGGGACCTCGGGGAAGGGAAGGGCAAGGACAAAAAGAAGAGGAAGACGCGGTTCAGTCCGCAGGAAAACAGGATCCTGATCACGTAGGTGAGATAGAACACCATCAACAACTGTTCGTCACCTCCACTGTGTCATTGGCAACAAAAAATACAACATGGCAGTCCATCCTGGACAAGGTGAATGCAGTCGGAGTGCTGAGGAGGACAATGGAAGAGCTCAAGAGGCGCTGGAATGATGTGAAGCGCAAGACCAAGCAGAAACTCGCCAACAACCAGAAGGCAGCAATGCAAACTGGAGGTGGGAGTCCAGCGCGACAGGAGGAGCTGGATGAGATGGAGGAAATGGTGGCCACAGTCATCAGTGGGGAGACGGTGGCAGGAGTTGGGGGACCTGACACAACAGCAACAGGGTGAGTAATGACCAGGGACTGGGGGGACGGGGGGAGATGGGCACAATGGCACACATGCACAATTAAGTACAGCACAGTGCACACCCACAATGACTCTGGATCATGTCCCTGATCCCCTTGGCACACTGCAGCACACCTAGAAACAGCAAGTAGGCCCCCGTCGACTATGTGCCCAGAGGGGGCCCTTCCCACACATCACCAATCTCACAACCAACCCATGCACATGTGCTGAACCCAGCAAAGCTGCAGGTCCGCGAGCCACTGACAATGCAAGTGACACTGCATGACGATTGGCATGGCTGCAGTTCGATCATCATGACATGGTGCACGCCACCACACTGAGGTGGCTGAGTGTGGACCACATCCGTAAAGGAGCAGGTCACACTCTGACACATCCACCTGCACAAACAACCCCTGACGTCAACAACACATCTGCGGACAAACCATGCCCCAGAGTCCCAACTCCCACCAAGACCCAAATTCACCTAAGTCTGCAACATCTCAGTACTGTATGGGCACAGAGGTCAAAGGCACACCGCCTGAAAGGGACAAGGGGCAGCAAAATCAGAGCTGCAGGGGTGACTCTCCCAAAATGCAGCACACACACATGACATCCAGAGCACATCAGCATTGACAACAATGTGGTACAAACTGCAACACGTTTACAACAGGACAGAGGACACAACTGGTGCCGCTTGTGTGTAGAAACTGGCCAATCACATTTGGCATAGCAGGGAAATGTGAGATGATAATGTACAAGGACACACATCCGTGATGTTGTCGAAATGTCCACTGTCCCGCATCAAATAGGCAGCTCCTCCCAAACAGTCACAATGTACATTGTCATGCAGTTTGTATGTAAACTTGTACAATGCGTCAACATACATGTGAACACATTGTTAAACTGCATCTCCCCTTCACATTGCAGAGGGAGAACCAACACCTCCTGCAGAGCAGACCTAACAGCTATTCACTGATGACGAAGAGGACCTCCATACCTTCGACACCGACGCCCTCCAAGAGTTCATGGACAGCTACGGCACCTCACCTCCAGGAGCAGGGCAGCCCAGCTGCATCGAGGAGACCCCACCCCTGCACAGACCACACAGCAGGAAGCACCCACCACCACGGCTGACTCCCAGGACCCCCACGAACAACACATGGCCTTCCAACGCCGTGTGTTAGGGTGCCAGGAGAAGATGGCTGATCAGGTGCGGGTGGGGTTCGACCTCATGGCAGCCAAACTTGATGCCATACATGGGTGTCTGAGTACCATCAGGGACCACTTACAGTCCCTAACGGACACCCACAGTCCGCTCCATGCTCTCCAACGATCCATGGCTGACATCGCTGGAGTCATGATACTGAGACAAGAACAACTGTCCAGTCAGAGTGGCTCCAGCGATGTCAGCCGGGAGTTGGGACACATGCGGGGGCTCATGGAGAACATGGAGCGGATGACGGCGGAAAGAATGGCTGCCACGGCTGCACACCAGCGAGATGTGGCTGGGACCTTCCATGCCCTGCAGCACATCGTCATGGCATTGCTGCCTCAAGGCCTTGCGCAGATGAATGCTGCTGCTGCTTCTACAACCACATCTCCACCCCCCTGATGTGTCAGTGCCTCACAGTGCGGCAGGCAATCCACCACCACCCACGTGTGAGGCACATGTGACATCAGAGGATGAAGATGCGGGTGAATCAACCTTACTGGTAAGGAGGAGGCAGTAGCATTCATCTCCGCCATATGGCCTGTTTCTGCTTGGCTCTGCCCTTTGCATCATCACCTTCCACTGTCCCCCGATACACTCTACGACACTCACCTTGGACCTCGACATGGACTGCCATTTTCTGTTTGGTTACCAATGACACAGCGATCAGACTGCGGACTGAACTCTTCCTCTTCCAATGTACTTGTCATTCCCTGAAGGACTCTGGCTGGCCCTCCACGGGCCAATAATGTGAAGTGGGGTTTGCATGGCCCTGTACTGCTCCAGCTGCAACACTCCACTGGATGTGAATTAAACATTCAGAATCGCACAGATGTATCATGCCTTTGATCATTCAAGTATGAGAGTATGGATGAATGTAGGGTCAGTGATTCCCCCTTACGTCCATGTTGCTCATGTCGTGGGACTTGAATCACAGGGTGCAACATTGCCGATTGCGGTCCGGGTGGCGTAGACACTACAACAGAGACACAAGCATCAGTTACTTCCATGTCCAGCCCAGAACTGAAGCACGCCCAGAGCCGCGGGCTCATTGTTCCCACCCCTACGCTGGCCTGCCATACGCCAGGCCAGTCCACTCCGCTTACGCTCAGAGGGGGGATGAGAAAGCTACATGTCCCAGGTCTTCCCTGTAGTGATCTGCTGATCACTGGTCTAGTTGTCAGCATGCCACAGCAACTCCCTGAGGGATGGTTCTCACCCACACCACACCCATCCAGCACAGGCGTCACAGGACATGTGACCCTGCCAATAAAAGGGGCCTAGCACGTCACATTCCCCACTGCCAGAGATGACATGATGGCGTCCGCACCACGTGACCCAATCATGAAGGGTCCATGACTTGTGGCGCACTGGGTTGGTGGCACCCGCTGCACTGCGGCCGGTACGGGCCTACCGCCACGGGACGATGACTTGCGGTGCACTGAGTTGGTGGCACCCGATGGCCTGCGGCTGGCAGGGGCCTACCACCACGTGGCGATGACTTGCGTTGCACAGGGTCAGTGGGACCTGAAGAGCTGAGCGGGTGTGCAGTCTGTGATGATGCGTTGGCCTCGATACGGCGTCCAGCAAATCAAGACTCAAATTGAACAGTGTGCCCTGCTGGACCGCAGTGTACGCGCAGCCAGCAGTCAGCACACACGACTCCGCGGTGCGGTGCCGCAGGGTGCGCTGGGGGCCTGTGGCGCGGAATCCAGCGATCGGCTGAGGAGGATGCACCGGCACGTGGTGCGCCCTCTTGGAGACACGCCGGTGGTGGCAGGAGAGGATTGAGGCCTGGGTGTGCAGGGGCAGCCAGTCATCGCTGGGCGGAGGACCGGTCTGGGGACCAGGGCTGGGGTGCATCAGGCGCACAGGATCGCGCAGGCACCACCGGTCACGGCGGCGGACTCGTGGCTGGGTGGGGGGCGCCACCCTTGCTGACACGACCCTGCATGCGATGATCGTGATGTGCGCGGGTTGGTTTGGGACGTAGCCACCTCGTCTCCAGTGTGAATGTGCACGTTGAAGGTGGACGGCCACGTGTGTGTAGGCCTATGTGCAGGTTGTGGCGGAGACTGAGACACATCCAGTAATCACTTTGGTGGTGGATTGGTGACGTGTGCATTCCCACAGTTGTGATTTGGGGGATTGTGGAGTTGAGGTGTGTGGTGTGTTCAGTTGGTACTTGCTGATGGGCAGTGCATTTCCATGGGGGCCATCCTCAAAGCGCTGGTTGGTGGTGGACTTGTGGACATGTGGGGATCATGCACACTGCCTGGGGAGTTTGCAACGACATTGGTGGACAGGCCACAGTGGTCCACTTCTGTATGCACAGTGATGGCATGCGTGTGGTTGCTGTTGCGGTGATTGTGTGCAGTGTCGGCAGGGGGCACTAGTCATACACGTGTGCTGTGAATTTCCCCCAACACATGCGTGACGCCAGCTATGGCGTAGTTCCCTTGCGTGGTCTCAAGATGTTCCTGCACAGTGTGGGAGGAGTGAGGGGCAGGGGTATCGAGCTGACACACACCGTGATGCTTTCAGGTATGATGAGTCCTGCATGAAGTGACCGTAACAGCAGTTTGTGTGGTCGTTACCTTCCTCTTCATTCCTACGATGGTTACGGCCACACGTAGTTCTGTTACGGTCTTCTCATGCATGGTTTATCATGCCTGTGAGCATTCCGGTTTGTCCAAGTGCAGTACACTGTACCAGATTAGGCATGTGACTATAAGGAAGTTTGACCATTGTCACCATTTCTCCCACAGGTTTCTGAAGACACGTTGCCCTGTTGAAGTTCCCCATTGGGAATGGAATGCGTTGGCTAAGCTTTTCATTTTGTTTGTTTGTGTATTTGTAATAAAGTTCTGTTTTTACACTACTGTTGACTACTGGACTTCATGACCTGGCGCACCCACATTTCGGTTACTACGATCTTGGGCATGGGGCACGGAGGCGTCTAGCACGGCTGGCGTTGGGGTTGGTTGCGCAGGTGCAGTACGAATTGGAACTATCGTGTGGTGCGGATACAGGGGCCCGCTGTTGCTTTTGTGGACATGCATCCATGACATATGTGAGGGAGTTTGATGGGGCTGGCTGTGAGACTCCTCTGACTCCAGCAGTTGTTGGTTGGAAGGTACCAGGGGCCAACAGGTGCAGCACAGCCAGCAGCTTTGTCTGCGGGGGGATGTGGGTTGTCCGCTGTGTTGGTACCGTCAGCCTGTGGGCAATGTGGGTCAGGATGCGGTGGATGGTTGTCCTTTTGAGCCAGTGTTGGCCAATGGCTTCCTCTGGTGTTGAGTCTCTGGGGCTGGTGCGTTTTAGGGTCGTCCGCTGTCCTGCACTGCCTAGGTGGTAATCCGGGGGGAGTGGTCCGGGGGGGGGCCTGGGAGTGGTGGCGGTGGGTGTTGTGGCCCTCTTGGTTCTACGAGCTGCATGATCATTGTCTCCATGGCATCTGTTGGTCTTCAGATGTGGCTCTGGGCTGGGCTCCCTTTCATACTGCAGGTAGTCGTCCTGCTTAACACCAGCAAAAGGCAGGTGTTAAATCCCTGCTGCTAACGCGCCTTATCGCCTGTTCTTGGTTCGCATCGCGGATCTGGCTGGTCGTTGAGAATCTCGCGAAGTGGTGTTTTCGTGTGTTTTTGCACGGGAACGCCTACTCTGCATATCATTAGCGTTAGTTGTCGCACTCATCCGTGGCGATGTTTTTTGCGGCAGCTATAGCTGGTAAACTGGCGATATCGGCAGTTTGCACCAGCTTGAGAATAGGACGATGAGTCTATCGCCACTTTTGCAGCGCTAAAGTGCTGATAAATCGGCGATAAGTCCTTGAGAATATGCCCCTAAGACTTTTGAGGATTTTGTCACTGGTCACTCCTGAGGCTATAAAGTTCAGTAGGAAACATATTTCACTATAAATGATTGATGTGGGCCAAACCTTTGTTGAGGTAACTATGCTTCTTAAGCAACAGCTTTCCAAGGTCAATGTCAGGTCTGAGCAGGATCCAGGAAACGAAGGACCCACTCCCTTACTTAGCAGAATTCAGTTTTGCTCACTGCCTTGCAGGATCCTGGCTATATCTGTCTCCTGTGCTGACAAGAATCTGCGTTCAAACAATAGTTACTCAAATCAAGTGTGGGCAAAGACGTGAGACAATTTCCAAATGCAATGAGACAACGCTTTATCCATCGTAGCCCTGACACTGACTAATGTGCGGCCACCACATGTCCCCTCCCACAAAGGATAGGGCATTGTACGGCTGGGAGCAGCCCTAAAAGGTACAGACGTGAACAGGGATGGTGCTGGCAGGCAGGTACATGCATACTTGAGCCTTTGAGTTTAGGGAAAAGACCAGAATATTGGGGGGTTTTCCTGCGAGGAAGAGGGGTCTCAGAGTGCACAGGGATGGGGCTGGGAGTGGGGCAGTGCCTAAAGCAGTTTGGAGCAGATGAGCTGGAGGTGGGCGTAGAGGTAACAACTGTTGAACAGTAGCAGTCCTTCTGCTGCACCTCATTGCCTCTCGTGGAGTGTGAATGGTCTCCTGCTTCCGCAAACGGCACCTAAAGAAGCTGCTTTTTAAACTTCACAGGCTTTGCACTTTGCAAAGCATGCGCGGAAAATACCAGTCAATATGCAGATAACTCCCATACACCTACAGTGCACCTACTCTGAAAGGATATTAGCATAGATATGAAACAAACATTTGGGTGGTTGCATCAGCATCAGAAAGGGGTCAGAAATTGATGAAGATTGACACATTTTAGGAAACATCAAAAAAATTACAGTGTATTTCCTAAAATAACAAGTCAAAATGAGAAACACTTAGGATTTGTTTAACTTTACTAGAGATGCAGAGAAGCAAAACACAAATTTCGCCATTTACTATTGATCCATCTATCCTTAATTATCAATAATTCATCTTCTTTTAGGCTTGAGTAAGGAATTTGTTCAGTTGGTGTAATAGCGTGCAATGTAAATTCAGGAGTACTGGATCCAAGACAGATTTTTAAGATAATCACTGGCTATGTAAATGACTTCTGTTTAGATTCAGTACATGTATATTTATTTACATGGATATCTGGAAGATCAGTCTTGGATATGGCCCTCTTGTATCTACGTTGGCACCACTGAGTTACTTTGTCTGGGGTGATGACCACTGTTGAAACACAAGATGAAACAGATGACATACAATAATATTTGTATCTGTTTTTAGAAATGCAGTTATATACCATCTAACCGCAAATGCATGTAAGCTACCTCTTCCAAACAAATAAGAAAACTGGAGATCTGTTGAATCCTAGACCTTTTAATGAAAGGGTTATTCAATGTAATTCTGTGATGCACTCTGTTGAATGCCGAAAGCGCTCTGAATAAATCACAATGCGTATGGTCACTGGATCATTTCTATCAGATACACTCAATACATGCCGAAGTTTGCAAATAGTTGCAAACCAAGCTCTAACTGAAGGTTGATTTTAATGTATGTAAGATTTGCAGATGATGATTTCAGTATAGATTATCGTGATGAATGAATTCGTGGTCATTTACTTTTTTCTCCAATCCTATATTGAAGGATCTGGCCAGCAACTGTCTGGATATAAACAAAGTGGTCATTTGCTAAGGGACCCATAGCAAGTTAGCAGGCTTTTCTCTTCTCCACTGTTAAGGAAATAGAAACACTTTCAATAAATGAGTAATCTCCCGAATACGAACTCATGGAATGATAGAACAAAGTCCCCTGCAGCTCCCCCACATAAAGCACAGATAGGCGCCAAGCCCTGGATCCTAGGCAACTCTCCTGTATAGCATTGCTCACCACTGCTTTGTAATTTTTATTTAGACCAACCAGTCTGTTACACTAAACTTAATTAAAAAATACTTAAAAACATACCTCCCTTCTCCAGTCTGCCCTCTCAGGGTTTCACCGAGAGCGTTACAAAAATCTTGCCTATTCATGTTGTGAGCAAAGTTATAATAGTTGACACCATGTAATTATTGTGCCATAACTACTAAGCAGTCTATTAAAAAAATGTGGAAGAGTCTCCGAGAGAGTCAGAGGTAGAGGTAGGAAGAGAGAAGTTCTGACAAAGAAATTGCGAAGAAGATGGGGGCCCTGAGCAATTGCCCACTTTGCCCATGCCTTGTCTTTTTGTTTGAGCCAGGTGATGGGTTAATTTAGTCCGATTTTGTAGAAAATTAGGATCTGTGAACATTATTCATGTGCATCAGTTGAGTAGATGGAATAAATGCAATCCAAAGTAAAAATATTTATTTACCAGAAACAGTGACAGGCATCTGATACCCATGAAAGAAAAAGAAAACTGCGACAAGAGAGACACAGTTTGTTTCTGTTTAGCTCAGATAGTCCTGTATGTGGCGGTAGCCGTCCAGTCTACGATTTGAAGTGGGGGAAGAACACACTACAGCTACCCTCCTGCATAGGTTACCACATTAAAATAAAGTAGGTATTATTGAATATCAACTCCCAGAATATTATAGTATTAAAAGGTAAGTGCATATAGGAAAATATAGATTTACTTTTCCTAACTCCTCAACTGCAAACCTTGAAGATATACCACGTATGTACATATATATGGAGTAGATTTCGTCCCTCACAATTTCGTTTTTGAACAAAATTGCAAATTTCAATTTTTCACAATATTTCAAGAAATATATAGGAAAAAGTTCATCAATTTCACATGTCAATCGTCTTCTTTTCATCAGTTGCATGCATGTTTAACTTTTACAAGAATCCTTCCTCATCATTACCAGCTGCAAACAGTTAAACCCTCTCTGGAGTCTTTGCAGGAATTCTGACATACACACCTTAGAGTTGTTGTTCGGGCAGGGTCCTGTGTTGGAAGAATGTATCCTCCACGAACAAAAAGGGGAATTGTATCCAAAGGCGCTGGAATGGAGGTGGAGGTTTGGTGCCATGAATATGGTATCTCCTCGCCCTGAAGCAGAAATACACTTTATTTATATATAGGTTTAGATGTACATATCACTGAGGTTATGCAGATATAAAAACAACTTCGGACGCACCAATTATGTAAACCAAACTTAGGTTGTAAGGGCCGTGATCAAGTGAAGGGGTGCCCGACCTTGGTCCACAAGGGCTGTAGCAGCGCCAAATTTATAAATTATCAAACAGTATGTGAATAAATTCCATTTTCCCTCTATACAAATGCAACTATTTTAAAAAGCTGAAATTCTGACACCTCTGGTCCTCGATAAATAACTTTAGGCACCCATAATCCAAATTTTATTGCTCGTCATGATGCCATTTTTTGAAGTACATTTACATTCCCAGTAGGCAGTAATTACTATAATTGATTTCAAAGTAAGAGTTTTAGTATTAGGCTAAGGTGTCAGTTTCCCACTACTTTCCTCAGGTTCAAAATATCAAGGTGCATTATATGTAGTCATCCCTGACCCACCATTGTTGTTACTTTTTAATATCTTTGAAGATAAGTCCAAAAATGATGATGTGCGGCCAGGAAACAGCCACATGTTCGGTGATATACTTTAAAAGCAAAACTAGCGCGTGGAAAATTGATTCAAAGGTTCCCATCATAATGAATGCATGTGATAAACAGACAGAATACAAACAAGCAGATACAGTGGTATCTGACACGCAGTACACAACTGACAGGTGCAAAAGAGACATATGTGTTAATTAAGGAAGAGAGCAGAAGAAACTACTGTTAAAGAGATTACAGGTTTTTCCCTTGCTAGCCATCTTTCCTGTCCCTGAGTACAACACCCACTGGAAAAGCAGGGTCAGTGTTATTTCCAAAGATTTACTAGTGTTTAGTTGGAGTTTTACAAAAACAGGCCATCCGCCATGCACCACAAACACCCACAAACCAGCAGCTATTGGTGTACACAGCAACACCGGCTTCAATACCTGAAATGGTTTTACTACTGACAATTGGCCAATCTACTTAAATTGGTTTTGAACATCTATAAGTTACATTTAAGAAACTCTGGGCAAAGCCAATAGCTCTCGGCTTTAAATGGCAAGGCCACTGTCTTTGCCAATGCTTTTTGACAATATTTCGGAAGGGTGGAAATCATGCAATAGGTTTTCTACTAAAGAACCCATTCGAAGATGGCTGCTGATGCAAGCATGTGTCATAATGCATACTTAAATTACAATGGCGGACGGCCATGCAAGAACAGAAAATTAAAATGTAATAAAAAGTGAAATACCCATTTGTGGAGTGCTGGAAATTAAATAAAAGAGCCCCCTGAGGTATGTAGTAGAAGGATATAACTCAACCACTCAGAAGACTGAGGCTGAAATGCTTTCAAACAGGAGAAGCAAATGAACAGGGAGAAAAGCCGTTGAATCAAAAGCAGACAACTGAGACAAACAACAAAGTCATACAATAATGAAGGAGGGACTCACTCAAAGTCAACTTTAAATAAGTGCATGTCTTGCTAACAGTAGCTCTGCCTAAAGACAATGACCTAAAAACAAGCAAATGTCATAATTATAGAGGGTTGTATTATATTTTTTGGGTGGGACAATGACTGCTGAGCAGTGACAGTGGCCATTGCTCAATGTGGACCCAGGTCATATACCAAACATTAATCTTTAGTCCCCTGGAAAAATGTAAAATACCTTTGACATGCAGAAAAACCTTATTCCCTTATTCTGCAAACAAATATATTGATGATAATTTTGCTTCAAAGCATTTCGAAATATGCTGATCCTGATTCTGATTCTGCAACAATGAATTCGGAATCCTTACGCAGCATTAAGCTAGGCACACCTTGTATGTATGTGTGTCACATACAGAGGGAACTGCACTAGCACCTACCACACATTAGAAGTCTTTTTAAAAAAAAATCTTTTTTATTATTGATGCAAAGTGAGATCATCACAGTATATACAAATAAAAGGAAAGACCCCAAACAAAAAGGGTGGCAGCCAAATCGCATAATGTTCATAAACCAAAATTAGTACATCAAGAACATATAAAACTGGAAAATCATATTTAGATTATCAATCCTTAAGTACCTTATGCCAAATAGTTTGAAATTTCCGGATAGCACGTATACCTCTGGTTTTTGCCACAGCTTTTTCCCTTTCACAGATCTCAACCAACATGATCCACCATTCTACCGAGCTACTAGGTTTGGAGGAGATCCAAGCCCTGGCGATGGTGAGCCTTGCAGTAACTAATAAGATGGCAAAGAATGCCCGACGTGCAGGGCTAGGGTCGATCTTAAAGCCCATCATTATCTCCTGTATAGTGAATCCTAATTCTAGACCCAGTCTGTCTCTACAAACGTGGCTAATATCCTCCCAAAATGCCCAGATCGATGGACAAGTAGCGAACATGTGCACTATGTCGGCCGCAGTGGCTCCGCATTTGGGACATTTTGTTTTTTCATCAAAGGCTTGGTCGCCTCTTTTCTCCCGCCAACTTGCTATCTTCTTAGGAGTATAATATAACATACACAGTGCCTTGAAATGCTGAAGCTTTTGATTAACTGACACTATTGCCTCTTTTAATGTAGTAAATGCGTCATTAATTACTACAGCAGAAATATCTGACCCCAAAATACGACTCCACTTCAGCGCGAGTTGGACACATGGATCTGTTCTAGGCTGTGTAAAATATTGGTAAGCAATACGTATTGAGTGTTTACGGGGTGCATCATGAATAAGTGTCAGAATCTCGCGTGCAGAAATTAATACAAGCCTTTGTGACCTCAAGAAAAAATCTCTGATCTGCAGATACTTGTAATAGAAATGTTGAGGAAGTGAGAATGCATTTTGGAGACTTTGAAAGGTCTTAAAACTGGTAGTGTCATATAGATGACCAAGTCTCTCCACCCCATATATAGCCCAGCTTTTTGCCAACCTATCCTTGAAGATCTCGGGCAAGAATGGGTTGTCCCAAAGAGGGAAGCTATCATGAAAAGTTGGAAGCGAGCAGGCAAAAACAATGTCCCGCCAAATGGTAACAGTGTCTCTAATGTTCTTAAAGCGAACACGTTTATAGTAATTCGGATCTAGAGTGCAATATAAAAATCTACCACTTTCTTGGCCCAGTAAAAACTGATGATAAAAATCTTGGTCTTTATTTACGAGAAGACTGTGAAGACGCCCCGAGGAAGAAGCCCAAAAATAAAGCTTAAAATCCGGTAGTTGAAGACCCCCTTATATATAAGGATATTTTATAAATGTAATCGCTCGCGGAGCTTGCTTATAGCCCCAAATGAAACTACTTATAATACAGTCGAGTTTTTTAAAGAAAAAATTAGGAACTCTTAAAGGAATGGCACGGAATAAGTATAAAAATTTAGGTAGTATCGACATTTTTATTATATTGCATCTACCAATAATGCTAATGGGAAGATTGTGCCATCGCTTTAGCTTTTTAGTAGTTTCCTGTAGCATGGATTCATAATTCAAATTAAATATGTTTCGTATTTCCGAAGTAATACGTACGCCGAGATAAGTTGCTACTTGGCATATGCCTGCTATGGGTCTAACAGGCTTAAAATTAACAATCACTAATGTCTTACTAGTATTTAGTTTGTAACCAGAGAGTGACCTAAAGGTTTGCGCCTCTTTGTTAATAATTTCTAGAGAGGCTGCTGGATCGGCTGTGAAAATCGCGATGTCGTCTGCGTAAGCCGTAACCTTAAGTGCACATGTTCCAGAGCATAATGGTATAATTCTATCGTTAATCATCACAGTCCGTATTAGGGGCTCGATGTAGAGCGCGAACAAAAGTGGGGACAGCCCTGCCGTGTCCCTCTATATATACGAAAAGACATAGATTGAATGCCTAAGTAGCTCAGTTTAGCCTGCGGTGTACAATATAAGGCTCGGATCCACGGAAGGAATAGGCCAGTAATTCCAAAGGCCCTAAGAGTACACCATAGACAACCCCAAGCAATGGGTCAAAGACCTTTTCCGCGTCTAAGAGTATCATGCCTAAATGCTCCCAGTGTGATTAGCATAATCAAAGGCTGTGATCACAGTGTTAGTATGTACTGTGGTTCCTCGACCCACTATAAAGCTATGTTGCTGTCCTGAGACCAGACCAAACATCAAGGGAGCCAGACGGTTAGCCAGCACTTTGGCATAGAGTTTGGCATCCACATTAATAAGCAAAATAGGCCGATACGTACCGCATTCATCAGGAGGCTTACCCCTTTTTTTTAAAAACACAATGTTAGAGATGTCCCAGGTTGGAGGAGTGGTCCCAGAAATGCCGATCTCTTGTATGACTTTGGCAAACACAGGTAGCAGAATGTTCTTAAACCGTTTATAAAATTCCACGGGTATCGAGTCATCTCCCGCAGCCTTGCCTACTGGCAATGCCGACAAAGCTGTAAATAGTTCCTCCAGAGAGAGACTTCAGAGGTCAGCTGCAGAGCAGCCTCCTCCTGAAAGGAGGGAAGAGCTGCTCTTCCTAAGTACTTAGAAAGTTCCTCAGGATTTATCAGATCTGATTCAGCATATAGCGTTTCATAGTATTTTGTAAACTGTTTAAGAATCATATTACTCTCTGTATAAAGCGTGTGATCCGTTCCTTTAATTGCCTTAATTGAGTTTTTGGCTTTTTTATCTGCCAGTTGATAAGCTAGTATCTTCCCCACCTGTTCACCATATTCGTACTGCGTAGAGTGGAGTTTATTGTAGTTCGCAGCAACTTTCTCCCTTAAAGACCGACCAGCTAAAGCTCAAGCAGAAATCAGATCAGAATAGATCTGGAGTAAGCTCGATTCATTATCTTTAACAGCAATGGCATGAGATCTTTCCAGATTAGCAAGTAGCTCACAAGCCGTTTTAGTTGCAGCCTCTCTGGCTTTATTCTCTCTCCAGATAAACTGCTGAGTAATTCCTCTAATGTAGGCTTTCATTGAGTCCCAGAGATTACAAAAATTGGTAGAGTTAATATTGTTTTGAAAAAATTCTACCAAAAGTCCTTCCATATGTACGATATACTTATTATCTGACATTAAATATCGAGGAAAAGAGAAAGAACGTCTAGTTTTAATTGTCGGATAAGTTTGAAAGCTAAGAATTAAGGGGTTATGGTCCGATGTGATTTTAGGACACAGCTCAATCCCCGTTGTCTTGAGAATCTGATCATGGGCCCACACCATATCAATCCTGGAATACTGCCTGTGTGGATATGAATAATAAGTGAAGCCTGGAAGATCTGGATGTAACGTTCTCCATATATCACTAAGATTATGTATGCGTGCTAGTTCCAGAATCGATGCCCTAACTTTGGGCATTCTAACAGTGGTGCGATGGCTAGTAGAGGCGACAGCGTAGTCCATCACGCAATTGAAATCCCCCATAATTATCAACACCCCCTGTAGTTCCAGTAAGATTAACATTAGCTCTTTAAAGATCTCTGGATTGTCAACATTGGGGCCATACAGATTAACAAAAACATATTTCACATCAAAAATAAACATCTGAGCAATTACCCACCTCCCTCTTGGGTCTGCTAAAACTCTGAGTGCTGTGTACGTGAGTGCTTTACTAGCCAGAATAGCAGTTCCTTTAATTGAAAGATTTTGTGAAGTACAGATGACAGTATGATATTTCAGTTCGTTGAGGAGTCTACTATCTTTATGAGCTAAGTGTGTTTCTGATAAAAATACCAAATGTGGTTTATATAAGTTTAGCTCTTCCCGGACAAGCCAGCGCTTACTAGCAGCATTCAAACCAGAGACGTTCCAACATAAACATTTAAGTAGCGCCATAGGAAATCAAAATTTTTAACACAATATAACACGATAGAAAGATTTTCCTTACAGGGAAGTAACCTTTTTTTAGTATGGTACATGGATTAAAAACCTTATTCGTAGTGCCACCCCGATGTATAAGCAGCTTAGTACCTGCTCTCTGCCATTCCGTTCGTATACTCCCTTTGCTTTTACCCAACCCCTTAAGCCCAAACCCTCCCAACATCCCAAAGCTAACCCACCCCAATCCCACCCTGTGTCCTAGGAAAAGATTCACCCCCCTCCCTGCTGTCGCTGGCAAGGCAGCTACTGAGAGCACCAGCACCCTGAGAACCGCCCCACCCACCCACCCCCTGCACCGTGAAACTCAAAAGAGTCTGTTTAACCAGAGAAAAGAAATATAAAAAGGACAAAAAGTAAAGAAAAAAGGGGGGGGGGAGCGAAATCGTATCAATCATAGATCGCTGGGGGGATCCCTCTAAGAGCAAAGGCTAAGGGGAAAAAAAGACCCTACTCAAAAATCAGCAATATCATTATCAACATGGCAGTACATTATTTACTATAAGTATAACCCCCCGATTATCAATTTGCTCCCCTCCCTAACCATACTTTATAGTATCATTAAAGTGAAAAAAAAAGGTCAAACCAGAAAAGACAGGGTTATAAGGTTCCCAACTGCAGCTTTGCCAAAGCCTGTTGAGCAGCATGCCCAGTGTGCACCAAGTGAACTTGGCCATTTTTAATGATTTTCAAACGAGCCGGTTCTTGTAGAAAAACCTGCGCTCCTGCAGATTTTAAAGGATCTATAAACTGACGCAGTTTCCATCGTCTGTCCATCGTGTGCTTGCAAAGGTCCGACCTACAAAAGAATAAGAACCCACTCTAATAGGGGCAGTAGGACGGGCTTTGATGGAAACTGCTTGTCGTAGGAGGTAGTTTCCAAAAAAGATGAGAAAAGGCCGAGGAAAACGACGATCTGCAGAGTAGTTGGCAACAGAAGGCAATCTATCCGCCCGTTGTATCTGGCAGTCCCAGTCCTAATCGTCCAGATCAGGAAATGCACTCTTGAGTAGTTTTACAATGAATGCTCTGGGATCAGCGCCTTCCTCGTTTTCAGGTCCAGCAAACAGACGGATGTTATTGCATCGTTGCCTATTCTCTAAGTCCTCAACTTTACTTTGCAGGAAAATGAGTTGGTTTTCGTGTGCATCAGAGGTCTTAACAACCCTTGTCATGTGGTCCTCTGTGTCTGATACTCGTTGTTGCAGCTCTGTAATATCTGCAGTTAATGCAGCTACTTTGTTGTTTACCTCCGCAAGGGTCTGCTTAATCACTGAGCTGTCTGCTTTGGCCTGTGAGTAATATGCCTTGGCTTCTTCCCTCTGAACCTGTAGCGCCTGTAAGATGGCAACAGCAGAAGAATCTGGTAAGGCAGCAGGTGGAACATTCAGCTGAGCCTCAGCCCAGGTAGAAGCTGGAAGTGTCGAGGAAGAGCTTGCTAAGTGACTTAAAGCATTATCTGATGCTGAGGTCGAATCACGTGACAAGCTTAAGTCTAGATGTAGCAAGGTGGGGCCAGAAGCTAGCCCTGAGCCCAAGGTGCGGCCAATAGAAGGACCAAGGTCAGAGCCGAGGTTGGAACCAGAGAGTCTCGATATCAGAGTTTTCACTCCACCTTTTGCGGTAACCCATTTACGGAGTGGGCTATTAGTGATGGCCAGTTTAGTGGTGATGGAGCAAGGTTTCAAAAATGAAACTTGCTTGTATGCAATTCTCCTCATAGTATTAATTTATTAAACTTGTATTGTCAAAACTAACCTTTGCATTCACAAACACAAGAGGGACAGAAGCTTGCCTATGTGTTTTACTAATGAATAACGCTTGTCTGTAATCCAAAATGTCCGCTAAAGCGCGGGAACTTCATTGCGCATGTCGCAACCTGATCACATGGTGTGATGTCTTTCTTTGCTTGGTGGGAAACTTCTGCTTCTGCGCAGTGTGCACTAAAATGGCCGCTAAATGTTTTCACATGCTTCAGCTTGCTCTCATGTCATTATTAAATTGTCGTTTTCTTAATGCTACTAATGCAGGATAGTATTATAATTAATTGGGAATAGAGTAGGGAAAGTGGGCATACAGTGAAACATTTTATTTGTTATTTTAATATTTTCTTCTTGCACTTTTAGTAATTCGTAAACTTGGGCCTGGGTTGGTAACTTGAAACTCGAGAGACAGATGGTTCTGCGCATGTGTCCTGTGTGCCTGCCAAGTGAAGTCAACTTGGACGTCTTCCAAGGCCATGACCCATTGGCCGAAGATGCTGTACTTTATGTTTCCGGAGGACAAAATGATACTTTTCCCCTGTAAAATGTATAACATTTGTCGTGAGACGGGTGGGAAATAAAGCGAATGTATTAATCTGAAGGGGTGGGAACGTAAAGACAATAGGCTTTACAATTTAGGCCAAATCGATATGGTGCGAGAATTCACCCCCTGTCCCTGTCCAATCAGAAGTAGTGGTCCCATATTTTAGCAACATTAAGGGGAGGTACATGGGCGTAGAAGGGCATAATAGAATATAGCATTAGTTAATTAGTCAGAGCATGCTTTCACGAAGAGCAGGCGTCCATGCTGCGAGAGAGCTCTTAGATTCAGACTGCAATGCTGATCGGTTGCTGACTGAATCCCTGTCCAGAAGAGGTCCTGAGGAGGGGGCGGCGGAGTCCATTAGAAAGGGAGAATCGAGGAGAAGTCGAGTATCAGAGAGGGGAACGGCGCAGGCGTCGTTGTAGAGAGGTCACCGGTCCTGTCCTGATCCTGGAAGAAGTCTTTGCTCTTCATCCTTCCTGGGTCCTATCTTTTCCAACTCCTTGGCCAAGGGGCTTGGTTCTCGCATTTAGGTAACTATACTGCAACCTTTAGTTTCGCTGCTGTCTCTATCTTCTCCTCTTCCTTAAACACCGTCATTGATTAGCAAAATCATTTCTATGCTTTTTCTTGGGTATTTCAATCAAGTACCGTGTTTTCTGTATTTTACTCTGCTAAAACTTTAGATAAACATTTTAAAACTTCCTGACTCAGTGGTTATTTCAGGATTATGAACTATATTGAATGTCACTCATTTTAAATTTCCCAATTAGCAAAGGATCCATTGGTAAGTTATTACTCTTCAATCAGAAGGTAATTGGTAGCAGGGACTTTGATAAAAGAGTACATCTGACACCCAGCGTAAGTATTAGTGTAGTGTGAATGTATGGGCCCAAGTGAGTATATGGTGTATGAATGTTGTTGGCTAATATTGCGCTGGATCAGTTTTCTGGTAAGCAGAGGACGGTTATGGTTACTCTTTGTTAATTGGGTAATGAGAATTTTTATTTGTATTTTTATGAACTAACATCCGCTTAAATTTTGAGTTTTGTTATATGTTGTCCAGAATACCCCGGGGGGGAAAAAGAATAGTGGGTGGCAAGTGGAAGCCATACTGCTGTGAGGTTATCTGTCAGGCAGAATTAGTACTGAGAAGTTAAGCAGGACTTTCAGTACTCGTTAGGGACTCTATGCGTGTGAGTAATAGCAAAAAGGGTACGCTGATAAAAATTTGATATTATATCACCTAGTAAGGGTAACATTGGAGAAGTAACAGGTACTTCTGGAGCTTGTGTGAAGAGTAGACGGAAGTGTTTTACTCGTAGTATATGTTTTAGTAAACGGAAAAGTTTTACTAAGTGTGAGAAGAAACTATCTTTTTCGAATTTAGAAGAAACTGGCACGATAGCGAATGTTTTATGTTGTTACTGAAATTTAATTAAGATTTATAGAGAAAATAAGTTTGCGTAAATTTTTGTAAAGGGAGGGTCAGTTGTCGGAGAGGGAGCTGACGTCACAAAACGCCGCGCTGTGGTAGGTTGAAACAGCGGGTGTGGAGAGACAATTGTAAAGGAGGGGTCAGTAGTCAGGAGTAGTACTGACGTCACAGGTGCCGCGCTGGAATTGGTTAAACCAGCGAGGACAGAAAAGAGCAGATTGTAAAGGAGGGGTTGACAGAGAAACGTCATCAAAAGGCCGCGCAAGGATTGGCTCGGAAATAAAAGATAGCAGACATTTGATTGGTCGAAATTATAGAAGCAAAATTCTTAGTGGATAAGGATTGCATGTTAAAACGCGATCCGACTTTAACAGGAACTCGTCCGGATAGGAGATTCCTAGGTTTTGCAGAATATAAATTTGTACACAGAAGATTAGATAGAATGTACGGAGAAAGGAGAAAAATGTCATTCTTACAAAAGATTAAGAATTATTTTAAAAAGGACAAACCACTCAAAACTAGAGAAGGAATTATTATTCCACCAGCTAAAACACCAGCATCATTCATGATGATGGAGAGAGGTTATCATACCTGTGTATGGATGGAGAATTGGATAGAATACACCAAAAATGATGGAATATTAGCATTTCCCCAGAATGGCACGTTCAATGGGCGAATTCTTCAGAACTTGAGATTGAGGATGAATGACTTAGAACCCAGACCTAGATTAACTCAGTACGAAGCTCTAGAAGAATGGGAAACTGAGGCATTTGAGCGGGATAGGTCTAGAAGTAATAGGAGTTACCCAGGCTTTTTCCCCAGATATTTACGTGAGTCGAGAGAGGGTCAGATGAAACAATGGAGAAGGGCAATGATTACAGAAGGACTGTATCCATTATTCACAGAAGGAGAGAAATCAGGAGGCAAATGTACAGAAAAGACAAAACATTTAATGAGAAATGAGGAGTCTGAAGACGAATTTATGGAGGAAATGTTAAGAAATCCCCCACCATATCAGGAAGGGACAAGTGGATGCACCCCAAGTGCACCACCAAAAACTCCATTAGTGCCACAGGTAATGCATGAATTCACCACGAGTAGAATACTTCATGACAAAGAAAAAGAAGCCCTAGAAAAAACCAGAGCAGAATTAATACAGAAAATAACCCAGATAAAAGTACATCCTGATTCGTTGACCATACCTGTAACAATTGGTCCAGTAGTTCCATTTTATGGTACTCAGGGAAATTGTCCTCCACCCATACTTGCACCTACTCCTGTGAGTAATCCCAGACCTGAAGCTCCAGTTATAATTGAGGATCAATTTAGTGACTGTGAATCCAAAATATCACTTATGGACTTGCCTATTCGAGGTTCTGTAAATAGTACTCCAAGAAAAGATGTACCTGGAGGTTCAAAAGATGTAAGTTTAGTAACTTCATCGGGAGCAAAAAGTGCTACCATAGTAACACCTGAAGATCTAGAAAGATGGGTGCAAGGGTCAGTTAAACAGTGCACACCTCCGAAAATAATGGACATTCATAAATTAAAAGTCAAATTAGAAGAAATAATAGCAGGAAATGTAGGACTAGAACGCTTAAATACCTATGATGAAGAAGAATTATTGTTCCTATGCAGGAGTATCACCAGAAATGTAAGGTTATTTCATGAAAAATTGTCCAATTTAACATTACAGATGGGAATAGAAATAGGGAGATCAAAGGTACTACAGAAACCCTATAGAGCAGAATTTTCAGACAAAGATTTAGAAAATATGAATGCCTCTGGAAGAAGATTACAAATAAGAGAATTAATGTTAGTTTTGCAAAAATGGGGAGACCTAGATAAATGGAAAACTAGGTGGGCCAAGAAAAAGGAAGAAGCACGAACAAGTAGAACAGCATCAGAATATGTGATGAAGGAAGCAGGAAAAGCAGACCAGATGTATCCAATGCAAGAAGTTGCAGGAGGAGGATATGTACATGTCCCATGGAGCAGACAGGATATTTTATCATTTACGAATAATTTTCCAAAATTGAGAGAAAAACCAATTGAATGGTACAAGCAGGTTTAAAGGTTTGTGAAGGTGTCAAAGGTATTGTTGAAGGATTTAGATGGTCTGTTTGACATAGTGGTACCTGCCGATTTATGGACAGATTGTAAGATCACAGTGTATTGGCCAAGTGATGAGTATCCCAGAGATCCGAAAACAGGTGCCCCGTCAAATGATGTAATGAAAAAGTATCAGCAGGTGATAACATACCTGAAAGGGAAAATACCACCGAAAGAAACAGATTGGGTGAAAATAGATCGAACCACCCAAGAAGCCAGTGAAACAGTACATTCCTATTATGAGCGTCTATTGCAGGTGTTTAAACAGTATAGTGGATTTGAGGACATTGGAGACAAAAACATGAGTCAGTTTGTGTATCGATTTGTTTATGGTCTGAAGCCAGAGATTTGCCAGATGATTAAACAACACATGCTGTGTTGGCAGGGAAAGCCCATAGATGAAATTCTGAAGTATGCAAAATATTGTGGAGACGATATTGAGGATAGACACAAGAAATTGCAGGAAAAAGTGATGTGGGCATAGGTGAAAATGGCTGAGAAACAGGGAATTAATTTGGAAAATCCGAGTGAAAATCAAGGAAAAGATTCTGGAACGAGTGGTGATACGGGAAATGGTGGAAAATTTAGAGGGCGAATGAGTAGAGAAGAAGCTAAAAAGAAATTTCCTTGTCATGGATGCGGAAAATTGGGGCATTGGAAGGACGAATGTAAAAAGATTCGGAATAATAATGGCCCAAATCAAAACTTAAATCCACAGACGCAGAATGACTCACAGCAGGGTGTAAATCCCCAGAGTCAATTACCACCTCCACCTGTTCAGGGTGATGTAAGCAGAGCAAAGCATGGTACAGACATTGGATACCCAGGAGGGAGTGGTAAGAATGATTATATGACATCACAATTTCTTTTGCAGGACAATTACTGTGAATTCAACTCATGACGGTGCCTAGGAGAGGGGAAGAAGGAGTGCGTACTTGGCGCATCCTTACAGGTAGATCAGTCTGGTCCATATGTTGAAGGAAATGTGAAAGGTAATGATATTACTTTCCTTTTGGACACTGGTGCTACCAGGTCTACGGTGAGATCAGCAGATATCCCAGACCTTCCTCTCTCTGGTGAAGATATCCAAGTAGTAGGGGTAGCTAATCAAAGAATTAGAACGCCTCTTACAGAACCAATGGAAGTCAAAATCGGAAACTTCAGAGAAATACACCAATTTGTAGTGTGCGATTCTAGCCCAGTGAATTTATTAGGGAGGGATTTATTGTGCAAAATTAACTGTACAATTTTCTGCACGCCAGATGGTGTGGCAGTTCAGACACCAGATGAGGACCATGTATATAAAATTATGGTTGCAAAACAAGGTACAGAAATAGACAAAATGTTTTCGTTAATAACAAGAGATGAGTTACCAGAAGAATTAAAAGGTACAGTAAACCCAATAGTATGGGATTTCACCGGAAAAGAAGTAGGACTTATGGCAAAAATAGATCCAGTTCAAATTATGGTAAAAGAAGGTGCAATTTTCCCAAATACCAGACAGTACAAAATGAGTGCAGAAGTAAAAGCAGGAGTCATTGAAGAAATAAATCGAATGGTAGAACAAAACATCCTAAAAGAAGTAATGAGTAGCCCATGTAATTCACCAATCATGGGATTAAAGAAACCTAGTGGAAAATATAGGATTGTTCAGGACCTGCGAAAAATAAACAAGATTGTGGAACCAAGTTGTCCCATAGTACCAAATCCTGCAGTAATTCTATACCAGATCCCTTGGAATGCAGGATGGTTCACAGTAATTGATTTGTGTCAAGCATTCTTTTCAATACCATTGCATCCAGACAGCCAGTATCTTTTCTCATTTAAATTTGAGAACAAGGTCTATGTGTGGAATCGTGTTCCTCAGGGGTACACAGAAAGTCCTTCCATCTTCAACCAGATACTGAAAAAGTGCCTGGAAAAACTAGTGATGCCAAGAAGCTCAATCTTAGTCCAATATATCGACGACTTATTGGTGGCGTCAACCACCAGAGAAGACTGTGTTGTCGATTCCATAGCATTATTAAATCTTTTGGCTGAGGAAGGGCATAAAGTCTCACCTGAAAAGTTACAGTTTTGCAGGACAGCTGTTAAATATCTGGGACATCAAATTGAGAGGGGAAAAAGAAGAATAACCTCTGAAAGAGTAGAATTAATAAAGAGAATGCAAATGCCTGTAACACAAAGACAAGTGCGAATGTTCCTGGGAATAGTAGGCTACTGTCGACAATGGATACCAAATTTTTCCATGTTAGCTAAGCCCTTAATTAACATGACGAAAAAGAAAGCAAAGGACCCTGTTGAGTGGGAGGATGAAAGTGTAGAAGCTTTTGTAAAATTGAGAAACGCACTTTGTTCAGCACCTGCCCTAGGCATGCCTGATTATAAAAGAGAATTCGCATTATTCTGTCAAGAGAGAGAAAATTGTGCACTTTCTGTCCTAACTCAGAGACATGGACTAGACAGACGTCCTATAGCGTACTTTTCTGCTACATTGGACCCAGTAGCAGCCGCGTTGCCAGGATGCTTAAAAGCAGTGGCAGCAACTTGTTTGAGCATTGAACAAAGCGAGTCAATTGTGATGGGACATCCTGTAAAAGTGTATGTTCCACATGCAGTTGTGATTCTATTGACAAGAACCCGAACTCAGCATCTTACTCCTAGTCGGCTGACTAAATATGAGAGGATAATAATGGGTGCTGAAAATGTGACCATGGTAAGGTGTACAATAATAAATCCAGCAACTTTATTGCCGGACCCATATCATGAAACAAATAAAGATGAAGAAGAAGATGTACATGATTGTGTACAAATTACAGAATTATGTACAAAACCACGCCCAGACATAGAGGAACAGCCTCTTAAAAAGCCAGACAGGGAGCTATTTGTCGATGGTTCATGTCAAAGACATGAAGATGGTAAACTAACTGCTGCCTATGCGGTATGTGAATTAACTGGAATAGTTGAAGCATCCTATTTACCAGGAGTAAAATCTGCACAAGTAGCTGAATTGATTGCTTTGATAAAAGCTTGCAAAATTGGGAGGAATCAGAGAGTGACCATATTTACAGATAGTCAATATGGTTACGGGGTTGTGCATGATTTTGGCCAACTGTGGATGCAGAGGGATTTTATGACTTCTTCAGGATCCCCCATTAAAAATGGACAATTTGTAAGGGAATTGCTAGAAGCAATACAATCACCAAAAGAATTGGCTGTGGTGAAATGTGCCGCACACCAGTCAGGAGATGATTGGGTGGTAGTCGGCAACAGATATGCAGACCTGGTGGCTCAACATTGTGCCAAAACCAGAACGTCAGTCAATAAGAGGGTGGAAAGAATGGGAATCAGCTGCCAACTTATGCTGTATATGCCACCTGAAACTTGGAATGAGGTGAAGAAATTGCAAGATGAGGTTGATGAAAGTGAGAAAAATTTGTGGATTAAAGTGGGTTGCTCCCAAAGAGGAGAAGATGAAGTGTGGATCAGTGCAGATGGCAGACCAGTCATGCCAGACTGTTTACTCTCACAAATGGCCAGAATGCATCATGGAGACACACACATAGGGAGAGATGCAATGAATAGGCTGTTCAGACAAAATTGGTACAATCCCAAATTCAGGGCTGTTGCAGAGAGTCTTTGCCAGAGATGTCTAACTTGCCAAATGCATAATCCAGGCAGGAAAACGATAATTGGGTTTGGAAAGATTGGAAAGGCAGAGGGCCCATTTATAAGACTCCAGTTCGACTTCATACAGTTACCACCATGCAGAGGACTAAAATATGTACTAGTGATAGTATGTCTGTTTTCAAAGTGGGTGGAGGCTTACCCTACTAGGAGAAATGACAGTATTACAGTTGCAAAACTGTTGCTACGAGAGCTCATACCTAGGTTTGGTTTCCCAGTATCTTTGGAATCAGATAGAGGAAAACACTTTAATAGCGAAGTGATCCAGATAATCTGTGAAGCATTTCAAATCAAGCAGAAATTGCACTGTGCATATCGCCCAGAGGCTTCTGGAGTGGTTGAACAATTAAATGGCACTATAAAGTCAAGATTGGGAAAAATGTGTGCATCAACATCATTAGAGTGGCCAGACGCATTGCCACTTGTCTTGATGGGACTCAGAAGTATACCTGACAGAACGACAGGATTAAGCCCTCATGAAATAATGATGGAAAGAGCAATGAGACAAACACATGTTCCCACAAACAAATTAGTGAATATATCTGATGATATGGTTTTGGATTATTGCAAAGGATTGGCTGACCTAGTGCGTTCTGTCTCTCATCAGGTTGGAGAAGACGCAGTTTCCAGGCAGCCTGAACTAGAACATGATCTGAATCCTGGTGATTGGGTGGTAGTGAAGAATCACACAAGAGAAACGTGTTTATCACCCAGGTGGAGCAGACCTTGTCAAGTTATATTGACTACCAATACAGCAGTGAAGTGTGCAAGATTTCCTAATTGGATTCACGTAAGCCACACAAAGAGAGTACCAGACCCTGAAGAAGAGAATTCACAGACAACACCAATCACTGAAGAAGCTGAAGGTTGCCCAGCAGAGGAATCTCAGGATCGAGGTTCGAGAGAAGCTGACGGAGAACAACCGAGCACAAGTCAGGATTGGATACCAGTGGTAGAAGTTCCTGAAGTATACCACAGAACAAGAAGTCAAGCGAAATTGGAAGAAATAGAAGAAGATCAGATAGGTGAAGAAGAAGCAGCTCAGGTACAAGAAGAAAAGACAATAAGAGAACCTGAGCAAGGTCAGATAGGGAAAGAAAATTGGACTCAAAACAGTGAAAACCTAATAGACTTTGAACAGGGAAAGACAGATTTAAAAGAATCCGGTCAGGCTGCAGAAGTTCACAGTGCAATAAGCCCTGATCAGAAGAAGTTAGATCAAGAAGAATTCACTAAAGAAAAAGGGGTTGATACAAATGAACATAAAGAAATAAAAAAAGAACAAAGTCAACATCTTGAAAGACATTGTGGAGCTACTGAAGAAAAACAAATTAGACCTGAAAAGGAGCAAACAAGAAACACAGTAATTGAAGAAAACGAAACAGTGCTAAAAAGTGAAATTAACGAGATCCCTGAAGACGAAAACAAAGAAACAGTGCCAACAAAGAAAACAAGAAAAGGAGATCATTGGCCAAGTGTCATTAAAAGAGTAAAGTACCACATAACAACCAGAAGTGAAGATCCAGAACAAGTACCTGACGTGACAAGTCAAACTGAACAAGAGAAAAAGTCAGGAAAAAGAAAAAGTAAAAGACTGAGACTTGTGAATAACAAATTCAAGGGTCCTGACTGGACTTATATCATTCTTGAAGATTTTGAAAGCTCAGAGTCAAGTG
Organism: Calotriton arnoldi; assembly: GCA_963921515.1. Taxonomy (NCBI): domain Eukaryota; kingdom Metazoa; phylum Chordata; class Amphibia; order Caudata; family Salamandridae; genus Calotriton; species Calotriton arnoldi. The sequence continues at coordinate 2,748,705 of CAWUFW010001405.1, read as the reverse complement.
ACAGTGGTGGCGAAGGAACAAGTGCAGAACTAACATACAAAGAAGAAACAAGACCACCCTGACTAAACAAAAGAATCCTATAAAGAAAAGAAGAAGAGATAAGAAGAACAATCTTCCTTGTCGAAAAATGCCTGACGATAGAGTTACTGGGAGACCAAAACGAAATTGTTGTAGGAGATGCTGTGCAATCTGCATATGTAGTCTAGTATTGGTGCTTATAGTATGGTTAGTACTGATTGTAGCAGTTCCTTACCTTATGATAATAGATAAGAAGTTTAATAATGAAACTAAAGGGAGGACAGCAAACATGAAGGGCAATAGAGTAGAATTAATGGCAGAAGATGAGGCAGAAATTCATCATGAAATAGCTGATAACGACACTAGTTTAAATGTTTTCACCAAGTTATTGTTTCAGTATGTAGACACAATGGAAGTTAGTAATTGTTATGTCTGTATGAAGTTACCTGAATCAGTAGCGGAAGGATTAACATACCATCATTTACCACTGACATATGGCATCTCATGTAGTGTATTAACAAGTTTATTTTATAGAACAGGTAGGCTACAGTATTATTATTCAAACTTAGATGTGATATTTTCTGAGGTTCCGATTCGCAAGAGTATGAACCCATGCTTAGTAGTCAAGACGCACAGTTTATGGGAGAATTTTTCTTAACAATGAAATTGATAGATATAACACATGCACATAGACACAATCTAACATGTTCTTTACTAGAAGAAGAAAATATATTTTTGAATTTAGTAGAAGATAGAAGACAAGATTTTCAAAAGAAAGCTTCTGAGCATAAGGCTCATTTACCACCTTGGGCTGAGAAAGAAGGTAGTTACACACCTGGCAAGGCTCAAGCTGCAATGGCTCTGGATTTCGTAAAGACAGGGAAAATTTGTCTTCATAGGTTAAAGACTGATTATAACAATGTTTTCATCGGTACCAGTGAATGTGAACACAATTTTTTAATTCTTGGAGGTTGGGGACTAAAAGGAGGAACAGATTCAGTTTTTCCTGGAATTTATTATGTATGCGGGAATAAGGCTTACTTTAGGCTTCCTGCACGGTGGTATGGAAGTTGTTATTTTGGAATAGTTTTTCCAAAGATATACCACGTAAAAAGAAACACTGGAAGCAATGAAAACAATAATGAATTAATACGTAGTAAAAGAGCTAGTTTTTCAGAAATTGTAGGTGATATATTTGGCATTGATACCTTCAGTGGGAATAATTCTGAACTCAAGGAAAATATGTAAATTGTCTACAGTGGTTGATCGTTTATCAACGGATACTGCTGGAGGTTTTCTAATGATTAATACGGAGATGGTTGCGATTAGATCTATGGTGATGCAAAATCGACTTGCTCTTGACATTCTATTGGCAAAAGAGGGAGGAGTCTGTAAATTATTGAAGACGAAACATTGTTGCACTTATATTCCTGATAAGAGTGCAGAAATTGGAACGTAGATTCAGAACATAACTAAACTTGAGAAAGAACTTAAACCACTGGAAGTTGATAGTGTATGGGAAAGATTGACAAATAGTATTGCGTCAATTGGAACCTGGTTTGCAAATGTAGGAAAAGGACTTATAGGTCAAATATTAGTACCCCTAGCAGGGATAGCAATAATAATATTGGCAATAACAATATGGTGCAAATGCTGTAGAAAGAATGGAACATATAAAGTGACAGGAAAAGGAAAGAAGAGAAAACTAGATGAAATAGAACTTGAAGAATGGAGAAGTTATTTATACAAAAAGTTGAAAGGGGATGTGAAAAACAGAAAATGTAACAATGAGAATGAAACGAATTGCTAGAAGTTGGCATCTGATTGAGGGTAGTGTTTTTGATGGCTCAGAAACGCCATCAGAGAGGGGATTGATGGAGCAAGGTTTCAAAAATGAAACTTGCTTGTATGCAATTCTCCTCATAGTATTAATTTATTAAACTTGTATTGTCAAAACTAACCTTTGCATTCACAAACACAAGAGGGACAGAAGCTTGCCTATGTGTTTTACTAATGAATAACGCTTGTCTGTAATCCAAAATGTCCGCTAAAGCGCGGGAACTTCATTGCGCATGTCGCAACCTGATCACATGGTGTGACGTCTTTCTTTGCTTGGTGGGAAACTTCTGCTTCTGCGCAGTGTGCACTAAAATGGCCGCTAAATGTTTTCACATGCTTCAGCTTGCTCTCATGTCATTATTACATTGTCGTTTTCTTAATGCTACTAATGCAGGATAGTATTATAATTAATTGGGAATAGAGTAGGGAAAGTGGGCATACAGTGAAACATTTTATTTGTTATTTTAATATTTTCTTCTTGCACTTTTAGTAATTCGTAAACTTGGGCCTGGGTTGGTAACTTGAAACTCAAGAGACAGATGGTTCTGCGCATGTGTTCTGTGTGCCTGCCAAGTGAAGTCAACTTGGGCGCCTTCCAAGGCCATGACCCATTGGCCGAAGATGCTGTACTTTATGTTTCCGGAGGACAAAATGATACTTTTCCCCTGTAAAATGTATAACATTTGTCGTGAGACGGGTGGGAAATAAAGCGAATGTATTAATCTGAAGGGGTGGGAACGTAAAGACAATAGGCTTTACAATTTAGGCCAAATCGATATGGTGCGAGAATCCACCCCCTGTCCCTGTCCAATCAGAAGTAGTGGTCCCATATTTTAGCAACATTAAGGGGAGGTACATGGGCGTAGAAGGGTATAATAGAATATAGCATTAGTTAATTAGTCAGAGCATGCTTTCACGAAGAACAGGCGTCCATGCTGCGAGAGAGCTCTTAGATCCAGACTGCTATGCTGATCGGTTGCTGACTGAATCCCTGTCCAGAAGAGGTCCTGAGGTTGGGGCGGCGGAGTCCATTAGAACGGGAGAATCGAGGAGAAGTCGAGAGGGGAACGGCGCAGGCGTCGTTGTAGAGAGGTCACCGGTCCTGTCCTGATCCTGGAAGAAGTCTTTGCTCTTCATCCTTCCTGGGTCCTATCTTTTCCAACTCCTTGGCCAAGGGGCTTGGTTCTCGCATTTAGGTAACTATACTGCAACCTTTAGTTGCGCTGCTGTCTCTATCTTCTCCTCTTCCTTAAACACCGTCATTGATTAGCAAAGTCATTTCTATGCTTTTTCTTGGGTATTTCAATCAAGTACCGTGTTTTCTGTATTTTACTCTGCTAAAACTTTAGATAAATATTTTAAAACTTCCTGACTCAGTGGTTATTTCAGGATTATGAACTATATTGAATGTCACTCATTTTAAATTTCCCAATTAGCAAAGGATCCATTGGTAAGTTATTACTCTTCAATCAGAAGGTAATTGGTAGCAGGGACTTTGATAAAAGAGTACATCTGACACCCAGCGTAAGTATTAGTGTAGTGTGAATGTATGGGCCCAAGTGAGTATATGGTGTATGAATGTTGTTGGCTAATATTGCGCTGGATCAGTGGGTACAGATTTAAAACTACGCCCGTCGCTTTCTTTATCACTTCCTTTTTGTAGTTTCTAGTGTCTTTAATATTAGAGTTACATTTTTTCTTCTTCTTCTTCCCACTACAAAGGCAGATCAATTGATCTGTTGTCTGTGTGTCACCGGGCGTCACATTGCCAAAAGTATTTGCCGCTATATTGTAGTTTTGAAGAATCCCATCTTTGCGAAGTAGCTGAGCACCATTGATAGTTGAGGAGGTAGGAGAAGAAGTAACTTGCTCGTACCTAACCGGTGAGACACCCTGAGAGTCATCAGCCGTAAGAGGTTACTGCCAACTTGGAATTGGGGAACGGGGAAAGAAGATGGCGGATTGATGCCGCCGCCGAGAGCTGCACCCTGAGTAATCGCCGCCTTGCCTTTCCGCGGCACAGCTGAACTCACCTGCATGGCTCTGGCTCCTCTGTGAAACCTGCACTATGCACAAGGGCTCCTGAGACACATTCTTAGGACGAATGCCGCTGCTTACAGTGGGGAAGCCGTAAGCGGTAAGCCGGGAGCCTGCTGCCGCCGCCTCCTCACACTCAGAGGGACACCATCTCAAATGGGATAGCTGAACGCGTTCAGCTGAGATCTCCGCTGCCGCTGCTGTTACCGCACGTATGCAGGCTGAAAGACGCCTGTGAAAAAAAAGCTGTTTGATCGCTTGATCGCAGAGGCAGAGCTGAACGCGGCAGGATGAGAGCCTTGCTGTCATCACACACCTAGCCTGCAGTGGTCTCACCTGGCTCACTAGACGCTACTCGTACGTTGCTGCTGGCTGTTGGCTGCTGGGAAACGCTGTTCTCCCCTCTTTGCTGTATTTTTATGAGGATTACAAACTATTATGCTTGCTTACACAGGATCAATTTGATTAAGTAGGGAGAAGCCTTGTTCATTTAACCTGCAACTCACTGGCGTAGCAAGGGGGGGGCGGAGGGGGCGGCACGAGATTTGGGGGCGGCAGGTAAATTTATCGCTAGCACCCCCCCCCCCCCGCTCTTAGGCGCCCGGCGGCGGCAAAAGGCAGGGACCGCCACGGGCGTCAGAGTGCCTAGCTACGCCACTGCTGCAACTCCTTGATGCTGCTTAGGATTGCTGGGAAATCGTGGCTTTGAGCTTTGCTTGGTACTCTCCTTTCGCTGGATTTCCTTTTGCACCAGTTTTTGTGCTTTACTGTCCAGAAAGGCACCACCTAAAACAACAGGCCAGAAAGGGAGTAGAGCTGCCACCCGCGCCCTCGTAGCCGCCTCTGAGCATACTACACGGAGTAGGGAAGAACCACAGCTTCAGCCTCCAAAAGGTACTGTGAATCGCTCTACCTCTAAGGTCGGGTGCCCTATCCTTAAAATTTTGCACTCAGATAATGTGAGCGAGCTCATCTACCCTGGGGGAACCACAAATCCACCTCCAGAGGGGGAAATGGTGGCAGCACTATTACAGGCCGTCCTAAATGGTTCAAAGGAGTCTATCGCTGTACCTTCTGACCTCCCTTCTCTGTCTTGCACAGAATGTCCTCCGGTGCAGGACTCCTTACTACATAGCTCACATGGCGAAGTGCTGACTGATGATGTCCCTATTTGTATATCTTTAGACACCTCACTTAAACAAGGTGATAACGCTACAATAGGGGAGACGCAAATAGGAGACCCGCTACCAGCACTTATTCAACAAGCAAGCTCAGGACACCCCCATAACTCAGATAGCGCAGATCGTGCTTTTCTACCTTCTGAACAAGATACTGGCGAGAACCGGCAGATAAGTGAAGATCCCTTGGGAATCATAGCTGATGCACAGCCTGATGACTCTCAGCCACACATTAGAAGAGTCATAATACATCATAGTGTGTACTCTTGTCTGAGCAGCAGTGCTCTCAGCCACCATTCTCTCAGGACGTGCGACAGGACTTCCTCTTCCTTCCTTGATTGTGGGCGCAAATCGTCATTGTGCCTGCCTCATGGCGGTCCTCGGGATCCTAGTCAATAGTCAGTGACCAATGATCTTCTGCAGAGCCAAGGAAATCCAGGCCTGGCTTTGGCAGCCCTAGGTGCCAAGTGGTGAACATTCTAGCCTGAACCAGGGATCGTCCTCACTGGGGTGAATGTCCAAAAGTCATTACCCCATTTGTGTGATGAATGCCCTAACACACTTCACCCTTCAGTATTAAAGAAATGGGCATCATTAGGGTGCAGAAATGGCCTAATTTAGTTACTTTGAGGCAACCCATACACACTGAGGCTCAGGTCATTGTTGCTTTGAGTTTGATCTGTGTTCATTGCCAAAAAGGTGAGCTTTCACTAATCCCAGTAAAGCAAGTTTTATAAATATTGAAAGTGAGCCTACTTCTCTGTTAGAAATGGGCTTACCAAAACAGGAATGACACGTTAGAACCATAATGGTATGCCCCAGATCAAAACTACATCCAATGATGGAAGAAGACGATGATAGGCCTGGATTGGCCCACTTTCTATGACAAAGAGGGTGGTGAGAAATGTAAAGGAGCCAGAGAGATCCGGAGAGTTTTTTAAAATGCACCATAGGATATTGAGGATATACAACAAAAAGGGGCATGCTTTAGGAAAGCTATAAGGGAATCCAAATTGGAGTGGAAGGAGAAGGCATGGGAAGATAGATGTCTCATGTAGGGAATGGGATTGTAATCAATTCTGGAAAATAGTTGCGGAAGGAAAACAGGACTTCTCTCAAAATGACACGATCCCTGCAGGTAGTTGGTTACACCATTTTAAGACTTTTTACAACTCATCATAGGAAAATAGTATAATTTCTCTGTGCTTGGAGAAAGAAAAGTCTTCCTTTGCCCTAAGAACATCTTGCTTACCATAAAGAATAGTCATCCAACAAGAACACCTGCCTACACTGGGTTTATGTAGAGCTATATAAACATAACCACCCTTTATTTCGACATACGACGACGAGGGAAAATTAATTATTCATTTAATTTTCCCTCGTGGTCGTCTGTCGAATCCCCCCAACCAGGCCCCCTCCCCCACCACACTGGCCCCACCACTCTTACCTGCATGAGCCACTGCTGCTCTGGGGCCATGCTTCGCCTACATAACCCTGCAAAAAACACCCTAATCCAGGCACCTATTTTATAGTTTTAAAAAATCCTCCTGCTAAAGAAAAAGAAAAGCACGCAGCGCCAGCCTGTGGCCCTTTCTAGTGGGATAGTCGTGCTAGTTGCTGCTTCATTAATAAGCAGGGCAGTCCCCTTCAAAGTCTTAAAATACATTTTGTAGCATGAGCACAGGTTTTGAAAAAGTGTGGGACCTGGGAATGATTCTCTCTCTGCCCTCTCCTGACATGCTATGAAATATGTGGCGAAGGAGGAGCTGTTGACTTTGTTAGTCAAGATACTCTCACCATTGTGTGCCATTTTCAGTTTCAGCCCCAGTGACTACTGGAGTCCATCATTTATTAGTAAACAAAAATTGCCCATTATTATTACAGAAGGATGTTTCCACTGGTTTCACAAACAACCAGAGGTCTGGAAAATCTTTTTTTATTGCCATTTCATCATGGATTACAATTAAGCACGCAATTATTCAGCAGCAACAGACATTGATGAGACTTAACATGACAAGGCTGTGTCAGCAAGTTATACTGGCAGATAAATATACATTGAGGTACCTCAGAATGCTTCTATTCGAGGCTTATGCAATAACTCATGTCATCAATCTGGTAATAAACCAGCCTTGTCTCATCCGATCTGGAACATTTTATGATAAGATATTCACATTTGATGGATAATCTGGAGCTTATGGCTAACGTCCAAAATTAAGTCCAAAATCACATCAGAAGACCCAATGAATGTGAAGAACTCCATCAGGGTCAGCAATATGGCTTTTTAAAGGAATAACTAATTTGCCTATCTGGGTGCCATATTGAATGTATACCTTATCTGAGGGCAATGCTGTGATCTAGAAATGTGACTCCTGCTAAAACTAGTAGGGAATTAGTATTATTACGAATCGGGGGTGTCCATTACCCTTATGTTGAAAGTGTATTCAGCAAAGAGTATCTCTTTAGCAAATTATGCTGTGGGCTTTTGGGTGTTCTCAAAGACTTATGCTACCCAGAGAGAGAAGAATAGATTGATCATGAGGCTGCTTACTCTCCTGCCAGCCTCACCAGTTTATAACATCCATCAAGACAAGGGGTGCCCTATGTGAAGGACAGGACAAAGTGTGCCATTCTTATGGTTTTTCATTTGCATGGAACCCCAAGACCACTTTCCCATATCAACCATAAGAGAAGTTTGAATTTAGAACAAACCAGAGATATCCCATGGTTTGATAATGTGCACAGAACTCAGGAGTGGATGGGTAGTAGTGATCCATACAATGCATCAAATGGGATGGTGACAATGAGACAATGAGTAGTATATTTTACTGCGATTCATAGTTCGAAAGGGAACTGGCTGGAGTCAAAAAGCCAGTGATGAAGGCCAATGAATCTGTTTCGACTAATCCAGGTCTGAAATCTTAAATAACTTGGGTTTCTAGCGTTTATTAAAGTAAATCTAAACTATTTAGGCTGGGCTTCGTTGTGGTGGTGAATGTGGTAAGTTTCCACAGGGTCTGAGGGTTAGAGTAGAACGAGATATACTGCCCTCGCTTCTGATTTTCAAGCAAATTTGCTCGCATTTTTTCTTTTTTGTGCTTTTTAAATGTCCAAGAAAAAAATCTTGTATTCTTGCTTTTAAAGTCTCATCTTACCACTTTGGCAGTTGGCTAAATTAAAAGAGGGCCATTAAAATTGAAAGGGGGTAGGTGAATACAATTTGGAATACCAATATAGGGAGTGTGTTTCCTGCTTTTAGTGTGTGAATGATTTATTTCTTTATAGGATTATCTGACTTCCTAATGCTCTTTCATGCTGAAAAGCCTTTTTTTATGTTATTGATGTTGGTTTGTGAGATCTATATTATCGAAATAAACTTTTTGGCTGACTGACGAGTAAGCAGTTACAGATAATGAAATGGGGTGACCGACTACCCAACCTTCCCTCTCATCCTTTGCTCAGTGATACTGGGGTCTTGATTTAGAGTTCGATGGTCGCAGAAAAACCCTCTGATATTTGGAGGGACTTCTAATCCCAGAGGCAAGTCCCCTTCTGGAATATTCTCTACCATTTTACAAACAGACTCTTAGCCTGCTACACATTTTGTGGCTGGGGAAATGCGCAGTAAAAAAATGCTCCAGGCGCCATATTTTCCCGTGCTTTGCACTTCCCTTTGCAAGGGCATCATTAGTGTGCGGTCCACATTAGAGGAAAGACTAGCTCATCACAAACCGTGATAAACGAGGCCATCTATTGTGTCTGCTCGTTCCCTAGGTGTACATAATCTGTAAACAATAGCCTACCCAATGCCCCTGATTGTGCAGGAAAGAGCCTTGTGCTATTGTGCTGATGCTTGAGTGTTTGACAGACTTCCAAATAGATACAAATTGATCTACAATACTGTATATATATGACGCTGGCAAATTATAGAAAAACATTTTTTTTTTTTATTAGCACATACCGTGTAGTAATCGAACCATCGGGCCTTGGGGAAATAGACGTTCACAGATGTTGCTCCCTATAAAAGATATAAAACAAGATTGTTCTTTGCACCAACACAATTTTTTTTAAATTAAAACTGTGTTTCATAATTTGGATTTTCTTTTATGAAGCAAACACTCGGCAGTGCAAGGGCTTTACAAAAGCCTAGCACACTTAATGTGTGTGATACGACTGTGTTAAACAATACATTTGATATAATCCAGACAGCGATGCATGCAACATTAAGATCAATTTTCCAACTATATGCACTGTAATTATGGCAGGCAAAAAAGATGCCACAAAAAGATCTTTCAGTAACATTTGTTAGTGTCCTAATATAAAAAAAATTAAAATTTTTGCTTAAAGACAAAGTTCAGAGTATAACTTATAACGACGTTCTGCATAGAAAAGCGTATGGGTGCAGCAGAGACAAGTAGAGAGGGCAAGAAACAGACAGAGATAAACATAAGGCTCCCGCATATGGGCATTGCAGAGCCACTGGAGGGTGATTATGGGCACCAAAAAAATATTTGGGGCAATGAGTTCCTAGACATATTTAAACTGCTGCACAAGGAGGCCGGGTGCAAGGAAGGGTCAAAGGAGGATGAAAGGGAACCGGCAAAGAGACACGTGGTTCTAAGATAGACACGTGAACGGCAGTGTTAACATTATATGCCAGAAAATACTGCGAGTAATACCTGGAGAGCAATATGGACCTGCTCAAATAATCAGAGGTGTGAAGGATGTGCTACATCTGTGCGGACGGTTAGCACGGTTTCAGTACAATGAGGAGTTCCAGGCCAGGAGAAGCCTTAATGCTTACAAACATGGGGGGAGACATACAATAGGTTGCGGTTACGGTACCCTGACTAGGCCAGCACCATCAGAGCACACAATCAATTGATTACAATTTTCATTTGTGCCCTTTCCAGGGCGTCCCAACCCTGGAGTGGTGGGGGCACCAAAAGTAAGCCTTAGAGCATGCTGGAACTTAAACAAAGGAGTTTACTACCAATTTCCAAGCGTGGCAGTGGACAGGCAGAAGAGTGACGGCGAAAGGCCAGTAGGTAAATAAAGCCGGAGGCAATGGAAAGATGGCTTAGAAAATGTACAAACAGGGAAGCAGCAACATTGTTAAAGGCAGGTTTTGGCCAGTGGTTTGCAATTCCTTACAACAGGGCCCGCTTGGACATATGCCCATAGACGTTTTGTTAAGTAAGAGAACGAATAGACATTGTACAGATGAAACTGATGAAGGATGTAAGGTAAGGCTTGTACAATTGAGAACATCACTTTCCCATTTGGCATTGCACCCAAGAAAGCTAAAGGGTACTGTAGGTGATTCACCACCTGTCCTGGCCCAAAGGTGGCTCCATAAATTATCTGTGTGATTGAGACTAGTGCTCACTGACATTCTTGAGCATTGACATGGTGGTGCAGATGGTGGGCAGTTTCAGGGTAAGGACGTAGATGGGGAAGTTGGCCATCTAATTGACTTTCTGACTCCTGCCAGTTCAGCACCAGCAATTCTCAGCTGCTTGGAATTCAATTCCCAGGGAAAATCCTCATGGATAAGGCAATATTAATAGGATGTTCCGAAGCTTGCACAATTTTCAAGACATTCAGTATATTCAGAGAATGGATGATTAAAGGTATCAGGGTCAGAGCTGGTGCTGCACTATTTTGATGACCTCTTGTTAATAGGATGGGCAGGCAACAGAGGTGAGTGCTAGAGGCAGATGACCATCTTGGAACAGGTGGCAGGAGTGTTTGTAGGGAATCTAATGCCCGAGCTGGACTTGGTGTTCATTGTGTCTCGGTTACCAGCAAACAAAGTACAAAAATTGTGGAGACTGTTATGACATGTTGCTGACAAAAAAAGTGTGACCTGAGATGATTACAACAAGCGCTAGGTGAGCTTAATTTTGCTTGCAAGGTAGTGGCACCAGGAAGAGCCTTTTGTATTTGATCATGCAAGGTGAAGACAAGCCTCACCTCAGAATATGAACTACAGACAGGATTGGGCAAGAGTTACACCTGTGGCTCTGATTTCTGGAGGGCTACAACAGTGTGACAATGCGACTTTTACATAACCAATTGACATGAAAGGTGGAAATATTTTTAGACACATTGGGGTCAGGTGGTGTTGACCCATACTGGCAGGGATGGTGGTGCACACAAAGTAAGTTAGTCTGAGGGAAAGAGGGATGGAGGGAGAAGAGTCATAACATTGTATTCCCCGAGTTCCTTCTTGTGACACTGGCGGTCAGGCTGGGGACACAGGAGCTGGAGAACAAGGGAATGACTCCCATAATTGACAGCAAGGTGGTGGTACAAGAGCTTAAAGGATAATGGTTTGCGACACTTGAGTGGTGCAGCTTTTGAGAGAGCTAGTGCCTGTGGTGAAGTATTGTATTTTAAGCTTGGAATATTGCAAGCCTGGACAATGGGTTGGCTAATTCATTACCTAGTTTGTCTTGTTCAAAATGTTGTGGGTTTGCACCATCTACAGATCGAGGAAGGAATCCAGTTCCTGATCGAATGTAGACCAATGGTTTGGGAGACCCTATGGCCTGGCAGAGGGATTCCCAGCAGTGCCAATGAGATCAGCAAATAACAAGGCATGTAATACATTTGTCTGGAGCTGTTTCGCCTAACACTAGTAGCTACAGTCTGCATACACTTTACAACAACTATACAAACAGCAGCAGCACGAGCAAAGTGTGGTCTGTGTATTGTGTAGCGTGTAAACATTAGTGAATTAATCAGTTTTGCCAAGGGAGAGACATAAATATAAAGATATAAAGGTCCTGCAGACCCGCCCACTAAAGGGGTTGTATAAGATGACATGACTGGAAGAGAGAGATACAGCTGGGTTCCAGCAGACTAATAGGACGCTGTACAGTATCCGTTGTTATTCTCATTCTAAAGAAAACTATAATGAAAACACCCAGGTGCATGAATGTCTAGTTGTAGACATTTTTGTTCTCTGGTGTGGATTAATTTTATTTAAGAAATATTTTAAAATCACCCGATTTGTCTTAAACAGACTTTGAGGTTTGCATGCACAGCTTCGTCTGATGCTCTGTATTTGAGGACTGAATGTTCTTTGCTGTTTTACTTTAAATACAAGGATTCAGATGGGTCCCAGAAAGGCTTCTCTAGCTCGCCGTACAACCTGAAACGAGACACACTTACCAGCACATTTGTTTGTGGACGGTATTCCATGGGAGCAGAGGTGATGACTTTTATCCCCAGTGAAAAAGGTGAAACAGGAGGTCGCATTATGTGGGAGCAGCAAAGCCTTCGACCTTTACGTGATCCATTTCTTATTCAAGATTTTATAACAGTCGAGTTTCTCTCTAAGAATCAGTTCTTGCGCGAGGCAGTCTGGATCCACCTTATTCACTTTATAAGGCTATTTTACCTTTTTTAGAGCGAACTTGAATGCTTTCTACCTTTGGAGCTTTCGGCCACCGTAGTCTATTGACTCAGTGGCGTCACTAGGGGTGCGGGGTGCGGACCGCACCGGGTGACACCATCACATGGGGTGACACCGTGAGCCTCTGCTTTAAAGCAGATGCTCACGGTGTCACCCCATGTGATGGTGTCACCCGGTGCGGTCCGCACCCCCCGCACCCCCGGACTCGGGAGTTACTGCACTGGGTGACACCAACCCTAGTGACGCCACTGTATTGACTGTCTGGGAAGTTATCTCTAAACTGTGTCATTCTTTGCTCTCTGTTAGGTCGGTGATCTAGGCAATCAACTGAAGATTGATGGTTTGATTTTTAAAGCAAAACAAACCAACTTTATCTCATAAACATCAAACAATAACTGGAGCACAACGACAACCTGTACTCATACCTTGCATCATGTACATCAAGCTTATAGGAAAACATTTTAAATTATTTAAACATCTTTGATGTACTTTGGAGGCTCCATATCATAACTAAAGCTCCCAGTTTGCCGTTTATACTGATTTTTATAGGTAAATACAGACAGAAAACAGTGGGGGATATTCTCAAGGACTTATCGCCGAGTTATCAGCACTTTATCGTGGCCAAGGTGGCGATAGATTTATCGCACCATTCACAAGCTGGTGCTAACAGCCGATATCGCCAGTTTTCCTGCGATAGCAGCCGCAAAAAACATCGCCACGGATGACACCGGCAACTAACGCTAATGAGATGCAGAGTAGGCGTTCCTGTGCAAAAACCCGCGAAAACACCACTCCGTAATATTCTCTACGACCAGCCAGATCGGCGATAAGATCACAAAACAGGCGATAAGGCGCATTAGCAGCAGGGATTTAACACCTGCTCCTACCTGGTGTTAAGTCGGACGACAACCTGCACCACAAAAGGGAGCCCAGACCAGAGCCACACCTGAAGAACAACAGATGCCATGGAGCTACTGATCATGCAGCTCGGAGCCCCAAGAGGGCCACAACACCCACCGCCACCACACCCAGGCCCACCTCCCCCCCGGACCCCCCTGCCACCCCCCCCCCCCGGACTACCACAGAGGCAGCGCAGACAAAGACAGCGGACCTTCAGAAAACGCTCTAGCCTCACAGACTCAAAAGGACAACCATCCTCCGCATCCTGACCATCATTGCCCACAGGCTGACGGTACCAACACAGCGGACAAACAACATCTCTCCGCAGACAAAGCTGCTGGCTGTGCTGCACCTGTTGGCCTCTGGTACCTTTCAACCAACAACTGCCAGAGTGGGAGGAGTCTCACAGCCAGTCCTATCCAAGTTCCTCACACCTGTCTTGGATGCCATCATCAGCTTGGTACCCCAGCACCTTCACTTCCCACACACTGCGCAGGAACAGCTGGAGACCAAGCAAGGCTTCTACGCCATAGCTGGCTTCCTGCACGTGTTGGGGGCAATCGACTGCACACATGTACTCCTCGTGCCCCCTGCCGCCACTGCACACAATTACTGCAACAGGAAGCACACGCATTCCATCAATGTGCAGGCAATAGTGGACCACCTGGGACTCTTCACCAATGTCGTCGCCAACTACCCAGGCAGTGTGCATAATTCCTTCATCTTCCGACAGTCCATCATCAACCAGCGCTTTCAGGATGGCACCTATGGGAATGCATTGCTCGTTGGTAAGTACCAAATGAACACACCACACACCTCAAATACACAGTCATGCAACTCACGACTCTGGGAATGCACACGTTACAAACTCACATACAACATGCCAAACAACATGCCCACCTACCAGACACGACCTCACAACTTACTGTGGTAACCTGGGCTAGCCATGTACACAAGCTATCAACGGCATGGCACCTCAGCCACACAATAGCAGAATGTGGGGAGAGGTGGGAACCAGGCATGTGGGAAGGAGGCAAGTGACCCATGAATTAGAATGCACACAATGCCAAGTGTGGCGTGGATGTGCTGGCCAGACTGCAGGATGCAGACCACAGACATGTCCATGTCGACATATACTGCTGGTGTTTGGAGTGTAGTGGACAGTGGACGCAACCATGTCACCCCAGGCTCTGGGGAAGATCGCGGAAATGTAGCTTGTTACGTCCCCCCTGTAAGCGTGAGCGGAGTGGGTTGGCCCGGCGTATGCCAGGCCAGCGTAGGGGTGTGAATAAAAAGCCCGTTGCTCTGGGCGTGGTTCTCTCTTGGAATGGCCAACGTGTCTGCCAGGGCGGGGCCTCTCAGCCCGCCACGAGGCCGACGCCATGAGCGGCGGTGCCTGCAATCCTGTGCGCCTGCTGCACCCCAGGCCGCTGGTCCCCTGACCAATCTTGGTCCCCCCTGCGCAACCAGGCCTCACTGCTCACCTCCCGACACCGGCGTGTGTCAAAGAGGGCCCACCACATGCCGGTGCAAGCTCCAAGCCCGAGGCCCGTGACCGTGGCAGCCTCCTCAGACCATCACGGCCTCCGCGACACAGGCCCCCAGCACTCCTTTCTCGTTGACGTACTCCACTGCTGCCTCCGGCCTACACTGCGGTCCAGTAGGTCACACATTTGGAACTGAGTCTTGATTTTTCAATGGCCGAGTTCATATCATTGCATGCAAGGAGAGGAGTAAGAGGAAGACGCGGTTCAGTCTGGAGGAAAAAAGGATCATCGTTATGGAGGTGATCGAACACTTCCAACAACTGCTCTGGTGCGGTGGAGAGGTGTGGTGCATCGGCCAGGGCAGCTGACTTCGGAGCACAGGGTTCACGGTTCGATCCCCGGCTCCGGCGGCAGCTCAGCTCAGCACCATGTGACTCTGGGCAATAGCTCACTTAATTTCCACGACGGCCCCCAGCGCCTTGAGACCCGTAAGGGTGAGTAGCTGCGCTATATAAAAACGGACTTAGACAACTGCTCTGGTGCCACTAACTCTGTGCATCGCAAGCCAATGACATGTGGCTGTGGGCCGCTGCTGACCGCTGCCTCCGGCCTACACTGCGGTCAAGTAGGTCACACATTTCGAACTGAGTCTTGATTTCATGATGGCCGAGTTCATATGTCAATGGCAGCATTTATATCACTGTACTCCCTTCGATCTGGTGCCACTAACTCTGTGCATCGCAAGCCAATGACACGTGGCTGTGGGCCCCTGCTGACCGCTGCCTCCGGCCTACACTGCGGTCAAGTAGGTCACACATTTCGAACTGAGTCTTGCTTTTTTCATGGCAGAGTTCATACCATTGTACAGGCCTCATCACAGACTGCATCCCCTTTCAGCTCTGGTGCCACTAACTCTGTGCCCCGAAATTCAGGGACACTCTCTGTTTGAACTTTGGTGGCATCTGAGTCTATGGCCTGGGGGTTGTCTTCATCATCATGTAGCTGATACTGAATTGGT
Source organism: Calotriton arnoldi (assembly GCA_963921515.1). NCBI lineage: Eukaryota > Metazoa > Chordata > Amphibia > Caudata > Salamandridae > Calotriton > Calotriton arnoldi. The sequence continues at coordinate 2,732,808 of CAWUFW010001405.1, read as the reverse complement.
GTTAAAAATGAGTCTGTAGCATTCATCTCCTCCATATTGCCTGTTCATGCTTGGTTCTGCCCTCTGCATCATGCCCTGGAAGAACACCTTCCCCTGTCCCCCGAAACACTCTGCGACATTCAACTTGGACATCGACGAGGACCCGCTCAGCTCCCATGGCCCTACCTTAGTGCACCGCAAGTCACCGTCCCGTGGCGGTGTGCCTGTGCAGGCCGCAGTGCATCCGGGGCCACTAACTCTGTGCAGCTCAAGTCGTGGACCCTTGCTGTTTGGACTTTGAACTACTGATTGTCTGATCACTGTTGTAGTTGTTGCCAGCACCAACCACTCCCTGAGGGCTGGCTTACACTCACCCCACACCCATCCAGCACAGGCGTCACTGGACATGTGACCCTGGCAATAAAAGGTGCCGGGCGCACGTGCCCGTAGCCAGTTCCACAAACTATCTAAGTGTGTCCGTGTGGTCATTGTGTATGCATGAGGGCCCTGGGCCCTACCACATTACATTGTGCTGTGTACAGCGGACGCAACCATGTCACCTCAGGCAGTGGGGAAGACCTGGGACATGTAGCTGTGTCGTACCCCCCTGTAAGCGTAAGCGGAGTGGGCTGGTGTACGACAGTCCAGCGTAGGGGTGTGGATGAACAGCCCGGGGCTCTGGGCGTTGCTATGTGTTGGCCTTGCCAAGGAAGTAACTAATGCGTGTGTCTCTGTTGTAGTGTCGGCGCTACCCGTCCCGCAATGGACAATGTTGCGATGTAGCATGCCCCCGGTGTGCGGGCTCGGCTGAAGGGATAAATGAAGGAGCGCAAGCCCGCTCGGGGTCCGGGATCATACATGCCAACTGTTGTGTGTGTCGCTATTACCGCTGCATAGGCCATAGGACTACCCTCAACCACATCGCGAGTTCAGCTAGCCATGAACTCTACATCTGTGTCTGCCCTATCCTCACCATAGGCCTACACACATGTGGCCACCCACCGTCAGCGCACAACATCACAGTGTCGTTGTCAGGCTTGTGGACATGCGCAGACAGGCATGACAATGGTGTGCCGTAGTAGTGCAAGTGATGCAACCGTGCTGCGCACACTAGTGACTAGGCTCGGGGGAGGGAGGAGCAGCAGTGAGGCTACGTAATACACATTGATGCCGCTCATTTGCTACAAGCAGTACCTGTCAAACAGGAATCACTGAGTCACACATATCACACACCAATGAACTAGTGAGCCTTCCAACACATCATGCAGAACCAACTTTTGACTCATGTCTCTCTGCACTGTCACAGGTGATCAAGGATATGCACTCTGCCCTTGGATGATGACACCCCTCCGAGCCCCGAACACACAGGCCCAGAGGCAGTACAATGCGGCCCACAAACGCACCAGGGGCATCGTGGAACGCACATTTGGCGTGTTGAAGTCACGTTTCAGGTGCCTGGACATCACAGGTGGAAGGCTCCTGTACAGCCCAGGCATCGTGTGCAAGATGATCGTTGCATGTTGTGTGTTGCACAACATATGTGTACGCACCAATGCCCCATGGCTACAAGTGCCAGATGCACCGGACGATGATGAGGAAGATGAGGCAGATGAACCACACCCCACTGCAGCAGCAGCAGGAATAGCCCGTAGGAACACCATCATTGACAATTTCTTCACATGAGCACGTCACATTGTCACAGTCCTTAGCAATCATGTGACAGTACAAAATGACCACAGGCACATCATGTGCAAAAAAATTCATTACAACACACATTCCCTGTGTGCATGTTACTACTCTGTACAAGCACATCACTCTGACAAGTGTAAGTGCAACATGTAGTGCTAACAATCTCATAAATTGGAAATAGATGGTGGGTGTGTCACCTCTGTACAGAGAGGTTGTTTAGGGTGTCACGTATTCGAAATGCCATTTCTGTGTGTCAGAGATAGTACGGAATCCCACTCATCAGCGTTTCACATGTGTCCCAAATCATTACATGTAGGCTGTCATTTGTGACCTACAATTGACAACAGGGCTTCTTTTGGGGTCAAATATGTACCACCATGATGCAGGGATGCACCCTGTGACTCAAGTCCCACAACATGAGCTACACGGATATAAGGGGGAATCACTGCCCCTACATTCGTCCATGCTTGATTAATCAGGGACATGACACATCTGTGTGTATTAGAATGTGTTATTCACGTTCAGTGGGGTGTTGAAGCTGCCTTAGTACTGTGCCATGCAGGCAACACTTTACAATGTTGCCCCGTGGAGGGCCAGCCAGAGTCCTTTAGGGATTGACAAGTTACTCGGAAGGGGAAGAGTCCAGTCCGCAGGCTGATTGCTGTGTCATTGTTGAGCATGCAAAATATGGCAGTCCATGTCGAGGTCCAAGGTTGGTGTGGCAGAGTGTGTCGGGGACAGTGGAAGGTGTTGTTCCAGGTCATGATGCAGAGGGCAGACCCAAGCAGAAACAAGCCATATGGCGGAGATGAATGCTACTGCTTCCTCCTTACCACTAAGGCAGATTCATCCTCATCTTCGTCCTCTGACGTTTCATGTGCCTCACATGTGGGTGGTGGTGTTTGGTTTGCAGCACTGTGTGACACTGACACATCAGGGGCCGGAGATGTGGATGTAGAAGTAACAGCAGCATTCATCTGCGCAATGTCTTGTGGCATCACTCCCATGATGAGGATCTGCAGGGCATGGAAGATCCCATCTACAGCTTTCTCGTGTGGAGCCGTGGTAGCCATTCTTTGCGCCTGCATCCGCTCCATGTTCTCCATGACCCTCCTCATGTTTCCCAAATCACGGATGACATCGCTGTAGCCACTCTGACTAGACAGTTGTTGTTGTCTCCGAGTCATGACTTCAGCGACGCCTGCCATGGATTGTTGGAGGGCATGGGGTGGACTGTGGGTGTCCGTTAGGGAGTGTAAGTGGTCCCTGATGGGACTTAGACACCCACGTATGGCATCTAGTTTGGCTGCCATGAGGCCGAAGCCCACCCGCACCTGTTCAGCCAGCTCCTTCTGGCAGTCTAACACACGGCGTTGGAACGCCATGTGTTCTTCGGTGAGGTGCTGGGAGCCAGACGTGGTGGTGGGTGCTTCCTGCTGTGTGGTCTGTGCAGGGGGTGGGATCACCTCGATGGTGCTGGGCTGCCCTGCTACTGGAGGTGGGGTGCGGAGGTTGTCCATGAACCGTTGGAGTTCATCAAAGTCGATGTCCTGGAGGTCGTCTCCATCATCGCTGACGTGATGTGGGGTCTGCTCTGCAGGAGGTGTTGATTGTCCCTCTACAATGTAAAGGGGAGATGCAGTTTCACAGTGTGTTCCATGTATGTTGACGCATTGGCGGAGTTTACATACAGACTGCATGACAATGTACATTGTGACAGTTTGTGAGGAGATGCCTATTTGATGCGGGACAGTGGACATTTGTACTACATCACGGATGTGAGGTTGTACTCGTACATTGTCATCTCACAGTTTCCTGCTATGCCAGATGTGATTGGCCATTTTGTACACACATGCGGCAACAGTTGTGTCCTGTGTTCTGTTGTGAAGGTGTTGCAGTTTGTATCACATTGTTGTCAATGTTGAGGTGCTCTTATTCTTATGTGTGTGTGCTGCATTGTGGGTGAGTCGCCCCTGCAGCTCTGATTTGGCTGCCCCTTATCCCTTTCAGGCGGTATGCCTTTGACTTCTGTGCTTCTACAGTGCTGAGATGTTGTGGACTTGGGTAAATTGGGCTCTTGGTCAAGTTGTGACTCTTGGGCATGGTTTGTCCGCAGATGTGTTGTTGACGTCAGGTGTTGTTTGTGCACGTGGATGTGTCAGAGTGTGGCCTGCTCCTTTCCGGATGTGGTCCACACTCAGTCACCTCAGTGTCGTGGCGTGCACCATGTCATGATAATTGGACTGCAGCCATGCTAATCGTCATGCAGTGTCACTTGCATTGACAGTGTGGCTCACGGACCCGCAGCTTTGCTGGGTTCAGCACATGTGAATGGGTTTGTTGGGAGATTAGTGATGTGTGGGGAGGGCCCCCTCTGGGCACATTGTCAACGGGGGCCTACTTGCTGTTTCTATGTGTGCTGCAGTATGCCAAGGAGATCAGGGACATGATCCAGAGTCATTGTGGGTGTGCAGTGTGCTCTACTTAATTGTGCATGTGTGCCATTGTGCCCATATCCCCCGGTCCCACAGTCCCTGGTCGGTACTCACCCTGTTGATGTTGTGTCAGGTCATGTTGAGCAGTGTCCGGATCCACTACTCCTGGCACCGTATCCCGACTGATGACTGTGGCCACCATTTTCTCCATGTCATCCAGCTCCTGGTGTGCCGCTGGACCCCCACCTCCAATCTGCGTTGCTGCTTTCATGTTGGCATCGAGTTTCTTCTTGGTTTTGCCCTTCTCATCATTCCAGCGCCTCTTGACCTGTTCCATTGTCCTCCTCAACTCTGCAACTGCATTCACATGGTCCAAGATAGTCTGCCATGTTTGCGTCTTTGTTGCCAATGACACGTTGGAGGTGACGAACAGTTGTTGGTAGTGTTCTATCACCTCCGTAACGATGATCCTGTTTTCCTGCGGACTGAACCGCGTCTTCCTCTTCCTCTTCTCCTTGGCCTTCCCCGACCCCAAGGTTCCTTGCTGGTCGTCTGTGGGGCTTGTGGGGTTCGCGTTGTCCTCTGCACTCGGTGCGGGTGCATCCATGGTGCTACGCAGTTTAACTTTTTTTTGTCTTTTTTTTTGTCTGCTTTTATGGTGCATTTTCCCGCATGACGCGTGGGAATTGCAGGCCTGTCGCTGGTTATCGCTGATTTTTGTATCTCGATTTTGGGCATCGCAACTTTTTCGCGTTTGTGTTTTGCGTTTTTTCGGCGTCGCGTTAATTTTAACGCTGGCATTTTGCGCGTTGTCGTGAGACTATTGCATGGTGCCGCCGGGTTGAGAATACAACGTTAACAGGGCAGTATTTTCCCGCGATAGACTGCGATGTGCAAAGTTGCGTTAAGCTAATTTTGCGATAATTATCACACGTTCTTGAGAATATCCCCCAGTGTGTTTCCTGTCTGTAGTTACTTTTAAAAGCAGAAAAATACAGAAAATATTGCTTTTTGTGAGTGACTTTTGACGCTGTCCTTCATGAATTTCAAGCCAAAATCTGAGTAGATAGAGAGCTTGGGAAGTTAAGAAACAGGATGAGATTTATACATATTGTTTACACTTAGGTGTATATAATGCTAATATTTACATGGGGGTGTAGTGTTTTGCTATATTGGGTACTTAATTTGCTAAAACCCAACAGGCATCAAAGTATGCATGCATATTTATCAGTTAAATAAATGTGGAAATATACCATAAATAAGGATAAATACAAATAAGATGGCACAAAAATAAATATGGATAAGTACAGACGGAAGTGTTAAAAAAAAAAATAACATAAAACCAGGAACCCTAATCATAACTACAGCATTTGTGTTCCACAGATTCCCCTGCGGGTTAAGTTGCTGGTCTGTTGACATGTATAGCACATACATTTTGATGAAGCTGAATTAAGAAAACTATTGGGTGATAAGCATGAACTAACAGAGCGAGTGTGATAGGGCAGCTTTGAAGATGTGACTGCCACTCACACAGGAGATCATATTTTGATAAGAACCAGCAGTCGGTACTCCTAGCCTTTGTTCGATCTTAGTTCAAATGATTCAGCTGATTTTCCTAAGCAAAATAGTTAAAACTACTCTAGATACGAGCATTTAACAACAGTAAGGTTGTCATACTTTATATATTTTTTTATAGGATCATCAATCTACAATTTTCAAATAATATGTGAACTACTTGCCTCGTAGAGCACTGGAGTGATCATAAGACCGGGTCCCCACAGGAACGCTTCATCTATGTCATGTGTCCGTCGGTCCGACATGAACCTAATTTTAAATGCAAACAGTACATTGTTCAAACAAATTACTTTTGACACATAGAAAAATGTATGATTCTATAAGGTGATTTATTATAATACATGTTTAAAAGTAAAACCTGAGCCAACCCGTTTTCTTCTTGGACTTTATTTGGATTGACCCAGTAAAATGTGATTAACATACGCTTGCTGAAGCAATAAACACCTGCGATAGAGCTATAACTTGTCTCTCACATCAAAACTATACTGGGAAAAAACAAATGCCAAGGTCAAGGGCAACCACGGGTGATTGTCCTCTGGCCCAAAGTCGCAAACATTTAAATGGAGTCTATTAAGTAGTTTGGTAAATACCTTAGAGTCATATCTACTTGTAGTTTGACTCCATCTTGAAAATGGCTACATTTATCGCAATCAGGAATTCACAGAAGTATTCCTAGTAGGCGTAAATCATTGTCCAACTGTGTTAATCTGTGTCAAAGTGCACAACAGTAAACCCCATGCAATGGGAGGCGAGTGGGCAGAACACGGCATGGCTTGCCTTGAAAATGTGTGAACTCTCACAAACTTGAGTAAGTCGCCATCCACAAATTCCTATCTAGGATGGACACCACTGATTCATTAAATAAAAGCATCTGTCGATCTGGTTGTGTCATAATAAACTCTTTGATGTGTCAAAGGTATTCCTGATCCCACGGTTGTTTTACAGAGGAGTCATGATGCAATTGTTCCGCAGTACATTTGATTTAGAGTAGAGCAGGGGTGTACTTGGGGCTCTCGTATAATTGAACTAGTGGGACAGCCCTCTTTAAGTCATATAAATAATTATTCATTGCCTTTGTGGAAGCTTGTGTTCTACAGCTTGTACAAGTTTGGGTGCAAAATGTGCCCTCACAGGTGCAAAACTGGCTAGCAGCACTGCGTGTAGTGGGATCTTGAAGCTTGCTAATCACTTATGCATCCTTCCTCTGCTAATACACTTTAGTGCATTTAATGCACTGTGCATGCATCACATAAGCGTGAGCTGTGGCAGTACTTAATCTGTAAATGAATGAGTGCTGCTGCCCAAAACACTGCTGAGAAGCTCGCAACCAGTGCCATTAAAACTTGGTGCGCCGAATACCAAGGCTGCGTAGTCTTAAACCCATTTTGTGCCTCTTTAATTCACTGCCAAACACTCTCTGCCCCTTTATCTTATTATTGCAGGTTCCTCCTTTCTCCCTATGAGATGTTTTTTACTGGCTTTCTCTTCCTTTTTCCTTCTGCTTCATGTGTTTTACCCTCTCTTGCTCTCAGGAAATGTCTGATGTGGAAAAAGGCAAAAGGAACAAATGATGGACGGAATGCTGAACAAGGCAAACATTCACCCCTAGTCACAAATATCTGGGTTTAATCCATCGTTCTTTTGCTCACCACACCACCCCAGTTTGGACCCAGCCATATGCAAATCAGCCTTGAACCTGTTCCTCATGGGAACAGTCCAGCCCGAAGTGCCGGTCCAAAAAAGCAATTTTGTGGCCCCCATCGGTAACCAGCAGCTTAAATTTAGCACTGATTTGTGGTCTCCATATTGTACAATGTTTGCAATAATATTTACTTTAGTCAAATTTTAAGTGAGTATATTAAACAAAAAGATGGTGATTAAGTCGGCACATAAAGACTAAAAAGCTTTGAAATCCTGCAAAAAAACTCCTTTAATGTCATTGCCTCTAAGGCACACACCGAATAAGACAAACTCACCAAAAACTGCTGGGCTTTGAGCTTTTTTAAGAACTATAAGAATTGTTGCAATTAATCCTATATGATACCATGATTTGACTGGAAGAATTTTAATGACAAGAGAATGTTACACATGATATGTATATATAGTTATGGGTAAGGAATTAAGAGTTCTTAATAAGGAATATATGAACTGCTAAGTTAAGAACCATAGGATATTAATATCTCTTATTTATTTCCAGTAACCTAAAGAGTCAAATAGAAAGTATGCTCACATTCAACAGTGAGTTCTTCGTTACAAAGCCTGTGGTGGTTGTCTTATTAATAGGGAGAACTGTTCATGAACATACATAAAAGGTTCTATATCAGATCATCAACAGTTGGTTACACAGAGACAGGGTTAAGGTACATCCTTTCACCATTAGAGTTATATGCAGGACCTTCACAGCAGGTTATTAAGATATCTCTTATTGCCTTTTTCATACTCACTTCGACCCACAAACATCAGTGTGTAGCAGAAGTGATGAGTCAGAGAGGTGGTATGTGATGACAATAACGTAAATTCTATTGATGTCTTATTCTATTCTATGGGTAAACACAAAAGAAGGGCCAGGGGAGATTTAGAGACCGCAGGTGTTCACTCTCAAATCCAATATCTTACACACACAGAAACACCTGGGCCTAAAAAGAGATAGAAAAACTAGCTGAACAAAAAATGTTCCTTTTTTAGGATGAATTCCTTCACCCACCAGAGGTGGCATGCTTCATCATTAGGATTCTCCTCGCAGTGTGACACCTAACCACGGTGAGAGCTACAACCCCTTCCCTGAGAAGGAGGAGCTCTCCGGATATTTTAAGAGATTCAGCAGAAGCCCTATGCTGAACTAAAGAAGTGTATTGGCATTCGTCCTCAAACCTGGCATTGGTCGGATGCTACAGGGGCCTCAAATCATAGACTGAGTGCACCCTGAGCACCACGCAAGTGTCCCTCGAGTTAAGACACAACACCCTATGATTGAATTTGTAATGCAATGGATCTGCAATTGAATTTCACTGTGGACTACTTATTGATTTTGTATTTTTTATTTCATGAGCACGTTATTTGAGCAGAATCAATGCTTAGAGGTCTTGATGAATGCCAATGCCACTTTTATGAGGTTCTAGTTGGCAGAAACATGTTGACCTAGAACTAGTGATACAAAGAAGCAGGGTCAGTTGACCACTGCATTGTACCTTCTCTCTTTTTTAATCCTGTCCTGGACATGCGTGAATAAAGCTGTAAGCCTGATTTGGAGTCAGTTTTAATCACCACTTCACATATTGCACGCTCTGCGAACCTCACCACCCTTTATTTCACCATTGGGCTTCTACCAAATCTCTTAAAACATCCAAAGAGCTCCTCCTTCTCAGAGAAGGAGTTGTAGCCCGCATCGTGGTCAGTTGTCACGGTGCGAGGAGCATCACAATTATGAAGAATGCCATCTCCAGTGGGTGAGGGAATTCATCTTAAAAAAGCAACATTTGTGTTCAGCTAGGTTTTCTAACTCTTTTTAGACGCAGGAGCTTCTGTTATTCTATTCTATCTCAGGAGTACATTTATTGTTCTCCTATTTTGGTTTATAAAATTTTTACAATATTTTTTGTTTAAAAAAGAGCTTTGGTCCATGCTTTGTAACAGCTTATATGTATAGCCAACCACTTGTGATACATTTTTTGTATTTTTCTAGAGATCTGGCTTAAATGCAGGCTATAAGGAAATGTATCTTTTTGCAGTATCACCCCCAAAGGTTTGGACTGATGCTGCTGGTTTTTCAACTCTGAGAGTGCACTGAGGTTTGCTAACCTGACCTCAGTGCCAGTGTTCAAACCCCTTACAAAGTGCATGTTGAATTGGCTAACCCAAATTGGCATAAGCTGACTTACTTATAAGCACGTAGCATATGGTACGAAGGATACTCAGGGCATGTAAGACAGAATGTCTCCCCCAGGGCTGCAAAAATAGTTTGCCACCCTATGTGGTACAAAGTAAGCAAAATGACTCCCAGCCTGCCACTGCAGCCTGGAAGAGCAGTTATAAACTGCTAGTTTGACTTTGCCATTTAAACTAATGGCAAAGCCCCTACTTCCCTTCAATATATGTACATTTCCCCTAAGGAAAGCCTATGGAGTCCTGAAGAAGGGAGCTATATATTTTTAATTAGGACATATGCTTTTAATCTGTCCTGACAGCAACACTTCCAAATTGTTGTTTTGCAGTCGAAAAGTTAGTAGCGCCATTGGCTAACACAGTTACCGGCTGACCCATACGCCCGGCTAACTTCTGAATGGAACTGCTAAAATGTGTACTTTAATATATCATATTAATCGTGGCATTAAACCTGACTTGATACCAAGGCGAATTTATTGTAACTTTTAAGAGAAGCAACTTTTAGAAAGTTGCCACCCTGTAGCCAAGTTTGCCCAGTAGCCTCATATGGTTGCTGCCTACAGGAAATTGGGTTGCTGGTTGAGTGTGGTGTGAGCTCTGGTCAAGCAGCAACCAAAGTCCTTGTCAGGGTAAGGCACAAGCAAACCTCAAACTACCCTGTGCTCAGCCCCCTGGTAGCTTGCCACAGTTTAGTCAGGCTTAACTCAGAGGAAATGTGTAAAGCATTTATGCAACACTTCAAACAGTAGCACATTGAAAACACACCATAAAAGGAGCCCAGAACAGGATTAGAAAAATAGAGCTTCATAAAACATGACCACAATGACAAAAATTCAGTTAGTAGAACCGGATACATGGAATTTTAAGGTTTTTAGAGAAAATAGTGCCAAAAGGCATAAAGTACCAACTGTGGTTATCTGGTTGCGCTGACCTGGACAAAGTCACAAGTTTAGGCCAACTGCGATGAAGTGCGGGCCAGCTACAGGGACCCAATTAGGCCTGCTGAACAAGAGTACCTTCAATCCTGGTTTGGGGAGCGTTGCAAGGATCAGTGTTGAAGATGCGCCAAGCAGCGGAGGAGATGCATCAGTTCCGAGATGCAGTGAGGCTGCGGTGCAAGGTCCTGTTGCATCCACATTGAGGATCCTGTCGACGGGCCTTGAAATGTGAAGTACGGTGCCAGGGATGCAACGCGCAGTCAGGAAATGTGTCGTTTTCGAGGAGCTGCGAGGCTGCGATGCAGAGTCCGGAGTTGAGGCTGCTATCGACAAGAGATGCGAGGGCCTGCACCTAGGATGCGTCACACTGTGGACGTTCCAAAGGCGAAACAGCAAGCTGCAGCAGTGATGCGTGTCTTTTCTGATGGGTCCAATTCACTCAGCAGGATGCGTGGGTTCTGCTGGGGTTGTGCCGGCCAACAGAGGAGATGCATCTGATCTGCCGGATCCACAGGCTGAATAACACCTTAGGCCCACTTCAAAAGTTCCATGACTGGAGTGGTAAACTCACAGATGGCAGAATCCAGATGCAGATGCAAGGTTGTTGGAAGCCTGCTATGTCCCTGAGGCTTCAGATCAGGAGACCAGCTAACTAGTCCTTGGAGCCAATCTGGGTTCTGGGGTTCAAGAGATGCAGGTCCAGTCCTTCTCACCTAGGCAAGAGGGCAGCAGGAAGCAGGACAGCAAAGCAGGAGTCCAGCAGAGTGAAGTCCAGCAGGGTGGCAGTCCTTCAGCAGCACAGCAGTCCTTCTTCTTGGCAGAGTAGCCACAGGTCCAGAAGTGCACTGAAGTGATGGTATCTGAGGACCATCTTTTATACCCTAGTGCCCTGGTTCTGGAAGGTGGGAGAAGCTTCTGTACAGTGACTTTTAAGTGCAAGGAATACGCTGCCTCCCCTGCACTGGCTCCAAGCTGGCTGAAGTGGAAAAGCAGGGTTGTTAGGCCCTTTGTGTGGGGACAGGACACAGGCTATTCGGGTGTAAGTGAGGCTGTATCCAGCTCCTCCCTCCCATCCTGCCAGTGATGGCCCATCCAGTCACACCTAAGCCCATTGTGTGTGGCTGTCTAGGAGGAATACACAAATCCCAACTGCCAACTACACCCAGTCATGTGACCAGAGACAGACTGCAAACACCAAATGGCTAAGGCAAGAAAATGCCAACTTTCTAAAAGTGGCATTTGGAGAATTGCAATTTAAAATCTGACTTCACTATAAGTTAGGATTTAAAAATGTGATTCCAGAGACACCAAACATGAACCGGTAATCTCTTCCCATTTGGAAATTACTATTACAAAATGTAATAAGGCAACTCCAATGTTATCCTATGGAAGAGATAGGCCTTGCAGCAGTGAAAACAAATGTAAGGGTGTTTCTCTACCAGGACATGCACAACTAAAAGTGCATGGCCTACTTTTAAGTACATTGCATCCTCCCCTCTGGGCTGCCATGTCCTTCCCTAGGGGTGACTAACGTGAATTAAACATGAAGGTTTAGGCCTAACAAATGGTTTACTTTGCCAGGTTGTAATGGCAATTTAAAACTGCAAACACAGGCTCTACAATGGCAGGCCAGAGACATGTGTAAAGGGCTACTTGAGTGGGTGGCACAATCTGTGCTGCAGACCCACTAGTAACATTTAATATACAGGGCCCCGGGACAGGTAGAGCCACTTTACTGGGAACTTATAAGTCAATTAAATATGCCAGTTGGGTATAAGCCAATATTACCATGTTTAGAGGCGAGAGCACAAGCACTTTAGCACTGGGTAGCAGTGGTAAAGTGCACAGAGTACTAATACCAGCAGAAATGAGGCCAGAAAAAGTAGAGGAGGAAAGCAAAAAGTTGGAGGAAAGACCACCCTAAGGCTGACACGTCTAACATGTGTCCCCCAGCTGAAAGTGGGGAGAACTATTTAGCCCCTTGGGATTTCACCATTGGCGTGGTCTGACCCAGGATGGTATTCCACCATGAAGTCCAAATCCCTGTAGGAAGATGGACCAACACAACAGTTTGGGATTTTCACCGCTTATCTGTATGAGCCATATGAGGGGCCTGTGGTCTGTCTGAACCCTGAGGTGAGTCCCAAACAGGTATGGTCTCAGCATCTTCAGTGCCCAGACACAGCAAACGCCTCCCTTTCAATCGCACTCCACCTCTGTTCCCATGAAGTAACTTCCTGCTAATGAAGGCTACCAGTTGATCTAGCCCTGCCTCATTTAGCTGTGCTAAGACCGCCCCTATGCCATGCTCCGAAGCGTCTGTCTGCCCTATGACCCCTTAGAGAAGTCAGGAGCCTTGAGTACGGTTGCTGTACAAATGGTCTCCTTGAGGGCATCAAAAGCCTTCTGGCAGGCCTCTTTCCAGATCACCATTCTGGGCTGCTTCTTTGAAGTCAGCTCGGTTAAGGAGGCAACAATGGTGCCATATTCCTTCAGAAACCTCCTATAGTATAATAGGAGGACCAGGAAGGCTCTCACTTCAGTCTGTGTTTTAAGGGGTTGCCAAGCCAAGATAGTTTCAATCTTGGCCTGGAGGGGCTGCACCTTGCCCCCACCCACCATGTGGCTCAGATAAACCACGGATCCCTGCCCTATATGGCACTTACTGGCTTTGATAGTCGGGTCTGTCTGCTGCAGGGCCTGAAGCACCTCCTGGAGGTAGTATAGGTGTTCCTCCCAGCTGAAGCTGTGGATTGCTATGCCATCCAGGTAGGCTACACAGAATGCCTTCTTCCTAGCCAGGATCCTGTTGACCAACCTCTGAAAGGTGGCAGTGTCATTTTTCAAGCCAAAGGGCATTACCTAGAACGGGAAGTGGTCATCTGAGGTTGAGAATGCAGACCTCTCTTTTCCCCCCTCTGTCAGAGTGATCTGCCAGTACCCTGATGTTAAATCAAAAGTATTAAGAAATTTGGCAGTGCCCAGCCTGTCTATGAGGTAATCAGCTCAGGGGAGGAGTTGTAAGTCAGTCTCAATGACGGAATTGAGACCCCAGTAGTCCACGCAGAACCTAAGTTCTGGAGTGACGCCCGGTGGGGCAGTCTTGGGTACCAGCACCACAGGGCTGGACCAGGGACGGTTGGAGGGCTCAATCACCCCTAACACCAGCATCTTGGAGACCTCCTCCTTGATAATGACCCTCACCTCGTCTGACAACCTCTAAATTTTATTTTTAACAGGTGGACTGTCTCCACTGTCAATGTCATGGGCATACATGGGCGTGAGTCCAGGTGTGAGGGAGAACAGAGGCGCGAACTGCCCCAGTAGTGGATGGCAATCACTTTGCTGTTCTGGGATCAGTGTGGGAGAGAGGTTGACACTCTCCACTGACCCATCGTGTACCTGGGCAGTGTCAGATTTCTCTGGTGTTGTGTGGCTTTCTTATTTTGTTGTTTGGTGTTTCTAAATTCTTTACACTAGGTCCTTTGTTTAAGCCTTACTGCTCGCAGCCACAACTACCCAGGGTTGAGCTAATGTTTTTGTAAATGAGTCTGACTGAACGTAAGACAGTTTTTGCACATGTATTACTCGGTAAGGCTGCACAGTCACACCATATAATGCACCCAGATCCTCACATCAATGCTCAGCATTGGGATCCAGAACTTGTGTTTAGCTGTACAAGACAATTAATAAGTTGGTAAACACAGAAAAGATATGCCAAATCGACACTGAGAAGTTTAAAGAAGTTTGGCAAGTTCTGTATTTCCAATCACTGTTTTGCAGCAGCTACCACAAAGTTGACAACACGTTTCTCAGAAAGAGCTAAAAGTTTCTGAAAAGTCTCCAAAGATGAAAAACATAGAAATTGACTTGGCCATTCTGCCCACACAGAGGAGCAAGGATTTAAGAGCACTTTGCAGGGACAGGAAAATCAGTCCCCAGGGATCACTGCCAGAACCTGTAGAAGGCCCTCAGAACCTGGGAGGAAGCCAGGAGAGCCCAGGGCCAACTCGCAGAGGAGATCACCCTTGACAGTGGGGATGAGGAAGATGGCAGAGATCTCTTCAACATGGATGGGGAGAATGAGAGTGTGGACCCCACAGTTTGTTCAAGGCATGACTCCACATCTGCAAGTGAAAAGAGATCCAATTCACTGAGGAGACTCAAGGGCCTAGAAGTCTCTAGGAGATCCAGGACAGTAAGTTGGCTGTAGAACAAATGATAATGTCCCAAGAGGAGAAAAGGGTCAAGCTTAGGCTGAAGCCCCTATGACATCCTGGCAGCAACAAAGAAGCATAGATGAATGCAGGGGGTGTCTATGATCCCATTTTGCCCAAGGGTATTGTTCCTGAATATGTAGAGGGGGATGACATAGACAAATGGCTGACACCCAGTGAGAGGGCTCTAAGGATGAGAAGGGTGGGTACCCAACATTGGGTATCCTCGTTGTGGGAGCTAATTCCAACAGTAGGGAGAGATAAACTGCTGATACTAGAAGATGAGGTGGCAGTCATACACTCACATGAAGGAGGCACTCGTCAAGCTATTTGGTTTAAACCCAGAAGGGCACAGAAAATAAAATTCAGGAACACACATAATTATGTAAGGGGTCAACTCCAACATGGGTGGACTTTGTAGATGCCTCTGTGAAGTCACTGAAAGGCTGGATAAAAGGTAACAAAGTGAATACCTATAAGGGACTGAAAAATTTTGTGGTTAACCAACACATACTTACAAATTGTACCTCAGAGAAGTTACACCAGCACCTAGTGGATTCTAAGCTATCTAGCCATAGAGAGCTGGGGAAAATAGCTGATGAATGGGTAAGTACTAGGGTTTCCAAAAAGTCCCAAGGTGGTGATAAAAAGAAAGGAGGACAGGCCCCCCTTCAGGGGAAAGATGGGGCCAAACAGAAAAAGTAATTAACTCCCAAAGAGTACCCAAAAGATGTCCAGGGGGGTTGTCAAGAGTCACATCCCATTCAAAGTGGAGGGGGTACCTGGGAAAGAAATTTTACCCTGCAAAGGCTAGGGTGTGCTATGACTGTAAACAGCCAGGCAACAAGAGGGGAGATACTGTGTGCACTAAAATGTCACCACTGGTGACCATCCCAAGTCAATTGTAGGATGGGGGTTGAAGTTGTTCCCGGGAAATGCAAGGGATACACCGAAGCCACTTTAGTTTCCATGTGATTAGAGGAAGTTGAACCCTTGGCCCACTGATCTGCCAGTATGAAAAGTACAGGCAGTGGCCAGAAATCAGCAGGGTTGAAGTTTAGGTCCTGAGAGATACTTGGTGGCAGCATCACAATGGTCATGCTTTCCAGGATAGGAGCCTGGAAGGCCCAGTGATGGCAAGGGAGAATCATAGAAGGGTACATCCTCCTCAATATTTGAAAGATTATGTGTTGGAATGAGTGGTGCCTTCTCTGGACCCTTGTTCCTGCACACCTGTTATCTACCTGTTGCTATATTCACTCTTGTTGGGGGGTATTTTTGTTTGTGTTGTCTTAGCTATTGTTTGGATTTATTTTGTTTGTTGTATTGTTTCCTCTGGGGCTTATTTGGTAGTGTGGGTTTAAGTTTCCTTTTGTGGTTGTGATATAAGGGGGAAGATGTTTTGTGTTTATTGTCTATTCAGGGTTCCTTTTGGAATGTGGGAGGTCGAACTCTCTGTGGTTCTGGTACGAAGTTCCAGGATTGTCAGTTGATCGCTAACACCTGGAGCTGAAGGTGGTCGTTGTGCTGTCTGGAATGAATTAAATGTTCTTCTCTACGCTACGTATGGATTTATTTCATCGCTCAGAAGTACCCACTACAAAGTGTCTGTGCATTGTGTTGTCCAGTGTGAAGACTGGCCCTGCACGAGTTGTATACAAAGTTCAATGAAAAAACCCACAGGATTTTTGAAAATACATTTCTGCAAGTTTACTTTTTTTTGTTAATTTCTGGGAAGTTGCTTCTGCAAACGCTAAATTATTATGAAGTTGGTGTGAAGAAAGGTTACACACAAATTTTAAAGTGTATTTTCGTCGGCTTTTGGCGAGACATCCTGTTGTAAAACAAAGAGAATCCAGTGGCCAATAGAGTAGATATAAAAAGAGGTTCGTTAAGACTTAGTTACAGGTAGTTAAGATGGTAAGTTTAAGGTACCTAGCTGGTAAGTAAATAGCAGACAGCCCCACCTGGAGCAGCCTCCTTGCTGCTCAGCTCACACTCCAACTGACACTCCCAACCTCAACAGACACTCAGGCATTTCTTAACCTCACCAAGCACTCCAGCATTCCACTACATCTCACTGTAGCTTAGTCTTGTAAATTACCACAAAATATTATGCCAGTACCCCTTTCCAAGCTGCCAGTTCAAATCAAAACACACTGAAAGTTCACACTAAATTTGATGCTGCCAGCTCACATGAATGCTCTAAAATAAATGCTGCCAATTGCCTCCAACTACACGCAGCTGCCTCACTTAATTTCCTTGTAGAAAGTGCAAAGCAGATCAAATGCCCTTGCTGTGGGCTGTCCAATGGAGAGGACACTGGTGGGGATGCAGGGCATTCTGTTTCTCTCTGGCTTAGTATTCTTAACTAAATTTCTTCTGTACAGCTCTTTATAGTTTATTCTGTAGTTTCCTTTAAAATTCTTCAGTAGTTCTTCAATTCACATGCATGGTTTCTTGCCAAGATCGTCACCAGTGTTGTAGAGCAAAGGAAGTCCAGTAGAGTAGACATAATAAGAGGTTTATTAAGACCTAGTTACAGGTAGTTAAGATAGTAAGTTTCAGGTACCTAGCTGGTAAGTAAATAGCAGATAGCCCCACCAGGAGCAGCCTCCTTGCTGCTCAGCCCACATTCTCCAACTGACACTCCCAACCTCACCAGACACTCAAGCATTCCATTACGTCACCAAGCACTCCAGCATTCCACTATATCACCAAGCACTCCACCACGCATCCTGGCTGAGCAGCTGGGAAGGTGCTACTAAGGAAAGGTTGCATAGCAATGACTGAAGTCAAAACACATCCATACTCCACTACACAAAGAACATGGCTAATAGAAGCCATAAAAACCAAATTCATTAGACATATCTTCTCCCTGAGCCCCCAGGGTGTACTGATATGAATGATACAAGGCATGCCAGAACCCCTCTCCAGACAAAAAATGAAACTGAAAAGACACACGAAGCGCATTGTGCAGCAGACCATATGCAAGCCACCACAGACTGGGTGCATAAGAAGGCCTCTTGTCCTGATCCGTCTCTTTATGATGTAATTGTGCATGACGTGTGGCTGCCATCTTAAATTGGGGAAACATACACTAAAATCGTAACAGTACTGATTTGTCTGTGCATCAGCAGTGCGAAACTGGAAACCAATGTAAATAGTTGTGGTCACGATTCTCTTTGCGTGGCGGTGGGGGAGGAAACAAACCCCTCAGAAAACAGCCTCTAACATTTGACCTTGGTCTTTGAATGCACAGCAATTGTAACGAGAGAAGAACATGATTTACAGCCCTGTTTACAGAAACGGACCTGGAGCGACTGAAAACATCAGCGCTCTGATCAAATGCTCTTAGAGAAAGGGAAAGGTAGTCCCTTAACAGGTGCTACAATGGGACAAGTGGAAGGGTACAAGTACTGGGGCGCTGCTCTGTGGGAGTGTACAACTGACAAAAAGGGGAGACAAAGAAGATGGATTGACCCCTAGCAAGCAAGGATTTTTTAAGGACACTGAAACAAACAAATGAAAAGCATCGAGCCTGCAAAGAAGTATATACCAAAGAATATACAAGAGGTCTTGAATGCTCAACCTAAAAACAAAATCAGTCGCAAAGGAAAGCGGAAAAGATGGGCATAGTGGTGTGTGGTTCAGTGGCCTGCTTGGTGGGGGATGGTTGGGGAGTAGGAAGGCAGCCTCCCTCTGTATATTAAGATCACAGACTGTTGCAAAAGATTCTCTTTTCAAGACGTTACCCCGTCAGCTGATTCTCCTACTAGATCAGATTCTTCCTAGATTTCTCTCACTTCTCCGTCATCTCAGTGGCATATCTAAACTTGAGGGGCCCACCTGCAAAGTACATGGAAGGGGGCCCCACGCTCCGGACTAAGTCAGGAGCTCTCAGGACAGGAACCCGACACTCGGGCATAGTGCCGGAGGGGGCCCCCTGGAGCTCACCGCGGGAGCTGCAGAGGCTAATGTTACGCCACTGCGTCATCTATGTCTTGTTCCTGGTCTTCCCCTAATTATGATGATGGAGCAGATATTGGTGACTTCAGACATTTAAAAGAAGGGTTGAACCGACTGATCTCCTATATGTTCTCAAATTTACAACTCCCAGCTGATGATGAGCAACCTTCGATGAGTGGGGAATGTTTTTGGCAATTTAACAAGCCGACTGCACCAAAATCCCAATCAACTGACTTTTGGAAAGACAGTGGCATGAACCCGAGAAAGCATCAGAGCCAAGATTTATAGGGAAGCCACAAATATGTTCACAGTATCAGCAACACCTACATGAGACTTAATGGCTTAGCCTCCCAACAGCCACTGGAACATCTTGACCTTTCTCTTAGAACGCCTTAACACTTACATCTCGATATTTGAACAGGACAGCAGCCATAAATATCTTTGACGATCCAACCCAATACCACAGGTCCCCTAGTTTGTTAATTAATCCCACATTACATTGCAATTTAGGTTCTGGAAGGCATTCTCACTGTGACCTTTACTAATAAAGGATCTATTGCCTGCTTGACTAAAGATGGACATGGTTCGGCTCTGTACACTTTGACATCAGAGTACAAGGGCTTATTGGCATAAAATGAAATCACATTGGTTACCTTACAAAATACTGTTGTTACCTATTCATTCCGAAACAGGGACTTACAGTCTGTTTTTGTAGTGATGCAACCAGGGGTGTTTGGCAGTAGCATTTATGGTCTGTCTTATTTCAATCTATTTCTAATTTATAAATAAAAGGGTATGAGGACAACACAAGAAGGATTACTTTAATTTAAAAGTAAGGTGAAATTCACGTCTGGCTTTGGGACTTTACGGCAGAGTCAATAGTCTTCCTATCTTCTGTAATATGGCCTCCCCATGGCTATGTGAAATGTTGCTCTTGGTAGGGGTGGGTGGAACTTGCAGAGTTTTTTAGATCTGGTAAGCTTGTTCCGTGCTGCAAAATCAGTGCATACAGCACCACGTGGTGCGCCGGAGGGTGCTGCTTCTTTGCTACCACTCAAGTAGATTTTCTACTTGAGCTGCAGCTTTCTCACCGTGAACGCTCGTGACTGCCCGCTTTGGGCAAATCTCGCCGGGTGCCCTCCGAGCACCCGAAAATCGCACTTTGGACGCCAAGATTTCAGGAGCGGGAATTGAACCTAAAGCTGACCTTGTCAAGGCGATCATTGACAGCCCTAGACCGGAGAGCAAAGATCAGTTGCAGTCTTTTCTGGGGCTTTGTGAGTATTATTCACGATTAATAGATAATTTTGCCTTTCAAACCCAGCCCCTTAGGAAACTACTGAGGAAGGGAGAGCACATTGTATGGGAAGAGACTGAGTTATCAGCGTTTGGAAATTTGAAGGATCTCATTCTGAAAGCACCCACATTACATGCGTTTAGGAAAAATGTGCAATCCAATTGTGACTGTATATGCAAGCGGGGTAGGCCTTGGTGCTGTTCTCAAACAGTTAGTAGAGGGAAGGGGACAGACAGTTGGTTTCACTTGAAGGTCCCTCTCTTCGACGGAGCGCAAGTACAGTACAATAGAAAGGGAAGCCTTAGCCTGCGTTTGGGCGACCATCCACTTTAAAACCTTTTTGTGGGGAAGATCACAAGCCTCTTGTTTATATAATGTCAAAGAATGACCATGACAAAGTCAGTCAGAGATTGGTGAGGTTGCTATCCAGGATATTTGAATTTAATTTTACAAACTGGCACATTCCTGGAGGAAGGAATTCTTGTGCAGACTTTCTATCCAGATGTCCCATGGATGAGTTTCAGGCGATTGCGCACAGACGTATAAACATCAGGTAACAACATAGGTAATAAGTGAAAGTCTTTACCTCATGGCTGATGAATTTTAAAATCTCATGCGCCTGCCTGCAGCAAACACAGCTCGGTGAAATAGGTTCCTCTCACCGCAATGATGTACCAGGCAGTGCCATTAACGGTGCTGTCTGGAGACCCAATCTTTGCAAAATGTAGTGGGTTCTTCTGAGCGGTGAAATAATAAATCGTAGAGAAGAATATTTAATTCATTCCAGACAGCACAACGGCCACCCTCAGCTCCAGGTGTCAGCGATCAACTGACAATCCTGGAACTTTGTACCAGAACCCCAAAGAGGTCGAACTCCCACATTCCAAAAGGAACCCTGAGTAGGCAATAAACGCAACACACTTTTTATTATAAATAACAGATCCCTTGCAGCACTCGTGCTGAGCAGTGACCTTTGGATGTAATTTGTATCGGGCGGTGTTATGCCTGACGCCTTGTGGCAATGAATGTTCAGGCGCTTTTTTAGACCCAGCCAGGGTTATAAGGAGTGATCCCTGCACGTCAGGTGCTAAACCCATTCATTAATTTGTGGACACACAGGCCTGTCATCCGTCCCCCTGGTTAGCGTGATGGTGGGACACCTGCTAAACAAAGGTAACATTCAAAAGAGGCCTGTCTCAGGTAAGACACTGGTCACATTATGAATGAGAAGCACAGCCCATCCCTCGGTTCTACTGAGGGTAGTAGCCCACTCTGCACATGCACCACAGGCACTAAAGGTGACATGTAGGGATCTCTCTGGGCGCATTTGTGAACCTTGTCTGCACCTGAACACATTTCTGAACCCCGTCTGTATGTGCCACTAACACCTGAGTGTTCATATAGTATTACAAAGCAGTTTCAAGTGACCCAGAGGCGACAGATGGGCGCTATGTGCAAAACCATATTATTTGATTTTGAAAGGACCTGCATGCTTTGTTTAGGTCGAGCATTCGAGACCTCTTGTATATACTTTAGTAAATACTTATTATATACTTATATGTGTATGTACTTTGTGGGGTCTGGATATCAGCCCTAGGACTTGTCTGCTTCCGCTTAGGGACTTTTTTCTCTGTTCAACTGCCTCTATTTAACTGTCTTGATAGAAAACGACCAGCAGAGGTCAGTAAAATACCAGAATTGCTTTCTGCTGAGAGACTTTCTTTTTTTAATTTTTCTGGCAACTGCCTCTATTTAACTTTCTTGATAGAAAACGACCAGCTGAGGTCAGTAAAATAGCAGAATCACTTTAGCATTCTCTAGATTCCAGTCCATAGAAATTGTCTTCCACGAGCACCCGTAGACAATATTTCTCTCCATGTGTTCCCATACCTGGCGTTTCACACAGTTTGGTGCTTACTTTCCCTCCATGTTAAAGAACAGTAGATGTTTCAGCACCCAGGCTAATGTGCTGCATAGCTAAATACATATATGGTCCCAAAGGCAAGACCGATTGCATTGCAAATGCTTGTCTTAACTGACTTACTATTGTGTGCAAAGGGAGGATGTAACGCAGTTCAAATGATATAAAGACATTTGCAGTGACACTAATCCAGCTTTTCTGCATTTTTGCCTGACGCAACAAGCAATGGCAAAGCCAGTATACAGGTTGCTGAAACAGCGTGAGCACTGAAAGAAATCCATAAAAGGTGCACAACTTTTTGTTCAGCTCATTGATTGATATTTGTAATTTTAAAAGGCTGACTCCCTGCTACTAGTCACATTGTACTAAATTTACATTTTACATTAAGTCAAAGGGAAACCACAATGCTGCCTAAGGAATCTATGAAAAAAGAATTAAAAAGGCACATTTTTGATCCGTTGTTTAACCATTGAAAGATTCTTGTATCTTTGCATTTTAAGAAACAGTTTTAAACACAAAAAATAATTGTCATTTAAGTGTAAATAAAACTATAATCACTTGCCAGGAAAGATGTTTAAATTGAACATACAAAGAGGCAGACGGGTTGGTTATAATTTTGTTGAATTTTTCAAAATTAAAATATAAAAAGCACGAGCTCATGGCTGCAGAGAGAGAGAGAGCGAGCTCACCCGAAGCCACTTTGTACATTGTTTGCTACATTGCAGATGTTGTTGACACGAGCTCTGATGACACCACCTAAAGCTAATGTTAGCTAGACATCAGACATCCCGCGAACTTCGGGAACCGCCCGACATTACTCACCAATCGGTCAACCATAAAACATCTGTATTAGCTTAATCCCTTCAGTGCCTGCCAACCGGTATCTTGCCCTCCCTGGCTTAATACCCACCTTATTTACCTAGCACAATAGCTCGTTCCCTTGAATCTGTAATCTTGCTGACACACCCATTGCACTTGTCTCCGCCCTTTGTCTGTCCCCCTCTACTGCAACAATGATCTTATTTTGTCTTACCAGTGAAAATCTCCACAATCTGCTGTATCGACCACCATCACTGTATCTATAATCTGCCTGTCTACACAACCTCTCTGTAAATGCCATCCCTGCATATTCCTCCCCCCACAGCATCTGCCTCCCACCATTGTTTGCCTCCACTTTATCTGTCGCCAAATGCCACTTTTCACACCCTACCTCTGTACCGGGCATCCAATTTATTTTTCAAGTTATT
This sequence comes from Calotriton arnoldi, assembly GCA_963921515.1. Lineage (NCBI taxonomy): Eukaryota > Metazoa > Chordata > Amphibia > Caudata > Salamandridae > Calotriton > Calotriton arnoldi. The sequence goes on along the minus strand of CAWUFW010001405.1, from coordinate 2,709,659 downwards.
TTATCTGTCACTGCAACTGTACCTGTCAACCCTCCATTGTATATGCCATCCACCATAGTTATCACATTCGACTTTCCATCTTTCACAGCATATAAACAGTATTTACCATCTGTCACACCCCTTTATTTTCCCTATTGTTTGTCAAAACCACTGTATCTGTAACCAGCCACTCTGCCACTTTCTCACTTCATCTGTCATCCCTTTATATCTGCTACCCCAATGCACTTTCTTTGTCACCGTCTCCTTTCCTGTCACCGCAAATGTGTTGGTTATTTTTCGTGTCTGTTAGGCTCAGCTGCATCCATCTGTCGTTTGTTCCGTCACCTCGCCATTATGTGCCCACCACTGGATATCACCATAGTCCTTTTCCCCACTTTCTTTTACTTTCACTGTATCTGTTCCCAGCCTGGGTCTACCACATTGTGGGGGTCTCTCATTTCATATTGTGTCTCTCGCCTCACAATTTCACCGTTGCCTTTCTTTTTTCCTACAGTTGTGAAATATAACTCTACACTCAATGATGACCTGGGCCATGTTTTTCTTTGGCTTGAACGGAGACCACCTATATGCTCTCAAATGCCAGTTTACTATGATTTACACACATACAGAATGTAAAAAAAAAGTGTAGTAATTGTATAGTTCTTCAATCCCTGGCGGCACAGCACCCAGGATAATGTGCTGCATGGCTACACACTTATAAGGTCCAAAAGGTTTCCCTTTCTACACCTGTTGTTGCTCGTTTTTAAAGGAGGCCCGTGCTTGTTTCCATAGGTGTTTAACGATCCCTGGAGTAATTGGCATGTGCTGTACGACAGACACAGGCCATTTATTATTCATTTTGCGAAGCCTGACATGTGCCAGACTCATCCCATGTCTGCTTGGAAATAGTAAACAAAAAAAATTACCCAGGCTTATGTAATCTGTAAATACAGGTATGGCTAGGAAACATGCTTAGATACACAAAGAACATGTATCCATAAGGACATTAAAAACACTAGAGCTGCCGTCTTTAGAGCTGGGGAATCAAGTTCAAGTCTTGGTGTCGCTCAACATTGTGTGACTCTGGGCAAATCATTTTATCTCCCTGTGCCTACAACAATAATGAATATGTCCTTGTGTAATGAAACAGGTGCTCATGTGTTCCAAAACCTTTGGCCAAAACATCCAAAACATTATTTTCTTTCCAGTGTGCAGTAGCTTCCTAATGCAGCCCTGATGATCGTACGTGATTTCACATGCACACAATGCTGACTTTGGTTGGAACATGGGCCTGCTAGGTTCAGGACAACTTTTTTATTATGGGTATTAAATCTTATTTGCAAAGCTTGTGCCCCCCCCCCCCCGAGACTGGCTCCAGTAGAAAATGTCTTGCCCAACAGTTGTGGTGGTGAGGCCCATGGTGACGGGTAGGGCTGAGCAAATGAAGCTGGGACACGCTACTCCCACCAACACTGTCACCTTTCCCTCACACTCCCACTGCCACCTCTCATCTCTCCCTCGCACTTCCACTGATCCTGTCATCTTTCACTCGCAATCCCACTGCCCCCTCTCATCTCTCCCTCACACTTCCACCAACAGCGCCTTGAGACCCTCACGGGTGAGTAGTGCGCTCTCTAAATCCCTGATTGATTGATTGATTGACCCCTCTCATCTCTCCCACCACATCCCCTGATCCTCTCATATCTCCCTCACACTCCCACTGCCCCCTCTAATCTCGCACTCCCACTGCCCCCTCTCATCCCTCCTTCACACACCCTGTCTCCTCTCTGTACTGCCTGCTCACCCATGCTGCCTTCGTGTACCTCTTAGCGCTGTGCACTCATCCACTCCCCCCCCAGGCACCACCCCACTCGTCTCGGTGTTGCTCTTACTTATACTCAGAAGTAGGAAGATGCACAGCCTATATCTTTCCTTGCTCTCGTTGTCAACTCACACACTTCTCTCAGTCTGGTGCCCATCCTCAGTGACCCGCCATCGGCTGGTGGGTGGTCATTGCCTCTTTGAACACCTGCCTTACTTTGAGGTTAATAAGGTTTCTTTCGGAAGAGCAATCAGTACCCCTCTCTCTCGTACTTTCTCTCAACCCTCTCTCTCTCAGGCACTCTTCCTGCCTCTCCCATGTGGTTGACTTCAGGACTCCAAGCACAGTTTCTTTTCTGTGCCTTTCCAAGGTTTCCGTCCCTCAATCTCACACTCTCCTCCTTTTCTTGGGGTGTCTCTGCGTGCACAGGTGCTCCCACTTAAGGGTATGTTGCCTGCTCTCCCCTTCTTTCTCTCTTTCTCGTGCACTCTTTCTGCTCCTTTGTCTAGTGTTCATTCAGCACTTTGTGCACAAACTAACTATCCCTCTCTTTCTATCTATTCTGTGCAGCTCTCAACCCTATCTATCAACCATGCCACATAATTCACAACACAAATCAACTCCACACCACACAATTCCACCCCATACAATTCTGCAACTAACAATTCCAATCTAACCCACATAATTCCACTCCACTCCACAAAACATACATCGACTCCAACCCAAAGCACATGGGTAAAAGACATTAGGCCAGATGTATCTAGCATTTTTCCGGTCACAAACGGTACAATTCGCAAAATCGGGCCGTTTGCGACCGGAAAAATGCATTTTGGTATGTATCATTCCCAAATTACGATTCAGTAGCATTTTACCGAATCGCAATTTGGAATTGCAAATACATACCGATTTGGTACTAGGAAGGGGCGAGTTTAGGACGTCCTTTCCTAATACTGAATCGCAATGGTATGCATGAATGTTTAACGACCGAAATGCGGTCACTAAACATTCACATTTTACCACCTACTTCAAGTAGGTGGTAACTCATTCGTGGGGGTCCCCAAGGAACACCTTGCCCTTTGTGGATGTGGGCACCAACATTTTTTAAGAGGAGGCAGTGGTCCTATGGACATATAAAGGAACTGCACCCGGCACTCTCCTAAAAAGTCGCTTGATCCAAAACAGTGGGGGATACTTGTACATGCAATCATGTGCTTAATGTTGATCATATATTCTTGTACTATTTTTGGAACACAGTTGGTATATATAAGTCCAGGTAATAAGCTTTTCCCAAAAAGAATACGATCCAGTTTCCATTCAAAAGTTGGTTTATTATGAAGAAACAACACCTCCAGAGAAACATCAACCAACATTTGTTTCGTCACTCTTGACTTTTTCAAGGCAGATTAGTAAAACAGTCTCTGGTGTCATATGGTCTATTCTAATAACTCGCCGCACTGTATCCACAGAAGAAACATCAACGAAACAAGAGTATCCTATTCAAGTATGAGGAAAATTATGGCCCTCCAACGTATTTAAGATAGACGGTAAACTTTCCAGTCCCTTTGTATGTGAGAGTTCATACGTGGGGCCTTCGATAAATTGTTACCGCTTTCACAGAAACGAATCGATTTGAATAAGCTTGTATATAGTAGCCGGCCGCCCTAGTGAGCGTACATGAAGGAGTCCATGCTAAGCTCCCCCACCGGTTTCGTGTACTGGTGCACGCCACCCCTGTCCTTTCGATATGGTGGACCACTGCCTGCTCTTAAAAAATGAAAAGAAAATGTTTCATTTTTCTTTTTTAAACCCAAACCATTTTCCTTTAAGGAAAACAGGCTGCATTTTTTAAAAAAAATATTGCTTTATTTAAAAGTTCTCACAGACATGGTGGTCTGCTTACCCCAGCAGGCCACCATCCTTGCGGTTTTAGCGACTCCTAATGGGTCACAAATTGTGACCTACCTCATTAATATTCATGAGGTAGGTCGATTTGCGACACACTAGGAATTGCTAAATGAAACTGTATGAGTTTCATACATTAGGAATAGTCTTGGAATAAAAATTATGTTTTCGCATTGTTTTACGTATGTTAGCATTCGCGGCGCCATTTTGTGTATAGGTGCCATTTTGTATCGTGATCGAAACTAACTCTTTGTCAATTTCGAGAAACGGCCTCTCTAGGTTATGTTTCTTCGGAGCTGAAGTTCTGCCACACTAATGAATGCACTGTTCTTATTAGCGCATACCTTTCCATTTAGATATAAGCCTTCTCCCACTTGTCTAGTGGCGGGCACAGGCAGAGTGACCTTGAATAGTAGATAGTGTGTGCCCGGCCTCAGAATCGAAACTTACTCCTTTATAATTTACTGTCCAGCTGCATCTCTCTGGAAAATTCTGTGGTGGGTGTGTTTTCATTGGTTTCGAAGTGTATTTAATGTATTGTTATGCTTGCTGTTGTCAGTCCCTCTGCAGCACTCCTTAGAGACTGGGCAGACAGGGCTCCGCTCTGAGCGTACTCTGAATAAACAGATATTGGTTTGTATTCTCTACTGCCTGACCGACTCTTCATTTGGTATGGAAGACTGAGAGGTGATCTTGTGTGACGTGGGTTACCCGAATCGGGTCACTTCCTTCAGTTGGCGCCCGAACAGGGACTCCTTTGGGTGAGTGGCCCTTCCCCTTCTGGAGACGGGGGCGGAGGTCGAGGCCATCGTCGGGTCGGACGGACGGATCAGGGATCCCTGCACATAGAGTTCCTGATACTCACAGCTGCCCCTTCTGTCCTGCCGGACAGTGCTCGCCCAGTGGTCATCCCGACTGGAGTCCTAAGCGGCAAAATCCTTGAATCTGACCATCTGGTGTGAAGAGTCGGCAGTGGAGAATAAATTCGTTTGACCTGCATATATCAGGTGAGTTTGCTTTGGTTCTTTGTGGATATGGTTCCATTTTTGGTTTGTATTTGGTGCGGTCTAAGGGTCATCTTTGGATAAGAAGTATTTGCATTTGTTTTGTTAGGCATAAACTAGTGAATGTTTGAAGATGCCTAGTGTTAGCAAATTGATTTCTTTGTGCTGCTGTTGTTGTTCTGCAGATGCTCAATTGGAAGAAGCTCACCCAGTGCCTCCAGAAGGCACTCCCAATTTTGATATGTATGTAAAGCATGGTCTTGGCCCTATTATGTTTAGGACATTATGGCACAAATATACAAGGGACAATGCCGAGTTGCAGTGGCCATTGACGGGCATGTTTGATTAACAAAAGATTGAGTATTTACAAGAACAGTTGTTTAAGAAACAAAGTAGGCAGTCTATGTTTGATTCCCTCAGAACATGGCAGAAAGTAGCTAGACATCGGCAATTGAAGGCAGAAAGAGAGGCCCGGAAAGGAAAAATGCAGACGTTGACTCAGAAGGCTGTAGCATATGATAGGGAGAAACAGGAAAAGGGTGTTGAATGTGAAGATAGGAGGTTTCGATTACATATTGATAAATAGTATGTGGTTCAGGAAGAAGATGACGCTTTTGTGGAAGAATTGTTGGATACCCAACCCCCGCCTCCATATGCCCGCAAAGAATATATCCTATTGTTCCGGTGCCCTCACAGCTGCCTGTTACAGTTGCTTCCACTGTCTCTGTCCCCGCATCCATTGTTGTTGTTTCGACAGCTATGGCTTCGGCTCCTCCTCCCCCCCTTCCTTCTGTTTCTTTGCCGTCTGTGGCAACTGTGACTGTTAGTACTCCCGCCGTACCTATTGTCTCAGCGACCCTTTCGCCAGCTCTTTCCCCCACGACACAGCCCCCAGCGATGATAGTGCCTGTTGCTTCTGTTGCTTCTTCCACTGTGATTTTTCATCCTCCAACGTTAGTAAGTAGTGGGACACCGGTGCATGGATTTGAGGACAGGGATTGGACGAAATTTAAGGAGCGCATGGGACCGTTAGTGCGATCTGATGTGGGGGATGAAGAGAAAAGGGTAATAGCTAATCAGGCTGCACAGTGGGCCCGTAACCCTATTTATAATGTAGAGGATGTCTGGGCGACTATGAACGATTTTGAGCCTTTTATACAGCAGCATGCCCTCAAATACATGTCTGCTACTCTGATTGGTCTTTGGCAATAGCACTTTGAAGTGGAGGCACCTCAAGTTTTATATGACATTAGAGATCGAGTGTATATTAGCTAGCTGGGGCCGGAACAAGTCTTTGCCAATGTTACGACAATAATAGCTTATAGGGGAAGACTGCATGAAAAAAGTCCCAGTTCGATGTCTCTGTTTCCGATGAGAGAGGTTCATCCTATATATCACCCTGAGATACCAGAGGTAACGGATGGACGAGGTAATGTTACTCGAGCGGCGGTGGCGGCCGGGTTTCAAGAGCAATGGGTTTATACTCCGTGGAAAAGAAGTAAGGTTTTATCCCTTAAAACTCATTTACCCAATCCTAGGAAAAATCCTACTGTTTATTATAAAGAACTGACTGTAGCTGCTTCCTCAACGGTGATGACTCTTGCTGATATTGAAATGTTCTTTGGTCTTCTTGTTTCGGTTGATATTTGGAGGCAGGTCCATACTCAAGATCATGTTCCGGAGTTGGGTGGTACTTGGGATCAAATTAAGGCATGGGACCAGGAAAGAAAGCCCGGTGATAAGCCTTGAGCGGAAATTTTAGCATTGCCAGGCCGCATTATTACGTATATGCATTCTCTTATTCCGCCGAGAAAGGTAGACTGGGATAAATTGTCAGCTTGTCGACAAAAGAAAAATGAGAGTGTGTCTGATTTCTTTACCCGATTCGAAGGTACATTTTTGGATTACAGTGGACAGGATTTGTCTGTTGAGGGAGGTGTTCGGTTGTTTGTCAATAGATTTGTCTCTAACTTGCTTCCTGAAATTGCGACTCGATTGCAGGCCTCTGAGAGTACTTGGTCCACTTCTTCCACCTCTGTTATTTTGAAAATGGCACAATATTATGAGCATAGGGACAATGAGGAAAAGGAGAGGACAGAGAAGAGACATAAGGATTTAAAGACGTAGGTGTTGTTATAGCAGGCTTTTAGAGGGACTGGGAGAGGACATGGTGGTCCTGCCTGACAGCTTCCACGCACTAGAAGGCAGCCAACAACTACGCCTTTGGTTCCGAATCAGTGTGCGCATTGTAAAGAGGAGGGACATTGGCGTAGCGAATGTCCTGTGCTTTTGCAGAAGGTAGCGTGCCAGAGAGGACGAGGTTCTCATGGACGGGGACGTGGAACAGGTGGGGCAGATGGGGCTCAGAATGCTGTAGCCTCACAGGGTCGTTCTGGTAATAATTACTTTGATGACCCTCATGATGGACAGTATTACCATGATGATTATGACATGGAGGAAGTGACAGGATTGTCTTACAGTTAGGACAGCCAGGGACAGAGTGAGGGACTAGTTCCGATACCTGTAGACCAGCGTGGTCCTTATTTAACAGCAGAACTGCAAGGTTCAACTAAGGAATTTTTGGTGGAAACAGGTGCGACAAAAAGTTCTGTTTCTCGAAATATGGTCCCTGGGGTGGCTCTGTCTGGCCATAATAATGTGTTAGTTAGTTTTTCTGGTGTACTGGTTGTAAGCCCCATTTCAAAACCTCTTTCGTTGTCTATTGGTCCTATCACTGTGGATTCGCCATTCTTGTTGACATCTAATTGTGGTGAAAATTGGATGGGTTTGGATTTGTTGAAGAAATTGCATTCTACCATTTATTGCTCCCCGGCAGGTGTCTATATGACAATGGGCCCAGATGTAGTACGTGCTAAACAGTGTTTGTCCAAAGATGCGCCTCTTCCTGTTGAATTTGCAGATGTTCCATCTACTTTGTGGGCGACAGGTGATACAGATGTGGGACTGCTGCAGATACCACCAGTTTCGATACAGGTTAAGAATGGTGCTATTTTGCCTCGTATCCCTCAGTATAAAATCCCACAGGCAGGAGAACGAGCTTTATTGCAAATTATTCAGGATTTGATCAAGAAGGGAGTTGTTGAGAAGACAACAGCCAATATTTGTTATAGTCCTATTCTCCCCATTCTTAAACGGACGCCTTCAGGTTCTTCTGATGATCAAGGAGATGTCTATTGTTTTGTGATTGATTTGCGCGAGGTTAATAAAATAGTGGTTCCCCAGTTTCGAGTGATCCCTGACATTACTACTCTTTTGAACAATTATTCCTTCTACTGCTAAATTCTTCTCTGTCATTGACTTGAAAAATGCTTTCTTTAGTATTCCTATTCATCCGGATAGCAGGTACTTGTTCGGGTTTACACTAGCTGGCAGGAGCTTTAGGTTCTGTCATGCTCCTCAAGGCTATACTGAAAGTCCAAGTATTTATAGTCAAGCTTTAAAGGTAGGTAATGTATTGGTGCAGTATGTTGATGACTTGCTCATCGCTTCTGACACAGAACAAGGTTGCAAAGACAGTACAGTTAAATTGTTGTTGCATTTGGCCCAACACGGACATAAGGTGTCTCTTTCTAAATTTCAATATTGTCGACAGGAGGTCACCTATTTAGGTCACCTACTGTCGAAGGAGGATAGGAGATTGACTCCTGAGCGCATCAGTATCATTGTTAAAATGCCCGTTCCACAAACCCAGAAAGATGTGTGCGCTTTTATAGGTATCACTTCCTATTGTCGCCAGTGGATACCTAACTACTCGCTACTAATCAAACCCTTGCTTGCACTAACCATTAAAGACGTGCATGAGCCCCTGCCTTAGACGCCTGAATGTCACCAGTCTTTTGAGCAATTAAAAACTGCACTTTGTTCAGCCCCGGTACTTGGCACCCCTGATTCCAACAAATCGTTTGTATTGCTCGTCCATGAGATGGCTGGCTGAGTGCTTTCTGTTTTAACACAAAACTTTGGAGATAAGCAACGGCCGTGTGCTTATTTCTCTGCCGTTCTTGACTCTGTCGCAAGAGCCCTCCCGAGCTGTCTAAGAGCGGTCGCGGCTGTGGCTGTTTCGATCAGACAATCGGCTGGACTCGTACTTGATACTGATCTCACAGTTATGGTACCCCATGCTGTGGACACGCTTCTGAATAAGACTAAGACAAAGCACCTCACCAGTGCACGTCTGACTGGCTATGAATTAACCTTGTTTGCCAAACACATCACAATTAAAAGATGTGCTACTCTGAATCCAGCCACGTTACTGCCCCTTCCTTCTGAGAATGATGAGATTGATAAACATGATTGTATCTTCCGGACGGAAGAAGAGATGAAGGGATGGGTACACCTGACTGATGTCCCTTATCTGACCAACAAGGGGAACTATATGTCGATGGCTCTTGTTTTAAATTATCAGATGGCACTACAACTGCTGCGTATGCTATCACCACGCTGCATACAGTGGTTGAGACATCACGAGTTCCCTATCAATCGGCCCAAGCTGCGGAGCTTGTTGCCTTGTTAAGAGCTTGTGAATTGAGTGAGGGACTGGTTGTCAATATCTATACTGACAGCCAGTACGCCTTTGGAGTCGCCCATAATTGTGGGCGACTCTGGGCTGAGAGAGGGTTCCTTACTTCGCATGGCGCCAAGATTCAGCATGGGCACCTTATATTGAGGCTTTTGTCTGCTTTGACACTCCCTCAGAAAGTGGCCATAGTAAAGTGTAGCGCTCACTGGAAAGTTACTGATGATGTGGGTAGGGGAAATGCGTTTGCAGATCAGACAGCTAAGGAAACAGCTCGGGCAAAAATGAAAAGAATGTTTGTAGCAGGTCCCGCTAGGTGGGTGCCTGAAGTTACCATGTTTGAGGATACACTTGAAAATGTGAAAGAGATACAAAGTAAGGCCACAATAGAAGAATTAGCACTGTGGCAAGAAAGTACAGCACAATTGAACGATGAGGTATGTTGGATTGACAAGTCAGGGAAGCAGAGATGGATGTTGCCAGATGCATATGTTCTCCCTGTAGTCACAATGGCCCATGGCCCAGCCCATATTAGTGCTAAGGGTATTTGCAAGTTGTTAGACCCTGTATGGCAGAAGGATAACATTTCTAAGACAGCAGCACATTTAGTGAAATATTGCATGGTGTGCATGATGCACAATCCTGAAAAAGGTACCCCTACCCCACCCGGTAACTTTGCACCACCCACTTTCCCTTTTGCAGACCTTCAGATGGATTTCATAGAATTAGATCGGTGCAATAATTTTGGTGGTTGTCTGTGCTTTTAGTAAATGGGTTGAGGCTTATCCCACTAAAGACAATACAGCCGTTACGACTGCAAAGGTACTCCTGAAGGAGTTCTTTCCTCGTTTTGGCTTGCCCAGTTTGATTTGGAGTGATAACGGAAGTCATTTTAATGCCAAGGTCATTCAGTTAATTTGTGATGGTTTGCACATAAAGCAGAAGTTTCATGCCGCTAACCACCCGCAGTCAGCAGGTTTGGTTGAGAAGTACAATGGTACTCTCAAACTGAAATTGGCAAAGATTCAGGAGACAACAGGGTTACAGTGGCCAGATGCTTTACCATTAGATCTTTTGTCGACAACAACAACAGCACATTCTAGGACAGGATTGTCACTGTACGAGGTCATGTTTGGACGCCCGGCAAATGTCTGGAGCGTCCCACGTCTTCAGCGGTTTACTGATATTGAGTATCCATTGTTGATCGATTACCTTTGCCAGTTAACTGAAAATTTGCGTTCTATTCACCAATAGGTCCGGGAAGCCCTGCCAGCTACGCCAGAGGGGCCCGGACACGATATTCAGCCTGGTGACTTTGTGCTTGTTTGTAATTTTCAGCGAAAGAAGAGTTTGGAGCAGCAGTGGAAGGGGCCAAAGCAGGTCCTCCTGGCTACACGTACAGCAGTCAAGATTGATGGTCGAAAGAACTGGGTCCATGCGACTCATTGTCGCAGGATACCTCTACCTTTGCCCTATGATCAGCGGGTGAGGGATGGAGTAGGAGATTCTGAGTGCGAGACTGTGCCTCAGTTTGTCACCTTCAGTGACGCCAGGCTGACCTGGACCAAAACGGATGAGTAAAATGATGAAGTGCTAAATGCAGCAGTACCTCCGGAAATACGGGCAATCCAGGAGCCCCTTTTCACTGGTCCCTCTGTGCCTGGAGTTACAAGGTATAATTTGCGCCCTCGGCTGAGGAACAGTGCACCAAAGGAGAAGTCAGCTTAGTTAGAGATGGACTCTGTAAGTTAGGGTGTGCTTTGCTATAGTACCAACGGAGCTGCTAGTTTAGGGTGAGGTGAGATTTGTGCACTCTTTGAACATTGGACAGGATAGATTGAAATTATCCCCCTGGGGGGGTACCTTATCCTGGTCGACGAGGGAACCTGAGCTTAGCACAGAGCAAGCTCCACCGCCGGTGCTCAAGAAAGCCAACATTTTGATGAACAATAGGAACCTGTACCAGTGAGGCTCTGACGGACACTGGGAACTTGTATCATTTTCTTGCTGGCATTTTGGCCCCATTTCCCCTTTGCTTTATCGTTTACTATGCATCCCTTTGGCAGGATGGTTGCTGACGAAGAGCAGCCAGTGATTCCCTCTGTTCATATACGTATATTTTGGTCTACAAAGAAAAATGTATTGTGTGTTGTTCTTGTGATATTACTGCTGTTGATTCTGGATGGGGTGTCCTGGGTTTTGGAATGTGATCAGGATGCACCGCCATGTACTAAACATAAGGTTGTTTCTAAAATGCGCACCAAAAGGACAGCCCTGAGTAATGTTTTTCGAGACACACATAAAAGATTTTTTGGAGAAGGTACAGCTTGTTATCCCACTGAATCTGTTACAAGTTTATGGACTGCTTACCCATTATCACTGGTCAATTATACGTATATCCGCCCAGCCCAATTCGTAGAGGTAAGGGGTGAGTTTGGAATGGGGTATCCTGGTCCTTGTTTATATTACAGGAAGCCACGAGGAAAGGGATATCCGGGTTGTGACAATAATACATATTGTGATAATCTGTATATGAGAGAACAGAACATTACCTTAGCGGGCTGGCATTACCAAGATCTAACAGTTACCCGGAAAGCTGGATATTATCCCGCATGTTGTCCGATAGTAAACAGTACTGACGCATTTTTGTATGTCAATTGTTCTGGAATAATAATGTTCAAAAATACGATGTCTTTAGTGAAAAATAAGGATCCGAGTACTTTTGGAATGAACACCAGATATGCTCCTGTAGATTATCAAGGTAAACTTTATGCACACCCAGAATTTTATTTCTTGTCTAATGGTACTTATTCAAATGTTCATAATGGTACAGATGATGTTACTCTAGGGATGGTGCTCCCTTTAGGTGTGCCTTGTAAGTACAGTAAGCCAAATATACGGTGGGTAAAAAGAACGTTGACTGCAGAGTTCTGTGATAGAGTGACAGATTTGGAACTCAATAATTGTAGTAATGGTATCACCTTTGGATATATTCTCTCCTCCATTATTACCTTTGGTGATACTGCTATGGCCAGAGGCGAAAAAGCTAGAGAATATTTTGGATGTAAGCTACAGATACTGTCTAACTCCACAGTAGCAGCTTCGCGTGACATCACCACTCAATTAGAAAGTAAGCGAATATACTCCGAGCAGCCTAGATATGCTGTTGATTTCATCCTAGCTAAGAGCGGTGGTGTGTGCGCAGTAGTAGGAGACCAGTGTGTAGTTGGGATAACTAATATGGAAAAAAATATTACCCAACACATTTTAGACATTCTAGAAAACGTGAAAGGACTGGAGAGTGTGAACTGGAGTTGGTCATTGTTTGGTGGATGGGGTTGGATCCTTGAAAAGGTGATCTATTTCATTGTGATTTTGGTTTCTTGCTGTGTTTTAGTCCAGTGTCTTTCCTTATGTTACTCTTATTGCACCACCCTTCTTACCTCTAAGAGAATATCGATTCATGATACTAATGCAACAATTATGATTCAAAAGGAAGTCGAAGACCTCATGCAAATATATGAGGGTATTTTCGAGACTTTTTCCCTCCTTACTGTTTCCCTTACAGAAGCTGAGAATATGGAGTGCTCCTAAGAATGTATTCGTGATTTTTTGAATTATATGTCTTTTTCGAATCACTGACAAAATATCGATGGACAAAATATCGTGTTCCCAAAATATCGGGACATAAATATCGGTGTCAAAAATATCGACATCCTATCTACATAATGGTAAGTACTAAAATATCCAAAAAAATATATAGTTGTTGAAAATATCGAAGTTAAAAATATCGTTTTTTTTAAATGTATAAAAAATAATGTAAAATAAAATAATACATATAACTTAAAATAAAATATTTAGAATTATTTTTTTTAACAATTATAAGTAATAAATGTAATGTAAAAATAAATTAAACATACATATATAAAATGTAATATATATATTTACTTAATAATATTTACTAAATAATTATTTTAATAAATTATAAAATGTTAGAAATATATCAAAAATTATAAATACATATATATATATATACATACACCTGTAACATAAAACACCCAAACAAAATATATATATTATAAATTAAATTATTAAAATATTTATTAATTTTTAAAACTACATTTTACACTACATTAACTGCAACAGTAGGGAAAGTGTTGGATAGCGGAGGGGAATAAATTACTATTCCCACTCCAGCAAGTGCAACAGCAGGGTCAGTGTTGGATAGTGGAGGGGAATAAATTACTATTCCCACTCCAATAAATGCAACGTTAGAGAAAGTGTTGGATAGCATAGGGGTAAAAATTACTATTCCCACTCCAGCAAGTGCAACAGTAAGGAAAGTGTTGGATAGCGAAGGGAAATAATTTACTATTCCCACTCCAGTGAGTGCAACAGTAGGGAAAGTGTTGGATAGGGGAGGGGTAAAAATTACTATTCCCACTCCAGCGAGTGCAACAGTAGGGAAAGTGTTGGATAGCGGAGGGGAATAATTTACTATTCCCACTCCAGCAAGTGCAACAGCAGGGAAAGGGTTGGATAGCGGAGGGGTAAAAATTACTATTCCCACTCCAGCGAGTGCAACAGTAGGGAAAGTGTTGGATAGCATAGGGGTAAAAATTACTATTCCCACTCCAGCAAGTGCAACAGTAGGGAAAGTGTTGGATAGCGAAGGGAAATAATTTACTATTCCCACTCCAGTGAGTGCAACAGTAGGGAAAGTGTTGGATAGCAGAGGGGTAAAAATTACTATTCCCACTCCAGCGGGTGCAACAGTAGGGAAAGTATTGGATAGCGGAGGGGAATAATTTACTATTCCCATTCCAGCAAGTGCAACAGCAGGGAAAGTGTTGGCTAGAGGAGGGGCAAAAATTACTATTACCACTCCAGCGAGTGCAACAGTAGGGAAAGTGTTGGATAGCGTAGGGGTAAAAATTACTATTCCCACTCCAGCGAGTGCAACAGTAGGAAAGTGTTGGATAGCGTAGGGGTAAAAAGTACTATTCCCACTCCAGCAAGTGCAACAGTAGGGAAAGTGTTGGATAGCGGAGGGGAATAATTTACTATTCCCACTCCTGCAAGTGCAAGAGTAGGGAAAGTGTTGGATAGCGGAGGGGTAGAAATTACTATTCCCACTCCAGTGAGTGCAACAGTAGGGAAAGTGTTGGATAGCGGAGGGGAATAAATTACTATTCCCACTCCAGCAAGTGCAACAGTAGGGAAACTGTTGGATAGCGGAGGGGTAAAAATGACTGTTCCCACTCCAGCGAGTGCAACAGTAGGGAAAGTGTTGGATAGCGGAGGGAAATAATTTACTATTCCCACTCCAGCAAGTGCAACAGTAGGGAAGGTGTTGGATAGCGGATGGGTAAAAATTACTATTCCCACTCCAGCAAGTGCAACAGTAGGGAAGGTGTTGGATAGCGGAGGGGTGAAAATTACTATTCCCACTCCAGCGAGTTCAACAGTAGTGAAAGTGTTGGATAGGGGAGGGGAATAAATTACTATTCCCACTCCAATGAATGCAATAGTAGGGAAAGTGTTGGCTAGCGGAAGGGATAAAACCAAAGATTACAGCTATTGAACCAAAAACCACAAACAAAATAAAAACAAAACAATTACCAAAAATATTTATAAATTAATAAATGAATATTAATGATCAACTATTGATTAATTTATTTAAACTAAATTACTTTCTACCCTCTACCCCAATAAACACCAAAACACACACCTAAAAATATTTACACAATTTCCATAACCAATTTTGCATTAATAAATTAATAACAATTAACAACAAATCATTAATTAATTAAAATTAAATTCTTCCCAACATTTACAACTATAAACCCCACAACTCACACATCAAAATTATTCCACACTTACCATATTCAATTTTTAATTAATTAATTAGCATTAATTAACAAATAATTAATTAATTCAAATAATTTACCTACCACCATATTCCCCTATAAATAACACCACCAATGTTCTAAAACATGACACAATTATCATAATTAACTAACAATTAATTAATTAATAACAATTAACAAACAAAATAAAAACAATTATTAATAAATTAATTTATACAATAAACACTATAAAATAACATTAAATAAATATTATTTTAAAAATACTAAAAAATGTATTTAAATTAAATTACTTCCCACCCTACTCCCCTATCAACCCACAACCCGCTCCTAAAAAAATGACACAATTAACAAAATTACCAATTAATTAATAATTAAGAAATCATTAATAATTAAAAATAAAATTATTACCACATTTAACAATAAAAAATAATAAATACATACATATTATATTAATAAAAAATATTAATTAATTATAATTAAATTACTTGCCACCCTACTCCCCTATCAACCCACAACCCGCTACTAAAAAAATTACACAATTAACACAATTACCAATTAATTAATAATAATTAACAACCAATTAATAAATAATTAATTACAAACAAATAACAATATAAAATATTAAATACATAAATATTAATTAATAAACATTAGTAATTAATTAATTATAATTAAATTACTTTCCACCCTATTCCCCTATAAACCCACAACCCGCTACGGAACTAAAACGCAAAATGTCATTAAAATACAATTAATAACTTCCAAAAATTAATATTAATAAATTTATTATAATTAAATTACTTCCTACCCTATTCCCCTATAAACCCACAATCCGCTACGGAACTAAAACGCAAAATTTACTTAAAATAAAATTAATATCTTCTAAAAATTGAATACATATATTAAAAAACAAATGCAATACTTAGACAAAAAAATAGAACACATACATTTAAAATACATACTAAAATACATAACACTAACTAAAAAAATTATATTTTTAACAACTATATTTTTGCTAACGATATTAATGACTTCGATATTGTTAAAAACTATATTACTTACCTTAGACTCGATATTCTGTACCACGATATTCTGACAGTCGATATTTTTTATCCCGATATTTTGCACTCGATATTAGTGCAAGTCGGGAATAACAACTCGATATTCTGACTGTTTACAGTCTTTTTCATTATTACACAAAATTACTTAGCTCATGCTAAAAGGAGGGTCTGTTGGAATAAAAATTATGTTTTTGCATTGTTTTACGTATGTTAGCATTCGCGGCGCCATTTTGTGTATAGGCGCCATTTTGTATCGTGATCGAAACTAATTCTTTGTCATTTTCGAGAAACGGCCTTCTCTAGGTTATGATTCTTTGGAACTGAAGTTCTGCCACACTAATGAATGCACTGTTCTTATTAGCGCATACCTTTCCTTTTAGATGTAAGCCTTCTCCTACTTGTCTAGTGGCGGGCACAGGCAGAGCAGTCGCGGTCGGTGTAGGTGTGCCGGCCGGGCGGTGACGTGGGGCGGGGGTGGGGCAGGGTGGGGCAGGGTGGGGGGTAGCAAAGTATGGATTATGGACCTATACAGGTAAGTAAACATTTAAATCAATAAAACGAATTTCGTTGGGCGCACTGCATCGCCAAATGCGATGCAGTGCGCGCAACGAAATTCGTTTTATTGATTTAAATGTTTACTTACCTGTATAGGTCCATAATCCATACTTTGCTACCCCCCACCCTGCCCCACCCCCGCCCCACGTCACCGCCCGGCCGGCACACCTACACCGACCGCGACTGAGGCAGAGTGACCTTGAATAGTAGATAGTGTGTGCTGGGCCTCAGAATCGAAACATAGGGGCTTATTACGATAGCGGTCGGATTTGATCCGGCCGCCACCGTAACGATGATTGGGTCCGACCGCCATGCGTGCGGCGGTCCCGTCCATGCAATTATAAGGTGACCGCTACCACTGCGGTCGGATTCCGCACCTTTATCATTGTGGCGGGCGGTGCTGACAGCTGCACCGCTGCGATGCATAAAGGAGCATGTTGTGCATTTCACTGCACTACGTGGCAGGCACTACACTGTGCCTGCCACTTGACCATGGGTACCCCCCCAGTGCACCCCCACCCCACCCCAACACAAGGGGGGCCTGCAACGGGCCCCCGGAGACATTCACTGCCTGCCTTTCAAAGGCGGTTCAACCGCTGCGGAAAGGCTGGCTACCGCCGGCATCATAATCGTGCCGGCGGAGCCTGCCAGTCACCGCCGCCATTATAAGCCCGATGAACGTTCCGCCGGACAATCGTTTCGATTGCTACCGGCGGAAAAGCGGCGGACGGTCTTTCCGTCTGCCGCGGTACCCACCGCCATCGTAATATGGTGGGGGGTTTATCGCGTTACGATGCCGGAGCGGTCTCCACCACCGGCCCGGCGGTGACGAACCGCCCGACATCGTAAAAAGCCCCTTACTCCTTTATAATTTACTGTCCAGCTGCATCTCTCTGGAAAATTCCATGATGGGTGTGTTTTCATTGGTTTCGAAGTGTATTTCATGTATCGTTATGCTTGCTGATGTGAGTCCCTCTGCAGCACTCCTTGGAGACTCGGCAGACAGGGCTCCGCTCTGAGCGTACTCTGAATAAACAGATATTGGTTTGTATTCTCTACTGTCTGACCGACTCTTCATTTGGTATGGAAGGCTGAGAGGTGGTCTTGTGTGACCCGGATGACCCGAATCGGGTCACTTCCTTCAGTAGCGATTAGCTAATTGGGATCCGCAGAGAATTGCAATTAGGTAACCGCTATTCCCAATATTGATACATCCGGCCCTTTGTCATTTACAACACTAATAGCTCTAACTCTCGCAATTGTGAGACCTATTGGCATTGACAAAGATTTTTTTTTTTTAAATAAAAAAAGTTTACACTGGCCCTGCACTATGCAAAAAATGAAGATGGTGCTCGAAGGGAGCTCACAGGAAAAAAACATGATGACCCAATGTAATTGTCTTATTACATGGTAAAGCGTGTGGGTCCGGGGAAATTTAAAGGGAAGAAAGATGCTTGAGAAGGGGTGCTCAAAGTGAGGCGGGGCTTCACTAGTGCACTAAGTAAGGAATGGGATGAGGCAATGACAAGTTAGATACTGCATAACCATTGGTCACATCTGTTTCCAGATTTGTTCCCCAAAGAAGAGTTGCAAACGACATGCAAGTACATGTGCAGCAATTCATGCAGAAAGGAGACACATACCTTATTTCCTAACTTTTTAGAACCCGGGCCGGATAGGCGAAGCCGGACCCGATGGGGGCCCGGGTAAAACGCCGTCCGGAGGCGGGAGGCCCTCCCCCACCCCCCATTTGCATGCCGGCTAGGCCGGTGGGGGCCAGGGTTGGCCCCCCTCAAATGAGGCGAGCCCCCCCCAATCAGGGGGCGAGCTAGGTAGGGCGAGGGGGGATAAAGTGGGCCAACGGCCCAAGTGAACACATACACCGCCCCCTCGCAAGAAGGAATGAGAAGAATTAAATCAAGCTTTCTAAACTCTTTTCCTGAAGATCTGTCTCTTAGCATTTAAAAGATTGTAAGCTGTTGGGGGCCGTCATTTCAGGCGTGCAGAACCTGCTCTGCCTTAGCAACACCATTTTGTTCCTTTTGTACTACTGTAAAGCAATAAGGGGAGTCTACTTCTGCAGGATTTTTTGCTAGTTATTCTAGCTCATCGCAAGTAGTACGGACGGTTGCAAGACGTGTACCAAGCAGTTTTCAGGAGTAAATAAGGCAGTGGGTTAGCTTATCAGAGAGCCTGGATAGCTCAGAAGGTAGAGCCTCAGACTTTTAATCTGAGGGCCCAGGGTTCAAGTCCCTGTTCAGGCGGTTTGGCTAAAGAAAAGGTTCTTTAATTGCCTACTATTCCTACAGGCAACCGCAAAGTATTGGGTAGAGCAATTTAATGCCCCAGCCAGTGAGCATGGGGTAGCAAAACGGTTTCACTCCGTTGATGATGAGAAACCCCAACCACGGGGATACAATTTAATTCTGAGGTATGGCTTCGGTAGGCAGAGCACCCGGAAACTATACTGGCAAGCAGCATGGATGGCTGGTGACTATAACACCTTGGAGTCTCCTTTCTCATGTAACATTACCTATATTCGAGTTAAACACGATGAGCTATTGTCCTCGGTGTAATGTGGTGTAAGGTGCACGGGCACCCTATAGTCGTGTGAAGGGGAAAGTCTGACGTATGATGGCTCCACATGTCAGCCAGGGACGATTAACCTGGTTGGTTACTTTCAATTGACAGAAGCATGTAAATGACTTCACTTTTGCCCACTACCAACAGAGATCTCTTGAGTATAGTGTCCTATCTCAGTAAAGGAAAACCAGTGAAAAAGGCAGTTCTGGGAGGCGCTAGTCTAACATGCATTGTTGTCCAAAGTGCTTGTACAGCAAGGGATGTGGAAGCATTGGGGAAAAAAGGCTGCTTCAGCTGCCGGACATGATGTATTACAGATATGTCCATTTGCTTTTCAATGGTCATGTTCTTTTAGCTAGCGGGACCGCTGATAACTGCCCCTTAAGTTGCCACTGGTGATGTAAAATGCTAAGCAACAAATGGAAATTGCCAGTGATAGAATCACAGCTCATTAAATAGGTAGCTGTTCCAGGAAGAACCCATCCCTAACTGTCACGGAGCTGCAGCATTAAAAAGGATAGGTTACATACAGTAACAGCGCAGCTTGCACCACCAATGGACAGTGCCAGCGCGGTCAAATACAGGGCCACATTGCTACCAACATCACAACACTACAAGGTTACATTCTAGGGTAACAACACCCCCAAAGGCTATAGGTAGGGAGTGGGTAACGTAATAACCTGATGTATAGACTCTGGGGCTCGGTTACCAGGCTCCCACCGGTGAAGCTGGCTAACAAACCGAGGGATGCTTAGCCTAATGAGGTAAACAGGAATGGCAAATCTAGCCCAGTGCAGGTTCCTGTAGCAAAACCCACTTGGCCCGCTGGGGCGTGCAGGGCGGCGACAGGTTATGGCAGCAATCTCAGTACATAAGGCCCCTGTTACGGCCCAAGTGAACACATACACCCCCCCCCCTCGCAAGAAGGAAGGAGAAGAATCCCACCCACACCTAAGATACGGGCGTCGCAGCCGCAAGGGTAGAGGGGAGGCGGAACAAACACAAGAAAGTTAGTAAAATGAGAAAATTTACTAGAAGGTAGATGGAAGGCTCTCACAGTGTCCTTGGGATGCCTCACGGCAGGGGCACTGAGGGAGCCAAGGGGCGGCGTGCCGCCATAGAAAGAGTAGATGTGATGCTCCTGCAGGACCCTTGGGATGCCTCATGGCAGGGGTACCGAGGGAGAAGATGGCAAGGACTCAGCCTTAGGAAAGGTAGAGTAGATGCTCAAGTAAGGTCCTTGCGATGCCACACGGCAGGGACCCCTGGGAGAAGGGAGGGCCCACAAAAGGGTTACAGGGCGAGCGGGACGGCACTTGCAGCCCGGGCAGGTCCAGACGGACACCCTCCAAATCGGTAGCAAACTGAAGCCTAGACCCGTGAATCGGAAGCCCAGAAAAAGGGGCCCCTCCCCTCCCAGGATATTGAGGAGGCTGGGTTCATAATGCAAGAGAAAAGCTTAAAGAGCAATAGATGTAAAATATATAACATGGACAATAAATGTGGATATGACCATGAACAGTTGAAATGTATAAAGTTATGTTGATGAATAAACTGCGACCTTTTCAGGAACCAAAGAACGTTGTCAGTGGTGATTTAAGGTAAAAGCGCGCAGTTGGTGAAAACGGGCAAAGGGAGCGGGCGGGACGACTCGCCGCCTGGAGGGGGTTAGAACCCGGGCCGGGTAGGCGAAGCCAGACCCAATGGGGGCCCGGGTAAAACGCCGTCCGGAGGCGGGACGCCCTCCCCCGCCCCCCATTTGCATGCCGGCTAGGCCGGCGGGGGCCAGGATTGACCCCCCTCAAACGAGGCGAGCCCCCCCCAATCAGGGGGCGAGCTAGGTAGGGCGATCGGGGGATAAAAGGGGGCCTATGGCCCAAGTGAACACATACACCCCCCCCTCGCAAGAAGGAAGGAGAAGAATCCCACCCACCCACACCTAAGATACGGGCGTCGCAGCCGCAAGGGTAGAGGGGAGGCGGAACAAACACAAGAAAGTTAGTAAAAAGAGAAAATTTACTAGAAGGTAGATGGAAGGCTCTCACAGTGTCCTTGGGATGCCTCACGGCAGGGGCACTGAGGGAGCCAAGGGGCGGCGTGCCGCCATAGAAAGAGTAGATGTGATGCTCCCGCAGGACCATTGGGATGCCTCACGGCAGGGATACCGAGGGAGAAGATGGCAAGGACTCAGCCTCAGGAAAGGTAGAGTAGATGCTCAAGTAAGGTCCTTGGGATGCCACACTGCAGGGACCCCTGGGAGAAGGGAGGGCCCACGAAAGGGTTACAGGGCGAGCGGGACGGCACTTGCAGACCGGGCAGGTCCAGACGGACACGCTCCAAATCGGTAGCAAGCTGAAGCCTAGACCCGTGAATCGGAAGCCCAGAAAAAGGGGCCCCTCCCCTCCCAGGATATTGAGGAGGCTGGGTCCATAATGCAAGAGAAAAACTTAAAGAGCAATAGATGTAAAATATATAACATGGATAATAAATGTGGATATGACCATGAACAGTTGAAATGTATAAAGTTATGTTGATGAATAAACTGCGACCTTTTCAGGCACCAAAGAACGTTGTCAGTGGTGATTTAAGGTAAAAGCGCGCAGTTGGTGAAAACGGGCAAGGGGAGCGGGCGGGACGACTCGCCGCCTGGAGGGGGTTAGAACCCGGGCCGGGTAGGCGAAGCCAGACCCGATGGGGGCCCGGGTAAAACGCCGTCCGGAGGCGGGAGGCCCTCCCCTGCCCCCCATTTGCATGCCGGCTAGGCCGGCGGGGGCCAGGATTGGCCCCCCTCAAACGAGGCGAGCCCCCCCAATCAGGGGGCAAGCTAGGTAGGGCGATCGGGGGATAAAAGGGGGCCAATGGCCCAAGTGAACACATACACCCCCCCCTCGCAAGAAGGAAGGAGAAGAATCCCACCCACCCACACCTAAGATACGGGCGTCGCAGCCGCAAGGGTAGAGGGGAGGCGAAACAAACACAAGAAAGTTAGTAAAAAGAGAAAATTTACTAGAAGGTAGATGGAAGGCTCTCACAGTGTCCTTGGGATGCCTCACGGCAGGGGCACTGAAGGAGCCAAGGGGCGGCGTGCCGCCATAGAAAGAGTAGATGTGATGCTCCCGCAGGACCCTTGGGATGCCTCACGGCAGGGGTACCGAGGGAGAAGATGGCAAGGACTCAGCCTCAGGAAAGGTAGAGTAGATGCTCAAGTAAGGTCCTTGGGATGCCACACGGCAGGGACCCCTGGGAGAAGGGAGGGCCCACGAAAGGGTTACAGGGCGAGCGGGACGGCACTTGCAGACCGGGCAGGTCCAGACGGACACCCACCAAATCGGTAGCAAGCTGAAGCCTAGACCCATGAATCGGAAGCCCAGAAAAAGGGGCCTCTCCCAGGATATTGAGGAGGCTGGGTCCATAATGCAAGAGAAAAGCTTAAAGAGCAATAGATGTAAAATATATAACATGGACAATAAATGTGGATATGACCATGAACAGTTGAAATGTATAAAGTTATGTTGATGAATAAACTGCGACCTTTTCAGGCACCAAAGAACGTTGTCAGTGGTGATTTAAGGTAAAAGCGCGCAGTTGGTGAAAACGGGCAAGGGGAGCGGGCGGGACTACTCACCGCCTGGAGTGGGTTTGTGTGTGTGATTTTTACAATACATGCACTGCATATGAAGTTGCTTAGAAAGAATCTTCAATTTTGATATTGTATGCTTGCAAATAATGGATTCCTTTGCACTGTTAGCTCCAATTTCTGCACGATTCTGCTAGGTCCATACGGGTGCAAATTGGATGTTGGAGTAAATGCAAGGGCCCACATTTACACTGTATGTCACTGTACACTCTTCTTACACCCATTGTTTCATCAAAATGTTTACACTCATTTAGAATGTACATTTGCATTACGTGCATCTTCCTAGTGCACATTACACGCACATATATGGCATGTTCACACACCAAAATTGCACTTCTTTTATTTTGTCAATCATGCATCCATTTTAGCTAAAGCCTATTTATGCCATAAAAGAAGTTTTGTGATTCGGCCCCAAGTTTATGGATTTGAAGTCTGAATTTAAATAGTATTCTTGCCCATAACAATGTTATTTCTTCGTTTCCATTTTTGCATCTACCTTATCACAATGTAAAGCAGATTTAATAGAAATGTTTGAATAATAATAATCCATGGAAGGAGTGGAAATGAAAAGTATGTTTCAAAACTAAAAAATAACAACACCCAGAGACCACTTTGCTCTAACATGGCGTAGAGTACAAGACTAAATGCTTAATTTGGCTTTCCATAAATAATAAATGTGTCTGATGTGATGCAAGTGAAGCCATCTGCAATCCTAAAACACCAGCACATTCTCAAAGGAAATGTTTTGATATTTCTCTGTGGAGAACGGCATCTTTGTTAATTAGATGCAATGCTCCCAGATATCTGGCACCACTTCCTTCGCGTTCCCCGTGGTAATTAAGAAGAGCGCATAAACATTGTGAATAGACCACGCCGAAAGAGTTCTCTCTGAAATCATGCGTATAGTAGCACAGCAGTAGATATGCATTATGTAGCTCGCGCCCGCAGGGGCATGGTTCGCGGAATCGGGCATCACAAAATGTTTATTTTTTAGCACTTGGGAGAATGTGCCAAAAACCAAGGGGCTTATTTACAAGCCCCTTGCGCCACTTTTACGTCACTTTTAAACATGGGAAAAGTGACGCAAAAGTGGCGCAAGGGCCTTGTAAATCTGCCCACAAGTGCGTATGGTTTCTTGTGAGAAACACAAACCACGTAGCAGAGAAAAAAACACGTGTCACATTACTTTCGAACACGTTTTGTACTTAGCGTTTATGCAGGGCTGGGACACGTGGTTAGGTTATTGTGTTGCCTTTCTTTTTCTTGGCTTTAAAAAAATACTGCACTTACTAAAGTAAAGAAAGGTTGCTCTGGCAATGGGACAGTATTACTCGCACATGCCAAAGATCTATATTTGTGATCTCTCTTGGGGGCATATTATCAAGGGCTGGCGATATAATTATCGCCGCTTTAGCGTCCGTTTTCGGGCGAAAAGCGGCGATAATTATATCGCAATATCATCAAGGACACGCTAGCGCGTGTTTCCTTGATGTAGAGCCCGCTTTTCACAGCCTCGCCTTGCATCGCTAATGAGATGCAAAGAAGGCGTGGCTGTGAAAACAACACAAGTTAATATCGCGAAGGCAGCTTCGCGATATTAACAAGGAGGTGCAGCGATAAAAGAAATCGTGCTACCTCAGCTTTAACTCAGGAATTTAACGTCTGTTAAATTCCTGACTTAAGCATACTTTACATGAGAGATGGATTCTGCTGATACGACCACAGGGTCGTATCAGCAAGGCTATCGCCGTTTTCCATGGAACATCGCTGGAAAACCAGCGATGTTCCATGGAAAACGAGCTATCGCAGGAATAATTATCGCCATTGCGCTATGCGTTGTTAATACAGCGCTAGCATGGCGATAATTATCTGCGGTAGCCGGCGATAACTGTTCTCACGCTGTGAACCGGCCAGCGATAATTATCGCTGGCCGTTGATAATATGCCCCGAAGTTTCTACAGCAGGGTGAATGTCTGTTTCGTGAGGTTGTGGCGCTGCTGCT
This sequence comes from Calotriton arnoldi, assembly GCA_963921515.1. Taxonomy (NCBI): domain Eukaryota; kingdom Metazoa; phylum Chordata; class Amphibia; order Caudata; family Salamandridae; genus Calotriton; species Calotriton arnoldi. Next base: position 2,684,707 of record CAWUFW010001405.1, on the reverse strand, counting down.
CTGCACAAGGAAGTGGCGCTTGAGCCTCTGTTTATTTGGGCACATTTATGTATTTGAAGATGAGATTTGCTTCTGACCTTCTGGTTAGGTAGAAGAAGAGCAGGGGCTTAGCTAGGGAGCCTTTGGACCACAATATAAGTAAGCTTGGAAAATGGGCTCTCATCGCAGTGACTGAGTAGTAAAAGACAGTCCTAAATGGAATGCAGTGGGCCCTTCACAATCCTAGTCCCCAGTGTCACTGCACCTGCTGCATTATTGATAGATACACCTCCCCAGAGAGGGGTCAGATTCCTGCAAGGGTTTGCCACAAACTAGCATGTGTGCATGGCTTGAATACAGAAGCTGTTCAGAACTAATCTGAGCATGATCATTTGGGTAGGTGTCCTCTGAATCACACATTCCAAAATAAGTTTTACATTATGATACTGGCATCTGTATAGCGCTCTGTTTGCCGTTAGCAAGGCTTCGCAGCACTGCGGGGGTTGCCTGAGCACGAGATTCAGGCGTTTCCATGGCAGGCCGTAGTCCAGAGTCAGCCTGTGATGGTATGCTCCGAATACTGTGGATCGGTGACAGTATCACATGCTGTCGTTAGAGGTGGGCAACCCACTGATGGCTCGAGCCAGACCCTCAAGCCGAAAGCAAGCCAAGCCTTCATGTGGCTCCTGCTGGCTGCCTCGCACTCACCTCATGCGCCAACTGTCAGTCAAACATTAATCTTTTATGTAAAACAGGACCGAGAAAGAGATTCCCACCTGGTGACTGAAATGCACAATGTAAAACCCTAAATCTGGGATCAAACCAGATCTCTCCTCTTGACCAAACTGTGTGATCCTAAGCAATTTCTTTATTTTACTGTGCATTATTTTCTTTCATTGTCACTTATGAGAACAGCTTGAAATACAAGAGTTCAACTTGGCGCTGTACAAAACCTACATTTTATTTACAGACGATAATGTTGCATGTACAACAACATCCAAGGCCACGAATAGAGTGCACGTGACAAATGACTATTGACTTTGTTCACTAATGCATTGTCATGGAGGAGAGGAGGCATGAATTTTCTAACCTCATGTTTAAACTATAACTTTTAATAAATGTCTTTCGATGCAGTGATATAACCTGATGTACTAAAGTGAAACTCTTCTGCATGGTAAAGAAATACACTTTCTTTGGATTTTGGAGAGACATTATCATATTTTACATGATGATTGTTGCGTGATTTAATTGCCAAACATTTTCATGACTCTGCTTGTAAATAGGCTCTTAAAGCCAAACCAGACCTTGAGCTCAGCTCTGACTCGGCACTTCCTGCTAATTTGTTGGTTTGCCCAACTCTAACTGTCATTACGTGATTTTGGTATTGGAGAGGTCTGCTGGATTAGATTTGGCCTATTATTTACGCACCTCATAGGACAGTAAACCCAAGGACCCTTTGATTTGTGGTTTACCATAGGACCCTTTGACCTGTGGTTTACCCTAGGACCCTTTGACCTGTGACTACAAATAGTCTGCGTCTTCTGTTGCTGGCCATGTGACATGTTTGAGCCATGTTGTGGCACGTGAGATGCTCTGTGTGACATGTTTTGTTGAACATTTGTGAGTGGTGTATCTGGTGTTACATGCTGCTGGAAGCAATGTGACAGTGTGACCGATGTATGCAGGTGGGGCCAGACTGGGAACTAAAAGCAGCCCTGGAGCAACTATTAAAACTAGTCCCGCTCTCTTCCTCCTCTCTCATTTCTCTTTATGCGTCTCACTCTCTCTGCTCTCTCGCCCCTCTCATGCCTGCTGTAATTACCTGGGGGTGCTGGGGAAAATGGCAGAGGCACCAGCAGCCTCCCTCTGCTTTAAAAAGCAGTCCTCCACTGGCTACAGCCCACCTGGGAATTCCCTGATTGAAGAAAAGGGTAGTCAAGCCATTTATGCAGATGGGAGTGTGGGGGTGTGTATCTCATATACTTTAATGAGAGGTTTCAAAGAGTAGTCTCCACAGTTCTGATTAAATACCAACATCCGCTGAGTATGAATCAGTCACCTTTTGGACTTTTTGTACTACAGTGAAAGAGGAGACAACAGGCTGAACAGAAGTAAAAGTAGGGAGAAAAGCTGAGTAGAGAAAACACAGAAGGGATGAGAAAATAAAAACGAGGAATAGGAGATGGCAGGAGGGAGAAGATTTAGGGACTGGGAAGTTATGAGGGGAGGTGAAGGAATGAGAAAAGAAGGTACAATAAGGTATTTAGGAATTTTTTAACTTATCAAATATGCCATCACAAATTATTCCTCGCTATTGAATATGCAATGGTTTATGAAAGCTTCAATGAATGAGGGACACTCTTTCTGGGTGCCTGAGCCTACTTTTGGTGTTAATCCAACCACATATTCAGTCTGTTCACTTAGGGGTCTATTACGATGGCGGTCGGATGTCCACCGCCGGGCCGGCGGTGGCGCCCGCCGTACCGGCGGTGGACATCCGACCGCCATCGCAACCCGGAAAACGGCCGGTCACATTAGGATGGCGGTGGTGACCGCGGCGGTGGGAAATTCCGACCGCCACTTTACCGCCGGTTGCCATCCGCACTCCTGCCTGGCGGACGGAGCAGGACCGGGATAATGGTGGCGGTGCAGAGCAGGCTCCACCGGCAGGATTATGATGCCGGCGGTAGCCAGCCTTTCCTCAGTGGTCAGACCGCCATTGAAAGGCATGCGGTGATTATCTTCCAGGGGCCCGTTGCGGGCCCCCAATGTGTTGGGGGGGTGAGGGTGCACTGGGGGGGTACCCATGGTCCCCCCCTACATTTCCCTGTACCAGGTGGCAGGCATTGTGCAGTCCCTGCCACGCAGTGCAGGGAATTGCAGGACGTGCTCCTTTCGGCATCGCGGCGGTGCTGCGGACAGCAGCAACCGCCGCAATGTTATTGCCCGTGATCCGACCGCCGCGGTCGGATTTCGACAGCGGATCATCGTAATTCAACCGGCGGTGATGTCGCGGTACATGCGGGCGGTCTTTTCCCGCTACTATGGCGGTCGGGGAGGTTTCTCGACCGCCATCGTAATAGGCCCCTTAGTCTTTGGTTGTCTTCAAATTTCTACTTAGATCTACAGACAAAGACGTTCTAATTGATAATAAAGCACAGTACCACCTAGATCTCCCTAACCATGAGTTCTAAATATTTATAAAATCGCTTCCTTACTGTAACATTGACATCTGCACTCCGCTGAAAGGAAACTATCAGCATCATAAGTGGCCAATGGAGACACGGAATTTTGGTGAGAAAACCCAATATGAACTGAGAGATTTGATTGGTCTATAAGTTGCCTTTATAAGACCGAATTGAAGCTCTATATGCTTGATGTAGTTGGAGACATCTATTTCTTTCAAAGATTTGCCTCCATGTGTATCAAAACCTTTCCTCTATGTGTATGTGGCCCTTGTTAGACACAGGCCCTCATTCATAATCGCTAAGTGTGAGAAGTTGGCCTGGTATATGCTGTCCACTAATTAAAGTGGGTACCTTGCACCAGTCCAAACAACCCTTATGGTGATTTAAGAGGGCAAAGATAACCTTAGAAAGCTATCCAAGTGGTAGCTGTGGAGAGCAGCCTTCAGACTTAGTCTCGAAGGAATGTTCAGCAGCTTGTTTTACCAGAATGCAACCTTATAGTATTGGTTAAATGAAAGGAGATAAGATAACAATATTATTGGGGCGAGTTTCGCCCCAATGCAAAGGCACAGCGTTTCTGTTGCTTGTTACTTTCATATTTCAGACCATGTTTTCCGATATTGTGCCATGTAATCATACTTTTATTCCATCTTAACATATTCGTCCGTTTAATTCCACACGCACATTGTAATGCCATTTTTCAAGGTTTCTCATGTTATTGGTGTGTCCAACCGGACCTCTTCTCAAAAACACGTACAAACGCATATATCCATCCAAAAGCAGCGTTTATTAAAACCCAATGCATTTTGGGCTACTGGGGCCCTTCGTCAGGGGTCACTGCAAGTAACAATAAAGACACAGATTTGTTTTTTGACCGTTGTATATGCTCAATAATATGTACATTAACACAATGCTAAATAACTCCACCCCAATTTTGTAACTACCACATTACAAAGAGTCTAATATCTAGCTCCTAATTCGATCTACTATACCCACCCCGTTTCTTGAAAAAACAACAACACTCGTGACTGCAATCACCTCCCCCTCTCTCTACCACTAACCCGCTTCTCCTCTCAACCCTCCCTATTCTCACAAAATTACTTCCAAAATCAATCACTTTACGGGAGCATACTGCCTCCCATCTCTTTGCTACCTCATTCTCATATTCCTTGTGTGAACCTTACGCCACGCGCCTCGTTCCCTCCATCATCGTTCAAACGCCTATTCATCGTTCTAACGCCTGAATATTACCCCCGATTGTAAAAACTCCTACACATTGTTTTTATCACTCTGTTCCTCGATGCGCCCCTTGTAGTTTCACCCTATTTCCCCTATGTTGCAATTCCTCACATCTACCTGCAACCTGTGCGAACCTCTGCTTCACATACCTGCCACTGTTAATCCATCCTCATCTTACTTTCACGGAAGTATTACCCCTCTCTTTCTCTCTTCCAATTTAAACCCTGCCCTGGTTCTAACTCCAGCCATGCAACTATTAACCTAATTGTCACCCAATCGCCGATTGAAAACACCCTCCCCTCAATGCATAAACACTGCAAATAATGTAGTAATGCATTGTGGGATTTGCAGTGTTTATGCATTGAGGGGAGGGTGTTTTCAATCGGCGATTGGGTGACAATTAGGTTAATAGTAGCATGGGAGGAGTTAGAACCAGGGCATGCATTTCCTATTATAATGCTTTTTTGATTTACATTGCCCAACCAGGATTTGCACCCGTTTTGATTTAAAAATGAGCATAATGAGAACAGGGCCAACCGTTTTTCCACAAGCATGGCGGAACATCACGTTCAAGCAGCAAGTTTTTATGAGTGGGACAAAAACTCTTTGTATACAAGTTATTTATGCTCAGTATGTACGACATTGGGAGGGATCACAGAATTTATATTCATTGGTTTCACGAATTTACAGCAGATTTCTTTTATTATTTTGAATGTTTGCACTGAGATTTCAGTTTCACTACATTATTGCATTGTGGGATTTGCAGTGTTTATGCATTGAGGGGAGGGTGTTTTCAATCGGCGATTGGGTGACACACAAGGAATATGAGAATGAGGTAGCAAAGAGATGGGAGGCAGTATGCTCCCGTAAAGTGATTGATTTTGGAAGTAATTTTGTGAGAATAGGGAGGGTTGAGAGGAGAAGCGGGTTAGTGGTAGAGAGAGGGGAGGTGATTGCAGTCACGTAGTGTTGTTGTTTTTTCAAGAAACGGGGTGGGTATAGTAGATCGAATTAGGAGCTAGATATTAGACTCTTTGTAATGTGGTAGTTACAAAATTGGGGTGGAGTTATTTAGCATTGTGTTAATGTACATATTATTGAGCATATACAACGGTCAAAAAACAAATCTGTGTCTTTATTGTTACTTGCAGTGACCCCTGACGAAGGGCCCCAGTAGCCCGAAATGCATTGGGTTTTAATAAACGCTGCTTTTGGATGGATATATGCGTTTGTACGTGTTTTTGAGAAGAGGTCCGGATGGACACACCAATAACATGAGAAACCTTGAAAAATGGCATTACACTGTGCGCGTGGAATTAAACGGACGAATATGTTAAGATGGAATAAAAGTATGATTACATGGCACAATATCGGAAAACATGGTCTGAAATATGAAAGTAACAAGCAACAGAAACGCTGTGCCTTTGCATTGGGGCGAAACTCGCCCCAATAATATTGTTATCTTATCTTCAAGTGTCAAATGGGCAAGGCGCTTTTACAAAGAGCACGCAACACTGTGTAAATTTGGATTAACAAGTGATGACTACAAGAATAGGTGTGCATTTCCTATTATAATGCATAAATGAAAGGAGAACCACACAGTAGTTATAAAAATATGTATTTATTAATATAGCACTATTTAGTACGACAAAGTATCTCCTACACGGAGATAATCACAAAGCACACAATACTTAAGCACAGAAATGACAGTAAATAGCACTAATACACAGTGGGCCCCAGGGGGGGACCAAACCATATACTAAGAAAGTGGTATAAGAACCACGACTCGAGTCAAGACAGTTGAGAGGACGTAGAATCGCTGGGACCCCAAGGAACCACCCAAGGTGAGTAAGTAGGGACCCCACGGAAGACAGCTGCAATGTGGGAACACAACTGCATGCTCCGTACAATTCTATGGGAAAGTCGCGGTTGAGGTTTTAGAGTTTAAGGACCCTTCCCAGTGGACTTCGAAGAAACACCGTGGAAGACAGAAAAGTGTCCGTTGGAATCCAAAGGTGGATTCTTGTTGAAGAGTACCTGAAAGCAAAGGGGACACAGTCTAGGTCACTCAGGAGTGACCAGGGGCTCGGTAGACGAATGCCCACCGAGGTCGGGTGCTGCAGGTGCGTTGATGGAGTCTTTGACTCTGCAGCAACGGGAACCAGGAGATGTCAAGGACAACCAGGAGCCGCATACAAGCTGTCCCACAAAGGATGTTGAGTGCTGAGGTTTCGGTGTCCGGCGGGAGCACCAACAAGCCTTGGCAACGGCAACCCACGCAGAAGGTCAAAGATGTGTACGGTTCGGACCAGCAAGGTCCAGGAGACTCACCAAACACAGGGGAGTCAGGGCGCACCTGGAGCAACCAGGGGAGCCCTAGAAAAGCAAAGTTGACCCTCAAATGGACCCACAGGCCAGAGGCACAGGAGTCGAAAGAGGACCTCTAGCGATTTCACCAAACAACAGCCCACGGAGCACTCAGTGCAAGGAGGCCAAAGTTCTTGGCAGGAAATGGTGCCAAAGGTTGGGGCTACTTGGAGCCCAATGCACTTGATCGGGAAATGCCAACAAGCATATGCACTTGCAAATGTACACGGTGCACAGGGGTTCAGGTATTGCAGCCCCCACGAGGGATTCTGACCTTAAACTTGGTGAGAGGACAGCTCGGACCTTGAGGGATGAAGAAACCCACCTGCTTTGTTGCTGAAGCCTTCGGAGTCCGTAGGAGCTCAGGATCAGCAGACCCAACAGCAGTGTTGAGGTGCTTGCGAAAGCAGAAGAGTGACTCCTTCACTCCAAGGGAGATATCTTTGGTTGTCCTTGATGCTCCATAGGTCCTGGATGGATCCTGTATTGTGCACGGGCACAGACGATGCAGCAGACTGAGTGGGAGATGAAGTCGGGCCCAAACGAAGTCCAGCGAAGTCCAGAGTGTCCACACAGTCAAAGCTCAGTGTTTTCTGGTTCAGAATCTTGCCCACGTTGAATCTAGGGTCTTACAGCCAGGTAAGCCCTTAAGTACCCACGGAAGAGGGTTGGCAAGATCCAGGGGACCCTCCCAGGGGAGGGTCTGGACAGTGGGGAGGTTACTCCCATGTCCTTTGTCCAGTTTCACGCCAGAGTGGGAGCCAACGGCTCCCAGGACTGGTTTGAACTGGACTATGCACAGGGACACCAAATGTGCCCCTCATGCAGACTTTCAGTCGCTGGCAAGCGCACCCACCCAGCCCTAATACGCTAAATCCTATCTGGTAGGTGGTCACACCTCCCAGTGACAGGATGCCTATTGTTCTGCCTTCCCCTGCTCGAGCTTGGCTCAGCAGCAGGAGGGCAGAAATGTGTCTCTGGTCGGCAGCAACCATTTTGTGCTGTCCGGGACTAGAAGGCTGGTACCGGGAACACCACGGACCCCACAAAGCTCGCTTCTGAGGGGTGGAATCATACCTCCCACACCGGTTACCGGTGTCGGAGGTATGATTCCAACATGTTTGACACCAAACACGATTGGGTTAGTTTCAACCGTTTTAGAGCTGGTCATCACGCGGGCTCGTTATGCCCCTCTATATGTCGTATATGGCTGCTTCACTGAAAACCCGAGAGAATGGACTCGGTAGGTTGCAGGGGTGTTCTGCTCATGCAGTGGCACCCTCTCACTTAGAACCAAGCACCCATACCTCAGGATTGTAAAGGCCTGCTAGAGGGGTGACTTATAGGTTTTAAGTGCAGTGACCCTTAGATATAGTAAACTTATATCTTAAGTAAGTGGTGCATGCACCAACCTACACAGGCTGCAATGGCAGGCCTGTAGGTTCTATTTTGCATGGCCTCTCAGGGGTGGCATAATACATGCTTCAGCCCAAGGGAGGCCTCTGGGGTACCTATGCCCTGGGTACGTGGGTACCATATACTAGGGACTGACAAGGGTACCCAAGTATCCAATCTGGAGTGCACCTGAGTACGTAACATAACAGATTAAGGAGGAAGCAGATAGACTGGGGTCCTGATTAGCAGGATCCCAGTCAGACTAGTCAAAAACAGTATCACATTGAGCGAAAGTGGGGGTAACCATAAGAAGCAGATCCTGTTTTCCTACACTATGGTTTCCACAACAAATCTCTAGACAACAATTAGAGGAAAGCAATGAGGAAAACAACTCTTAAATAGAAGAATGAGACCCAGATCTACTGACTAATTGACTGGTTCACAAATTTGGTTTCCATCAGTAGTGGTTTAATTATGGAAATCCAGGTGTAAGTCAGCAGTAGGTCACCCCTATTCACAGAAAAATCTTTAGCAATTGAATCTTCCTTATGAGCTTGATGTTTGCTATGAGCTAAAGGAAACGTTAACTTGAGATTTGATATTAGATCCAAAGGGAGAATGTAATCACCTTCACAAACAATCTCATTCATGATCGCTGTTGCGGAATCTTTCTACAGAGGGAGATGCCATCATTTTAGGGCTTTAATAGATATTTATTTTTAAGGGGCAACCAGCGACCTCCCCATCTTATCTGATTTCTGAGAAATTATGACAATAACAATAGATTTAAAGTAAGATCAGCCCTTTACTTCAACTACTACAAACATTCCTCTTTGAAAATGTTTGTTTATTTAATTCGTGCAATTGCAAAATTCTTTCACTTGAGTCAGAGTTTTATAATTTATCTGCGTAAAATCCTTTAAGCGCATTACGGCATTACTTACAGCATCCTTGATCCCATGTAAATACTAAAGGCTTTTGAGTCTATGGAGGTTTGAGCTGAATATTGCTATTGGTGTGGATGGTTGCTCTTTTACCTGTCAACCCCATCACTCGATCAGTGAAGGTTCATTTTGTCACTGGATTCTGTGTTCCACTGAGAGATAGTAGTCTCGTGTCATACCAAGTGAAATATAGCAAACAAGCCAGAGGCTGTTGAAAGGTGTTAGAAATGGTGTTAAGAACACAGACCCCAAACCCTCTCTCTTTGCCATAATCCCTGTGCTGTGCATAATCCTCTCCCTTCACCTCGATTTTCTAACCCTTATTGAGCGAGAGAGGTGTATGTGGTGCCCACCTCATCAAACCCAGCAACCTAGACGGAGCTCTAAAAGTGGATATTCCACAACGCCTACAACATCAAGCACATCGATGCAGAGGCCGACTGCGGCATCTTAACATATGATTTTCAGAAACCATTGGGCAATGGTGTTGTGCTCCAGGATTTTCACTCCACCAAGCACGACACTACAGCTACCATAAGACAATGAAGCACAGTAGCATCACACACATGACAACAGATGCATAATTCACAGCTGACGGCACATCCTCATTGTTAGAACTGGGGGTCTCTAGTTGGCAATGGTTTGCACCTTTGTCCAAATAGGGACCCTTGCTTCTAGTCAGGATAAGGGGGAAACACTCCTAAAATAACCCCTGCTCACCCCCTGGTAGCTTGGCACGAGCAGACAGGCTTATCTCAGAGGCAGTGTGTAAAGCATTTGTGACCACATACAGTAATACAGTGAAACACTACAGATGGACACCACACAGGTTGTTTATGTAAAAATAAGTAATCTTTATATAGACTTATCACAAGACCCAATAGCAAAAATCCACAATACAGTACTCAAAAATAGACTTAAAATGATAGAGACAGTTCACGTTATCTTCAAAAATAGGATAGTCAATCAAATAAAGCTTGTAGCAACAAATAACTCCACTTGGAGTTATCACGACGTCGTGACCGGTGGAAATCCCAAAGTACGGCGCCGACCGCGAGGTGCGCGGCGTCGGGCCTGGAGTCGAGCAGACCCACAAAGAACAGTACCTGGAATTCGATGAAAACAAAGACGGTGCACGGCGTCGGGGAGGTGATGCTTCGTTGGCGCCGGCGGCGTCGGTTCCTTACGACCCCAGGGAGGTGATGTCTCGGTTCCTTACTGCAGCGCAGGGAGGTGAGGCGTCGGTTCCTTACTGTGTCGGGGAGGTGACGTCACGGATGGCGGCGAGGCGTCGGTTCCTTACGATGGTGCGGCGTCGATGGATTCGGGGTCACCCACGTCGAGGATCGGCTCCGCGATGATGAAGCCCTGGCGTCGGTGAAGTCGGGGCTGCGGTGCGAGTCGGGACGGTGCGTCGTGAGCGTCACGAGCGGTGTCCTCGGCTCCGGTGCAGGCAGCGGCCTCGATGACGGCTTCGGAGTCGATGTCGCACGGCGTCGGCAGGCGTCGGGCCTACGGTGCAAGTCGGGGCGGTGCGTCGTGCTCTTCACGAGCGGTGCCCACGGCTTCGGTGCAGGTTACGGCGTCGCTCGCCGGCGTCGGTGTTGCAATTTCCCTCTGTTAGCAGCTAAAACAGCAGTTCCAGATGCAGGCAAACAGAAGGGGTGAAGTCTTTGTGTCCCTGTGACTTCAGGCAGGAGGCAAGCTCAGTTCAAGCCCTTGGAGATTCCCTTCTTCAAGATGACAAAGCACAGCAAAGTCTTTTCTCCTGTCCTTGGCAGAAAGCAACCACTGCAGGCCAACCCCAATCAGCAAAACAGCACAGGGGCAGTACTCCTCCTTCAGCTTCTCCGGTTCTTCTCCTTGGCAACAGGTTTCTTGATTTCCCAGAAGTGATCTAATTTCCTAGGGGTCTGGGTCCCCTTTTTATACACCTTTTCCCTTTGTTCTCTGAAGGCAGAGAGGCCTCTGCCTAGTCCAAAACCAGTTCTGGTCAGTCCTGGAGCACTTTGTTTTTCTGACTCCTTCTTTCCTTTGTGAGTGAGGGGCAGAGCCATCAGACGCCCGGCAGGAGGTGGAGCCAGCATTGTGGAAGGCAGGCACAGCCCTATTCAGACCCAGGTGCAACTCCTCCCTCCACTCTGGATGCAGACCTTCCTATTCAGCCCTGTGCTGACTCACCCTGCCTCCTGGAATCCCCCAGCCCCTGTCACTCACAAATCCAGACACACAATACACAACCTGAGCAGAGGCAGCTGGATGGTTTAGGCAAGAAAATACCTACTTTCTAAAAGTGGTATTTTCAAACAAAGAATGTTAAAACCAACTTCACTAAAAGATGTATTTTATCATTCTGAGTTCAGGCATACTAAATTCGTTTTTCTACCATGTTCTCTGGGTCAGTTAGGATTATAAGGTGTAATAATCAAAACTGCCCATTCTGGCCTATGGAGAACAGGTAGCCTTGCAATAGTGAAAAACGAAAATGGCTGTAATTCACTATTAGGACATGCCACACACACCAGGGCATGTCCTACCTTATACTTACAATGCACCCTGCCCTTGGGCCTACCTTAGGGGTGTCTGATATGAAGATAAGGGAAGGTTTAGGGACTGGCAAGTGGGTGCACTTGCCAAGTCGACATGGCAGTCACAGACTGCACACAGGCTCTGCAATGGCAGGCCTGAGACATATTTTACAAGCCGCTTCTGTGGGTGGCACAACCAGTGCTGCAAGCCCACCAGCGGCATTGGATTTACAAGCCCTGGGCACACGCAGTGCACTGTACTAGGGACTGACAAGTAAACCAATCATCCAATCATGGAGTCACTAATCCATAACACAATTTATCATGGGGAGAGCATATGCACTTTAGCACTGATCAGCAGTGGTAAAGTGCCCAGAGTCATAAAACCAACAAAAACAGGTCAGAGAAAATATAGGAGGAAGGCAAAAAGTTCAGGGATGACCCTGCAAAAAGGGCCAAGTCCAACACAACCCCCTTCCAGCCAAAACGCAGGGAGACCAATCACTACCCTGATGGGCTTCTCTGCTTTGGGCGATAGAACCTGGACCCTGGCCCACAACAGCAGGGGCATACTCCAGTTCTACGCCAATCTGAACCTATTTGGATCCCTCTGTCCATACTCTCAGGGCCCACCAAGCTAATCCATGGGGAACCCTTCTCCTCAACTGTGGACACCACCTGTGCAGCACCTAACCTTAGCTTGCTCACAGGTGTGTCCCAACCGACAGACAGTACCCACATGGCCAACACAGATGTGTGGCCTAGTCCACCCCCGGGTGTGACTTCTGTCCCCCTCCCAGGGGCAACTCTGTCCACCAGGACAGCAAGCCACAGTGGCCACTGACAGCCGTCAGTGATGAGAGCCAGGCCCCAGGCCTTTCATGGCTCTCCAACCTCTGTGGTGTCAGAGAGCGGGGGCAGTAGCCCCAGGTGCCTGGCACCCTTTGTCCACTCTCCCAACCGTCAGGTCAGGTATGACATCCTGACACTGACCCACCAGCCCCGGGCCTGTAACCGGCGGCTGGACAGGAGACTGGGGTGGGCTCTCCCACACCCGGTCCTCCTCCTTGGGGCTCTGTACCCTCCCACCTGGAGCGGTACCCCCTTCTAGAATTGTCAGGGCACCTGTGGTAGGGGTCCTGCACAATTCGCCCACCAGTTCAGGGGTTCTATCCTGCAACTGGGAACCCAGCTTAGGGTCTGTACCCTTAGACTGGGCAGAGGTCAGGGGTGAGGCTGTCCTCTCCCTGCCTCCCTCAGTGGGGCCCTGCACCCTCCCACCTGGAGTGGTGCCCCCAGAAGACAAACTGGTAGGGGCACTGTTAGCAGCTGCCCCTTCCTCCAGGTCAGGGGGGACACCCTGAACCTGGCCCTCCAACCCAGGGTCTGTACCCTGAGGCTGGACCTGTGCCTGGCAACCCAGGACTTCCGGGAGGGTACACCAACCCCCCCCAAGGGAAACACACTCCTCTAGAGTTGTGTAAGAATCTGCCTGGCGCACCAGGACTTCCTGGGGTGCACGCATGCCCCCCAGAGGGTAACACATCTCTCAGGTGTTGTGTGACAGTCTGCGTGGTGCAGATCTCCCAACCCCTGTCCATCTGACAGTGCATGAAGATCCCCCAGGACAGAAGTGGTGTCACCATGGTCATTCACTGGTGACTCAGCCCTTCTGGCTGGTCCCTGACCCACTGGTTCTTCCACTGGGGACTCTCTCCCCCTCTCACCCCTCACTCTGGACTTCTGCACCCTCCCAACTGGAGCAGCACTGCCAGACACCAGAAACACTGGAGCCCCATTTACAGACGCTCCAGGTTCTCTAGACACTAGGAGATCCTCCTCAACAGGCGGCCCATCAGGACAGCCTAGGCTCCCTACCTGGTGTTCCCTTAAAGAACCATCCAGGCTCTGAGACTGGGTTTCGGGCACCAATGGACACGCAGCCCCACACTCACTCCTTCTCCACTGAGACAGGACGTGAGTCCCTACACCCCTCCCATTACCACGGGACCTAGCTGGGCTACACTGAACCTCTCCCACCACTCTGGGTTGGAAGACACCTGAGCCACTCCTCTTAGGGTCACTCCCCAATGCCTCTTCAGACCCTCTGGAATCCACCAAAAGGTCTGCCTCCAATGTGAGCTCCCTGAGGTCAGAGAACTCACTCTCCAACAGGTGTTGGCATAGCTCTGGAAAACCGGGACTTACAATATGCTCTCCCAAAATTGGATCACACAGTCCCCCACAGGGGTTAACCAAACTATCCTTCACCTCACTATCCAGTGCCTCACACACGTACTCCACACCACTCTCCTGAGACTGGCAAGACAGTATCTGACTGTCTCTGTCACTCAACCCACACTCTTCTGGGCGGTCTTCACACTCACATACCAGGACTTCAACCATGGGGGAACCCCTCTCCCTGCACCTCTCATCTAGAGTCAGTAGAGTGTCCCTCCCACCACTAGGACCATGAATCCCTGTGTCAGTTTCCCTATTCCTCTCAGGGACACTGCGCACTACTGGAGCTACCTCATGTCCTTGAACCTCCTGGTGTATGTTAACCCCCTCCAAGTCAGGCGCCACATCTCTGGGTGTGTGCACTACTCTCTCAGCACTGAATAACTTAATTTTGCTGCCACCATCTGAGCTGGACTCCACCTCCAACTCAGCAAAGCTCACTTCCTGAGCTACACACTTTTCTTCTTCTTGGGCTAAGGCCCTCTGAGCCTCCTCAATTTCTCTTAGCTCTTCATCAATTTCTCTTATCTTTTGCTCATAAGCCAGAAGCAAGCTGTCTTTTTCTGTTTCTCCCTCACTTTCAGGGAACTCCTCCTCCACAGACTCAACTGGTAGTGTTGCCCTCCAGCGGGGTAACTCAAACTGAAATAGGGATGCCTCTAGATCCTCCCTGGACCTTCTCCTCACAGGCAGCCCCCTTTCCTTGCAAAACACACGTAGCTCCTTCACTGTGTAGACAAACATGTGCCAGAAGTTGAGCTCCATTTTGCAACAACTAACCAGAGTCCTTGTATCCAAAATACTTCCAGGAGGATAGCAGAAAACAGAAAAATAGTATGTGGTTGCGTTTTGGTCTGCACTCACTAAGTAGTGTTCACCAATCACTGTACATGAGTCACAAATGCAAGTCCAGAATCCTCACCGCTGACCACCAATGTTAGAACTGGGGGTCTCTAGTTGGCAATGGTTTGCACCTTTGTCCAAATAGGGACCCTTGCTTCTAGTCAGGATAAGGGGGAAACACTCCTAAAATAACCCCTGCTCACCCCCTGGTAGCTTGGCACGAGCAGACAGGCTTATCTCAGAGGCAGTGTGTAAAGCATTTGTGACCACATACAGTAATAC
This sequence comes from Calotriton arnoldi, assembly GCA_963921515.1. Lineage (NCBI taxonomy): Eukaryota > Metazoa > Chordata > Amphibia > Caudata > Salamandridae > Calotriton > Calotriton arnoldi. Next base: position 2,669,701 of record CAWUFW010001405.1, on the reverse strand, counting down.
AGTGAAACACTACAGATGGACACCACACAGGTTGTTTATGTAAAAATAAGTAATCTTTATATAGACTTATCACAAGACCCAATAGCAAAAATCCACAATACAGTACTCAAAAATAGACTTAAAATGATAGAGACAGTTCACGTTATCTTCAAAAATAGGATAGTCAATCAAATAAAGCTTGTAGCAACAAATAACTCCACTTGGAGTTATCACGACGTCGTGACCGGTGGAAATCCCAAAGTACGGCGCCGACCGCGAGGTGCGCGGCGTCGGGCCTGGAGTCGAGCAGACCCACAAAGAACAGTACCTGGAATTCGATGAAAACAAAGACGGTGCACGGCGTCGGGGAGGTGATGCTTCGTTGGCGCCGGCGGCGTCGGTTCCTTACGACCCCAGGGGAGGTGATGTCTCGGTTCCTTACTGCAGCGCAGGGGAGGTGAGGCGTCGGTTCCTTACTGTGTCGGGGAGGTGACGTCACGGATGGCGGCGAGGCGTCGGTTCCTTACGATGGTGCGGCGTCGATGGATTCGGGGGTCACCCACGTCGAGGATCGGCTCCGCGATGATGAAGCCCTGGCGTCGGTGAAGTCGGGGCTGCGGTGCGAGTCGGGACGGTGCGTCGTGAGCGTCACGAGCGGTGTCCTCGGCTCCGGTGCAGGCAGCGGCCTCGATGACGGCTTCGGAGTCGATGTCGCACGGCGTCGGCAGGCGTCGGGCCTACGGTGCAAGTCGGGCGGTGCGTCGTGCTCTTCACGAGCGGTGCCCACGGCTTCGGTGCAGGTTACGGCGTCGCTCGCCGGCGTCGGTGTTGCAATTTCCCTCTGTTAGCAGCTAAAACAGCAGTTCCAGATGCAGGCAAACAGAAGGGGTGAAGTCTTTGTGTCCCTGTGACTTCAGGCAGGAGGCAAGCTCAGTTCAAGCCCTTGGAGATTCCCTTCTTCAAGATGACAAAGCACAGCAAAGTCTTTTCTCCTGTCCTTGGCAGAAAGCAACCACTGCAGGCCAACCCCAATCAGCAAAACAGCACAGGGGCAGTACTCCTCCTTCAGCTTCTCCGGTTCTTCTCCTTGGCAACAGGTTTCTTGATTTCCCAGAAGTGATCTAATTTCCTAGGGGTCTGGGTCCCCTTTTATACACCTTTTCCCTTTGTTCTCTGAAGGCAGAGAGGCCTCTGCCTAGTCCAAAACCAGTTCTGGTCAGTCCTGGAGCACTTTGTTTTTCTGACTCCTTCTTTCCTTTGTGAGTGAGGGGCAGAGCCATCAGACGCCCGGCAGGAGGTGGAGCCAGCATTGTGGAAGGCAGGCACAGCCCTATTCAGACCCAGGTGCAACTCCTCCCTCCACTCTGGATGCAGACCTTCCTATTCAGCCCTGTGCTGACTCACCCTGCCTCCTGGAATCCCCCAGCCCCTGTCACTCACAAATCCAGACACACAATACACAACCTGAGCAGAGGCAGCTGGATGGTTTAGGCAAGAAAATACCTACTTTCTAAAAGTGGTATTTTCAAACAAAGAATGTTAAAACCAACTTCACTAAAAGATGTATTTTATCATTCTGAGTTCAGGCATACTAAATTCGTTTTTCTACCATGTTCTCTGGGTCAGTTAGGATTATAAGGTGTAATAATCAAAACTGCCCATTCTGGCCTATGGAGAACAGGTAGCCTTGCAATAGTGAAAAACGAAAATGGCTGTAATTCACTATTAGGACATGCCACACACACCAGGGCATGTCCTACCTTATACTTACAATGCACCCTGCCCTTGGGCCTACCTTAGGGGTGTCTGATATGAAGATAAGGGAAGGTTTAGGGACTGGCAAGTGGGTGCACTTGCCAAGTCGACATGGCAGTCACAGACTGCACACAGGCTCTGCAATGGCAGGCCTGAGACATATTTTACAAGCCGCTTCTGTGGGTGGCACAACCAGTGCTGCAAGCCCACCAGCGGCATTGGATTTACAAGCCCTGGGCACACGCAGTGCACTGTACTAGGGACTGACAAGTAAACCAATCATCCAATCATGGAGTCACTAATCCATAACACAATTTATCATGGGGAGAGCATATGCACTTTAGCACTGATCAGCAGTGGTAAAGTGCCCAGAGTCATAAAACCAACAAAAACAGGTCAGAGAAAATATAGGAGGAAGGCAAAAAGTTCAGGGATGACCCTGCAAAAAGGGCCAAGTCCAACACTCATCATAGGATATATTATTGAGGGGTAGCGCACACTGTGGGAGGGTTGCAATTACGGGAGCAACACAAATAGCTGCTTTACCTGAGCCCTGAATATGAGGGTTCTTTAAATTCTACTTAAACCAGAGTCCATTTGCATAGAAATTATGCTTTCACTACAGCATGGGTAATCCATAAATTCCCTTCCGGCATTTGTTTTATCCACAATTTTGTGACACTATACACCCACTCATATTGCAGCAGACAAACCCCAAAACCAACATCAGTCATTAATGTGGTTGCATGGCCCAGGTTGCATAGATTGCCATGTAGCAGGTGCAACCTTCCACCAACATTTAGACTAACTGATGCAGAGCATCATTTTTGCACTAGTCGATCACTAAAAAATGACATTTTTACATCTCGGCATAGTATGGTGTAACCTTTGGACAAAACTATTGGAAATGGATCTTTTAAGTACTGGGCTCTACCACAGGAAATAGGTGCATCCATCACATACTATTACTTTCTGTAAGAGGGCTCGGAGGTGACCTCTTGCCATAAATAGGGGTGGGGGTAGCTTGTGTAATTCCATGTAGCATAATCACGTGGAATTATTTAAGAATTCCTCAAGATTATGCTTAAATTACGTGAGTAGAGTAATTCTGTGCTTAGCACTAGGTCTTAGTGCAAAAATGCACCCTCGTTTCCAAAGTGAACTTGAGGATGCATTTTGCACTAAAAAATGGTGCTAATTGCTAGAGACAGCAAATAGCAAGCGTGAGCAAGCATGAGCAGGTGCTCACTAAATGTGCTCTCACAGTCATTTTTCTTTTCTCCCAGATTACTCTTAATTATGCCAGCAGGCATAATCGCATAATTATAGTTGTAATTGTAATTGTAAGTAACATTTCTATAGCGCGGCTGCCGGGAAACGACCTTAACAACGCGGTCAAAACACCGCAGTACATTTAGATCGCTGCTTTTACAACGCAAGTCGTTACCACGACTTGCACTGGAGGGCGCTCTAGACTAAGGAATAGTGTGATTTACTATTCCAACATCTTCCCTACTGTAGGTAGGCTGGAGTTGGAATAGTAAATCATACTATTCCTAAATCCAGCGCCCTACAGCGCAAGTCGTGGTAACGATTTGCGTTGTAAAAACAGCGATGTAATGTACCGCGATCTAAATGATCGCGTTGTTACATCATACATCCGCGGCTGCCACCCAACGGGTATCCTGGCGCTGGGATTACCACTAAAGGAACACTGTGCGTAACTGAAAAGGTCGGGTCGAAGGGACTGAAGAGTTAATTGCTCGGAAAAAGTCTGGTTTTCAGTTCCTTCCTAAACCGCAGCAGAGTGTCTGATCTCAATAGGCAATGTATTCCAGAGTCTGGACGCTACAAGACTAAACAATCTGCCTCCCAGTCGAGCTTTGTTAAAATGTGGAGTACATATCAAATTAGCTGAAGAAGAACGGAGGCTTCTAGCTGGAGAGTACCAGAGGAATTTCCTCTGTAAGGGCTTAGGCCCCATTTTATGAGCTGCCCTATAAACAATACAGAGTGCCTTGAACTGAACTCTCTGCGCGATGGGTAACCAATGAAGATCTTTTAAGGCAAGCGAGGCAGAGGCTCTGCGTTGTCTGTTTAATGCAAGCTTAGCTGCGATTACTTGTATCCTTTGCAGCTTTTTTAGCAAGGAGACTGGGGCTCCCAGGAGTAGGGCATTGCAATAGTCTAGTCTGCTCATGATAATACTCCTTACCACTTGGGGTCTAGCTGAAGCTGGTAAGAAAGGGAGTATTTTTCGAAGAGCTCGGAGCAGAGATAGACAGGTGCCCACTGTTTTATTCACTTGGGAGTCTAATTGTAGGTTACTATCTAGCAGTACCCCTCAAATTACGAGCTGTTTTAACAGGCAGCGGGGGATTATTTGTAGAGGCTGGCCAAAAATCCGCTGGTAGAGGACGGGAGGTTTTACTTGCAGCACAGTATAGTATTTCTGTCTTATCGCCATTGAATTGTTAATTCTGCATCAAGGAGTAACGCAGAATTACCAAAATTAGTCCAATTATGCTGGCATAATCGAAATTCTGCTCAGGCCTAGCCATAAGCAATAAAGAATGATCATGCTATATTTAAATCAAGGCTTCCTAATCAGTTACATGTAAATGAGGGAAGAGTACGTGTGTGTGTGTGATTCTGTGTGTCTGGGTGTGCGTGTGTGTGTCAGCGAGAAATAGAGAGACAGAGTGTGTGTGTATTTCTGTGGTGCATGACAGCCTCCTAGACTTACTGGAGCACAGGATGGGGCTATCAGAGTCCGTCCTTGAATGGTTTGCCTTGTTTCTCCTCAACAGAGCTCAAAGGATCAAGGTCCCTGTCCAATCCCACACCATCCCACAGGGGTCCTCGCTCGCAAACACTATCTTTAACCTATTCATGGAACCTCTAACTGGAATTCTAAAATTGTCTACCATCCACTATCACATGTATGCTCATGACACCCAGCTTTACTTGAAAATCTCTTTCCCCGAGAATATCGGGTCTTGCAACTTAACTCTACAAAAAAAAAAATTGGCTGACCTGTAACCACCTCAATCTCAACGGTCTCAAAACGGAATTCCTCTTAATCACCCCTCCCAAACAGTCATGCAACATTGAAGATTGGATGAAGCAACTAACGGCTCTTAAATGTCTACTACACATTATAAATTCCACAAGATCACTGGGAATAATGCTGGACAAGAACCTGAATATGCAGGAGCACATCAATGCAGTTACCGAAGGTGCGTATTTACAAATTAACATGCTTAGGAAAATAAAGCCCTTCCTCCCCCCCCCCGACGACTTCAAGTCAGCTGCTCCAGCTCTAGTGTTTATGAAAGTGCAACACTGCGGCTTTCCTAGATCTAAGTTAGCCCCACTAAAGGCCTCTCTCAACTCTGCTGCGAGACTCATCACAGGATCTGAAAGAAACAACCACATCTCTCCTGATCTAAAATCTCTAAAATGGCTCCTCTATGAGGCAAGGATACAGTTGAAAATTGCGTGCATGACCCATAAAGCCCTACACTTCAACACCCGGAGTTATTTAGCACAAAAACTGAAGCTTTCTGGTGGCTGAAGATCCCCTAGAAGCACCAGCACTTTATTGTTGAAACCACAGAAATTTCACAATAAGAAAACCTACAACCAAGTCTTCTCGGGTATTGCACCGCAAATTTAGAACTCTATAGGACTCTACTCCCTGAGCCGTGATTTGGCGCAATGTTATCATCCATGTTTGCACATGACTGTTGCTATCTTGTATGTATATATGTCAGTCTGGACCTTGCGGTTGCAGCTCCCTGCACCTTGGGAGCTGCTACATCCTATACTGTTTTCAAATATGTGTCATTAGCTTTCTTGTATCTTTTCGCCTGACCATTTGTAAAGCGCTTTGATACCCCATGGGTCATGTTGGTGCTATACAAACTTTTATAAATAAATGTGTGTGTACACAATGTGTGCTGCACTGCTGCCACCTATTCTGTATTTTGTGTTTGTGTTCGGAAAGCTTACCCACTGTTGCCCTTATTGTATCTGCATTCCATATTTGTGAATCCTGATAAATATCTTTTCACTATATAGTAATACAGTATCCAAAATGATTAGCAATGTCAGTGTTAATTGCACTTGTCAGGTGGTACAACTAGCTATGCAATAGTGCACCTGTGCAATCAATGCAACTTGGTCCATGCCCAGGAAGGGCCACACTCTCAGCATCAGACAGAAGAATTAAACAAGCATTTGCAATGCAATCGGTCTCGCCTTTGGGACCTTATATGTATTTAGCTATGCAGCACATTAGCCTGGGTGCTGAAACATCTACTGCTCTTTAACATGGAAGGAAAGTAAGCACCAAACTGTGTGACACGCCAGGTATGGAAACACATGGAGAGAAATATAGTCCAAATCTCTGTTTTTAATATAAAATCAGGGCCTTCGGTGGTCATATCACTGAAAATACAAGATTTGAAAAAAATATTATTGTCTACGGGTGCTCGTGGAAGACAATTTCTATGGACTGGAATCTAGAGAATGCTAAAGTGATTCTGGTATTTTACTGACCTCTGCTGGTCGTTTTCTATCAAGAAACTTAAATAGAGGCAGTTGCCAGGAAAATAAAAAAAGAAAGTCCCTCAGCAGAAAGCAATTCTGGTATTTTACTGACCTCTGCTGGCCGCTTTCTATCAAGACAGTTAAATAGAGGCAGTTGAACAGAAAAAAAAGTTCCTAAGCGGAAGCAGACAAGTCCCAGGGCTGATCTCCAGAGCCCACAAAGTACATACACATATAAGTATATAATAAGTATATACTAAAGTATACACAAGAGGTCTTGAATGCTCGACCTAAAAAGAGGCATGAATACCTATCTACAGAGTGAGGGTGACCCCGAGAGTCTCAAGACGTAATTTCTTATAGAAGCACCCTCCTGTTTGGGTCAATCCATAAGCAGGCTACAAACATCACCCTGGTGCAGATGCACATTTTGGACGCTGAGTTGTATAAAAACTCACTAATATCACATATTTCAATTTGTCAAGCATCTGTATACAGATATACAAGAAATACCCATCAAAACATATTTCTGCCTTTTTACAAACTACTCAAATCTCCCATTGCATTGATGTCACATTATTTGTTCTGTATAAGCTCTTAGGTTTACAAGAAAGGGGTCTTGCTTGCAACTCTCAAACATGTAGATTCAAACGTAATACTTTATGGCAGGATGAGGAAAAACTGTCTAGATGAGTGCATGTGCAGTGCATGGAATCAGGAAACTTGGAGGGCTCTGATATGCACAGGAGGGAACTTGCTCTTGACTGAGTATATAGCACTCCAGATTCCCAATTCCATTCATGAGTAGGTCTATAGCCCAAACTGTACTTTGCAGCTCTGTCCATTCCATTTTATTTTCAGGATTAATAGTATCACAGTGCAAAAAACTGGACTGAATGAGCTATTTAACATGCACATGGGGAACGAGCTCTGCAAATGCCATGAGAAAAAGGATTGGCTCACCCCTTGCAAATGCTTAGCAACGCTGCATGAACTAATGGGAAAAAAATGGTAAACTGCTCCTTGTACTAAGCAATCTCATGCCATATGTAAAACCTTCTGCCAGTTATCGCTTTTTAGCCAACACCACTATGGAAACTACAAGGCTGGAGTGCAATGTCCTATTGATTATAAAACGAGGGGCCGTATCATGATGGGCTTTGCAGCCTCAGCTAAATGCCGAGTATTACTGCATTAATACTACTTACTAGAAAAGGTAATTCTCAAACCTACGAGTGCTAATCTCCTCTTTCACCTCATCTATCTAAGGAAAGATTGCTATTCACAAACTGCACTTCTAAGTTTACGACAGCCAAAAGGGACCCAAAACATTAGTACATGTTCTCCATCTCAAATATGGAGTAAGTCTAGCACCATACATTGTCAGCCTCTGATTTTGCAACACCCTCCCATATAAAAAAAATGGAGAGAGGGACTTAAAATAGAATCGAATAGGAAATAATGTCAAAATAAATTAATTTAATCAGGAAAGTCCATCATGGTGACAGATCCTTTTCTTTACAACAGGCCACTCGTGAACTCTCTTCCACTACATTTATGACGACTTCTGTCTAGATTCAGAAACTCCTCAACACATGATTCAGCACACCCATGCTGTTCATATACCTTTATTTGCTGTCTGACACCCTCAAGTAAACGTGTGCTCTAGAAATATTTAAAATAAAATAAACAAATATAATGCACGAGAGATTTTGCTGTTAAATGTCAATTGCAATTTCTCCGTGTATAACGCAGCATAGTGTTTTTGCCATGGTTGAGAAACATGCAGCTACATTTTATTCACCTCTCGGTGGCCTGTCTGCAGAGGTTTTTCCTGCGGTCAAAAAATAAATGACTGTTTTAAGGTACTTACTCGTGCATAACTGGACGAACCACGGTGTTGCCAGCCACGTGAGCAAAGTAGAAAAGCGTGTACAAGTAGGGCAGCAGAGTGTACCGCGTCAGCAAGGCCGATCTGGAAATGGCGGCAAACTCGGCGCCGAAAGAAGCTGGGTCTTGTTCCTGTCAACAAGCAGATTTGTCGAGAACATCTGTCATACGAGATGCTTATTTATCAGAATATTAAAAACAAAACTGCTGCGTGTAGCACACATTCTTGGCCCTCAACCTGATTCCCAGATGGTATCCCACAAGCTATCATAAAAGATTGCCAAGCACACATCTGTACTCACGTTTCGAATTAAGATTAGAGGTTTTTTTTTGGAAAAGCACTTTGCATATTCGAATTTAAAGATGAGCAGGCAGTCTACGTCCTTCACCACGTGGACAAGTTAAAGTAAAACTTTGGAATGTGCCGACGTAATCAATAAACATATAATGTAGAGTCTAATTATATCAATACCCAGCATGGTGCTAATTGTTTTTTGGTCGGTGTTAATTTGCACCAAAGTGCTAATAAGCACCACGTTGTCCTTGTTTCTCTATTTTTTCTTCGTTACGCCGTTTAATGCTTTTTATATGGCAGCAAAAGTTGAAGTTTGTATTTTGAGATCAAGACAAGTACTGACCATCACTAAAAGAAATAAAGCAAGATGGCACACGAGTTGTAGCTGTGTAGTGAGGTTCTAAACACCACCTGAGAGCAAATTGATTGTGACAACAAAAAAAAAACATTTTATCCACCCCCAAACATCCCAGTTCTCCAGGCAGTTTATGTAATCTGGTCGAATCTCTCTCTGGCTGATTCACAAAGAAAAGAGAGAAATCCTCATAAATTGAGCAGGTGCAGAGATTTCTACAAAACGTCAGATTCCTTACTTAATCTCATTCCTGAACAATCTGCTGACACTGGTCTATACTCCTACAAACCCCACCTTGTAGCCGAGCTTTCTCCGTTCTGGTACCTAAGATGATGGAATGCATAGCCATAGCAGGGGCGGATCCTCTGCTATGGCGGAGGAGCGTTGCCTCACTGCTTTCTCGCAGTGCGAGAAGCCAAAACATAAAATGGTAATAACATAAAATGGTAATAACTTTTAGTTATTACCATTTTATGTTTGCTTTGCGGGTGGGCAGGTGGGAGGGGCTGCTCTGCTCTCTGAGCAGGGCAGGGGAGGAGTGGTTTGCCCACTCCTGAGTGCGCACAGACTGTTTGGTCGGCCCTCTCGGGCGCCCTAACCAGTCATGTGCACTTTGCCCTTCTCCATGCAGGTTGCATTGCAGCCTGCATGGAGAACATGCACACCCCTCTAGCCCCTGGCGGAGCGCTGTGTCACGGCGCTCCAGACCAATCACAACGCTGCATGCAGTGTTTTTATTGGCTTAGGGGAGGGAGCCTGGCTGCCTGCTTCCTGTGCCTTTCGGAGGCAGGAGAGCAGGAGCAGTGAAGATGTGGGACCCGGTGGAAAGGTAGGTTTTTAAAAAAAATTTTTATACATTATGACACCCTACCCGTGCGACCCGCCCCTCACCCGCGAGCCATGCCGGCTGCTACGGAGCTATATGTGTCAGGCTATAAACGCATGTGGGGCACGGGTCTCACCAGTCATTAGGAGAACGTGGCTCCCCTGCAGATTGTTCTTATACTTGCTTGAAAACTGTGAGAGATCATTTTCCCTTCAGACCCTGGAAACAAATCGCTCCCTTCTTATAAAGTTTCTTCAGGCCGCAGCAGCCAAGATACGTTTTTCGGTGGTAACCCGGTCACCACTGATCACCACAGGAGCAGGCTCCTGGCTGTTAGACTCTACGGCTCATCCGCACCCTAAAAGATTGTGTAAAGTCAGTGTACCTATGGGATGCACATGTTATTCTAAACCTACCCATAAACTGGTGTAACTACACCTATTATGCATTATTTCTTTGATAAAGTTGCACATTTGCAGGATGTTTTGGCCTCCTACCAATCGGAATAGCTGCAGTAGCGACTGCTACTAAGCACCGGTAGTGGGGTGGGGGGTAGCGGAGGGGTGAATGTAATAAATAAAAATAAACTCACTTACTCGAATGCCGCCGGGTGCTGCCACCTCTGCTCCGTCTCCTCCGCGCCGCAAAAGGAAGCTCCCAGCCTCCCTGAAGCCCCTGTCCAATCACAACGCTGCTTTAAGCAGCATTGTGATTGGTCTGAGCGCCATGGGTCGGCGGTCAAACAGGGGCGTTGAGGCTTTGCATGTTCCTCACCAGGCTGTGTAATGTAGCCTGGTGGGGAAGATGTGAAGTGCGCATGACGGTTTGACCGACCCACTTTAGAGTGTAGTTCACACTCGTAGCTGGCCCCCTGCGCTGGCCAGCCTGGCCCACCCGCCCTGCCCTGCACCCAAGCAGGAAGGAAAACGAAAATAAGAACGTTAGCTATTATCATTTTCCTTTTTACACTGCTCGCAGAGCAGTGGAGCGACGCTCCTCCGCCTTAGCGGAGGAGCCGCCACTGCCATCACGCCCACAAATGGGTCATGTTCAAGATCCAGTTACCCCAGCCCCTTCATTCTAAGAGTAGCTTGTGTACAATGGCATCGATTGTCTTTACTTAGCTTGGCGCCTATTGCTTGTATGCATCTTACTTCGCACCAGAGGCTGACATGACATGAGCGGACATCACAAGCTCTGATTTGCCTCTCCGAGCGCTCCCAGAATACGGCCGTGAATTCATCGGAACCAGGGGCCTAACGCAAGCTCCTGCAGCCCCTGTGGCACAGGAGCGGCTCCAATCCTTCAGGGGTACCCCCAAACCGTAAGGGACCACCATTCATCCCAAGTCTATTGAATAGCTGTGATATGTGCCACTCACTGGCACATCCCGATATTCTGCTGAGTGAGGGGGTAGAATCACTTTGTGCTACGCCACTGAGCAGAACAGGCAGGGTGGGATGCGTCACATGCCTTCTAAATGCTGCAGGGCTCTCAATCCAGGCCTAGCTAAAAATGTGCTTATGCTTCCTTACATCTCAGAAAAGAGCGGAAAGCTTTCAGTAAGCACAACGGAGAACAGAGAAAAGTAAAGAAACGTTTCAGACGAAAAGTAGGAGTGAAACAATAAAAAACACAAAAAGGAAAGGCAGAAGTGAAAGGCAAGGTACCATTCAGTAAAAAAGACTGGAGGAGTTGGAGCTAAAGGAAAGGCTGCAGTAAAAGGAAGGTCATGGGAGAAAGAAAAGGCAGAGCTGAAAGAAAAGGCCCTGGGTGAAAGCAAGGAAAAGAATCATAGGGAATGGGGTGAGGAAAGGAAAGGCAGAGGGGCAATAAAACTCAGGAAGCAAAGAATAAACACATATGACAGAGGCATGGATAAGTGGAAGTAGAAAGATGAGAGGAAAGGGAAGAAGCAGATGAAACAAAAGGGGTAAAGGGAAAGCACAGGGATGTGATCTAAGGAGGGTTGAGAGGAAAAGAAAGAGTGAGAGGAAAGGCAGCGGGAGAGGAGAGGGAAGGGAAGAATCAGAGGAAAGATGGGGAGAGAGGGAAAGGTGGGATGAAAAGTTGTAGTGAGAGGAAAAGAAAGTGTGAGAGGAAAGGGAATGATAAAAGAAAAGGGATGGTGGGAAGACAGGGGTGAGCGGAAAGGAAGGTGTCAAAAGAAAGACATAGGTGAGAGGTTAGGGGCTGGTTAGCAGAATGGCATGGGAAAAGGAAAAGGCAGCGGAGACTGGAAAGATAAAAGTAAAATGAAAGGGGAAGAGTAAAGAAATGGAAAGGTGAGAGAGTAAGCAGGATGAAAGGAAATAAAAAGATGATAGTTGAAAGGGGTGAAAGGAAAGTGAAAGATCAGAGGAAAGACAAGAGTGAGAGGAAAGTCAGGGTGTTGGGAAATGGAAGTGTGTAAAGAGAGTAAAGAAAGAGCTGGGAGGAAAGGAATGGTTGCAAGCAAAAGTAAGTGTGACAGAAAGTCTGAGGTAAAAAGGCAGGAAATGGGATGAAGTGAAAGTACTTCCAGTGGTAATAGAAAAGGGAAGGGTGAGAAGAATGGTAGGGTGAAAGATGAGGTTAGGAGTAAAGGGAATGATACAGAAAAGGTGTGTTGAGAGCAAAGAGAGGGACAAGATGAAACTGAGAGTGAGAGATACGGGAGGCAGGAGAGGAAAGGGAAGTGTGAAATGGTGGGAGAAAAAGAGACCTCAATATCCGGTTTTGACAAGATAAATCTAACTACTATCTCAGCCACGACAGCTATATTCCAACAAATTGTTAAGGGGCCAATTCCCTCCACCAGGCATACTTTGGACATCCTATTTTCTCCCCTGGGGACAGGCCAAAGTGATCAAAGACTCCCCAGTAATCTGGGGCAACCAAAACTTCATTACCTTCAAGTTCAACCTACCTATCAATAACAAAACTTCAAAAACTACGGTAAGCACCACCAAAAACGAACACACCTACAGAATATGGAAGAAATACACCTCATAAAGCTCAACTCCCCTCTCGAAGGGACTTCAATTAATCAGCAACATCAAAATGTACACTCCTTCTACCACTGGATCTACATTGCACTCGACAACTAAATACTGACCATATCCAAGGTTAACCACAAAATGAAAACCACATGAATTAATGACAGCATCAAAAGAATGAAAGAACAACTAAACATACTACAATGTAAGTGGAGAAAGTCAAGAGATGGAAATGATGCAATCATACCATACCAGTATAACATAGCCTACAGAAGAGCTATCAAAGCTATAAAAAGACAACACTATTCCGGAAACATAATTGAAGACGACTGTCCTTCTAAGGAACTCCACATGATTTTAGCAGAATTCTGCAATCCAGAGTGCCAAAACACAGAAATAGTACAACTGCAAGCCTTTTATTGCAAAATGTCCCGGGAATTGATCTAACAAAAGAAAGTTATGTTAAGAAGAAAACTACCTCAACACTGACTCAACTATCATAAAGAGGAGCAAAAGCAATCTTGCAACACTCAATATTTTCAATATCCTCCCAAAAAAAGAATTCCAATATATTATCATGGCAAGCACGCTAAGACTCAGCACCTCCAAATATCTTTAAAGATCTCCTTCGCACAACCTGTGAAGGGGAGGTAGCTAGAAGCCTACTTAACAAGATCTTAAAACAAGGTTCTTTCCCACTCAATTTGAAATCCTCCTTCATTAGGCCACTTCTCTAAAAAAAAAAGCCCAACCTATCCAACAGCCGCGGTCCGTGCAGGTAACGGAGGTGGGGCGGTAGGGCTGTGTAGGGACTCCACAGTCCTGGGGCCCAGCTCTCTGCCCAAAACTAATAAAACAGTGATGTCCAAGGGGTTCATTACCACCGCCTCCAAGCCACCCAGCACCATGGACCCCATATCACAGGTGGGCTCAACATTGGAGGAACATACAAGTAAATTCAATGAAATATTACAGGCCATTCAAACTCTCACAAGATCTCACAAGAAAGCAGGCACTGCTGAACGACCACAGGCTATGGCAGATGCTGTAGCCCTGAGTCACTGCTCTCTGGAGATTGTCGAATTGGAACAAAGCAGAAAGGCAATGACTGATGAAGAGCACTCAGACAAATCCGATGTTAAGGGGGGGTGGATGGTGCTCCTTAACCCCCAGATCGGCGGTCACATTAATTTGATATTCCAACTTTATCAACAAGTGAATGGAGGAGTTCCCCCTTCTCAGGGGTGCTCCTCACCTGTGTCAATCCAGGCTGGAGCTGATACCCAAACACGTGGCAAAGACAACTTGGGGAGAGACTGTGCAGAGCTTCAGTTGGATTGTGTACATATCATGACCAGCACCCCCTTACTTCTGGTAGGAAAGCAAAGGAGACTGCATGATCGCTGTACCATATCCTTGGTCAAAGTGATTGAATGGCTAGGTACTGTTTGCTTTCTACCCTTGGTAGAGGTTGTTGGGATGTTAAAGTCGTGTTTTACTAGGGCGTCCATGCCACTCACGCCTCCACTCCGCACCCTTCCCTTGCCTCCTCGGAGACCTCTCGGGATAGGGGAGAGACAGAAGGGAGTGCCAATGGGATATAATGTGCTGACATGGAACATGCAGGGAATGGCTACCCATGCCAAGCGGCACAAGATCTACAGTTACTTGCATTGCCGCCACAAACATATAGCGTGCATTCTTGTAGACACACATCAATGCCACTGAACTGATAATGTTATGCAATCGATGAAGGGGACAGGTGGAAGGCACAACATATTTTGCTTATGCCAGGGGGTATTGATATGGATTTTGCCAGACACACCGTTTGAAGTTCACTCGAGGAGAGTGGATCCAGAGGGGGATATGTTGTGGTGGAAGGATTGCTAGATGGGGAAATGCTGGTGCTGGTCACAGTATACGCCCCAAACAGTAATCAAGCTGCCTTTCTGGATTCTCTCACCCCTGCCCTGATCAATAACTTAGACGCCCCTTGTATTTGGGGTGGGAATTTTAACTGTGTACTAGACACGGGCATGGACAAATCCTCCCACCCACTTTCCCAACATGTAGAGAGAGAGAGACTAGCGACTCACTTTTGGGAATGTGTAAATAACTGGGGCTGGAGAAGTATACAACCACAGAGCAGGGACCATTCCTATGACTCAGCGCTACACCACATATACACACACATCTTGATTATTTCTTATATGATTGTATCATGAGAGGCATGGTGTTGGACTTTGAGTTCCTGAGTTATACATGGGCAGTCCCCTCAAGTTGATACGCTGAGGGAACGCTGAGGCCACTAATTCCCATGTTGAAGCTTTACACCAGCGCGCTGACAGAACCCCCGTTCAGGGAGGTGCTGAGACGGGCCATAGTTGAGTATTTCGATGTCAACAGGAGTACTGCTGGTGATGCCACAATTGAGTGGGAGGCATTCAAAGTAGAGCTGAAAGAGATATGCTTTAAAACCACTTATGGTGTCAAAATTGAGCTATCCCGTAATATATTGGCAAATGAAAATGCGATCTGAGATGAAGAGAGGAGACTTGAACAATGGGGGACAACCTGCAGGATCTCTGTGACCTGAGAAGGAAAGACAGAGTCCTAATGACCCAACTGGGTGTAATTGATTCTCAGGCACACGTAGAGCAGCAGCATGCAGAGGGGGACAGATTAGTGCCATTTCTGGCCTGGCTTTTAAAGCACACATATATCATGTGGCCCTCTCCCTTGATATAGAAAAGACTTTTGATACACCAAGGTGGCATTATTTAATAATGGTCTTGAAGGAATTGGGGGTCGGTCCCTGCTTCACGCAGTGGCTAAGGGCCTGATTTAGAAGTCTGCGGAGGGAATACTCCATCACAAACATGATGGATATCCTGTCCACTGTATTACACTCCCTGTTACAAATGGGATTTTTGGTAGGCTAGGGCTTGTGCCTAAACCAGGGAGAAACCACCACTCTAGTCAGGATAAGGGAGTTACACTCCTAAAATAACCCCTGCTCACCCCCCTTGGTAGCTTGGCACGAGCAGTCAGGCTTATCTTAGAGGCAGTGTGTAAAGCATTTGCACATAACCAACAGTAATACAGTGTAAGGACTACAAAAGGACACCACACCAGTTTAGAAAAATATCCAATATTTTTATATACTTAAGACAAGACCAAAAATGATAAAAATCCACAATACAGTACTTAAAAATCTTCAGTTATCGAAATATGCTTGAAAAACAGTTCCTTGATGTCGATAGCTCCGTCCGGGGCTATCACGGCGTCGTGAGCAAATAAATCCAAACAGTTCTGGCTGACCGTGGCGTCGCGGGCCAGCTACGGTGTCGGAAAGACCCACAAACAGTACCTTTTAGAAATGCAGGGCATCGGCGACCTCACGTTGAGCTTTCGAAAGCACGGCGTCCGCAGGCGTCGGTTCTGGAGGTCGGTGCAGGAGTCATCGGGGCCCTCGAAGTCACACGCGTTGCAGATCGAACTCCTCTCTGTTGAAGTCAGGAGCGCTGGCGTCGGCAGGCGTCAGGTGCTGCAGTGCGGCGTGCGGTGCCCTCAGGTTGCGGTGCGAGCAGCGGCTCGGTGGCGGCCTCAGATGGCGTCGTCGGTGAGACCAGGGTCGCAGTGCGAAGTGAATGCGGTGCTCGTTGCGGTGCTGGCAGGTCACGGTGCAAGCAGCGGCGGCGTCGTTGCTGAAGCGCTGTCGTCGGCTGACGAACTGGAGTCGATGGCGCCGGCGTCAGTAGGCCAAGGATGCGGTGCGGGATGAGGGCGTGCATCGTGTAACTTTACGAGTGGTGCCCTCGAACCACGGTTCAAGCAGCGGCGTAGATTTCGGCGTGGAGCGGCGGCGTCGGGGATATCAAGGCGTCGTCGTGAAGCGAGGCGGTGCGGAGTGCGGTACCCACAGGTCGCGGTGCGAGCAGCGGCTTGGTGGCGGCATCAGCAGGCGTCAGCGGTGAGACCAGGGTCGCGGTGCGGCGTTGCGGCAGTGCCCTCTGCGGTGCCTTCAGGACACGGAGTCGGCCGCGGCGTCGTAGACGGTGTCGGGTTGCTTTTTCTTCTGTTGCAGCACAAAACACACAGTCTCCAGTGCTGAGGGCAGAAGAACTTGAAGTCTTTGCTGTTCCTGAGACTTCTTGAACAGGGGGCAAGCTCTACCTCAAGCCCTTGGAGAAACTCACAAAAGTAGATTGCAGAAAGTCCAGTCCAGTCCTTTCACTGCCCAAGACAGAAGCAGCCACTGCAGGCCAACACAGCAAAGCGCACAGCAAAGTGGTAGTTCCTCCTCACAGCTTCTCCAGCTCTTCCTCTTGGCAGTCTTCTTGGTCCAAAAGAGTTCTAAAGTTCAGGGGTCTGGGCTCCAATATTTATATCCCAAAATCCTTTGATCTCTTAGGCAGAGAGTGTCTGTGCCCAGCCAGAACCAGTTCTGCCTTCTCTGGTGTGGCTTCCTGGCAGGAGGTGGAGACGGCATTGTCAGAGGCAGACCAGGCCCATTCAGGTGCAAGGAAATCTCCTCCCCCTACTCTAAATGCAGCCCAGGTCTATTCAGCCCTTTCCTGACTCACCTAGACTATCAGGAGCCACTCCTGCTCCCCAGCCCTCTGTCATCCAAAACCCAGACAGTCAATCCACATTCTAGCAGAGGCACACTGGATGTCTGAGCAAGAAAATACCTACTTTCTAAAAGTGGTATTTTCAAACACAGAATGTAAAAATCACCTTCACTAAAAGATGCATCTTTAGATTCTGAGTTCAGGCATACTAAACTTTATTTTCCTACCTAATTCTCCGGGACAGTTATGTTTATAAGATGTTATAAACAAACTCCCCATTCTGTCCTATGGGGAACAGGTAGCCTTGCAATAGTGAAAAACGAAATGGGCAGTAATTCACTATCAGGACATGCCACACACACCAGGGCATGTCCTACCTTTCACATACACTGCACCCTGCCCACAGGGGTACCTTGGGCCTACCTGAGGGGTGACTGACATGTAAGAAAAGAGAAGGTTAGGGCCTGGCAAGTGGGTGCACTTGCCAAGTCGACATGGCAGTACCAGACTGCACACAGGCTCAGCAATGGCAGGCCAGAGTTGCCTTTACGGGCTGTTTATGTGGGTGGCACAATCCAGTGCTGCAGCCCACCAACAGCATTTGATTTACAGGCCCTGGCACATGCAGTGCACTTTACTAGGGACTGACACATAAATCAAACAGGCCAATCATGGAAACACCAATCCATAACACATTTTACAGAGAGCATATGCACTTTAGCACTGATTAGCAGTGGTAAAGTGCCCAGAGCCCTAAAACCAACACAGACAGGTCAGGAAAAAATAGGAGGAAGAAGCAAAATATTTGGGGATAACCCTGCAAAAGGGCCATTTCCAACAATCCCCATAGGATAGAATGTGATCATAATACAGCCAGCCTAAAGCCAGGGTAGACCAATCCATACCGCAATGGGCTTCCCTGCTTGGGGCGATAGAACATGGAACCTGGCCCACAACAGCAGGGTTTTCTTCCTGTTCTACACGTTCCTGAACCTAGTTGGATCCCTCTATCCATACTCTCAGGGCCCACTAAGCTGACCCATGGGGAACCCATCTCCTCACCTGTGGACCCCATCTGTGCAGCACCTAAACTTACTTTGCTCACAGATGTGTCCCAACAGGCAGACAGTACCCACATGGCCAACACAATGGTGTGGTGTGGCCCAGTCCACCCCTGGGGTGTGACTCCTGCCCCCCTCCCCGGGGCAACTCTGTCCACCAGGACAGCCAGCCACAGTGGCCACTGAGAAATGTCAGTGATGAGAGCCAGGCCTTATGCCTTTCAGGCCACTCCAACCGCTGTGGCATCAGAGAGTTGGGGGCGGTAGCCCCAGGTGCCTGGCACCCTTTCTCCACTTTCCCCCCTGCCAAGTCAGGTATGGCATCCTGACACTGGCCCGCCAGCCCAGGGTCTGTACCCTGCGGCTGGACAGGGGACTGGGGTGGGCTCTCCCACACCCTCTCCTTCTCCCTGGGGCTCTGTACCCTCCCACCTGGAGCGGTACCCCCTTCCAGAATTGTCAGGGCACCTGTGGCAGGTGTCCTGCACAAATCGCCCACCAGTTCAGGGGTGCCATCCTGCAACTGGTACCAGCCCAGGGTCTGTACCCTGAGGCTGGACAAGGGACTGAGGTGGGCTCTCCCACACCCGGTCCTCCTCCCTGGGGCTCTGTACCCTCCCACCTGGAGCGGCACCCCCAGAAGACAAACTGGTAGGGGCACTGTTAGCAGTCGTCCCTTCCCCCAGGTCTGAGGGGACACCCCGAACCTGGTCCTCCAACCCAGGGTCTGTACCCTCAGGCTGACCAGAGGTCTCGGGCGAGGCTCTCCTCCCCTTACCTCTTCTTCTGGGGTGCAGCATTCTCCTCCTAGGAGAGGCACCCTCAGAACCAAAAACTGTCAGGACGCTGGAATAAGCCATCCCAAACAATTCTTCCACCAGTTCAGGGCATTGACCCTGCAACTGATCTACCAACCTAGGATCTAAATCCTCAGGTTGAACCAGGGTTAGAGTTGAGGACTCCCTCCCTCTGCACCCCCTTCCAGAGTTCTGCACCCTCCCACCTGGAGTGGTACCCCTAGAAGACAAACCGATCAGGACACTGCTTACAGATGTCCTTCCCTCCAGGTCAGGCAACCCCTGCACCTGGCCTCCCAACCCAGGGACTAAACCCTGCAGCTGAGCACCCGCCTGGCACACCAGGACTTCCTGGGGAGCACGCATGCCTCCCCGAGGGTAACACATGACTCATGTGTTGTGTGACAGTCTGCCCGGCGCAGATCTCCCGACCTCTGTCCATCTGACAGTGCACGACGATCCCCCAGGACAGAAGTGGTGTCACCATGGTCACTCCTAGGAGGCTCAGCCCTTCTGGCTGGCCCCTGACCCACTGGTTCTCCCACTGGGGAACGCATCCCCCTCTCACCCCTCAATCTGAACTTCTGCACCCTCCACTTAGGAGCGGCACCGCCAGACACCAGAATCGCTGGAGCTCTGTTTACAGACACTCCACGTTCTCCTGACACTAGGAGATCCCCCTCAACGGACTGCCTACCAGTACAGCCTAGGCTCCCCACCTGGTGTTCCCTCCTGGAACCACCCAGGCTCTTGGACCGGGTTTTGGCACCTTGGGCCGCAGCCCATTCCCACTCCTTCTCCGTGGAGACAGGACGTGAGTCCCTACACCCTTCCTGCGACACCAGGACCTATCTGGGCTACCACGAATCTTTCCCACCACCCTCGGTTGGGAAATACCTAAGCCACTTCCTTCCGGGTCACCCCCAGATGCTTCTCCAGACCCTCTGGAATCCACCAAAAGGTCTGCCTCCCGTGCAAGCTCCCTGGAGTCAGAGAACTCACACTCCAGTGGGTGTTGGCATAGCTCTGGAAAACAGGGACTTAAAATATGCTCTCCAACAATTGAATCACACAGCCCCACACAGGTGTTAACCAAACTACCCTTCACCCAATCATCCAGTGCCTCAGAAAAGTACCCCACATCATTCTCACAAGACTGGTGAGACAGTGTCTGACTGTTGCTGTCTCTTAACCCATACTCATCTGGCTGCTCTCCATACTCACTTACTAGGGCTTCTATCATGGGGGAACCCCTCTCCCTGCACCTCTCATCTAGAGTCAGTAGAGTGTCCCTCCCACTACCAGGAATATGATCACAGGTGCCAGTTCCCCAATCCACCTCAGGGACACTGTGCACCACTGGAGTAACCTCACAATCCTGAACCCCCTGGTGTATGTCAACTCCCTCCTTGAAGCAGGGCCCCAAATCTGTGTGTGCGTGTACCTCACCCTCAGTACTGGACCTAACACTTTTGCTGCCACCATCTGGGCTGGGCCTAGCCCTACTGGCTTCCCAGTCCAGCTCTCTCATTTTAAACTCATGGTCTAACATCATCCTTTTCTCCTCTATGGCTAACTTAAGCTTCTCTAGTTCCACCGCAACTCTCCTTGCTTCCCGCCTGTCCTCCAGCTCCTCTGGGGACAAGGCACTGCTGCCTGGTTTAGAGGGTGCCCCCCCTCCCAAAAGCACATCCACCCTTGGAATAGGCTCCTCTGCCTCCATGCCAAGATCCCCAGACAGCTCATTAGCATGTCTGGCTGCTACCCAGGCCCTCAGTGCCTTTTGTAGCTCCTCTTTTCTGGTGAGGCCTCTGATTTGGATTTTGAGGTGTTTGCAGATCGCCTTCAACTCCTTAACATTGTAGGTTTCTAACCTCTCCTCCTCAAGGGCCACTTCTAAGGATGCAACAGATGATGCAATTGATTCAGGCATGTTGTACTAGAAAGTTCAAGTTCAAAACCAATGGAAAGGCAAAAATAGACCAAAAGAAAATAGTATGTGGTACGTAATAGTCTGTGATATGGTAGTAGTGCTCACCAATCACTGTAAGTCAAGTGCAAACGCAAGTCCTATCCCAACCGCTGACAACCAATGTTAGAAATGGGATTTTTGGTAGGCTAGGGCTTGTGCCAAAGCCAGGCAGAAACCACCACTCTAGTCAGGATAAGGGAGTTACACTCCTAAAATAACCCCTGCTCACCCCCTTGGTAGCTTGGCACGAGCAGTCAGGCTTATCTTAGAGGCAGTGTGTAAAGCATTTGCACATAGCCAACAGTAATACAGTGTAAGCACTACAAAAGGACACCACACCAGTTTAGAATAATATCCAATATTTTTATATACTTAAGACAAGACCAAAAACGATAAAAATCCACAATACAGTACTTAAAAATCTTCAGTTATCAAAATATGCTTGAAAAACAGTTCCTTGATGTCTTGGGGCTATCACGGCATTGTGAGCAAACAAATCCAAACAGTTCTGGCTGACCGCGGTGTTGCGGGCCAGCTACGGTGTCGGGAAGACCCGCAAACAGTACCTTTTAGAAATGCAGGGCGTTGGCGACCTCACGTTGATCTTCCGAAAGCACGGCGTCCGCAGGCGTCGGATCCGGAGGTCGGTGCAGGAGTCGTCGGGGCCCTCAAAGTCACACGCGTTGCAGATTGAACTCCTCTCTGTTGAAGTCAGGAGCGCTGGCGTCGGCAGACGTCGAGTGCTGCGGTGCGAAGTGCAGCGGTGTGGTACCCTCAGGTCGCGTTGCGAGCAGTGGCTCGGTGGCGGTGTCAGATGGCGTCGTCGGTGAGACCAGGGTTGCGGTGCGAAGTGAATGCGGTGCTCGTCGCGGTGCTGGCAGGTCACGGTATAAGCAGCGGCGTCGTCGTTGCTGAAGCGCTGTCGTCGGCTGACGAACTGGAGTAGATGGCGTCGGTAGGCCAAGGCTGCGGTGCGGGATGAGGGCAGTGCGTCGTGTAACTTTACGAGCGGTGCCCTCGAACCACGGTGCAAGCATCGGCGTAGATTTTGGCGTGGAGCGGCGGCGTCGGGGATACCAAGGCATCGTAGTGAAGCGAGGCGGTGCAGAGTGCGGTGCCCACAGGTCGCGGTGAGAGCAGCGGCTCAGTGGCGGCATCAGCAGGCGTCGGCGGTGAGACCAGGGTCGCGGTGCGGCGTTGCGGCGGTGCCCTCTGCGGTGCCTTCAGGACACGGAGTCGGCCGCGGCATCGTAGACGGCGTCGGGTTGCTTTTTCTTCTGTTGTAGCACAAAACACACAGTCCCCAGTGCTGAGGGCAGAAGAACTTGAAGTCTTTGCTGTTCCTGAGACTTCTTGAACAGGGGGCAAGCTCTACCTCAAGCCCTTGGAGAAACTCACAAAAGTAGATTGCAGAAAGTCCAGTCCAGTCCTTTCACTGCCCAAGACAGAAGCAGCCACTGCAGGCCAACACAGCAAAGCGCACATCAAAGTGGTAGTTCCTCCTCACAGCTTCTCCAGCTCTTCCTCTTGGCAGTCTTCTTGGTCCAAAAGAGTTCTAAAGTTCAGGGGTCTGGGCCCCAATATTTATATCCCAAAAGCCTTTGATCTCTTAGGCAGAGAGTGTCTGTGCCCAGCCAGAACCAGTTCTGCCTTCTCTGATGTGGCTTCCTGGCAGGAGGTGGCGACGGCATTGTCAGAGGCAGACCAGGCCCATTGAGGTGCAAGGAAATCTCCTCCCCCTACTCTAAATGCAGCCCAGGTCTATTCAGCCCTTTCCTGACCCACCTATACTATCCGGAGCCACTCCTGCTCCCCAGCCCTCTGTCATCCAAAACCCAGACAGTCAATCCACATTCTAGCAGAGGCACACTGGATGTCTGAGCAAGAAAATACCTACTTTCTAAAAGTGGTGTTTTCAAACACAGAATGTAAAAATCACCTTCACTAAAAGATGCATCTTTAGATTCTGAGTTCAGGCATACTAAACTTTATTTTCCTACCTAATTCTCCGGGCCAGTTATGTTTATAAGATGTTATAAACAAACTCCCCATTCCGTCCTATGGGGAACAGGTAGCCTTGCAATAGTGAAAAACGAAATGGGCAGTAATTCACTATCAGGACATGCCACACACACCAGGGCATGTCCTACCTTTCACATACACTGCACCCTGCCCACAGGGGTACCTTGGGCCTACCTGAGGGGTGACTGACATGTAAGAAAAGAGAAGGTTAGGGCCTGGCAAGTGGGTGCACTTGCCAAGTCGACATGGCAGTACCAGACTGCACACAGGCTCAGCAATGGCAGGCCAGAGTTGCCTTTTACGGGCTGTTTATGTGGGTGGCACAATCCAGTGCTGCAGCCCACCAACAGCATTTGATTTACAGGCCCTGGCACATGCAGTGCACTTTACTAGGGACTGACACATAAATCAAACAGGCCAATCATGGAAACACCAATCCATAACACATTTTACAGAGAGCATATGCACTTTAGCACTGATTAGCAGTGGTAAAGTGCCCAGAGTCCTAAAACCAACACAAAGAGGTCAGGAAAAAATAGGAGGAAGAAGCAAAAAGTTTGGGGATAACCCTGCAAAAAGGGCCATTTCCAAGAATCCCCATAGGATAGAATGTGATCATAATACAGTGGAAGGGATATCTGTCATGTTTGTAATGGAGTGTTCCCCTCTGCCGACTTCTAAATCAGGCCCTAAGTCTGCTATACATAAGTCCAGTAGCAGGGTGCAAATTGGCAGGGTGATCTCAGTGCCATTCCCAACAGGCAGGGGTGCCCCTTACCCCCCTCATTTTTGCCCTCACTATGGAACCACTGGCCTGTATATTACATGGTAGGTAGGTAGGCTTGGAAATACAGCTCGGAGATCGGTGACAGATTGTCTGACCATAAGTGGGTGACACATTTACCTCAAAAATTGCCTGGTGGCATTGCCGGAGGCGATGGGTGTCTTGGACGAGTTTTGTAATCTCTCATGGTTAAACCCTTCGGTGCGGGTGTCAGTTGATTGCTGACACCTGCAGTTCTTTCCCAGTGCATCTATCGGCCTTTGGCTGACACTGGAGAGGGCTTGAAAGGATCCTCTGGTGCTTGCAAGGGAGGATTCCTTTTTGTTTTTCAAAGCGAGGAGGCAAACTGGAATCACTTCCACTTGCGCCCCTGACCCCGCTCCCACTCTTCTGATGTCACAGATTCCGCACCAGAGTGGCAAGGAGCAGTGGGTGAGTGCTCTCTCCCATTCCGATGGGGAATACAGGCCTCCTCAGGTTTCAAGGAGGCATTTTTAGTAAGGGACACTGCGATCCACAGTCAGAAAACCCACTAGGCCACCAGGGACCTGTGTTTGGGGATCAGCCTGCGTGGTGAACAGGCCCAGGGGGGCAAGGTTTGTTTTTTGTTAAGTGGTTTTTCCCATGAGGGTGGGAAGGACTGCACCCCCAAGGGGAAGTGAAAAAAAAATTGAAAATGAAAATGACATTGTCAGGGGGTAGGCCCTTTCACGCAGAGTAATGCGTCAAAGGGGGCATATTTACAAGACCATGAAAAGCCACACAGGGTGGCTTTACGTGGCCTTCTAACTAAGGGGCAGGCACAACACACAATTGGCAGCAACTACCAACAGGGGGGGCAAATGTCCTAGGTTACAGAGTAAGCAAAGTAGGTCTACGTATCAGAACCCAGTAGATACTAACAGCTCAATAAATTACTGCTGGAGAATAGAAGAGGTCTGAATGGTAACCAACACCGTAGGGCAACATGACTGTCAGTTTTAGAAAACAATACATAACAGCAAGGAAAGTTAAAACAACAACTCACAGACCTCAACTCTGTTTGTGCAAATATATGAGCCTCACGGAGAGTATCTGCAAGGAGAGTCTGTCAGGCAGTAGTGACTGAAAGAGTACCATCAGTGATGATGAATAAGTTTAACTGCACCCTCATAAGGTGATGCCGTATGATCGGTAGTGTCAGTGTTAATATCCATCTGGAGTGCGGTGTCAGAATGATGCCCAATAGGTGGCGATGGAATATTTACGTAATCCAAGGTTGTCTTCTCTGTGCAGGGCAACACTTTCAGCTTGCGCCCATGTGAGCAGTCAGCCCGTCTAAGCTATCAATGGCAGGGGTTCAGGTGATTTCCATCGACAAGTGATAAGGCATTTGGCCACTATGAAAACCAGGTCCAGGAAACGAGAGGTAGCTTTGTGTTTCTTATGTCTGCGATAGAGACCCAGAATACATATGTCCCATGTGTGTAAGTCTCGGCGCCCAGTGCATGTGGACAAATGGGATGTGACACCTGACCAGTAACTGCTTAAGCATGGACAGTCCATAGCATATGAAGCATTTCAGCATCGATTTGCTAACATCTAGGACAAGCGGCATCAGTACTACCAGGATTTAAGGTACTCTTGTTCAGCAGTCCTAACTGGGTCCCTGCAACCGACCAATGGTCCATTGGAGTTGGCCTGGACTTGTGACTTTGTCTCTGGTTCGCGTGACCAGATAACCACTGTTGGTGCTTTGGGGCGCTATTTCCCCTTAAATCTTTAAACATGCATATGTCCGGTTCTACGGAGGGGATTTTTGTCCTTTGGTTCTTGTTTTATTTATTAAAACTTACTGTATTCTACTATTCTGGCATTTTTCTTGTGTTGTGCTTTCACTTTATTACTGCTTGAAGTGTTGCACCAATACTTTACACATTGCCTCTAAGCTAAGCCTGACTGGTCTGTTCCGAGCTACAAGAGGGTTGAGCACACGTTAATTTGGGGTGTGCTTGTGACTTCACTTTGACAAGGATTGTAGTTCCTGCTTGAGTAGGGTTTCACCTTCCTCAACCAGTAACCCAATTTCTAACAGAGGGTAATTATGCCCCACAGGGGAAAACACACATTTTACATTTATAAAAAAGCATATTTGCCACATAACCTATCATCCACAGCAATAATCTGCAGATTATTTATGAAACCAATGTGTAGGTCAAACGCATCAAAAGTTACAAAAAATGTGGTGACATGTTTGCATGCAGTGGATTACCCTGTGCAAAGGTTGACTAGTCATCTTTCAGTTGCTTATTTTTGTATTTGGTTGTTATACTCATGCTAATGAGGTGAAATCTTCATCCAGGCAGTATTATGATGTTTTCAAATCACAAGATAATGAAGTAATATTAAAAAAGTGTTGCATTATGCCGAATAATTTGTCTTTTCTTGCTGCATACTTTAGTCAACTCTGTCTCAAAATTAGGGATGAGTGGCAAACTCCGCTCCGCTGGTGGAGTTTGCGGAGTTATCCCACTCCGCACTCTGCCTGGACAGCGGAGTTCTACGTGCCACGTGACAGAGTTTTCTGGCGCGCTCTCGTGCGTCATGCACTGTCACATTCGAGATACCACCAATATGTTATGAACTGGTTTTGTTTTCATTCACGCACTGTGTGACAAGAAACGTGCACTTCTACTGCTCTCCAGTAATGGTGAGGCTCTTGCGTATGATGATATAACCACGTTCCTGCAGAGGGGCTCCAAGTACTAGACCCAATGCCCACCCTCCTTCTACCCGGATGTGATTCAATGAGTAGAAGGTGCTTTTCCCCCACTCTCCCAGCCCGCAGAGCTCACACCTCTTTCTGCCTCTGCAGCCCACTTAGACGTAGCTCTGCAGTCTCTCTGGCTACTACAGGTTTCCTTTCCTGAGCAGAACATGCTTCTCCTCCATGCTGCCTCCTCGTGCTGCCCCAGGCTCTCCCTCAACCCAGGCAGTCCACCTGCTGCTGTGCGGCTGTAGCACTGCTTTTCCCGGGTGGCCCCAGCGTCCAAAGGTGAATGCCTAACAACACCTCGAGCAATTAGGATTAAGACAGGGACCAGTGTGTTGTTGTTAACATTATTACTAGGACTTCTTAAAGAGCCCTCAAGACTACCATGTCAAGGGTATCCTTCTCACCCTTCAGTCTGGACTCCTGTGTAATAAGGTGACTCACATTAAAATCAGAATGTCCCCAAACACGTGCCCTCATTACTGCAGTGCAAGCATATTGTTGTCAACTCTGTACTCTTGGCACGCACAGCTTAGCGCAACGCCTCTCCGGAAAAACATAAAACCTGTCATGCCTTATTTCGCCTGCATTTCCCACACCCCTCCTGTTGCTGCCAGCTTGTGGTGCCCCTTATATTTTTTGTATCTGCCCGTTATGCTACGACAGTCATTGCATGGATTACTGTTTGCCTCGTTTCACACATTTCCTCTATGCTGCGCTCTGAAACACAGTTGTGTAAGACAACATATAAACAAATACATTTTAAAAATTCCACTTGTAAGTCAAAGGTCAGGATCTCATTGGTCAGAGGTCATGCTCTTCTGCTGTGGTCTGTGATGTACTTATTGTTTGTCCATTAGATGTGCGCTGCCCGCCATGGCTGACCCTACAATGACCCGACCTGCCTCCAGTGAGGTTCAGGGGTCACACATCAGAAAGCATACACCCCTCTTTTCTGTAAGGTTACACTCCTGTTTTCTGCATATGCCTGTGTGGGAAGGGGCCACTTCCACGGCAGGGTCTTCACGGGTGCCTGCACCTTACATAAGTCTTAGTGGTTTCCTGGCGGGTGGTACGTTCAGTGCCAGGGAAGACTTCACCAGATGGTGTGTGGGACAGAGGTGCACGTCACTGCACTTCTAACTCTGAGCAGAGTCTGGGACAGACGTGCGCTTTCGGGCTCTTTACATGTGGGAAGAACCGTGGACAGAGGCACGCTTCACTGCACTCTACCTGTGGGCACAGCCTTGGACAAAGGCACACTTCACTGCACTCTACCCGTGCGAAGAGTCAAGGGACCGACGTGCACTTCATTGCACACTACCTGAGGGCAGAGCCGGGAACAGACGTGAACTTCACTGACTGCACTCTATACTCGCTTGCTCACAGAACTCTGTGGAATCACGCTGAGTTTTTCAGTAACTCTGCAGAATTCCGTGGAGGAAAACTCTGCAAACTCTGCCCAGACCTACTCATAATTTCATGCTGTCCTACCGCATAATTCCAGGGACCCTGGTGATAGCATTGTGAGGAGCATGCCTGTGCACAAAGCTGTAGGGGCTACTATATGATTGTGCACTTCTTGAGAGCAAAGGTAGATTTTTGGCTTCAAGAAGGTAAATTTAAACTGGAACTGGCTCTGGCCCAGTAGACCCCCCAACATTAAAGTTTTGCATAAACCATGACCAAAGTATGTCGTGGTATTGGGTATGGGGCAAGGTAAAATAATACTGTGTCTTTTTTTGTCTTTTTTAGTGAGAACCTTCAGCTTCAGCCAAAAAGATAAATCTTTTTTTTTTATTTACTATAGAACACATCTCACAGATGAACCCACTGACTGATTTTGATCAATACTTCTGCCTTCAACATAGGACAGTGTTTTAGAAAGAAGGTTTTAGCCAGTCAGCTGAGATGGTGTCTCTGTAAATGGCCGCTGCCAAAGGCCCTAACTCGAGTTATGGAGGACAGCTCTGAGGCAGGATCAGATACTGTCTAGCTTTGGTCTAGTCATTAGATGCAGAGGTATTTAGTCATTCCAGCTTTAAAATGATCTGGGTATCATCAAAACAGCTGCAGCATGTTAGATTGATAATGTGGCCTGGTAAGAGGCTTAGTAAGTGTTAAAGAAAAGTGGTGAGGTGATTAATTCTTCAGAAAGGCACCCTACAGTGCTGGAGGTGATGTACATGGAGGAAAGAAGATCATACTGCATCTGTCAGAGATGTAGAATGCAATCCAGGCGAAGATGGTTTCCTTGATGCCAGTTTCCTCCACTCTCAGTAGGAGGGAAGGGCAGTGGGCTGTGATTAAAGTGCTGACAGGCCCAGTAGTAAAGCCACTGATATCCTCGGTGGTCTTCACAGCTTTCCAGATACAAAATCAGAGTGCATTTGCTACACTCCAGGAAGTCATCAATTTGTGTGAGCATCATACTTTCATTCATTTTTTCACAGTAAGAATTTGAGCTAGTTGTATAGCTGGCCAGGTCTGTTACATCTAGTAATGACTTCTTCATGAATGATTAAATTGAGAATATCAGGGGCAGGTGCCAGTTGTTAGGGAGTTGTTATGGATCATTCTTGCAGGCATAGTACAATCATTAAGAGTAGGATACCTCTGAAGGTTTTTGCCTGATAGTGAGCCAGCAGGGTTGCTAGCCTTGACCAGACCCTTGAATAGGGGACTAAGGGTTAACTGTGGGAGACTGAGGTCTGATGTCAGTTTATTGGTGTAGCTGTATTGGACCAAGGCAAGACTGGGCTACATCGTGGTTTTCTTGGCTATGAGATAATTTTCAAGTATCCCCTAGAAACAAGGTGGTCTGTGGCAGTGCTAATGAAATTGTGAGGGTGAGGAATGTTAGCAATGTTTGGAAGCTAATTTGGCTTTGGGGATGTACCTGGAGTTTCAGTGCCTTTTTGTCTTTTTAATCAAAAATGTGCTGATCGTTTTCAGTTATTGAAGGCCAGATTTGTTTTATTGTTGAATTTCTTCAATTGGTGTTGAAGTTCATTGATTTCTCTTTTATTTCTTATATCCTTTTTGAGACAAGGTGTACTGTGTCTATTATTGTCTTGAGAGGAATACAATTGTGAAAGCCTTGAGATAATTCTCTTCTGTTATTTGGGTGGGTAGTAAAATTCCTAGAGATGACAGTTGAGTGCAGAAAAATTTAGTTTGTTTTACAGTCTGTAAATGGCCTTTTTGATCACTGTTGCTGTGGCGCTGTTTTTGGGAAGTATGACACCCAAAGTGGGGGTATGTCTAGATAGTTTGGAGGAGAGGCATGTTTTTCTAAACATTTTTAATTGGTTTTACAAATTTCGTAGTGCTAATGTGGGTATGTATTCACTTGTAGGGGGTACATTCAATTGCCCATTGGGCTAGAATATCAAGCAACTCTATGTTCTGTTAATTCCAGGTGAGTTGTGATATACTCACACCACTTTAAAACCATTTTTATGCAACCTCGCACATGGTCTTAAGCTATGTATCTTTCTATCACAGAGGCTGCACATATTTTTAGTCCTGAGGAAGACCTGTTGTGATGTTTTAAGAAAAAACAATTTAAAAGGGTCGAAACGTCGACGATATTTGTGTTGTGTGCTCCGCATCTACTGTACACTTGGCTAAAGATTCACAATAATACAATAAGCCGTGGTTGAATGAATGGAACGGGCATTATACTAAGTCTATTGCTTCATGTCATTTTTATGTAATTGTGTAGTTTATGTTTTTTTCTTTGAATCACTTGATCACACTGCACGATCATTTCACTTATATGTCACTGTTGGAAGACAGCCCTGTTAAGAAAATGGTGTGTTTCTGTAAAACTTCACAATATGAATAATATACGAAGCAAAATCAGCCCCTTGTGTGTTTGCAATAATTTATTGATGTGTCTAAGTTATAGGACAAAAGTAGTAATCATTTGAAGCATTTCTTCCCCTAGGGCACAAGTCAGAGGTACACGCAGGTACACCGCGTCCACCCACTATTTTCAAAGGGTGGATTCCGTCCCCCGCCAAGAACTTGGGCTCCACAGAAATATGCTGAACTTGTCCCGGTGTCATTTTCAGACACCGGGACACACGTTCAGCAGCGCCTGTACGTTGTCTGCTTTCCATTCCCAGCAGCAACGTGCAGACAGCGAGGGAGATTTTTTTCCACCTCCAGCTGGGCCGAAGAAAAGGGGCCATCAGGCCTCCTTTTCTGACTGGAGACGGCCTGGAACCTCAAACTTAAATGTAAATGCCATGCAGGGGAAACAAAGGCACACAGCTTGTTATCTGCTCACAGGTACTTAAGAGAGGCATGCTTTTGCCTTTGTTCAGGCCTTGCATATAGGAGATGCATGCACTGTAAGAATGTCAGGTGTGTTGGTCTGTCCCAGTATTTACACAAGTAACAATTTCAATAGCACTAATTTATTTCTTTTATAGTGCTACGAAACCCAGTGCAGGGTGTCAGAGCTCTATACACATTATACATTGACAATAAATCATGTACATGTGTAAATCAACGTACAAGGCGAGTTACATGAGACAGGGTTACAAGGTGTAGGAGTCACATGTCCTTCATAGCTCACTGTGCTATATTACAAGGATTACAATTTATGAACTGCAGGTAACAAAAGGATCTCTGTGTTAAAAGCAGTAAACCGCTTTACTATCTACAAAAAATAAAAATTTGTCATCTGTAAGAAAGTGCCCTCTTTTTGCATGGTTGCCCCCAAGTTTTGCTAAACTGCTGATGTGCTTTGACTGAGTGTGCCCTGGGTTCCTGCCAAACAGGTACCCAGGGCCTATGTCCTTTCCCTAAAACTGCATTGAAAACAAAACCCAATTGGCACTCTTTGGCCACAGGTCAGTCCTTTGTAAATGGTACCACAGGTACCAAGGTCACTGTGGCCAGGGAAGGCCTCTAAGGGCTGCAGCACTTATTGTGCCCCCCTTGGTGGCCTTGTACCTTTACACACACACACTGCCTTTGCAGGCTGCGTGTTTTGGTGCAGAACAAAGTGAAGAGTTGACATGGGACACATCCCTGGTGTGCCATGTCTACAACCCACTGCCCTGGCATAGGTCATCCACCCCTCTAGCTGGGTGCACTATACCAGTGGTGAGGGTACAGATGCATGAGCCCCATGTCTAAGCCAATTCTTAGACATTGTAAGTGCATTAAGAGTATATGGTACTGGGAGTTTGTCATTACGAACTCCACAGCACCATAATGGCTTTACTGAAAACTGGGAAGTTTGGTATCAAACTTCTCAGCACATTAAACCCACACTGATGCCAGTGTGAGATTTCATGAAAAATGCACACAGGGGGCATCGACCTAAGTCTAGTGTCCAGGCTGAGTGGCTGCTCGCCAGCTGCCACCACCAGACATGTTTCTGGACCCCTGGGTCGAGAGCCTGCTGCTCTCGGGGGTCTGAAACAATGCACATCCTGGGACAAGGTGCCAAGCCTCCTCCCCAAGGATGGGCAGGGTCCACGAAGGGGAAGCTTCAAAGGCTTGCCGCCTTTGTGAGCTTCCCCAGGCCTTTTGCTGCTTCCAGCAACTGGCCCCCACTGGTTATGATCCCCACTTTGGGCGGGAGAATCGGCGGGAAAACCAAGTGAGGAAGGGAGGTGTGCCCACCTTTGCCAACCCCACCCCTCAGGTGGGGGAGGGGAGGTGAAGCACAACTCTCAGTCCCTGCCATCTTGCAGATGGGGGGACCCAGCCAACCAGAGTGAGGCATGTGCCCCCCTCCCACTGGAGGGTGGCATAACAAGGGGTGTACCCACCCCAAGCAAGGGACCCATTGGTCCCAACCTTTACCTACCTGTAACGCCCCTAAATCTAGTATTTAGGGGGCAACCCTGAACCTTGCTCCCTCAGACAAGAACCGACTAAGAAGTAAAGAAGAAGAAGGACCGAAAAAGCCGTGCTAAAGCTAAGAAGAGGAGGACGCCCACTGACTTGGCCCCAGCCTTACCGGCCTGTCCCCACCTCGAACCTGCAGAAGCAAAATCCTGGTGTGTCCTGCAGCCAGCAACCTCAAGAACCCCGAGGACCTGCCCGGCCTTCCACAGAAAAGACTCTGTCTCCCATGAGCACCGGATTTTCTCCCCACAGACTCTGGCTCCGGCCAAATCCGTGCATCTGCACCACCCTGCACCCGACGCACACGCCCTGAGTTCGAATGGCCCAACACCACGAGGGCTCCCCAGCTATCCCGACCTGAAATCTGGTGATCTCTGACCTGCCTCGAATCACCCAGCGAAGCCTGCAGCCTCTTTCTGGAGGATCCTCCCAACCCAGACCGGAGCTGGTAAGAAAACCCGTCACCTAAAGACACCCTTGCACCCGAAGTCCCACTGCCTTGGGTGGCCCAACCGACGGTGTCCCAGCTTCCCCAGGCATCCCCACTTACATTGGGCCTCAGCACTCTGCTCCCAGCCGCCCTAGTGCCGCTGAGGGTGCTTTGAGAGTGCATCGTCGACCCTGGGGGAACCCTGGTTCTAACTCCAGAATACCAAATCCCACAAACCCGTACTTACCTGCAAACCGTTAACTTCATTTTTCTCCATAGGAATACATTGACTGTTTTTCCTAAACATTGTTCTGTGTGGAGTTGGTTTTGTATGGGACTTTGAAAAACTGCAAAGAACTAAAAATTGGTCACTTACCTTTTCTCTAGGAAATGTCCCAGTGTGATATCTAGGTGTATCACACTGAGTAGAAAAAGTAATCCAGAAAGTAATCTGCAAAGTACTTCAAAGTAATCAAACAGTAATTTCCACTGTATTGAAAGCATTTACAAACCTGTAACAAAGTCATTTTCATTCAATTTGCTTGTATTGTTCAACCTGCCGTAAAAATTATCATATACACTTACCTGTGCCAGGCTTGCTTGGTTCTAGGAAATAAATATAACTAAATAATATTTTTATACAAATCAAATTGGTCTGAGTTCAGTCTTTGAGTGTGTGACATCATTTGCTGATTGAGTGTGTACAACAAATGCTTAACACTACCCTCTGATAAAGCCTTACTGCTCGCCCAATTTACCACAAATAGAGAGTAAGGTGCTATCTACTTTTACCTCTGCCTACCTTTGGGGTTTCACTGGACTCTGTGCACACTACACCTCACTTTGGTATAGTATATACAGAGCCAGCTTCTTACATCATCTGCATGTTACGTGATGTGTTTTGCAGGAGACGCATTAACTCACTATGCTACTTTGATTTAAATCTGGGACTTCACAAAACACAGATGTCTCCAACAAACGCGGTCACCTCCAGGGTTATCTCACCATTATTACTATTCCCTGAGATTTACTGGGCACCTTTACAGCAGAAGCCTTAAACCATAAAATATGTTAAAATGCAGACTTTGCAACCAATTAAGCAGAACAGATCTACTGCCATGCTTCTCCTTGTTGCCAACTTCTTTGTGATAGGGTTTAAAAAAAAATATATATTAGTTGAGGCCCAGATTTTGCGTCGGGGTTGCACCACTTTTTTGGCACAATCCCGACGCCAAATCTCATAATGTGCTGAAATGTACTCATTATATACCTGATAAACATGTATGAGGTCTTAATATCTGATGTCACTTCTTGTGAAGTCACATCCAGTGAGGTCACTTCCTTTTATGTCACGTGCAATGTCACGCGTCGTGACATCATGCGCTGTGATGGCACGCGCCATGATTTCACTTGCATACTGCCTAACCTGGTTAGTCCCCCCACTTTTTTTTTTAGAACTTGTGTCCTACCACCCCCCCAACACAACCCATTGCAACTCTAACACTATACAGGGAGACCAAGTAAGCTTCTTCTGGAGTCAATAACACTTTACCACCTTCACTGATACAGACTTTTTACTGTGCTTGAATCACATTTCTCCTGCCAGTTGCATTCATCACACTGTGCGATTGTCGTAATTTTTCTAGTGATCATAATAGGCTAATGATTAAAAACCGTATACTAAAAGTATTCATCATCCTTCTTGTTCTCGAATAATAAACAGTATGGCATTCCTGATCAACTGGTGATTGTTAACTTTATATACTGACTGTAACTCAGTACCTGCTTTTGCTATTTAATTTCTGAGATGCTTGTTTCATTATTGAATGTGATTACTATTGCTGAGCGGTGGCTCCTCGGCAATGGCGGAGGAACGTCGCCCCACTGGCTCAGAGCCAGCAGCTGAAAAATAAAATGATAGTTTATTAGCTTTTTAATTTTCAGCTGCTGGCTGAGCCAGCGTGTGTAGGGAGGGACGGGGCCGGGCTATGGGAGGGAGGAGGAATGCAGTGCTATGTGCACTTCTATGTATGCATGTCTGTTTGGCCGGCCGTCTTAGGCCAGCCAACCAAACATGCGCACTTAGGTTTCACTAACCTGGCTGTATTCTACAGTTAGGTGGAGAAATGGCACAGACTCCCTGTGCCTGAGCGAGTGTCAAACCAGCCTGCTGAGGCCAATCCCGGCGCTGCTCTCATAGTATGGGAGCAGTGTCTGGATTGGATGGGGAGTCTGTCCCAGGGACTGTCGGGAGCAGCAGGAGAACAGAGGAGCACCGAAGCGCAAAAACGGCCGCTGGATCAGGTACGTTTTTTAAATTTTATTTTTTTAATTCAATCTGCCCTCTCAACCCCTGCTGATGCATATTGGCAGCAGCTGCAACTGCTATTACTTGGATATATTCTAACTGCTTGCATGCAACTATTGTATTGTACTGGACCTTACCAGACTGCCATCAATCAATCAACAGACAGTTATGTTTTATGCAATTCAACAATACAGCCATAAAACGGCTGATATAATAAGGTGAAAATCATTTATGGATCCAGCTTTTTATCACTTCTGACAAAAAGCATGAAATTTGTTCAATGTTAATTCATGGGCCAAACATCAGCTTTGTGAATTCTTACAATTCAGGAATGATAAAATAGCAGGAAAAGGCCTGGCTACTGTAAATTCAGATAACTAACAAGTATCCATAAAGGAAAATGGAGGATCTCTCAGCTCCAAGTGCTCCAAGTGCTGCTTAATTACTAGTAAACAAATAAAACTAAGAAGCAGGACCCTATAAAGGATTCTGAATTTGTATCATGTATAATTTAATGAAACATCTTTAGTTTGAACAATTATGTAATACTTTTAGCGAACTCAGGTGGGGACAAAATTATCAAACGTTTGTGGTTTGTTGAAGCGCAGGCAAGGGTTTCAGGAGGGCCGAAAGGCGCGCCGGCAGGAACAGGCCGCCCAAATATGAGGTGCATTGCCTCATAAACCTTTCGAAGTTTTGCAGGGTTCGCATCAGCTCCCGGAAACTCTGGGAGGCGCAGTTCAGCCCAGGTGCAGGCTCAACATGGAGCCAGACCTTGAATGATGACGCTCCCTCGTCTCATCTGAAGACCGCAATGGATGGGGCGAAGTCGAAGACCTCTTCGACTTCTTGTTCTTCTTTTTCTGCTGGGACTTACCTGAACGCCCAGGTAACTTTGAGTGCAGCGAGGATCTTGGGCTCTGCAAGCAATCCCGGGACCTTCCCCTCGACTGTGTGTGAGACCGTCGTGGCACCGCACATTGAGGGGCAAGGAGCTTGAGGTAATGCTCCTTCAAGGCCTTAAGGTGCATAGTGCAGCAATCGGCACAGGTCTTCACATTGTGGTTGAGCTCCAGGCACCAGTGGCAAACACAGTGCTGGTCCGTCACCAACATCTGTCAATGACAGGCGTCACAGAACATCCCTGCTACACCAGGACAAGATTTCTCAAAAAAACTTCAACAATAGTAAAAAAAACTTGTGTCAAAAATGGACTGGGGGTAGCTATCTCCGGATCTGCACTGACAGGCACTGGGGTGGTGCGTATATAGGCACCACGCCCGTCAATTCCATTGCTGATGACACCACTGTTGCCGCGCGGAGCCTAACTCTGCCACCTACTGGCACGCAGGGGTACTGCTCACGAAAAATTTCCAGTTCCAGTCTGACGCCTGGGAATAATTCTAAGTTAAAGAATCTGTGCCTAGAAGTCTCTATCAGTTCTTTAATTAATTTAATTTATGTAGCTTAATTAGGTCTCGTCTAAGACAGCGTGTGTGCTGTCTATTTCTTTCTATTGCAAGATATATTGTTATCTTTTAGTGAGCTTAGAGCCCTCCTATTGCCTCCACTGGTTAAATACATTGTCACACTCATTTTCTTGCTTCTTATTCATTAGTTGGGTGGGCTTTCCTTCTTCTTCCTGTGTTTGTCACACCTCTTGAGCATATATTCATTACTATGTCCTTCTGCCCGCAATCAGTAAAAAAGAATGCTTTCATACTTTTTTTTTCTCTTTATTTACTGATCCAACTTGGATCAGTAACTAAAAAAAAAAGCAGCTGTGTTATATTGTAGGCATTCAAATTTGCAGTGCATGTCCCTACAAAGTAACGCTGCCATGCGTGTCAAAAGCTTTTTTATATATTTTTTACATTCATTGGCTAAAACCATTGGCAAAGTCAATAGGTCCCACAGGTGAGACCTTTTGGCTTTGCCAATGCTTGTTTTACACAGTGTCCGAAAGCTGCCTGCTACTAAAAGTGGAATGCCTCAGAATTTGCACTTTTGAAACATGATTTTGCTTTCCAATAACAATAACTATAACTTTTTACGCAGAGCCTTCAACTGCATTTTCTTTGCTGTAAATGGTAGGCATCATTTATACACATTCAATTGCTGCTACATGAAATAATCTTGGTAGAATGAAAGGCTAATAGCCCTGGAAGGGAGGACACACATACATCTGGTTAATCACTTACCTTGAACTGGCTGAATGTATGTCTTAGCCATGCACTAATAATTTAGGGTCCAAATTGGAAATGGAAATGCTGTACCTCCTGTAGACAAAGATACCTTGGCCATCATATTTCAACTGAGGAAGCAACATTTTGATTGGTCTGTTACACCCTCATGTAAATAATGCAACTTACAGTTTATTTGTACGTAAAGGTTCAGAGCACTTTATTCACTCCAATACTGTTTACTAAATCACTCCTTCCTCAACTTTGGGGTCTCCACTCCCACTATAGTGTTTCCTCGATGATAAACAACTTTTCACATACCTTGTAGTCCAGTCCATTGTGGTTTCTAGAGAAAGGGTAGAATGACCCCAGTTGCATCCAGCGTAGGCAGAGTTCACGGGTGGTATTATGGATGAAACCACAGATATCTGCTCCAATCTAAGAAAATTGGAAGTAGACCTTGTTTACACATATTTGAAAAAGATCGTTACAGGAAATAGCAATGTAGTAAAAAAGAAAATATATATTCTATATACACTTTTATCCTCAGTAATTCCTCTTTAAGAAGCGTAGCAATGGAGCAAAGGAGTGAACCAATGTCTTGGTACTGCTCTCATGCTACTTACTATCATAGTCATCATAAAAGCAGTGTCTGGATTGGCCGGATCGGTGGTGAGTGTGGTGCGGGCATATAAATATCACACTGACAATCGCTTGGTGTGCAACAACTGCCTGAGGCGGGGCCCGAGGCTATTTATTTCCCCTGGCACATCACATCTAGGCCATACTATAACAACCAACTCTAGAGAGAGTAACAAAGTCCTCCTGTGCATAGGTGGACCACTCCCTTCACTCTGGGAGTTGTGTCTACATCACTACATCCCTCCCCCTTTCAACTAAGCAAACAACAGAAAAAACGTATGTGTGTGTGTCAGTTCCAGTTGCAGTAATTGCCAGACCATGTACTCATACCATGAAGTCTCTCAAACTGCTTGAAGGAACAAGACTGTCTCTCAGTCTGTATTGGGACACATTATTTCTCACGTTCAAGAGCACACCCTCTTCATCAGGTAATTGTTTGGGAGCACTGTTGCTCGGAATGGAAATTGGCTCCACTTGTGATTTCTCCCAGCAGGAAGACTACTCTAACTCTCCACGCAGGCTGATGTTCTCGCCTGCACCATCCCCAGGGTTCTCTCCTTGGAACTGAGGCTCCGATGGGCACCGCTTGAAGAAAAACACATTCCAAGTGGTGGTTTCTTCTCATCAGGTAGTTATCACCATGGGCCCTCTTCGGCGCATCACCAACCAGTGTTCTGGTTCAAACAGCAGCCTGAGCTTGCTCCCAGGGTTTCAGTCCTTTACTAGCACGTCTTCCCCTACCGTGATGGTCGAGGTCTTGCCCTGTGGGTGGTGGCTGCAGCTTCGATTCCTTTTGTGCCGATGTTCTAGCATCAGCTGTTTGTTAATACCTTCAGGGACCCAGCTGGCCTGCTGTGAAATGATGTTCTGAGTTACCCGGCCCCAGCAGGCATGACCTGGGGCAATCCTGGTAGCGGTGTGGGGAGTTTGCTGGTAGTCCCTCAAGAACACATATATTACCTCTTCATGTGGTTGTCTCTCATTCTGGCAATGCAGATAACCTTGCTGAGAGTCTGTATGTACCTCTCAGCCTCGCCGTTGGTTTGTGGCTACCTTGGCGTTACATTGGTGTGACTAATGTTGAGTGATGCCAAGTAAGCTGCAAACTTGCTTCTGGAAAGGTGGTCAATTATCTGTTTGAATCTCCTTTATTAGTCCATGGGTCGCCATGACTTTGTCCACTTTAGGCAGCATCTCTTGAGCCAATGTGCTCATGTTCAGTTCAACTTCTGGATATTTTGAATAGTCATCTAGAAGGGCCACCATGTGCTGCCCGTCAGGGAAGCTGCCAACATCCATGCTGGTGCATACCTACGGTTGGGGTGGCTGCTACCTGGTGATTATGGGGGCGGGTGCATAAGCGCACCTCACCACTTGGCACTTAACTCTCTGCACTGCTGTCAGGGTCCCTTGGCTACAGTTGTCCTGGTTGCTGACTGCAACAATGTCTTTTAGGGACAGGGGGCGATGTCTTGGTCCGTCAACCAGGTACCTCATGTACTCCTCAGTCTCTAGGGCTTTGTCTTCCGCTTGTGGGGTCACCTTGTGGGGATGCCTTGAGGGGAACTCTGTCGAATTTTGCAAACCCAGCTGGTGCACTACGTCAAAGGAGTATTCTTGTAGCTGGAGGACCCACCTTTTGATCCTTGCTGGTGGTTTTGAAATTGAGCCTCGGAAGAGTGGGATCAATGGCTTATGGCTAGTTCAGACCATGAAGGGTTACGAGTAGATACAGAAATGAAAGTGGCAACATCCCCAGTGTATTGCAATTGCTTCACACTTAGTTTGGGAGTACATCTGCTCTGTTGTGGTGAGCACACAACTGGTGTAGGCTACTGGGGCCCATTCTCCAGTTCCTTGCCACTGAGATAGCACAGCTTCCAGTCCTGCGGGGTTTGCGTCAACGGCTTGTTCAGTCTCCTTCCTCAGATCAAATTAGACCAGAGTGGTCTCTGCGAAAAGTGCTGTCTTGGTGTTCTGGAAGGCTTATTTTTGCAGCATCCCCCCACTCCAATGACATGTTGCTTTTGTCATTTCTCGCTGTCGCTGGGTGAGGTCTCTGAGGTTCTTAGTCAATCACCCATAGTAATTTACCATGTAGAGTAAACTGTGTACCTCGGAAATGCAGGCGGGGGCTGTGCAATTCTTCATGTTTGAGGACTTTTTCTATGTCCCGCTCCACAGCTCCAGCCAGAACTGGTATCCAAAGAAGCATATAGAGTTTCGCACAAACTCACACTTTTTTCAGTGCAGCATAAGGCCATTGTCTCTGGTGGTGTACTTCCACAGGCTGAGCATAGGCTAAGATGTCATTACTGATATTTAGCACTCTTGGTATCCTCACTAGAACCTCTTCTATCATATTTTTGAAGACTTCTGCTGCACTCAATATTCCAAAATTCAAATATTTCTACCATCTGAGTGCCATGTGCATGGAGAATGTTGTTATGTATCTTGAGTCAGGCTGGAGGAGTATCTGATGGTAACCTGAGTGGAGTTTGCACTGACTGGTTGATGTGCAGTCTGACTTCTTTCCCTTTGAGGCATCCTATGCCAGTTAGTAGGTCACTGAATTCGTGTAGGATATCCTTCAGTTTGGTTTCATGCACTAGTAGTGAGAACTGCACCAGCCGCAGCTTCTCTGCCGTCCTGCAGCTTAACAGCATGCAATAGCCTTCTTGAGTTACATATATGGTGGCCATCACCATGTGCTGATTGTGTGAAATGGGTGTTTTTAATCGCTATTTGAGAGCCAGTGGTTCTTTGGATGTATTCGCATACTCTTGCTCTCACTGCCTTCAGCAGTGATGGAGGGTGTAGCATCATAAATGCGTCATGGGCCATGATATGTATGGCAGCACCTGTGTCGATAATGGTGGGCACTGTGATGGAGCCTATTTAAATCTTGCATTGGCAGGTGTGGCCGGCCTACTGCCAGCACCAAGTGCACTGCTCCCTCTAGGTCGTCGTCTTCTGAATCGTCAAAACTGCCATCTGCTATGCTAGTTTGCAGTGACTCCCTAACTTGGTTTACTGCTTTCAGTGAGGTCTTTTTCAGGCCCTTTGTCGAGCTGCAGACTTTTGTGAAGTGGTTGGGTTTGAGGCATGCAGCGCACTTTTTTCCCCATGCCGGTCACTCAGTGGGTTGATGGGCGGCACCTCTGCAGTAACTACAGGTGTTCTCTGTGGTTGCCTGGGGCTTGGTCTTGCATGTTATGCACTTCATCCCAACTATGTTGATTGGCTTCACTTTATTCATTTTGTAAAGCACACCTCAATGGAAGAAGCCCTAACTCTGGAGAGTTCCTTGGAATGGTCGAGCATCAGGATATCATTCAGGGGCATGCAAGGCACTTGTAGGATCTGCCTTCATAGCTTGGATGAGGCACAGCCTTGTATTATTTGAACTCTTACTTTCTCGGCTTTCTTGGTGAATGTGCATGTGCTCCCCAGATCTTTGATCCGTACATGAAATGCGTCAACGGATTCCTCTACTTTCAGCCTGGCTTGCTGGAATATGAACTTCTCATAGTTAGGTTTGCCTTAGGTTCGAAGTATACTGTGAATGCTGCGAAAAGGGTGTCGTAGGTGTGGGTTGGTCTCGCTTTGTGAACTGTGTGGGACAGTTTGTAGATATCTGCACTGGTCAGGTGGAGGAAGATGGCTTGCTTGTGCTTCTCGACGACCCCTGTAAGCATACAGTAAATGTTGAGTCTTTCAACCCATGTCTTCCATTTGGGGGCCTATGATGCTGTTGGCCCTGTGATGATGAACCTTTTGAGTAAAGAGATTCGGGCCATGCCCTGTGATGAGCGGTATTATGTGCTGCAGGGATTGGCACTTGGTCTGCGCTGGGCTGGGGCCTGGAAGCATGCGTTCGTGGAGGCAACCGCAGATACTTGCTAATGGTATGTCCATGTGGCTGGGTGCTCTTGGCTAAACCTCTGGGGGGTGTGGTGGAGCCTATTTGTGTCTTTCTTGGGCTCAGTAAGTTAGTTGAGTCCCCTCTCACTTCTGCACAGTTGACCTGGCATCGTAACGATTTTGGAGGCCCTGGGCCAAATGTATTTTGGGGGCCCCTGTTCGGAACAGCTTTGAATGTATGATCTAATTTCAGCTCTTTCATGCCCTCTTTGGCCAGGTCATTGACAGTGCACACGCACACTCGTCCAAATTCTAAATGTGTTTACATCTAATATTCAGGGATAGTGATGTTTTCAATATTGTAACACAGCAGCAGCTCACTAATATTACTGCAAATAATCTCTGTTACACCCTCCCATTTTGCGTATGCTGAGGTCCTGTTTTGATCTAAAATTTTATTAATAGATGTTGCACGAAACACAAACACATTTCTCTGCAAAATGTCTGTAATAGACTCTCTCACATCACCCACATTACAAATAAATGAAAGGAAAATGGTATTTAAAACAATCTGTTTAGGAATT
The DNA here is from genome assembly GCA_963921515.1 of Calotriton arnoldi. Classification (NCBI taxonomy): domain Eukaryota; kingdom Metazoa; phylum Chordata; class Amphibia; order Caudata; family Salamandridae; genus Calotriton; species Calotriton arnoldi. The sequence continues at coordinate 2,627,222 of CAWUFW010001405.1, read as the reverse complement.
ATTCAAGGTCATCAGGGCAAGACTCTCTGCAGAATAGAGCTGGCTCTATCAGGGGGCCCCTTGAAAGGCTGGGGCTCTGGGCCAGAGCCCACTTTGCCCTTCCTTAAAATGTCTCTGTTTGGTGCCATGCTCTGTGCTCGCCGTGGAGAGTCTCTGGCAACTCCAGCCCTGATTTAAGTGCCTTGGGCTGTGCCTCCTGCACAATGTGGTGGGAGGCCGAGTTTTGAGGCAGGCAGGCCCCAATCATGAACAGCGGTCACTGCAGGAACCGCATGGTTAGGCAGGATTGCTGCGCTTAGGAGGCTCCTTGTGGTCTCACGAGGCACTGGGTAGTGCAGTCTCCGCTCTGGAGGCAGGGTGCAGGCACAGGCAAAGCCCAGCATGAGGGCTGTGTCCAATCTTGGCAGCCGCGGTCCATGCAGGTAAGAGCGGTGGGGCCGCATGGGGGGGGGATTTCGAGGGACGATGCCGAGGGAAAATTAATTATTCATTTAATTTTCCCTTTGCATCGTCCCTCGAAATCCCCCCCCCCCCACCACCTGGCCCCACCGCTCTTACCTGCATGGACTGTGGCTGAATCTTGGGCTGATGGCAGTCTTTCTCCTGCGGTTCAGGTTTGGCACAGACGTGGCTCGACCTGTAGCAAATGTGGTGCGAGCATATGAATAACACACGGACACTCGCTTGCAGGGCCGGACTGGGAATGCAAACCAGCCCTGGAATTTGAATCAGACCGGCCGCGTGGGGTGGGGGGTCGTGGAAATCACTGGGACTGCTTTTTTTTTTTTACAGGGGCTGATATTGCAGCTATGCTGCATAACCAGCCCTCGGTAACAAAACGGTCCCCCAGGGGTCCAAAACCGGCCCCCACCCTGGCAGCCCACCGGGGAAATGCCCAGTCACTGCTACGGCCAGTCTGGCCCTGCTCGCTTGGTGTGCAACAACTGCCTGAGTTGGGCCCCAAGGCTATTTATTTCCCCCGGAACGTCACGTCCAGGACATACTACAACAAGCAACTCCGGAGGGAGTAACTAAGTTCTCTCCTGCATAGATGGACCACTCCCATCGAGTAGTCCTGTTTGGGCCCGAGGCTGACAATATTAGTCATTTGACGTGGGGGCAAAAGGATTTCAGAAAATGGGCAATTATTATGTGACTTTATTCTGAGGCCACGCAATGATTGGCCATAAGTCTATCTGTTGATGTTGTGGCTATTCTTCCCATAGTGCTCAGTGCCAGTAAAGGTAGTGTGTAGAAAAGAGTGTAAGTAGTATAGGTTTTGCCATGTCTTCTGTCGCTCCCTGATCTCTGGCTGTGATACATGTACATGTGTGTGTGAATTTTGTAGGAGACTTCAGTTTATTACTATTAAGCATTGTTTTCCTAAGTCTATTATGATGGACTGTGGTAACAGAAACGAATTTAACCTTTGCACTGTATATACTTTGTAATAAATGTTCAACTGTATGTTTATTAACATTCTTCTTGTGAATAATATGTCGATGTGTGCCACATTTATTTTCATTGACATAAGTATACACGAAGTAAAGTAACCTGTGCAATCGGTTATAAAGATATTGCAAATCATTGAATTCCGTCACATTGGAGGAAGGAGGCTGAAGGTGATTAACAATCTTTTTTTTATATAACTAATGACAGTGGATAGTTGTGTTTTTAAACCTGGAAACACCAATACTAATTCATCAAAGGTGGTATATCCTTGGTCGAGAGGTCTTTAAAATAAGTCATTATGGTTGCACAATATGTAGCCTAAATTTGGATTGCTGTTATTTTATTTTATTGTCAACACGTATTTTATTCAGCTTGAATTACTACAATAAAATCATCAACATGCCATCAAGTCTCTTTCCTTTCTGTTTCTCCAACCTTTGATTAGGAGGAGCTGATGAATTGATGAGGCTGCCATGTGTGCAGGCAGAAGAAGTCTTACTTGTGGCACTTTACAATATGCACAGTGCAGTACCTGATGAGAATGTTTATTGATGCAATACATGGGAGTACTCGTTCAACTTTTTAAATACATCAGTAGCACACCATTTGTTTTAAAATGTAACATTTGGCTCTCTCTTTTTCTCCAAAATGTTCTCAAAGGAAGAACCCGTAAGGCTCAAACCTCTCTTATGTTAGTTGGCCTGATTCACTTCACTCGCTAAGTCAAATGTGTTACCAACTTTTAAACTCCACCACTTTCAATTGTCCAAAGCCGCCATTGGATTTGCTGTAGAATCTTTAATAATGGGCCTCCTAAATTGTTGTTACTTTTATGGAATAAAGATTTAAAAAATAGACTTTTTGAACATATTTACTGGGCCACACCAAAGTATATATTTTATTAAGTGACATTCCTTAATTGCATCTCTTGACAAGGCAAGTAAATACGGCATAAATGTAAACACCTTATTAGATTTGCTGCGAGTCCAAATTGAAACGTGGTAATGCGGAGCAGTGACAAAAAGAAGAAGGCTTCAGATAAAGGGGCATGGTTGCATTAATGTGCCAAAACCTGTAGGAAAACTAATGTAGAAAGACACTGTGCACTACACAGAAGAGGAGGAAGCATGAGCCAGGCTTTCGGCGATGAGAGCATAACTCTATTCCCACCGGAGACCTGGTGTAATGTTCTCTATTGTAGGTAAATATATAAGAAATCAGTGTTCTAGAATCAATACAAGAAATTCAATTGCAGGAATTAAATGCCCAGTTGCAGGAGCTTTACTGCAGTGTGGGCACCCCTTGACGTCATTTTCGTTTTCCACTTTACATTCAGCCATTGCTTACTATGTCTAAATATGCATTTATTTTTAAAGGTCTTCGCTTCTCGTCCATAATTTACTGGCATTATGGCACAGTATCTCCCCAGTATGGTCCCCGCAGACTTACATATGGGATTCCGAAGAGATTGAATTCCAGCATGCCGATTATAGACATGCGCAGATCTTTCCAAAGGGAAAAGTTGTCACCGAGCCAGTGACCGCTCCATTTTCCACTCCCGACATAAGTGGATCGGGATAGAACGAAGGCTCGCTTTCCTGTGGCATTCTGGGAAGCACTGCAATAAAAACGTGCACACACTGTGAGAATCAGGGATTGGTGAACTACTCAAACAGCAAACCTCAAACAGTTGAGATCTAATGCAGATCACCAAGATGCCGCTTTGATGGATGGACCAGGTAACTTTGTGAGAACAGAGAAGTGTTTAAGAACCGTTGCCCTAACATTCAACTTACCAAAGGAGCTAAAGATCATAATGAGTCACCAGGGCTTAGCCCCGCCTATTCTCCAGTCCAGTTTAATAATTATGTTAAACTGATTGATGAGAGCACATGGCCCTCATTACAAGTTTGGCGGATTTTGGTGGGGTGAAATTCCAGATTCAAGCCAGTATTTCTGCACCAAAATCCACGATTGCATTAGATCTCCCCGAAATGGGGAATAATTGCAAAGACATGTAGATACGGAGGGGCATATTCTCAAGGACTTATCGCCGAGTTAGCGGAACTTTATCGCAGCCAAAGTCGTGATAAATTCATCACACCATTCACAAGCTGGTGCCAACAGCCGACATCACCAGTATTCCTGCGATAGCAGCCGCAAAAAACATCGCCACGGATGACACCGGCTACTAACGCTAATGAGATGCAGAGTAGGCGTTCCTGTGCAAAAAGCTGCGGAAACACCACTTCGCAACATTCACAACGACCAACCAGATCGGCGAAAAGACCACAAAACATGCGATAAGGCGCGTTAGCAGCAGGGATTTAACACCTGCTCCTACCTGGTGTAAAGTCGGACGACAACCTGCAACACAAAAGGGAGCCCAGCCCACTGCCACACCAGAAGAACAACAGATGACATGGAGCTACTGACCATGCAGATCGGAGCCCCAAGAGGGCCACAACACCCACCGCCACCACACCCAGGCACACACCCCCCCCCGACACCCCACCCGTGGCCCTACCCCGGGCACCCCCCCCCCCGGACAAAGATATCTCACATCCACCTCACAAATCCATGAACACAACAATTCGCCTGATGTCGCACAAGTACACCAACCAACATCCATGTGTGGTACGAAAAAGGAAAAACATACATACATCGCAGAATTCCAAAAACAATCAATTTATTCAAATTCCAACCAACATCAATAATTGAAAGAGTCCTGGCGGGTCTGCTCCGGACAAACCGTAAGTCACAGCCTGCAAGACAAAATTGAAGATAAGAAGGTGTGTCATGCGCACAACAAAGGACAGAGAGAGAGAGAAAGAGAGAGAGAAAGAAAGAAAGGGAGAGAGAGAGAGAGAGTGAACGAGAGGGAGAGAGAGAAAGAGAGAAAAAGGGGGAGAGAGGGAGAAGGATAGAGAGAGAGAGAAACAGAGGAAGAGAGAGAGAGACAGCGAAAGGAAGAGAGGGAGAGGGAGAGACCGTGAAAGAAAGAGAGGGAGAGAGAGAGAGAGAAAGAGAGAGAAAGATAGAGAAAGAGAGGGAGAGAGAGACAGTGCCGACACTGCACACCCAGGCAGCTACACCCCAGCCCCTCCCGCCGCCCAGCGTGGATTGCCCGCCCCTGCGCACCCAGGCCTCACTGCTCACCTGCTGCCACCGGTGTGTCTCCAACCACGTGCCCGTCCACACTGCAGGCCACCAGGTCCCTCATCTGAAACAGAGTCCACAGATAATTATGGCAGAGTACATATCATTGAACACGGCAACATCGCATGGCCGCCCCTGCGCACCCAGGCCGCTGCACCCCAGCCTCTTCCGCCGCCCAGCGCGGATTGCCCGCCCCTGCGCACCTAGGTCTCACTGCTCACCTTCCGCCACTGGTGTGTCTCCAAGAGGGCACACCACGTCCCGGTGCAAGCTCCGAGCCCGGGGCCTGCGACCTTGGCAGCCTCCACATCATGCATCCCCGCAGCGCGGGCCACCAGGCGCACACTTGACTCTGGGTCTTGATTTTGCAATGGCAGAGATCATATCAGTGCACACGTCTTCATCACAGGCTGCACACCCGCTCAGCTCTCTAGGTGCCACTAACTCTGTGAAACGCGAGGCAACGCCACGTGGCGGTAGGCCCGCGCTGCCCGCTGGCTCAGGCCTACATTGCGGTACACCAGGCGCACACTTGACTCTGGGTCTTGATATAGCAATGGCAGAGACCATATCAGTGCACACGTCATCATCGCAGGCTGCACACCCGCTCAGCACTTTAGGTGCCCCTACCTCAGTGCACAGTAAGTCACCGTCCCGTGGCGGTAGGCCCATGCCTGCCACAGTGCAACCGGTGCCACTGACTCCGTGCAACGCAAATCATGGACCCTATATGATTGAGCCTCATCGTAGGCCAGGCGGATGAAGCCATGTCACCTCAGGCAGTGGGGAAGAACTGGGACACGTAGCGTCGTCGTCCCCCCCTTTATACGTACGCCGAGTGGGCTGCGTAGGGGCCCCCAGGCCAGCGTAGGGGTGTGAACAATTATCCCTGGCCTCTGGGTGTGGTTCATATCTGGGCTGCACAGGAAACCAACTGGTGCGTGTGTCTGTTGCAGTGTCTGCGCCACACGGCCCGCAATCGACAATGTTGCAATGTTGCATGCAGCCGGAGGGCGTACGCGCACCAATGGACTGTACATGGAGCGCAAGGCCGCTCGGGCTCTTGGCTCATACATGGCAACTGGTGTGTGTGTTCATCGCTTTTGGTGCACCATAAGCCCAAGGCCTAGCCTCAATTTCAGCGCGATAGCCACATCACATATCCAGGATACAAGCAGTGGTCTGACTAACATTAGGGATGAAAGCCCCCTTGTCTCAATACAGAAGGCGGAAGGACATCTGCATCCCCGACCTTGGAAACGCATGCAGCAGGCACCCCCTAAGAGAGATACCATGGCAGACGAAGACGACTCCCACACTACACATGGCGGTAATGAAAGATCAACGTATCCACACCCCACACACAGAAGTCCTTGCCCGAGGTACTCCTGCATGGAACGGCCTTGACACTTACGTACAGGACAACCCATACATACAAACTTTGCACACTCATATGACTCATTGCTCCGAGCTGTGGCATATCATCCACATAACAGCCGCAGGTCAGAAGAGTGCCGGTTCCACAAGAGCCACCAACGCAATGGCAGGACATCCCGGGCACATGTACAACCCCTGTCACGTGGAACTGTACCGTGACCGAATGCTGCATTTGTTGGGGGCAGTGATGCGCATCAGTTACCGTCTGAGCTTCCGTCTTGCGTACGTCACCTGCGTCCAGCCCTGGTTCCACTGCCGATCATGCATATTCGAGTGGCCCATGGATGTCTGCCTATCCAACACAACGGTGGCTGAACTGGATTATGACATGTGTGTGCGCCCCCTGTTGGACCACGACCAGGAGTGTAACCGTGATACCCGTTCATGGGATGCCTTGGAATTGGGCGTATGTGCTGGCAGTTGGGCATGTGAGATCGCACAATTCCTCGTGTGCAGTGACCACATCGAAGTGCTCCCCTATTGGGCTGTGTTGCGGATTGGTGAAACGGCGTGGACGGAGCACATCTGTCCGGACCAGCTAATGGATTGGCTCGCCCCCGTGTTCGGTGAAGTCGACAACGACGTACTCTTGGAACTGATTGCCCATGAAGCTGCGCTCGCTTTCATGGACGAGTAACTACGTTCCTGCAGCCACAATAGATTGTGAGCCATGGCACAGGTCCCAACACCCTTTTGCATCTTGGGGAAATGGACACATATCCCACCATGACAGTGGACATGTCAGCATTCGCCTGGACTCAGAATGCATGTGCGTGCAGGACTGCGGGTTGACACACACCTGTGCAAGGTGAGTGGACAGCAGCGCCTGGCAACGTTCCTCAACCTGACACACCACTGGAGGGAGAGTACACACATGGCAATGTAGTACTGCATGTGACCTTGTTGGACTCCTTCGCCTGCTCACTGTCAGCAGAGCAGGCAGTCAGCGCTGTCCGGTGGTCCAGGACTATGCAGATCCCATGGGCTGTGAGTGGTGTCCCCTGACACGGTGCAATGAGCATTCGCCAAACACCACATGACTCGTCCAGCAAGGCAAGGTGGGCTGAGACTGTCGTCATCCGTCATGGTTGGTGTCCATTTGTGCCTCCCCATGTCTTGCACCTCTACATGTTCCTTGGCTGCCTGTTAGTGTATGATGCATTGGTCTGCATGTTGTGGCCCTTGTCTTGCCCGTACAGACACGCACATGCTAATAAAGTCTACGCAGCTCCACTAGTGTTCAACTGTGATGAGTGTTGATTTGCATGCCAAATCGTGTGCCCCAATCAGCATCGTACGTACACGGGGAGGGACTGACTGACGGATTTCACTTAGGGGTGAGTCCCTATTGCCAGCTCCGCCTCTGTGAGCCTGACATTGTGTTTGGGAGAGTTGGTGGTCGACCTGTACGCTTACGTGTCTTCAGCAATGTGAGTATGGTGTCCAACTTCTTGCCATGTGGACCAATGTGTTCCATCAAACCAGGCTGTGTCCACACAGCTGAGAGTGTGCAGGTATGCTAGGAGATGTTCTGTTGTCACATGTGATGTGGGACACTACTTTAGGCCTCCTACCCACTCTGACATATTTACACACAGCCCTATTTGATACATGGACGTGGGGCTACGTTGGGGGGTTGCGAGATTGTTGTTCATGATCAAAGAGGCCACAGCTAGTTCACACCGCCACAGTCATGTAATTGGCCATGTGTGTCACGGTCAAACATGTGCATTGATGTCATTTCCCAGGGTGTACCTTTTTGTGCAATCAATGTCCCTACAGTCATCCATACTGTCATACTTGATTGGACATAGACATGACACATCTGTGTGATTAGGAATGTTTTATTCACATCCCGTGGAGTGTCGGAGCTGGAGCAGTACATGGCCATGCACACCCCACATTACATGGCTGCCCAGTGGAGGGCCAGACAGAGTCCTTTAGGGGATGACAAGTTAATCGGTAGAGGAAGAGTTGAGTACGCAGCCTGTTTGCTGTGTCATTGGTAACCAGAGCAGATATGGCGGTCCATGTCGGGGTCCAGGTGGATGTCGCAGAGTGTTTCGGGTGACAGTGGAAGGTGTAGTACCAGGGCATGATGCAGAGGGCTGTACCAAGCAGGAACAGGCCATATGGCGGGGATGAATGCTACAACCTCCTTATTGACACAGAGTCATTACCATCCACATCTTCGTCCTCTGAAACGTCTTCTGTGTCAGGTGTGCCAGGTGTGTGTGGTGGTGTTATGGCTGCATCACTGTGTGCCACGGACTCATCAGGGGGCGGAGGTGGTATGGCTGCATCACTGTGTGCCACTGACTCATCAGGGGGTGGAGGTGGTATGGCTGCATCACTGTGTGCCACTGACACATCAGGGTGCGGAGATGTGTGTGTCGAAGTTCCTGCAGCAGTCATCTGGGACAGGCTCTGTGGCAGCAATGGCAAGATGAGGATCTGCAGGGCATGGTAGATCCCAGCTACATCTCGCTGCTGTTCAGCCGTGGCAGCCATCCTTCCTGCCTGCATCCGCTCCATGTTCTCCATTGTCCTCCGCATCTGTGCCAACTCTGTGCTGTCGTCGCTGGAGCCTCTCGGCCTAGACAGTTCTTGTATCCGAGTAATGGCTCCAGCGAGGTTAGCCAAGGATTGTTGTAGGGCATGGAGCGAACTGAGGGTGTCCGTTAGGGACTGTAAGTGGTCCCTGATGGGACTGAGACACCCACGTATGGCATCTAGTTTGGCTGCCATGAGGTCGAAACCCACCCGCACCTGTTCAGCCAGCCCCCTCTGGCAGTCTGACACACGGCATTGGAATGCGATGTGTTCTTCGGTGAGGAGCTGGGAGCCAGCCGTGGTGGTGGGTGCTTCCTGCTGTGTGGTCTGTGCAGGGGGTAGTATCACCTCGATGCAGCTTGGCTGGCTTGCTCCTGGAGGTGGGGTGCGGAGGCTGTCCATGAGCCGTTGGAGGGTGTCGGAGCAGATGGCCAGGGGTTCCTCCTCCTCCTCACTGAAGAGTTGTCTGGTCTGCTCTGCAGGAGGTGTTGATTGTCCCTCTGCAATGTGAATGGGAGATGCAGGTTAACAGTGTGTTCCATGTATGTGCACGCATTGTACATGTTTACATACTGACTGCATGACAATGTACATTGTGACTGTTTTGGAGGAGCTGGGTATTTGATGGGGGACAGTGGACATTCCGACTACATGACGGATGTGAGGTTGTACTCGTACATTATCATCTGACAGTTTCCTGCTATGCCTGATGTGATTGGCCATTTTCTATGCACGCGTGGCACCAGTTGTGTCCTCTGTTCTGTGGTGTACGTGTGGAACTTTCTACCACATTGTGGTCAATGTTGATGTGCTGTGGTTGCTATGTGTGTGTGCTGCATTGTGGGTGAGTCGCCCCTGCAGCTCTGATTTAGCGGCCCCTTATCCCTTTGAGGCGGTGTGCCTTTGACTTGTGTGCTTTTACGGTGCTGAGATGTTGGCGAGTTGGGTCATTTATGCTCCTGTACGAATTCTGTACTCTTGTGCATTGTTTGTCTGCAGATGTGTTGTTGACGTCAGGGGTTGTATGTGCACGTGGATGTGTCAGGGGGTGACCTTCTCCTTTGGGGATGTTATCCACACTGGGCCACCTCTGTGTCGTGGCGTGCACCATGTCATGTATTTTGACTGCAGCCATGCTAGTGGTCATGCAGTGTCACTTGCATTGTCAGTGTGGCTCACAGAGCCGCTGCTTTGCTGGGTTCAGCACATGTGCATGGGTAGGTTGTGAGATTGGTGAGGGGGGGGCATTTGTGCACATGGTGGACGGGGGCCTACTTGGTGTTTCTGTGTTTGCTGCAGTGTGCCAAGGCCATCAGGGACAGGTTCCACAGTCATTGTAGGTGTGCAGTGTGCTATTCTTGATTGTGCATGTGTGCCATTGTGCCCATCTCCCCCCGTCCCCCCAGTCCCTGGTCGTTACTCACCCTGTTGCTGTTGGGTCAGGTCATATCGAGCAGTGTCCGGACCCCCAACTCCTTGCACCGTCTCCGCACTGATGACTGTGGCCACCATTTCCTCCAGCTCATCCAGCTCCTCCTGTGGCGCAGGACTCCCACCTCCAGTCGCCGTTGCTGCCTTCAGGTTGGCAGCGAGTTTCTGCTTGGTTTGGCTTTCCACATCATGCCAGCGCCTCTTGACCTCCTCCATTGACCTCCTTGACACTCCGACTGCATTCACGTTGTTCACGATGGACTGCCATATTTCCGTTTGTGTTGCCGATGACACGGTGGAGGTGACGTACAGTTGTTAGTAGTGTTCGGTCACCTCCGTGACGATGATCCGGTTTTCCTGCGGAGTGAACCCCGTCTTTCTCTTCCTCTTCTCTTTGCCCTTCTCGGGCCCCGGGGTTCCTGGCTGGTCGTCTGTGTGGCTTATGGGGTTCGTGTTGTCCTCTGCACTGGGTCCGGGAGCGTCCATGGTGCTACGCAGTTGCTTTTATTTATTTTTTTCTCTGCTTTTATACTGCATTCTCACACATGGCGCGTGGGAATCACCAGCCTGTCGCTGCTTTTTGTATCGCCATTGGGGTCATTGAACCTTTTTCGCGTTGGGGTTTTGCATTTTTTCGGCGTTGCGTTGATTTTAACGCGGGCATTTGTCGCGTTATCGTGAGGCTGTCGCATGGTGCCGCCGGGTTGTGAATGCTGCGTTAACACTGTGTTATTTTCCCGCGATGGACTGCAATGTGAGAAGTTGCGTTAAGCGATTTTGGCGATGGTTAACACGCTTTCTTGAGAATATCCCCCTGAGTCTTTTAATGTGCCTTTTCCTCATTTGCAGGGAGAAAACCACTGACATTTTCTACCTCGTCTGAGCAGGCAGAAAATGTCAGTGGGAGGGCCTGTGGGCCGGTCAGTGGAGGTATGTGCCAGTCTGGTGCCGCGAGCTGCTGCAGGCATTGGGAGGGGGTTGGACAGCATCTTTGCCTGCAGCCTCTGCACCTGGAGAATTACAGAGAAGTCTGGTGGACCCATCATTATCAGGTCCACAGCTTTCAATCCAAAGTGGGCAATCAGTCCAAGCCCAGAGAAAGTTAGAATTGCAGTTGGCAGAATTTCATCCAAAATGTTTGCTCTGGCCAAAATTCTGCCATACCTATTGAGGATGTATGAACATTACCATGGGAAGCATATGATAACATGAACTTTAAAACCATCTTTTTTAAAAACTTAGGTGCTGGCCTAGCAGTGTCGGCTCCTCTGCTAAGGTGGAGGAGCGTCGCCCCACTGCTTCACAGCAGTGAAGTAAAGGAAACATAAAATGATAATACCTCACGTTATCATCATTTTATGTTTCCTTCTGCTGCTGCAGCTTTCGGGGCGGGGCGGGCGGGGCTGCTCCGACTACAGAGGACCAGGGAGGAGTGGTTTGCCCACTCCTAAGTGCACATGACTGTTTGGCCTGCCCTCTCGGGCCGGACATACATTCATGCGCACTTCGCATCTTCTCCACCCAGGCTGCATTACAGCCTGCGTGGAGAACATGCCCACCCTCCATTCCCTGGCTGAGCACCGATCTACGGCGGTCAGACCTATCCAATCACATCACTGCATTGCAGAGTTGTGATCGGCTATCGGGAGGCTGGGAGGGTGCTTCCTGCTGCTTCCTGCATCCTGCTGCGGACCGGAGAACTTTTTTCGTCCCCCCTGCCTAGTAATTGGTAGATGGCCCGCCAGTCCACCAGGTTTATAGAGAAATTCTCCTCCACCTGCCAGCAGAGGACCGCATGCCATAATAAGAGGTTGCTGCTTGCCTATTAAGGATTTTTAAGCCAGAAGTGCATGCGCAGGTGCATCTGATGCACTTCCAGAACAGCTGAATGCTAAGAAAGGGGCCAGGTTTTTCCCCGCATCTGCACTTAATTTTTGTTTTTGTCTTTGTGAATATCATTGACCCTGATCCATAGAGAGTTTTTCATTGCGCCTGGGGCATTATTTTTTTCCCCGCCCAGGTCTTCCCTGCCTTGTAGGGTGAACATGGGAGTGAAAATGTGCATCCAGAAAAATTCCATACAGAGGGACAACCGCTCAATGCATTAATATGGCAACCCTCTGATTGACTGGTAACACTGTGGCAATTTAATACAGTTACAGAGAGGAGGACTGCATTAAGTGAAGCTATATTTATTGAAGCTCAGGCCACAGTAGTAGCTCTTATGCCACGATATGAGATGTATCACGTGAGTGGTTCAAAGCTGTGCTGCAGTTCAAATGTGATTTGTGACTTTTATACCACTTATGCACACTTTTACACATATTACTGTGGCCTTAATTAAATGAGCCAAAATAACTTGGGGAACTGCGTAAAACGATGCACTTTTCTACAGATAGTAAAGCAAATTATTTTATGATTAAGGGCCTTCGTTAAGGCTCTGGTGGACAGCCCGCCAGGCCTGCCAGTTTCCCAGGCCTTGTCTCTGCTCCCTGTTGGAGGACCATCCAAATAATATAGAGATCCACACCATGGCAGCGGTGACCTCATTGCTGATAATGCTTCAGCTGATGTGGTAGCTCCATTAGAATTCAATCAGCAGTCCCCCACCTTTAGATGAGGTGAAGGAACTGTGGGGAACCATGGCTTTGGCGAGCGCAGACAGAAGAAGTACTGGTTTGTAGGTGGGCTCCCGTTCCTGTAAATGATCTCTAAAAATACTTGGTCTATAGGAGACATTGGCCTTAATTCTTAGTTGTGAAGTACCATGTTTGGGCACAAACAATGTCTTCCAGATGCCAGTATTCTGAGATGTGAAGTAATTTATAGCAATCCCAATATTTTTCTGCCTGAAAATTTCACCTGATAATACCTGGTGAAATTTGCATAGGGAAAAAAGGTTGCAAAGTAGGAAAATGTGCAGAAATCAGGTGTTGCACTTTGATTCTACACATTCTCCTTCATTCCAGTTCGGTAATATTGTCCTGGAACAAATCCACAATTAGCTGTATTAGTATTTCACCAAGCGCACAAATAACGCGCAGTATTTATTCATTACTTAGAAGAAGGGCTCAAATTATGGAACAGTAAAACCAAGACGCAGTTGATATCTTCATTCGAAAGGAATGTTTTGCACAGGTCATTTTCTCAACATTCCGCTGACCACAACTCAAGCAGAGTTACACATAAAACATACTTCCTTATAATGCTGTGGTGTTTAGACAAAATATCAAGTTTTAAATATTGTGGTACATAAATATGGTTTTATTGGTATATAATATTGCTTTAAAGAATATTGTTGTTTTTAATATTGTGTTTAATATAGTTTAAAAAATAGTTTTTAATTATTTAATATGTTTTAGTTAATATATTAATTTAAGTGTTAATATTATAAGTACTATTGGCATTAATTTTCTTTAATTGAATTATGGTTTTATAGTGCTGTAGCATGTTTTGGGCTTGTAGGGGAAGAGGGTGGAAAATAAATTGAATTATAAATAATTTAAATTTAATGTAACTTTGTGTTGTACTGTAAATCAATTATATACTTGATTAATAATTATGTTAATTGTTTTATCATACTTTTCATTTTATCATACTTTAAAATGTATTTTGTTAATTTGAACGTCTATTTTAATTTTATTTTTATTAATAGTAAGTTATATTTTAGTAGAAGGTTGTTGGGTTTGTAGGGGAATAGGATGGGAAGTAAAATAAAATAAAATGTATTTAAATTTGATAAGCACTTATTTTTTAATAGAATATTTAAGTGAATATTACTTATGTAAAATACTTAATTTTTAAATGTTTATCTTTCGTTGTGTATTTTTTAATCTATCATTTATATATGCTTACCATTCTTAAATTTTTTAATAGGAGGATAGGTATTAATTGTTTTGTATATGTAATCGATTAATGCATAATTGATTATGTATAATTTTACTGTTGTACTTTTATTAAGTATTGAAATATTTTTTGTAAATGGTTAGGACTTGCATTCTTACATGTAATTCTTTTGAATTCCAACATTCTTGTGTCAACTGGAGTGGGAATAGTAAATCTAACCCCTCAGAAGTTCAGCGCTTTAGCCACTAGTGCTTAGACTGGAGTGGGATTAGTAAATTTAACCACTCCAAAGTCCAACGTTTTCCCTACTACTGCTTAGATGGGAATGGGAATAGCAAATCTAACTACTCCCAAGTCCAATGTCTTTCCTACTGTTGCATAGAGTCTTTTTTTAATTATTGTTGTGTATTATTTTTTTAAATATTTTGGGTTTATAATGTTTACATTATTTTTAGAGAAATGTTTTTATATTTTTTATTATTTTACTAAACTAGTTTAGTTAATCATTTTTTATATAGTTTTTACATCATTTTTATGTTTCTGACATTATTTTTGAAACTTTGAAAAAGTATTAAAGTATTATTAATATTTGTAAAACTATTTTTATTTCTAAATACATGAATAAAACAAATTTTAATATGTTCATTTACATCTTTTAACTATGTCAAATCTTTTTGAATGGTCTGTATATGTTTGCTAATTTTTTATTTATTTTGCTGTTAATATTTAAAATTGTAATATATTAAAAATTGGTATTTATTGGTGAGAAATGTTTCAATATTTTATATATATATATATTTATATATATATATATACTTACAAAATGTATATATATATGGGAGGAGCGGGTCCTCCTGGTGGAGCACCGTGAGGATTGGCTGAATCATGTAGTACAGTGGTGGAGATTTATCGATGATGTGTTTGTGATTTGGCGTGGCACCAAATCTCAGGCGGAAGCATTTGTGGCTAAAATCAACTCCAACAGGTTAAATCTAGAGTTCACAGCACACATCGACACCACAACCACCAATTTTTTAGACGTGAAGGTATATGTAGCTAATGACAAAATAGAGACATGCCTGTATCGCAAGCCTACAGCAGGCAACTCCTTGCTACATGCGAGCAGCTTTCACCCCAATCACCTGATAAGTAGTATTTCTTATGGAGAATTCTTAAGAATCCTCAGGGCCTGCAGCTCCGTGAGTGATCTATGTAAGTACCAATAGAAAGCTAAACTCAGGTTCCAGCTAAGGGGTACAAGGTTAAAGCTTTGGACAAAGCAATAACCAGAGCCAACAGCAAGGAGAGATCAATTCTGCTAGATCCTACAGCTACAACTGATATGGTAGAGTCAAACATCACCTGTACAGAAGCTGATAATGAAAGTACAGTAAGGCTCATTACAGCATATAGTAAGCAAGCTAACAACATAAGTACCATTATTAATCAGCAATGGCCGATAATCCTTACGGATGCCACACTCAGGCAAATGCTACCTGATAGACCAGTGTTCACATTCTGCAGAGCACCATCTATGCGGAATGAATTAGTGAAGAACAGTCCTGAGATTGACAATAAATCTAGCTGGCTAACACCGAAATATGGCTTTTTCAAGTGCAGCACATGTCTTGCATGTAAATTTGGCTTAAACACCTCCTCATACTGCACAGCATTCTTGTCTAAACCTATCAATTTAAAAGGGCATTACACGTTCAGAACAGAGTATGCAGTGTATGTCTTGCAATGCAGTTGTGGTCTACGCTATGTGGGGAGTACAAAATTACAGGTACATGAAAGAATATTGCAACACCTGCGAGCTATCGTCAACTCTGACCCCACATATCCGGTAGCCAGGCATTTTAAATCAGCACACAACAACAATCTTAACTGCATTCAGTACTTTGTCATAGAAGCTGTGCAGGCAAACAAAAGAGGAGGCAATCGAGAAAAAGCACTAAGGCAACTAGAATCTAGATTTTATGGCAAGACCGGAGGCTCCTATTATGCTTATCTTTCTTGCATTTATTAACATAGCAGCCAAGATAAGTGAAACCACAGTTCCCAGGGGGCTAAGGAACCCAGGCCAATGGGAACAGAGTGTAAACAGAACAAATATCCAATGAGCAGGCAGCACTATTATAACGTCACAATACTGACTGCGAACATCCTCTTTTCTTGCTGCTCGCAGTCAGATAAGTGCCTTCTCCTTTATGCTCTACAGTTTTATTTATTACTGTTGTATTTTACTATTTGTATGCTAGTACTAATATTTTGTTGCTTTCGGTGCTTCGCACGTACCGTGTTTAAGTTCTCTGTCTGCGCTTTTCAGCGCTCAGCTGTTGTTCTCCCACGCGCGCGCGTCGGCCATTGAGCCGAACACGTAGCGCGGCGTTTGTGGCAGTTACCCTGCTGTGTGGCTTCATTCCTGCATTCCTTGCACAGGGCGTCTGCTCTGTTTCAACGCTACTGCCTTCTACGACCTTCTGGAGCCTCGTCCTTCGCTCCGTTTTGGGTACCGCCTTCAGGGGGAGTGGTTCGGCCCATTTCCAGCCTCCTCTTTCACTCGGCTTCAGTTAACCCCTTCTCTCCCTTCAGCCAGGCTCTTTTGTATTTTTACAATGCAGGTTGACAGCTCCCCAGCGTCAGACCTAAATAATGAGGAAGGCACAGCCTTTAAAAATGATTTAAATGCTTTCATTAACAATTCAGTTGAGAATGCTGTTGAAGCATCAATGAAACGTCTTTCCAAAGGTATGGAAAACTCCATGCTCAGTCTGCTGTCTAAAGCTTTGGCCCATTCTGCGGGGGATAGCAGAAAAAGAAAATTGGTACCCTCTGTGTCTGCGAAAGTTCCCAAAAATGCGTCACGCTTGACTTGCGAGTCTCCCTCGCACCAGAATGAGGACTTAGTGCCTCCCAGGCCTCCTTCTAAGGAGGGGTTGTCATCTTTGGATGGTAAAAGAAAATATAAATCTAAACACGCTGAGGTACCAAAGAAGTTGGTGATTTCCACCATTCTGGACACAGACGATGACATGGATGACGCAAACGATGATGACTTATTGGACGTTTTTGATATTCCTGATTCTCCCCCCCCTGCTAAGAAATTAAAATCGGATTCCTTTGCTTTTTCTCCAGTTTTGGATTCGGAAGGGGTCCCTATGTTCGATCCTTCCTCCCTTCGCCACCCTAATTCCACAGAATGGTTCCCGGCATCGCATGTTGGCGACTATATTTTGGCCAGACTTCGTCTTCCCCTTGACAAGTCAGCCCGAGCTAAATTAAAGTCTGAATGCCCTAAACCTGCTTTGCCTTCCAACGTCACGGTAGCCCCTTCCATTGACCAGCCTCTCCTCACCTTTTTCTCTAAGTTTGGCAAAGATCCCCGCAAGGGAGTGGATAAAGCTTGGTCTACCTGCCAAGACAAGGTTCTGGACATTGTAGGTCCTTTGGCTCGCATTTTTGATATGGCAGAATCGGCTCGCTTGGAGGGGCAGGACCTCAATGCTGAAGAGATCTCGCTTTGGGTCCAACGTGCCTTCTGTCTTCTTGGTAATGCCAATGCAGCTATTACTCACGAACGCCGCAAAGGGCTTCTCCTTAAACTTGATCCTAAACTGGCTAACCTGGCCACTCTTGACCCCGGCGTTAAGGCGGACGGACTCCTTTTGGGGACTCTCTGGTTAAAGATCTCAGCAGATTCGTCTCTACCTTTGCCTCGCTGGATAAAGCACAGCAATCCATCAAAAAGTTTTTCCCCTCGGGTTTTTGGACGGAGCCGGCAGAGGCAGGGGTCGCTCTTCCGGCCGCGTCTATTCCAATCAAGGCTCCAGAGGCTCCTTCAACACTAACTACCAGGAGTACAAACCTCAATTCTATCCCCAACGAGGTCGCGGATACAGAGGTCGTGGTCAGAGGAACTTCCGCCATAACAACAGCAACCAACAAGGTGGGTCTTCCCCCAGTGGGGGGACGGTTGAAATTCTTTATCCAAAAATGGCGTACTCTCTCCGCAGATCCCTGGATTCTAAACACGGTTCAAGGTTATCTTATAGAGCTCTACGCGCCACCTTCCCAGACAGTTTTCCCTCCTCCTTTGGTCTTTTCCAAACGACATGTCTCAACTCGTCTCGCTAGAGATCCAAATACTTCTCCAAAAACAGGCTATTCAAATCGCCCCACTGGACCCGTCGGGTTTCCTCAGTTCCATTTTTCTGGTCAGGAAGAAAAACAAAAAATGCGCCCTGTGATAAATCTAAAATGGTTCAATCAATTCGTGGTGTATCGCCACTTCAAGATGGAAACCATCATTCATTTGCGGGATACTCTCCGCCCCAACGACTGGTTGGTCAGGTTGGACTTGCAAGATGCATACCTAACCGTCCCTATTCATCCGTCCCACTCCAAGTTCCTTCAATTCCAGTGGTCAGGCGTAACCTATCGGTTTTGCTCCCTCCCGTTCGGCCTGTCGTCAGCACCATGGTGTTTCACAAAAATCATGAAACCGGTGGTGTCTTACCTTCGATCCCTCGGGATCCGGCTTATCATTTACCTAGACGACATTCTGCTCATGAACTCCAACAAACAAAATCTTATATCAGAATTGAACACCACTCGGTCTCTTCTTCTGGATCTGGGTTTCCTTCTCAATTCCGAAAAATCAATGCTCATTCCGTCCCAGAGCATGGAGTTTCTGGGTTTTCTAGTGGATTCCTCCACGTCGTCTCTTCTTCTTCCTCAGTCAAAGGTCACGTCCATAAAGTCCGAAATTTCTCATGTCCTTCACACCTCTCTTATATCTCTCAGGTCTCTTGCTCGGATAGTAGGCCTCCTCTCGGCTTCCATTCAGGCTATCTTTCCAGGGCCTCTCCATTATCGCGCCCTTCAGCGTCTGAAAATTCGGCATCTTCGCCAGGGCTTGGCTTACTCCGACCTTATTGCGCTAGATCAGGAATCTCGACTCGAACTCCAATGGTGGATCGACCATTTAGATGCTTGGAACGGGAGAGCTATCTTCGCTTCGGCCCCAGATCTTGTATTAGAATCCGATGCAAGCCTATCGGGTTGGGGCGCCCGTTGTGGTCCAATATCGACTGGAGGTACATGGTCTCACGAGAGTCCAAATTGCACATCAATTGTTTAGAGATGCTGGCAGGCTCCTTTGCAATTCAAAGCCTCACGAAAAACAGAGTGCGCTGCTCCATCCTCCTTCGCATGGACAATGTTTCTGCGGTCCGCTACATAAACCATCTAGGTGGCACCAGGTCCAAACCTCTTACAGAGCTAGCAAAGAGCCTTTGGGAGTTTTGTCTTTCAAACAAACTTTCTCTCACGGCAGAGTATCTACCGGGAGATCTCAACTCCATCGCGGATTGGAACTCTCGCTACCTCCGAGACTCCAGCGATTGGAAGCTTCTTCCATCCGTTTTCCAATCCCTCTCTCTAAAATGGGGTCCTTTCCATACAGATCTCTTTGCTTCTCGCCTCAACGCCCAATTGCCGTTTTTCTACAGTTGGCGTCCGGACCCTCTCGCTTTAGCAACGGATGCTTTTCTTCAAGATTGGTCCCTTCACCTGCATTATGCTTTCCCTCCTTTCCTCTTGATCAACAGAGTCCTGTCTCAGGTTCGGCGCCAACAGACTTCTCTAGTCATGGTTGTTCCTTTCTGGCAATCACAAATCTGGTTCCCCTCTCTTCTGGAGATGGCAGTGGACTTTCCAGTTCTCCTTCCTCTTTGCAGCGACCTGCTTCTGAACCCCTTGGGCAATCCGCACACCCTCATCCTGGACAAGTCCTTGGTTCTGTCGGCCTGGAAAGTCTCCAGCCTGTCCCTCCTGACCTCCTCATTTCACAGGAAGCTTCTCTCTTTATCAGTAAAGCCTGGGCTCCAGGTACCTCCAAAGCCTACAAGTCTGCCTGGTCTCTTTGGTCAAGCTGGTGTCTGGAACGACTTATCGATCCCTTTTCAGCCCCTCTAAATTTTATAGTCAATTTCTTGGCTTCTGAAGCCAGTGCAGGTAAGTCCTATCGAACTGTCAACTTGTATAGATCAGCCATTTCCCTCAATCACTCTCCCATTGATGGCAAACCTGCCGGAGTCCATCCTCTGATTTGCCGTCTCCTTCGAGCGTTCGATTTTCCAAACCCCCGTTGGCTAAGTATTCTAGTTTATGGGATGTTAACTTAGTATTTAAGTTATTTTCTGATTGGCCAGATAATTCCGCCCTCTCCCTAAAAATGATTTCTGCTAAGCTTACTATGTTACTGTGTCTCATTTCTATTAAACGTGTTTCAGATGTTAAAGCTTTAGATATTTCCTCTCGCCAGTTCTCTCCTACAGGTGTTTTGTTTCAGGTTCACAAGCGTACTAAGACTAATTTGAACACTGTTTTTACCCTTATTTTCCCACTCATCCCAAACTATGTGTAGGTCAATGTCTCAAGGTATACGAACAGAAGACTGTCGATCTCAGAACGTCCTCTCAGTCTCAACTTCTCATATCCTTCCGTAAGCCCCATCTCCCAGTTTCCTCTGCTACCCTGGCCCGTTGGGTGCGTTGGGTCATGTCCCTTGCTGGCATTGACGTCTCCGTCTTTAGGGCCCATTCCTCCAGGGGAGCCATGGCTTCCAAAGCTTTTTGGGCAGGCTCTCGTCTGGAGGACATTCTGAGATCAGCAGATTGGTCAAATGATAATGTTTTCCGTATGTTTTACTGCAAACCTGTTGTTACTGCTACTTCTTTGGTTGTTGATATGCTTTGAACAAGCATAATAGGAGCCTCCGGTCTTGCCATAAAATGTAGATTTTCCTAGTACATTATGACGGAAAGTCTTAATTTTATTAAAGACACGGAGGCGAAGTATTATCCCGCCTCAACACTTCTTATATGTGTTTTCTCCCTCCCTACAGCGAATCCAGCATTGCCACCGGCTGCTTCATAAGCGGAGTTCAGTTTCTCACGGACGTTCTTCGGTTCCTGGTGATGATCCTTCGCTTTCCTGTCCTTCCACGAGGATTCCTGGTGTTTCAGTCTCCTGGTTGGACGTCGGTCAAGATTTCTTTTCATGGATTTTGACTTTTTCTATCGTGTTATCTATTGTTCCTCTGTTTATGGACTCTATCTGAGCTGCTCGTCAGCGAAAAGAGGATGTTCGCAGTCAGTATTGTGACGTTATAATAGTGCTGCCTGCTCATTGGATATTTGTTCTGTTTACACTCTGTTCCCATTGGCCTGGGTTCCTTAGCCCCCTGGGAACTGTGGTTTCACTTATCTTGGCTGCTATGTTAATAAATGCAAGAAAGATAAGCATAATACTCGCCTCCGTGTCTTTAATAAAATTAAGACTTTCCGTCATAATGTACTAGGAAAATCTACATTTATTTTAGAACTCGATACAAAAGCCCCGATGGGTTTGAATACTGCGATGATTTGCACAACTTTTTATAATCTTGTATAATGGGTAAGAGTGGTCCAAGTTGACCAATAATTAAATATCATTAATTCATTTGAACATCAACCATGTAATATACGCTGTTCTATCATCCATTTTATACCTGGTATGTGCTTTATTCTATAGTATTGTACAATAAGACTGGTTCCCTTTTACATTAATGAACAACAATGTATATTTATTATTCCTCAAACTGTATTGGTTCATTGTATATATGTATATTAATTAGACAGCACCCTATTGTATGAAATAGATATATTTGGTAACCTTTCACAATAGCACTTTATAAAGCATGGCACTTTAACCTACATAGCACTTTACACACAAGTGCACCCCCCACTATGATATTATCCTTGCACCTTTGATAAGGGAACAAGAACGACATCAAAAATTTAGCAGTATTTGCACAGTAATTGTATTATATTTAAACTGCAATTTTGCACAGAAAGCACAGACTACTGATGCCTATATATTCGATGAATTGTTGGTTTAGTGCATTTTGAATACATATAATATTTTTGAATATGTGTTAATATTTTTAAATATTATATTTTCTGGTACTTCTCCAACAAGTTCAAGGTCGTATAATATGTTATCAATGGGTACATCGAGGTCTATAAGCTATTTATATAATAAGAAGAGTGCTTTTATTTGCATTTATTTGCCGTCAGGTACTTAAAGCAGGCCAGAGAAGATGTACTAATGTGCATTTGTGCACAGTTAATAACATGTTAAAGCTATGCATCTTTAGATCGATCAGTTTCTCCTATTAATATAATATCATGTGTTTCTTCACTTTCATTTGTTATGTTATGCAAATGCGAGATGTACTGTCACTTTAAATACTGCACCAGATTGTAGCGCAATCATGTGATTAAGGCCACAGGAAGTGGCCGAAATGCGTAATGGGCAACACGCTGTAATGCAGAAATAAAACTTTAATAATTAAGCACCGCAATCCATGGAGTCCGTGCTTGTTTGTGTGTGAAGTACGCACTGAGGAACCAATATATATATATATATATATATATATATATATATATATATATATATACATATATATATACATATATATATATATATGCATATATATATATATATATATATATATACACACACATATTCGTAAAATATGATTGCTTTGCACATTTTTTTGTTATTATTTTATAAGTTTATTGCATGTTAAAAGATGGCCGCCATGATTCCTGGGAAAATGGAGTAAGGCCATGAAACCGTCTTTGATATTCATGCCGATCAAATGACACCTTATGGGTTTGCATTAAAACACGGTAATTGCTTTTGATCACCGACATCGAGAAAGGCTTCTACGCCGAAACACGTCTGTCGGTGCGGGGGTTCCGCACATTAAAGAATTGTGAAAAACAGCAACTCGTAAGTGTGTCCGTTTTTGGCCTGAATTGCGCCGAAGTGGAAAAATATACACACATATATATAAAACATAAAAAAATCACTAAACAAACATTATATTACTATTAAATAATAAACTACTTTGATTACGTCACTTTAAAGTCAATATATATTAAGAAATTGATCTGGTCGATATTCTTGTCAATGACATTTTTGACCGAATACTTTTACAGTTTTCATTGTAAGTATAGGACCACGATATTTTGGCAACAATATTTTTGGTACAATGCTTGTGTCGTCGATATTAATGCTCACAAAATTGTATCACTGAACCTAATGCAGTAGAATAAATGTATTGCAGTGAAACTGGCATCATTACTTCAGCGACGGGGATTTTGTATTCTGTAAAACCGGTAACAATGCGGGGGACAAACTTGGTCAAAGTTCTGCTGTTTTTTTAAGCAGGGGTGTCTTGAATGAGAACAATTCTGTAGCAAATCATGCATTCATTAGGATATTAGGTCAGTCGATAACACTGAGACACACTTTGTAGCATTTAGAGACTATTTTGCAGGGTTGTTGAAGGATTTTCTTTCATATAGGTAAAGACAAATGGGTGATTTAAAAGTGGTATACCCTCACTGTATTATATCACATGACAATAATATTGCTTCCTCTACATCATTGTACTACTACAGTACCAACTAAGAATATATAAATATAAGTGATCATAACAATAGTTAATAGGGTTAAGTAGATACATTTAAGGTAAAAATAATAAAAATGGACTTATGATGATGTAGTGGTAGGCGATGCACTGTACATGATGTATTTGTATACCGATGTTATTGATTTCGATATAGTTGCATACTTGCAAGCATGTTATATTAGCCAAAATGTCATACAAATTAAAAGCTGCTTTTCAGGAGAGCAACAAAGCCTAATGTTCCCATTCACTGTATGGTACCACTGGTGCTGCCCACAGCCAAGGACTTGGAGCCTTGGCATTTTAGCTCTGGGAGGAGGACTTTGCAAATTGCAACAGCAGTATGCACTCAGGGGCCGATTCCGATCTCGGCCGGTAGGGCTCCGAATCGGATTCGGCATAACCGGATCCGATTCGGAGCCCTATTTCCCGACCGATTCGTACACGCATCCGGTCAAGCGAGTACGATGCGAAATCGCCGACCGACTCGTTCGGGCGTCCCAACCGCTCCGACCGACTCGTTCCCGGGTCGAACCGCACCGACCGACTCGCTCGGACACGACTCGCACCGCGCAATGGAGACGTTCCCCGGCCGGGTAAGTACGATGCGCACCGCGAGCAGTCCGACTGACACGAGCCGCCCGGCTCGAAAGAGCAGTCGGAGCCGTACTTCGGGGGTCCGTGTCGGACCCCCCTGTACGCGTAGCCATGCGAGTCGCACACAGGGGGGACCCATGGGTCCCCCCTACCTGTGCGTGTACGGCGCGAGTCGCTTCGCCGCATACCCGCTGTAGGGGGCGCCCTTGTTCGCCTCGCGCCCATTGAGTCAATGGGAGCCCGCGTACGCGTTGTACGACCGGCTCCCATTGACTTCAATGGGAGTCCGACCGACTCGAGTCCGATAGCATACGGACGCATCGTACTCGTTCGGTCGGGCTGCACGGGTCCGATTCGGTCGGAAATCTCTCCGGGTCCGGCTCGGTCGGAGAGATTTCCGGCCCGAATCGGAATCGGCCCCTCAGTAGGTAAATGTAGTGTGTAGCTTTGAAAAGGGCTTTTGTGAATTAAAAACTGAAATGTAGTGATCTCTTGCTAATGGTGAGCCAGACCGGTCCTACACTTCTCAAACTTTGCTACTGTTAATATGCAAAACCTCACCCAGATATTCTGTTTAAGCTGGACTAACATCACCTGAAGACTAAAACAACATAGGAGAGTTGTAGGACATGACAAAAGGACTGAGATGAGGAAAAGTAGGACTGCATATTGAAGATTGCCAGTAACTAAGGAATGCTTTATGAGCTTTTCCCTGTTCTGACTTCAAATAACGACATCTCTCGAAAACTGATCTGCCAAATCTCTGCCGAGCAGGCGCGATGAGGGGAAGGAAAAGGGTAGCCATTATTTCAGTCTGAAAACCAACTCAGCGCAGCTTATACTGTCCTCACATAACCGAAAGGGGGAACCAGGAGTGCATCTTACATCTCAGTCTTTTTTAGGGTCTATGACTATAACTGAGAGAACTCAACCCACCTGCAAAGCTCAGTGACACCATGTGCACAGCTTAGCAGTCAAAGGACCCTCCTCTCCTCCCTATCTATTAATGAGAGCAATGATCACTGCCAGTGGTGAATTCATATGGACTAGGCGGGGAGATAAAGAGAGCCTCGCCGGGGTAAGAAATCATAAAGAGACCCTGGAGGAGTCCGTTTATCTAGGAATGTTGAGCAAATGAATAGAGTGCATTTACTAGTTTCGCACATATGTTCCAAAGAGAAATCATCTTGTCACACACAAAACCAAGGGCCTGATTACGATGCTGGTTGGACTCTCGTCCGTCTGGCACCGCAGCAGAAGCAGGACCGCCCGACTAGAAGTCGGCGGTCCCGCTGACCTGATTACAATGTGACCGCCTTCACGGTGGTCACAATGTGTATATTTTCTATTGTGGCATGTGCTGTGGGCTGCAGCACACGCCCCAATAGAAAATAAACATATTAAAAACATCCCTGCACTATGTGGCAGGCATCATGCGGTACCTGCCACATGGTGCAGGGATGTTTAGGGGGGTACCATAGGTGCCCCCCAGGCCTCATAGCTGAGGGCCAGGGGGAAAGTGGGCCCTGCTAGGGGCCCCCAAAGTCACTTTCCGTCTCCCTTTTTATGGCGGGTGAACTGCCATGAAAGGGCAGATGGAAATGGACATTGTAATCCCTACAGCGGTGCCTGAGCAGGCACTGCCCTCATTGTAGGGATTGCTGACCCTCCGAC
This sequence comes from Calotriton arnoldi, assembly GCA_963921515.1. Taxonomy (NCBI): domain Eukaryota; kingdom Metazoa; phylum Chordata; class Amphibia; order Caudata; family Salamandridae; genus Calotriton; species Calotriton arnoldi. The sequence continues at coordinate 2,601,547 of CAWUFW010001405.1, read as the reverse complement.
GAACCGACAGACTCCTTGAGCCCGTCGGAAGCGCAGTGGATGGTCCCTCCGCCAGATGCCTCCGCACGCCGCACCATAATGTGGCAGGCGGACCGACATCGTAATGAGGCCCCCAGTGTTTGGAACTGGAAACACAGCGCTTGCCATAGGTATTCTGAATAGCCAAATCTCAGTCCACAGCCTCGAGTAGAGATCAAATATTGAATAAGAAGATGGGCCTGGTGAAAGGATCCAAGGCCTGAAACAGGAAGGCACTGGCATCTTAAAAAAAATATGTGAAAAGTTAGGATTCCACAATGCTTGCCCTGTAGAAGCACTGATGTTCTGAAAGAGAAACCCAGGGAAAAATGGCAAACCTCAACCTTGATGATCTAGCTGTGGGGTTCATCTTGGAAGAGGGAAGAATGGACTAGAAGGCTAAGGTATATATATATCCAGGGCCTTGGTGACTCGGTATAGAAATCCCATGAAGATTTTAATCCGTAAGGCGTTATTATCCCCAGCAACAAAACACATGAAGGAAGGTGTGCGAGAGATCTTCATTATCAAGGAAAAGGCTTCCACATAGACAAAACTGTAAAGTATAGAAATCATAAGATACGTGTTAGCTGGGGTTTGATGTATCTGCCATCAATCACTAGTAAGGACTTAAAGTCAAATGGCCACCAAAGGTACTCCAAACAGCAGTCTTCGAAGGATTAAAACCCATAAGGTGCAGAGCAAAGCATTAGCTTCGAAGATGGAAAAACTGCAGGAAAAAAGTTAGACGTTTTAGGCCATCAATATCATTATTGATGTTCTATAACAAAACCTTCTTGGAAAGGTAGAAGATTTATGGTATGCAAGAATAAGGCACTGATGAACCGAACAAAAAACCCTAGGAAGGATTAAAAAGCGTGTGGTATGCTAAGTAAGGCATTGGATTTGAATAGTTAAAACTGACAAAAAGGGCAAAAATCGATAAGGACTACAATAGTGAGGAAGAATCCATTAAAGCCATCAAACGCAAAACGCTTATGAAGTGCTGGAACCCCAAAGCAGAACTATAACAAGGCAATGAACCCTCATACAGCAAACCCTAAAGAAAGACATAAGGCCCGTGGAAATACAAAACTCGACAAAAGCCATTATGCAACTAAAGCAAACAATTGCCACTTCCAAACCAAAATACCCTAGGAATGGTTAGGAGCTATAAAACCTGGAAGCACATGATACTGGCATTTTAAACAATGAATCCTGGGAAGGCTAAAAATCCAGCCAGGCTCTCATAATCCTCTTCAGAGATGGGCTGGGTTGAGTACAATAACAAGGAATTGGTGTCTAAAATATCCAACGCAGAGAAATCTTCACTAGGAAGAGGATTGCAAGGCCTACAAAAGCAAATTCCCAATCAACAGAATTTCTGAGAAGAGTTAGAACTGCACATTCCAAATGCAAATAAACTGAGGATGGGGGGAGACAAAGTCTAGAAAGCAAATGTTTCAGCATCTCTTCCAACTACCACTGGACATGTTTAGAATTCAAGACCCCATAATTATAGAACATGTAGAAGAGCACAAAGCCTGGAAAAAAGTTTTACTTTGATATCCTAAATAACCACCACCTGGAAATGCTTAAGCTGCTGTATATGGGGGGGAGGGGTGGGCAGGGGCGGGGGGCTAATATAAAGCCTACACAATCGATAGCCTTGAGATCCTTCAAAAACCAAACCAAGTGTCTTCATAATCTTAGACCAATGTCATCAATGTACAATAAAGCAGTACATTATGAAACAAAAAGAAAGGAAGCCTATCTAAAAGCAAGATAGCTGCACTCTGCATCCATGAGGTGGCTTGCTTTATAGATGAAAGGCAAAAAACAGACTTTCGGTGAGGGGTTCAGGTGTAAGGAACCAAGCAGATGAAAAGTAAAAAAAATGTACTTAAAAAATGGTCAAGGGGCACTATTTGCCTCCAAGACATGGGCATGCTCTCACTTAAATTAAATATTTTGATGACAAAGGCTGATGAGCGGTCAACTGCGAAACCCTGGTCAGGACAGGGAAGACCTGATCTGTACATGGTTAGAGCACATGGAAAATATCATTTTGCATCCCACATGTTTCTTCCTCCTCATCATGCTATACCCCTCTGTTCTATCTTCTAGGCAAGAGGAGTGATCTCACCAGGACACTCCATAGCTCAGTATTCCACGTCCACTGTCTGTCCAACCCTAGCATCCATTCCTGAAGGGACCTCTGCTTTTCGCTACTCTAACAGCATCAGGTCATGGGCTCTCAGTGGCCACAGCCTTGATCCCTGTCTGCTGCTTTCATTCCCAGCTTTATGGCCCTGCTGACATGCAGGGTCACAAAACCAGGTCAAGGAGCACTGTGTCCATTTCCGGTTTTCAGCTGAGCCTCTCTGCAGTGCTCAACACATTGACATCCACATTTTCACAATACATTTACTGCCTGGATGCAAGGTGAGGCAGAGGAAAGTAATACAAATCAAGATGGTTTGTCATTTCAGAGAGGACAGTAAGAAAATAAGTTACTTACCTGCAACTGTAGTTCTCCGGTATTGGTATCTTTCAGTGGCGGCTCGCATAGGGTGTGCTGCGGGGCGGTGGGGCGGGGTGGGGTGGGGGGTAGTAAACTTGGACATACGACGGAATGGAGGAACGTAATAATTACTTTCCTCCGTTCCATCGTATGTCCGAGTTTACTTTCCCCCCACCCTGCCCCTCCCCCGCCTTGCCCCACCCCACCGCCCGCAGCACGCCCTATGCGAGCCGCCACTGGTATCTTTCATAGATACACATGCTTGAATGATTCCGTCATCGAAGTGAGAGTCCCACAGTACCATAGTAAGCAGTACATAATATTTCCATAGGCTATAATGGAAGTGAAACACTCACTTTAATAACTTATCCATATAATTTAAAAAGAACCAAACTCCAGCCAATCAGGAGACAGCACTCTCTGGAATACTCCCCACAGAGACTGATTCCCTCAAATTTTCAAGCACTAGTGGTAAAGAAATCCCATAACAACAATGGGAGCCTCTAAGGAGAGGAGGGTGAGTCGCATGTGAATCTATGAAATACACCAATACTGGAGAACTACAGTTACAGGTAAGTAACTTATTTTCTTCTCCTGTATTGGATCTTTTAAAGATGCTTGAATCAGAATAGCAAGCAGTTACTGTATTTGTTCAATTCTATTGCTAATAGCACAAATAGTGGATGGCTGGTATAGACACCCATATGTAAAAACCTATATATATACACCAATAAATATGATACATTAATCAAACATATGAAATTGAAAAAAGGCTCACCTTATTGAAATGCATGGCATTGCACCGCCTGTCCAACAGCAGCATCACTGCGCTGTGCTGATCCCAGACAACAGTGCTGCATGAAAGTATGTGCATTCTTCCAAGTCGCAGCACAACATATCTTCTTGAGAGGCACTCCACCAAATAATGCAGTCGAGGAAGAGACAGCTCTAGTGGAATGTGCCTTGACTTTGGTTGTCAATGGCCTGCCAGCCTTTGAATGACAGAACTGGATGGTGGATAACAGCCATCGGGAGATGGTTGCCTTTGTGACTGGACACCTTTACGAGTCTTTTCATATGTTAGCAACAGTTGGTCAGCGCTCCTGATAGGTTTAGTGTGATGTAAGTAGAACTTCAGACATCTTTTGACATCTAATGTATGCAGGGATCTTTCCGGTGCTGACTGTGGATTTGGAAAGAAAGTTCTCAGTATTACAGGCTCATTAAGATGAAAGTCTGAAGGGACCTAGGGGATACATTTTGGATGGTTCTGAGAATAATAGAGTCTTCTGTAAAATGTAGTAAAGGCGCCTTAATTGTAAATGCCTGTATTTCGCTCACTCTTCTGGGTAATGTTAACGCTAGCAGTAATGCAACTATCCATGACAGGAACTTGAGGTCTGCCTTGTGTATTGGCTCAAATGGACTTTTCATTTACTGCGTTAGCACTGCCTTCAGCTTCCACGCAGGTGGAGGAGCCATTATTGGAGGAAAAACTCTGAATAGTCCTTTGATGAATTGCTTAATGATCCTATTAGATTACAAAGATGGAGAAGACAAAGAGCATCTATATCTTGAAATTGCAGCTAGTTATACTTTAATTGATGCATAGGCTAATCCTGATTTTGCTAGTAATAAGAGATAAGGTAGCATTGGTTCTTGTGATGCTTGAAGAGGATGCACACGCCACTTCTGGCACCACAGACAGAAATGTTTCCATTTCACTCTATCTGTTTTTGTAGTGGTGTCCGCTCTGGCCTTTGCAAGAATGTCTCTGCAATCTTGAGGTATATTTAGATCTGCGAATTCATGGAATTCAGGAGCTATGCGGATAAGTGGAGAGAAGTGGTGTCTTGATGAAGGACCTGGCCTTGGTTCATCGTTATCAGAGTCTTGGATGGTTTCAGGTAAATGTGGTTGGTTTCTGACATCAGGAGTAGCTCTGTGAACCAGAGCTGTCGGGGCCATTTGGGAGCTATCGGGATCATACAACACTGTTCTGTCTTCTTCTGTCTGACGGCCTTTGGTATAAGAGGTGTCGGGGGAAAGCGTATGCATAGATCCCTGACCATCTGATCGAAAACATATTCCCCCATGACCCTGGATGTGGATGCCAACTTGCTAAAACCAGCATTTCTGGTTCTCTGCTGTTGGAAAGAGATCTAGAGCTGGCTTGCCCCAAAGAGAGAAGATCTTGTTCCAGAGCCGTCTGATCGAGGTCCAATTTGTGGCAGCTGTTCCCTATTCTGCTGAGCTTGTCTGCTAAGATGTTGCTTGTCCCGGGAACATGTTCCGCTCGAAGTGTTAACCCATGTGTCATGATTAAGGCTCCCAGTTTTTCATTTTTACTGATTTTTACAGATAAAACAGAAAACAATGTGTTTCCTGTCTGTATTTATATTTAAAAGCGGTAAAATAGTGAAAAATGTGCTTCTAGTGAGTGACTTTCCATGCTGTCTTTTGTGAATTCCAAGACAACAGATGAGCAGATGGATAGCATGGGGAGTTAAAAAACAGATTAAGATATCTTTAAATACAGGCATATTTAAAAATATATTTGTAGTAAATTGATAATATTTACCTGTGGGTGTAATATTTTGCTATATTTGACTGCTAAATTTGCTAAAACACGACAGGCAACAAAGTATGAGTGCATGTTTATCAGTTAAATAAATCTGTAAACAATTTTGACTCCATTTATTCTCAAACCACAAAATAAATGTGGTCAAATACTAATAAGATGGCCAAAAAATAAATATGGATAAATGCTAAAAAAATAAATACCATAAAACCGGGAGCCCTTGTCATGATCCAGTCCCAGATCTCTTGAGCTTCCCCGGAAAGGGCAAACGATCTTGTGCCCCCTTGCTGGTTCACATAGTGCATGTTGGTGGTATTGTCTGTGCGAACTAATACGGATGAATTTGTTATCCTTGGCAGGCTTACATTGATTGCTTTGATTTCAGCTGATTGATGTGCATGGTCTTTTGATCTGGAGACCATCTTCCATGGACCTGCAGATCCTGCAGAAAGCACCTCAGTCCTCTAAGAAGGCATCTGTGGTTATCACGTAATCTGCTATTAGAGACAGGAACATTAGGTCTGCGGATAGATTTTTGGCTCGTGTGCACCAGGTAAGAGCTTCTGTCATGCCTGAAGTGATCCTTATTAGATTGTCAAATGACCCTTCTGTTTAGAGCCATTGCTTGTCCAGCTCCTCCTGTAGAGGTATCATTTTCAGGCGGGAGAAAGGCACCATACATATCGCTGAGGACATCATCCCTAGGAGCGATTTGAACAGAAGCACTGACACTGACCTTTTTCTCAGTTTGAGGGCCAATTCTTTGAGTCTTTGCTGTCTGTCCTGAGATAAAAATACTTTGTCTTGGATGGTATCCAAAGCTGCTCCCAAGAATATTATTCTATTTGATGGAAGAGTCGATGATTTCTGGTGGCTGACAGTGAGCCCTAGGTGGTTGAATAATGTGAAGCAAGCTCCTGTGACTCTTTATGCTTGATGGGCCATTAGTGCTTTTATCAGCCAGAAGTCGAGGTATGGAAAGGCCATGGTAACCTTATTTTCTTAAGGAAACTCCCACATGAGCTAGGCATTTTGTGAAGGTGCCGGGAGCTGATTTGAGGCTGAATAGGAGGACTATGAACTGATAGTGGGTGCTGGCTACAGTGAATCTTAGACATTTGTGATGCTTGGGATGTATTAAGATATGAAAATATGCATCCTGCAGGCCCAGGGTTGTCATGTAATCTCTGTGATTGAGGAGATGTAGGATGTCTGGAAGGGTTACCATGTGAAAGGATTGTTTCCATAGATAATTGTTAAATTTTCGGAGATCTAGAATGGGTTGCCATTCCCCTAATTACTTTTTTACAAGGAAAAAACAGGAGTAGAAACCCATTCCCTTTTGGGAATGAGGGACTTTTTCCGTTGCTCCTTTGCTTAACATGTTGAGGGCTTCCTTCTGAAGTAAGTGAAGATGAGGTGGGGGCAGCTTCGGTGGAGTAGTAGGCGGTCTCTTGATTAATTCCAGAGTATGAATGTAGGTGATGAGGTCTAATACCCATCTGTCTGATGTTATTTGCTGCCATAGGTGGGAAAAGGTGGACATTTGTGCACCCACAGCTTGGGTAGTATTGCGAGTAACCAGCTCTTGAGTGAGGTCACACTTTTCTATTAGTGTCCCTTCCCTGGGGAAATCTGCTTTCGCCTAGGAGCCTGCATGTCATGTGCTGCTGTCAGTGGTGTTAAATAGGATTGCTGCTGATAGGACGGCCTATACTGTTGTTGGTATGTTTGATATTGTGGAAAACATTGGTAATCTCCTTTGTAGGATGCAAAACCCCTTTTTCGTGCTCCTCAAAAGGGCAATTTATGAAACTGCAGAGTGTCCAAGGATTTTGCAATGTAGGTATTTGCTTTAATGGCCTCCAAGGCATCATCTATGAGTTTCCTAAAGAGGGCTTTCCCATCATAAGATGTCCAGAATTTTACTCTGTACTTCAGGCCGGAAAGACGTTGCCTTCAACCACCTCTGCCATCTTAAAACTACATCCCCTGCCAGCTGGCGAGACCCAGTGGAGGCTATATCCATAGCACAATCTCTGAAGATGTTATTTCCCCCTCGTGTAAGATTCTCTTTACTTCTGCTCTTTTGTTCTCGGGCATAAGGTCTATGAAAGCACTAATGTCCAAAAACATTTGCCGGTCGTACCGACCCAATATGGCCAAGGAATTGGCAGCATGCACCATGATTGGCGACATTGAGGAGAATCTTTACCCGATGTTGTCTAGATGTCTGCCCTTCCTATCCGGTGGAGTGGAGATAGGGGTGGATGGATTTTTAGACCGCCGCTGAGCCACCTGGGAGATGACTGAGTCCGGCTTAGGGTGCCCCACTAGACAAGCAGGCAAATCTTCTGGCACCTTGTCCTTTTTGTCAATCCATGGTAAGACGGTCACGATTGTAGAGGCATTGTTCATGATCTTTGCCCCTTCTTTCCAGATGTAATCCACTATCGGGATTGTTCGCACAGATCTTTTGGCAGGCTTTTTGAAACTGTAAAGAAAACAGTCAGACTTTTTAACTGTCATTGGCAGTTGAAACCTTTTTGCTGCTCTCTCCAGCAGGTTATGGAAACTCCCAGTGTCATCTGGAGCGGAATCCACCGGTTGTGGAGCAGGAGACGATGGAGTAGGGATCAAACAGTCATTCCATTCATTTGGTATGAAAAGATTATCTGCTATTTCTCCTTCCTCTCTGTCATTGTCTGCTGATGAGGGATCATCCCTAGAAGTTACCGCAGTGTGGCATGCAGGAGTCATCCTAGGTGTCAAGGGTGGCAGAATAGGCATTGGTGTCCTCGGAGGCAGTGGTGGAGCACTAGGCTGTTTTAGTGAGGGTTGTTTAGTGGGTTTCCTTGAAACCTTTTTTAGTAGTCCTGCAACATCCCTTGGAGGTCTTGAAACAGAAACCTGCACCATACTTTCTTGTGAAGGAGATTGGCCATAATGGTGGAAATGCTCCCCATGCTTGGGCCTTTCAGTGTATCTCGAGTACTGAAGATCATAATATTCGTCACAATACTGGTCATCATCCTCATCCTGAAATTTAACATGGAGCTCCTAAGGGCTGAGGGCCGCACCGAACATACCATCATCAACTTTCTCTTCAACATCAAGAAGGTGACTTGGAGGGAGAGGAGATACTTTGCTTGGGGAAGTATGTTCAGGTAGGAAGAGTGTTTTTGCACTTTTTACTTGGGTCGACGGTGTTGTTGGCAATGACATTGTCAAGTCCGTAGATGTAATTTGCAGTTGTGAGTGCTTTTTAGTGACCTTTAACATTGACAAAGTTATCTTCGTTGATGGACCCCAGTCGATGGTGTTGTAGTCGACTGTTGTTTATGTGCTGTTGATGGAGCATTTGTTGACAATACCGTCGTAGACGGGATGGTTACTGACACTGAAATGGATGGCAACATTGATGTAGCTGTCGTTGACACCCAGGTCGACGTGACTGTTGTTGTCAGTAGTTACTTCTTGGCTGTGAGGTCATCATCGTCGTCGAGCTTTTCGAAGCGTTTTTAGGTTTCAATGTCAACGGCGCTGAGGAGGATGTCTCTGGATGCACTCCAGACGTAGCAGATGGAGTGGTGGGCTCAGACCTTACAGTTTCTGAGGAGATTTTCTCTTTTTTCTCCTTTTTGAAACCGTCTCTCACAGATTCAAGGTGAGTTTTCATAAGGCCTTTCTAGACTCCTCTGATGTCCCCTGGTCACAAGATCTTTCCCTCTTGTGTGATCTTTTTTGAGAGGTTGAAGAGGTGTCACTGCCTTCTTCTTCAAAAAGAGGAGACTTTTTAGATTTAAGTTTTTGAAGCCAAAGAAGAAGCCTCCTTTCTCTATCCTTTAGGGTCTTAGTAGAAAAGGTACGACAGATCTTGAGGTCTTTTTTTTGCCTTGTGTGCAGGGTAGAGGCAGTAGATACAGTCCTTGTGGGGGTCTTCAGAATGAAGTCTTTTCTTCCCACAGCTGCCACAGGTCCTGAAAATGCCTTTCCTAGATGACTCTGACATGGTAGTAGTAAATGATAAATATTTTCCAAACTGGTTGAGGAAAAACTGAGCAGAGCTCAGGGAGACTCCTTTTCCATGAATTGCGGTAAAAAATCTGAGGGAATCAACCTCTGATGGGAGTATTCCAGAGGGTGCTGTTGCCTGATTGGCTGGAGTACTGGTTTTTTTTTTTTTTAAATGATATGGATAAGTTATTAAAGTGACTGTTTCACTTCTATGGTAATATGATGTACTGCTTACTATTGTACATTGGGACTCCCACTTCGACGACGGGGAATGATTCAGGCATGTGAATCTATGAAAGATCCAATACTGGAAAAGTATATATTGCAAGTATTTGTTTAATTTTCAGATGAGTCTGAGTGATATTAAAATGGACTTTTTAAGACACGTGGAAATGCAAATCAATGCACCACAAATTCTGAGAATTACTGTCTATTTCACAACCAAGCACCCAAGTTGCTTATGGTAACACTCATCCATTAATGAATTCCATTGAAGGTGCATTCCTAGATATTTACGGCCTGGTTGAAAAATGGTTTGGGGTACCTTCATTTCTCTTAGGTGAAGATAAAAAGCAATTTGTATTTCAAAGTACCACATCCTGATTCGTGGAAACAAAAGTTGTAGAATACTCATAGCGCTTATGGTAGATTTTCTAACATCTTGTGTTGAGCGTTGGGGTACTAAAGAGGGGATTGAAGGATGGGCCATGTACTGAAAATCAACAAATTCGTGTTTGTGAGTATTTATAAACATTTTGCAGGTAGGTTCCCACCATGGAGTTGCATGTAAAACTGTTCCTGTTAAAGGCAGTAGTAATTGATTTCAGAGAGAAAGGTTAGCCTCCTTATTTAATCGGGGCAAAGGTGAAGAGGTTTTCCATAGGAAAACATATTTTATAGGTGAAGATAAAACTTTTTAAAATAGAATGTAGAGAATCAGCATGAGTAAATATGACCAAGTTGGACTACTCCTAGAAACCTACTACTATTGTACATTTGCAAAAGTATTCTTACGATTTTCTATGAATGGCCAAATTGTCATATAATAAGTGTAAATCTATGGCAGATAATTTCAGACTTTTGCCGAGCTGGCTTGTGAGCTGGGACCAATTCTCTATCACAGTTGGGGTGAGCATGGTCTGTTCTTTTATTGGATGAGGAACTGAAATATAATCAGACTTGAAGATAACTTACTAGTAAGTAGGCTTTGCTTGGAACCATCCATAGAGTGAATGTGTGTCATAAAGATCGCCAGCATAAGTCTTTGAGTCAGCACATAATGTCTTCTCAGCCAGGTTGCCACCTAAAATTTCTGTAACAAGAAAAACAAGAGCGCAATTTCATATGACTTCTAATTTGTAATAATTAGTACAAAGCTCAAAAGCAACAAACATCCAGAGCAAGAAAACATTGTATTATATCAGAAGTGATTAACGTATGTGCAGGTTGGCCAGATGAATTCCAGATTGTCACGATAATCACTGACTTAGTGAATGTTTTCCATGTAGATGCGTTGCATATAAATTAGCGTGTGTATATCCTGAAAATATAGTATGAAACCATACATAGTTGGAATTCCTGAAATTATAAAAATGGCATTGACAATAATATATATTTAACATTTCCAGAGCTATTTTCAATTGAAAATGAAAAGAAATAGTAAACTTTACTAGCTTACACCAGTATTCCAGACTTCAGAGTTTAATTGACCCATGGCAGAACTAAGGGCCTCATTACGATGACAATCGGACGAGCGTCCGACTGCCATCGCTGTGGGATAGAGGCTGTCCGACCTGTAGTCGACGGTTCCACCCACCATATTATGATACGACTGCCGCGTAGATGGTCGGAAACATGCAGTTTTCTATTCCCGGTTTGTGCTGTGGCCTGAAAAGTGTAGCAGCACAAGCCGCAGTAGAAAAAGCCATGTTTGCAAACATCCATGCAGGGTGTGCCAGGCACCATGTGGTGCCTGGCACACGCTGCATGGATGTTTGGGGGGTACCACATGTGCCCTCCTGGCCACATAGCGGTGGCCCACAGGGGATGGGGGCCCTGCTAGGGGCATCCAAAGTATCTTTCTGACAGCCTTTACATGGCGGTGAGACCGCCATGAAAAGGCTGTGGGAAATGGACATCATAATCCCTACGGCGGTGCCTGTGCAGGCACTGCCGTCATTGTAGGAATTACTGTCCAACCACCACCCGACGGGCTCCTTGAGCCTGTCGGATGCGGCGGTCTTTCCCCCCAACCGCCGGTATTTTAATCTGGCCCATTATCATTTCCCAAACCCCGAATAGCTCCAATCTCATATCAAGTTCAGAGAGAGCTTTCGAAGTCGACCACAAGGTACAGACACATATTTTATATGTGATATTCAATACAGCCGTTGGAATGAATTATTTTTTTTAATTATACCAATTTACAAGACGGTGGATCACAGAGTTCCTGTGAATTGTAGACAAAATATAATTAACAGGCTATGTAAGATCTGGGATACATTTCTCTTTACAGACACCAAAGTGTAGCTCTCTGTTAATGATTTCATTGTTTCTCTAGTCTAGTCACATTTCCATTCTGGAAATGGCATAAAATAGCAATGCCTGTGCCGCATTATGATGAAAAATTACCAACTATCATGCGCTGCAAAGGATTAGCCAGAAAATTAAATTACACCCACTTTGAACCAAAGCTCTGATGGAGCCAAGAAAGTGAAGCAAGTGAGCGCGACTCTTGTTTCTTCAATCAAAGCATCTATCCATGCCTCCTTTCACCCTTCTAGTCACCAACTTAAATTTACCATTTCACCTTTACATCCTGTCATTCATTCACTCTTTCAGCTATCATTCAGTCTTTCACCATTCTATCCATCCACCCTTTTGCCCATCCTTTAACTCATCCATCCTTTCACCCATCCTGTCACCCATCTATCCTTTCACCCATTCACGCACCCACACATCCTTTCACCCATCCACCCTTTCACCCTTGCATCCTTTTGCCCATTCACCCACCCATGCACCATTTCATCCACCCATGCATCCTTTCACCTGTCCTTTCACCCATGCATCCTTTACCCATCCACCCTTTCACCCATCCTTTCTCTCACCCACTCATCCTTTAACCCATCTACCCTTTCACCCATACTTGCAACCACCCACCCACCCTTTCACGCATGTATGCATCCTTTCACTCAGCTACCCTTTCACCCATTCTTTCACCCACACATCCTCACACCCATCCTTTAATGCATCTTCCCTATCACCCATCCTTTCACTCACCCATGCATCCTTTCACCCACCCATACATCCTTACATCCACCCACTCTTTCACCCATCCTTTCCCCCGCCCATGCATCCTTTTATTCATCCACCATTTAACCCATCCTTTCGCTCACCCACGCATCCTTTCACCCATTCACTCTTTCACCCATGCTTTCGCCTACACAGGCATCCTTTCAGCCATTCTTTCTTCCACCCATCGTTTCTCCTAGCCATGCATCCTTTCACCTATCCACCCTTTCACCCATCAGTTCACCCACTCATGCAGCCTTTCACCTATCCACCCTTTCACCCATCAGTTCACCCACTCATGCAGCCTTTCACTCATCCTTCCTTTTAAATTCCCATCCTTCGTTCCCTTTCCTATCAACCCATCTTTCTGTGGTTGATTAGGAGCTGTTGTCTGCGGAGTTGCAGACAGAAGAGGCCCATAAAAAAACCTGCCCCTGCTGTAGCTGGTAAAGCGGGTGTTCACGACGATTGTAAATCAATGCAAAATACAATAAGCATTTACAATGGATTTACAATGGATGCAGCAGAAGCCGTATAGGAATCCTTTTTGTTTGAGAAAATTCGGTCCAAGATGGGCAACAGTGAATGACTATGTAAATGCACGCATGAGCGGACATCTAAAAACACGTTTTTCTACAAGAAAAAGTATGGACGCCAGTTTTTGTGCATGCATTGTTGCATAGCCATTTGAAGAAGGCTGATGGTCATGTTTGACCGGTAACTGAAACACCAAAAAAAACATGTGGGAACACAAAATATAAAAGAAGCAGGTGATCTGGTAGCAGTGAGCAGCTGTCGTGCTCAAGGGGAAACAAAAAGTTACATTTTATAAAGTGAAAATTAAGAAAAAATCAAGGACCGGGAAGGTTTGGGTTCGCAATGGAGGAGAAGGTGTGAAGGGAATAAGCTAACGTGGCAGGTGGGATGGCAATGAATCACGCACTCTCATAGAGTGCTGAAATGAAAGAAGTCATTAAAAATATATCAGGAAGGCATGCAAGAGCAGTGGAGGAAGTCAGAGGAAGCAACAGGCAAAAAAGGGGGTAGAAATGCAAAGCATAATAAGCAAATAGGGGGAAGATGAAAAAACATATGCATCCCCATACAGTGCTAAAAGAAAAAGAAAAAAGTAATTCACTGAATTCTTCTAATCCAAAACACTTTAAAACAGTTATGCTGCAGGTGAACAACAAACACAAGAAGAGGAAAGAAACCTATCAATTAAGAAGCAAGCAAAATATATTGACAAGAGAGCTAACCAATAAAACACAATTGGCTGAGACAAAACATACAGCCAAAGCTCCTTGTAGGCGAAATCTACAAAGGGTTACAGGTAATGTCACTCAAAACCACTGTAATGTGAATCTTTATTAAAAAAAAACATAGGGTTCTCACAGACAAGGCCACATAAGGACCCAGCTCATGCATTAATTCACAAGAGGTCAAGTAGATTACAAATTTTGCTGAAAATCAGTTTAAACTAGCTCCAGAAGTTTTAAGTCTAAAAGAATGATCTCTCATTGGATGCCCAGCCCTCTGAAGACAGTGTCTCAACAACTGGAGAGCATAATTGGTGACACATGCATGTGCAGTTTAGTATGATCTGCATTGTGGAGCATAAGAATTCATCAACAAATCTTCCAAAAGCTCCATGTGTAGATTGCTCCAAAATGCATTATTTGCTACTTGTTATCTCCTCATTATGATTCATTTATGAATTTATTAACTGTATAATTAATTAAAATCATTACAGTAAAAACAATCAATATATAAAAACTAAAAACAGTAGTTTCAAACTTTTGTTCTGGGTAAAATTTAACACCCCTCCCCGAGTCCAGCGTGGCCAGCCTTTCCCCAGCATTTGTAAACATGATCTTAAGGCCTCCGTTTTACGCCCTGAAATAAGGTGCATTGCCGAGCTCTTGAGCTACCCTCTGTGGAGCTCTAGGTGTCTCTCAGGTGAAAATGCTCTTTTGGGAGGCGTGCGAGAGGGGCACAGTCCTTGGTGCATCGATGAGTGGTCCCATCAGCATTCGATCGCAGAGTTTACCACGCTTTTCCCCTGGGTTGTGCTGCTTTCATAGGCGGCTTTTAGAGCTATCCTGATTTGATGGATACATTTTACCAGTCTCGCTAGAGCAGTTGTGTTAGTGGTTGAAAAACACAAGGCTGATGCTTCACTGCACGTCTTTATACCCTTGTTGATGCTGATCGGGCGCAGAAGTCGCCGGCGTTCGTTATTTAAGTTGGGGCAACAGCATAAAAGGTGCAGCCAGGATTCCTTCCTGTAGGGGCACAGTCTACAAGTTGTGGATTCCTCTCTTCGAGCCCAAGCCGGATTGAAATCTGCAATCCCAAGCGTGATCAACCTCATGAATAAGATTTTACTTCGGGCCTGTATGGAGAGAGCCTCGCTTAGGTACGGTTGTGCTTTTCCTGCCATGTAGGATTTGTTCAACGGGTCCAGATGAGAGCTTCGACAGAGCGTTTTGAGATCGAGGTCAAAGGAAATTTTGCGCACTTGTTTGTTAACAGCTCTCTTCCAGGCATTCAGGGGGATCTCCATCCGTGGTATGCTTTCTTCCTCAATCTTCAGTAATTTAATTGCGTTTTCTAGCCTAGTGTGCCATGCCGAGCCTGGCCCCTCGAAAATGGGTCTCAGATGATTTTTTAGGGAGTTAGCGGGTGCCCTTAATATCCTAAGATATAGCTTTATGATCTCCCCCTGGCAGATCAGGTCCGGCCTTGCCAGGCCTAGCTCCAGTCTTAGCCTTGCTTTTCTTGCTGTCCTCGATATGTGTAGCACTGACTTGTATGCCTTAACTTGGGCTGAACTGAGGAGGGCGTCCAGTTTCCTGGGGAATGCGAGGTGGCCATAACTAATTGCTGGGAGGAGCTTCGCTCTTAGAACTGTCAGAATTGGGCTGGCGGACGGGCTGATCAAGTGCAGGCTTAGTTGTTTTAATAGGTGTGTGACCTTGCTGGCCTTGAGGCTCTGCTGTTTTAGGTGTACGTTTGCCTTGGCCCGTTCCAACAACCAAACCCCTAGGTAGTTGTATGAGGCCACTGTATTGATTTGCGCGTTTCCCAGTTGCCACAGTGCATTCTTTTTCAGATGGTGGGACCCAAAAATGATGACCTTTGTTTTTCCCTGATTGACTATCAAGTTGTTGGTGATGTTAAAGCTATTTAGGGCGTTTAGGGCTCTTTGTAGGCCCACCTTCGTGTGGTCCATTATGACTGTGTCATCAGCGTACTGTAAAACTGGCAGCCTCACACTTGCTAATCTTGGGGCTACTAAACAGGCTCCTTTTAGGGCTTCCCCTAAATCCGCCGTGTATAAGTTGAAGAGGATGGGGGCCAGCACGCATCCTTGCTTCAACCCGTTCTCTGTGGTTATTTTAGGGGAAACTGTGCAGGCGCTTGTTTTGACCCGCACCCAGGTGGCCTCGTATAGTGATCTTATTGCCTTTAGAAGGTTTGATGGAATGCCCCAGTTTTCTAGCTTCCGCCATAGGTTTTTCCTGACTACTTTATCAAAGGCTGTACTGTAGTCCACGAAGCAGCAGAAGAGCGGGGGATGGTTCTTCTGGGTTGCCTGGGCTGAAAGGTGTGCGAGCACCAGAACATTGTCCATAGTTGATGCCTGTGACCTAAAGCCAGTCTGGTGCATGGGAATTATATTTCTCTCTTCGACCCACTTCTCCAGATTTTTCAGAAGTAGGCGGGCATAGGCCTTGGCTTCCAGATCAAGCAGGGCAATAAGCCTATAGTTCGATGGCTTTAGGCGGTCTCCTTTTTTAAAAATAGGGACCAGTATGGAACCCCTCCAAGACTCAGGTGTTGTGGCAGTCGCGAAGGTGTAATTGAAGAGCAGGGTTAGGAGTGACGCCCAGAACTCTGGTGCCAGTTTAAAGACAGGTGCTGGAATCCCGTTTGGCCCAGGTGCCCCGTCTTTCTTCATACTCTTGATGACTTTGATAACCTGTTGGGTGTTTGTCCAGGCTGGTGGATTGCCATGGGCGGCGGCCGGAGGTCTGTTGCCCGTGGGGGCCTTGCCTGGGCTTGGAATCACAACTCCTGGCTTTGTGCTGACTGGATCGACTTGCTCTGCTGTATCCACCCTACCGCTTGTTGAATCATCATTGGTGGATGCTGTTACATATAGCTGGTTCACGTATAGCATCCATTCTTTTTCAGCAACTCCATTTTCTCTTGTGGGTCCTCGATTGCTCAGCTGGTTTATATGTTGCCAAAGTCGTGCTGGGTTCTTTTGTTTGATCAAGGAAAAGACTTTGAGCCATTCACTTTCCATGTTGGCTTTTTTGTATTCCCATAGTTTCTTCCTTAGGGATGCCCTCAGCGATGCAAGTGGTGGTCCCTCTATTTGGCAGCCCCCTGTTTTCTTTGCTGTGCGGGCCTTGCGCAGAAGCCTTTTGCATTCTCGTATGTTGTTGTTTGCGCAGGTGCTTCCTAGTCTCAGTTGCCCTTTCGGTCTCGGGTTTTGTGACTTGGAGTTCCCGAGCTTGGTTTGTAGGTCCTCAACAATATTTTCCCATCCGTTTATGGATGGGAGCTCTGCGGGTGGACTCCCTTCCTGTGCCTGGCCTAGCCATGTTTGAAATTTGGACCCGGTCTTGTCAGACCACTTAATCCTCCTCAGGACGCTGTGTTTTTCCTCTCCGCTTGTCTCCCCAATGGGTTGGTAGATGCTAGCTGGCGGTACGTCCAGCTGAAACACTGCTCTTAGTGGCCTGTGGTCACTCTCCTTCCGATCTACCACTTCAAAGTCTACCATTCTGGCCGCCATCTCTTCGCTGGCCATAATATAATCGATTCTTGAAGCGTTCCGAAAGGTGCACTGGGGATGCCAGGAGGCCGAGCGAGCTTTTTCAGGATATGAGTTGATGTCAGCTTGTAGTTGTTAAGGATGTCCTGCAGGGGAGCTGCCCTCCCTGACCCCCGGGGTGGTGGTTCGATTTTGTCAAGATCTTTCAGATTAAAATCCCCGGCTAGAATGACCTGGTATGTTTTGTGTTTGTTTAGCAGGTCTTCTAGATTCTGTGCCAGTGCCTCCAATTGATCTTTCATGAGGGTCTGTGCGGGATTGATATAACAGTTTATTACCAAGAGGCGCATTGGATGTTTATTGAAACTCAGACCTCTGATCTGTAGAGCTTGCAGACCTGGGGAGTTCTGATTGATGGCTGTGGCGACAAGGGCACATTCGTGTTTTATGAAAACTGATAGGCCGCCAGCTGGGCGTCCAAAAAGATTCCTTTTTATGGATGGGACCTGATGTTCGTAATACCCTGCCAAAGGGGTGCTGGACAGGGCCCATGTTTCTTGGAGACAGATTATATCCCCGCTTTCCAGGAACTGCTTCAAATTTTCGTTTTCGCAGATTTTGTTAATGCCTGCTATGTTCCAGGAGATTATTAATAATTGCTGCTTGTGGATTAGTCCTGGGCCAGCATCTCCTCTGTCAAGCTGGCTTTTGTTACGGTTAGGAATGCTGTGGCCTCCATCTTGCGTATCGCTTTTGATCCGGGGTTATGGTGGATGTACGTATAACCCGATGGTTGTTTTGACATGAGATTCTGATGCCCATTAGGTCCCTTTGGCCCGTCTGGCTTCTGACCGCGGGTCCTGAGCTGTTTGTCCCATGCAGGACCGACCGGGTGCCCTTTCCCCCAGTGTCTGGTGCCAGAACATGTGGGTATCTCCTCATTAGTAGATGCTGTGATGAGAAAGAGGATAACACAGTAATGCCCAATCAGATCAAGTAATGTTCCTTACACTGAGGGGTCGATTCCGATTCGGGCCGGAAAAAGCACCGACCGACTCGGAGCCGGAAAAATTACCGACCGACACGTACCAGTGGCGCCCGACACGCCAAGTACGATGCAAGCCGCGATAAATCCGACCGACACGTCAGGAAACCAAGCCGACCGACCGAGCCGCTCGGAAAATAGCAATCCGGCCGGAAAAACACGCGAATCCAACCGACCGACACGCACCCGGAACAAATCCGACCGAATCGTACCCGCCAACTCCAACCCGCAAAGTACGATGCAAGGCGCGAAAAACACGACCGAGTCGGACGGAGGACAAGCCGTACGACCGACACGCATACAAAACCGAGCCGAAGCAACACAATACACCGCGACCGACGCGTACGCAGCATACAAAACTGCACAAACACAGCGTGAACGAAACGGAAAACACCGTACGAGACCAATGCAGGGTCCGACTCGATCACAAGAACGTTTCCAACATACACAAACAGCACAAAGGAAAAATCAACCAAAAAAGGCCAAACAAGCAATTACCAAGCCAATAAATACTGGGGGGGTGGGGACAGAGAACAAAGACACACCCACAACTCCACCTATATAAAGGACACAAATCACTACCATGAGCCTTTGCAAATGCCATTCCACTGCCAGCACCCAAGAGAAAGCAACCACACACCCACAGCTCATCCCTCACACAAGCCACACACCATCAGCACACCAACAAATACCTACCTCACATACACCCAGCAAAACACACACTCACACACCCTCACCTGCACACCAACACACACATCACTCACCATCACCACCCATCACCATGCCCCCCAAGAAGAATCACAAGTTCCTAGATTGTGAATTGGAAGTCCTGGTAGACGAGATCCTCAGGGTAGAGCCACAGCTGTTTGGCACATTGGTCCAACAGACCCCCATGTCGCAGAAAACCAAGATGTGGGAGAGGATCATCAACAGGGTGAACGCCCAATCACCATGTCGGCGCACAAAGACCGACATCCAGAACAGGTGGTATGACGTGCGCAGGAGGGTACGGAAACTGCTGAAGCAAGACTACATCAACAGCCAACACACCGGCAGTGGCCCTCCTGCCAAGCCAATATACCTCAGGCCCTGGGAGGAGAAGGTGCGGGCCATCCTACCGCCAGTGAGCATATATGGACTAGAGGACATCCCAGAGCCTGGTGAGTACACAACAAATGTACACAATATACTGCCACAAAACACACACACATCACTGTCAAGGGGAGAGTCAAACCATGCACTCATAGCAATCACACAGCAACCAGAACAGAATCATCCCAAAATGTGTATGTCAGTCAGAGAAACACAACACATGCCATCAAAAAAGTCACATCCAACTGTGCCAACACATGTACAAACACAACCACAACTACAGCTAGGCAGTGGCACAAATAGAACCAACAAACACATCCACACATGTAGCCACCACAACAACACCAACACACAGTGAAGACCACTCAAAGGAAGGAATCCTGTGTATGCTGGCCAAGTCAGTGTAGCCAATAGCATCATGGGAGTTGCAGTCACACATATTGCCCGCCCCAAAACTGTCCCATCAACACCACCATGAACCATGCGCACATCACAGGGAGTGGAGAAGGACTCACAAGATGGCTGACACTGGCTACTGCTGTGGGGAGCACAAGGCCCTGCTGCCAACTGTGCACCAACAAACAGCAGGACACCACTGACTGACATCCTGAGAGACAACTCACACTCCCTGCAATGCAAGCACGTTCCATGGTGGGATATCTGGCTGGCTGGGTGGGAAGGGGGACTTGCAGCACTGACCATAGTCACCAGCACCTCCCCTCACACCCTCCCCAACACAAACTCCACAGTACCCACCTGGTAGAATGCAATGCCCTCCATCCTAACACAAGATCCCACAAAGCACCACCACCCTGGGTTATGTTGTGTGAAGCACAGGGACACTCTTGGGACTCTTAGCCAAACAACTGCCAGGACAACACTCCCAGCCATCCTGTCAGCACAGCCAGCCCAACCCACAGGGAAGCAGAGTCAAAAGGAAGGAAGCATGGGCATGTTGGGAAGGGGGAGGAGGCAATAGCATGATGGGAGTCGTACTCACAGCCCTACATCCCCCACCACATGGCCCAGCAAGCTCACACTCACGCATGCACATCCCACAGAGAGTGGAAAGGCCCATCAAAGATGTCTGACACTGTTGCTGTGTCGTGGGGAGCACAAGGGCATGCTGGGTACTGCTCAGCAACCAACAGCAGGACACCACTGTCAGCCATCTTGCCATTGCCCTCACACCCACACCCACTGAACTCCACACAAAAGCAAGTAAGTATGGGAATGCTGGCAAGTGGGGTGGAGGCAATGGCATGATGGGAGTCGTAGTCACAGACATAGCTCACCCCCACAACTGTCCCATCAACACCACCCTGAACCATGCTCACATCACAGGGAGTGGAGAAGGACTCACAAGATGGCTGACACTGGCTACTGCTGTGGGGAGCACAAGGCCCTGCTGGCAACTGTGCACCAACAAACAGCAGGACACCACTGACTGACATCCTGAGAGACAACTTACACTCCCTGCAATGCAAGCACGTTCCATGGTGGGATATCTGGCTGGCTGGGTGGGAAGGAGGACTCGCAGCACTGACCATAGTCACCAGCACCTCCCCTCACACCCCCCCAACACAAACTCCACAGTACCCACCTGGTAGAATGCAATGCCCTCCATCCTAACACAAGATCCCACAAAGCACCACCACCCTGGGTTATGTTGTGTGAAGCACAGGGACACTCTTGGGACTCTTAGCCAAACAACTGCCAGGACAACACTCCCAGCCATCCTGTCAGCACAGCCAGCCCACCCCACAGGGAAGCAGAGTCAAAAGGAAGGAAGCATGGGCATGCTGGGAAGGGGGTGGAGGCAATAGCATGATGGGAGTCGTAGTCACTGATATTGGTCACCCCCACAACTGGCCCATCAACACCACCCTGAACCATGCTCACATCACAGGGAGTGGAGAAGGACTCACAAGATGGCTGACACTGGCTACTGCTGTGGGGAGCACAAGGCCCTGCTGGCAACTGTGCACCAACAAACAGCAGGACACCACTGACTGACATCCTGAGAGACAACTTACACTCCCTGCAATGCAAGCACGTTCCATGGTGGGATAACTGACTGGGTGGGTGGGTGGGTGGGAAGGAGGTCTGGCTGTCAACCAAACACAATCACTGCAGACCATGTTCACACCCCAGAGAATACATAGAAATGCCCAAATAATGCAGGACAATGTGCCACACCAATATCAACCCCTGACTGTGACGACTTAGGACAATACAATGTACAGGCCCGCACCCCGAGGCACAGTCACAACTGTCAGGTGTGTCAACCACTGATGCCTGCAGAAACATGACATACATTGTTTGTGTCTCCCAAAAACAGGTGATGATAGGGACACAGCAGCAGACGCTGAGGAGTCCCAGTCCCAGGCTCAAGAGGATGCCGAGCTCACTGGCGTCGTACAGCCTCTGTCCTCCTCGGACGATGAAGAACAACCTGGCACATCCGGTGCAAGTCAACATGCTGCACCAGCAGGACCACCAGCTGCAGCACCAGCAGGTCCACCAGCTGCACCCCCTGCACCCACCCCTCCAACGACTGTCACCACGAATACCATCCCTGCCGACATGGACAGAATAAGGAACAACACCAGCGCAGTGACCCTGGACCAACCTGGGGCCATGGACACCACCACCACCACCAACCCCCAAGGTGGACCAGGGTTATCTGTGCGTGCAACTGCACACACTGCACATGTCAGCAGGGGTGGTGGGAGGGGTGGGAGACAGAGGTCGCTGCTTGCAGACGTTGCTGGTGTGCATGAAGACCCACAACTGGTACGCATAGCTGATGCGTACCAGTCCAGCACCGGAGAGCTCAGCCAGGTAGTGGGGCTCCTCAGAGACATCAAACAGCAGCAGGCTGCCCATCATGCCCGCTTGGACTCCCACATGTCCAACGTGGAGTCACACATGTCACGTGTGGACTCCCACATGTCCCGCGTGGAGTCCAAGTGGGATGTACTACATGAGATGACGGCGGTGCACAGGGACATTTTACAATGCCTCCGCCAGATGAACAGCAACCAGTCCACACCTCCCTGTGTGCCAACAACATCTGGTACCGAACAAACTGCAACTGCCACAGGGAGGGAGGAGGACTCTGGCGGAGAGTCCCCTGCACCGCAGCAGCCTGCACTTGAGGGCCCCCCCCAAGAAGAGGGGTCGTCCGAGGAGGGGAAAGTGAGAGGCTGATGGCCAAGCGCAACTCCCAGGAAGCCTGAACCTGTTCTGGATTTTCGCCTTTGTGCACAGACTGTTCACCCTGTTGATGGCAACACTACTCCCACACATTGCATGGGGAGTACAAGTTGGAACAATGTGTCAGACAACTGTGGCCCCGATACTGGGGATCCTGTCTACCTGGACTTTCTATTCATCTAGGAACTTGGGATTGCAAGATTCATGTACAGCACAATCCATCCTATGCACTATTATCACAGATGTATCACAATAAACACAATAATACACCATACTTGCCTCTGTCGTGATTCCAACGTGGGTGCTGTTATGGGGATGATGAACAGCAAAATTACACTGTGTATGCGAACTGCAACAGCAAGGACAACACAGGCATGTGAGTACAGGCAACGTGACACATATGAGGGAGACACACCACCAGGGCTACACAACACATACACACCTAGGCCATCTGACTCATTGCCTACACTGATGTTGCCAGGGAAGACGGTGCAATGCACAGACACCACACCCATTCCCAGTTGTAGTCAAGTAGCCCACAGGTGCAGTAAGCAAATGGCAGTCAAATGTGTGACCACAGACAACGCACATCACTAAGTGAAGCACAGGTTTATTACACAGTAGCAACATGCCGTAACCACTACAGATGCAAGGTAACCCCACCTGGTAGCGGGCACACAGTCAACAACTGTAGACAGAAGGAAGTCCATGGGTGTGGCGCACATCACCTGTAGGGACACAACAGCTACCAGCCTGGATGTGCAATCACGTCGTCGGTGGACACAGTTGACCAAACGAATCTGAAAGTACCCTGTGAAGGACAGAAATGACACACAGTCAAAAGCAATGCAGTACAGGACAGAACAGCAAAACTCATGCACAATACATGTTACAAGATACCCACCCAGAACCAAGTTAGCATGTCAACACTGTTGGGGAGTACAGCCCACCTGTCACCACACATCGCAACACACATCCTGTCAAGTAGCCCATGGACACACTCCAACAGCACCAGAGCACCACCCACACATCATGCCAACTCACATCATTCACATGACACCTCAGGATACTCACATTCAGCTAAAGAAGTTGGTGATGAGCTGTGTGCGGACATCACCATCACCATCATCATCATCATCGTCACTGGCATCGTGGTCCAGGCCAGGATCCTCCACAGGTGGCGGATGTTGGTCATCGTCATCCTGGATGAGAGGCAACTCCTTCCGCACTGCCAGGTTGTGGAGCATGCAGCAGACGATGATAATCTTGCACACTTTCGCAGGGGCATATGGGAGGGACCCTCCGGTCTTGTCCAGGCAGCGGAAGCGGCTCTTCAGGAGACCAAAGGTCCGCTCAATCACTCTCCTGGTCCGACCATGTGCCTCATTGTAGCGCATCTGGGCAGGTGTCACAGGGTTCCTGAGGGGTGTCAGCAACCACGGCATGTTGGGGTATCCCGAGTCACCTACGGACAGACAAGTGCACATCAGCTGACTTGGAAAAGTGGGCGGAATACTACAGATCAGATCACACACAATGGCACAAAGTCAGTACACACCGACAAGCCAGGCACGCTGGTTCTGCATCTGTGCCATCAACCTGGGGATGCGACTACTCCTCATCACAAAGGCATCGTGTGCTGAACCAGGGAAACGGGCACACACGTGTGTGATGGTCA
Organism: Calotriton arnoldi; assembly: GCA_963921515.1. NCBI lineage: Eukaryota > Metazoa > Chordata > Amphibia > Caudata > Salamandridae > Calotriton > Calotriton arnoldi. Next base: position 2,577,293 of record CAWUFW010001405.1, on the reverse strand, counting down.
TGTCTGCAAGACACACCACCAGTGCATTGACCGAGTGGTAGTGCTTGCGGTTCCTGTAGGCCTGCTCCTGGGCCTGTGGTGGTACCAAAGCCACATGTGTCCCATCAATGGAGCCAATGACATGCGGCATCCTCCCCAGGGCATAAAAGTCACTCTTCACGTCAGTGAGTCGTCGCAGTCTAGGGAAATAGATGTACCGGTTCAGGAAGAGCAACATTGCCGCCAAGAAATCGCGGAGCACACGGCTGAACATGGTCTGTGACATCCCACCAGCAGACGCCACAGTATGTTGGAAGGTACCGGTGGCAAAGAAGTGTAGGGCTGCCATCACCTTCACCTTGGGGGTCAGCGCTGTAGGATACGGCCGGCCAGGCTGCAAATGTGGGGACAACTGCACTGCCAAATCCTCAATCAGCTGCCTGGTGAAGCGGTACCGTCGGATGCTGTCACGTTCCACCATCGTTGCCAGGTCTGGGAATGGCCGATGGACAGCAGGAGCCCTGCAGTGCAGAGGAGAAGTAAGCAAGATCGTCAGTCACCCCACATATGCGGCATTGAACACACTCAAGATCCCAACATACATCATCATGAGGCACAACTACATGAAGTGTGCAGTACCGGAACGACATGTATGGTACATACATGGCCAACATCTGTCAACACGGTCCTACAGGTGGCATCAATTTGTCCCAGGTTGGCCCATTGGATATCATGATGCTGTGTCACAGTCACCCCCCAGTGACATGTGAGGACAGATGTGCCCCAGGCACCACAGCTCAACGACAGGCACATTCCCAGGGACCCTGTAATGCCACATGGACACTGGCATCACCTGGAGTATCATGTGTACACCACAACAAAACAAACATGACCCCCACAGGTAGTGGCCACACTTGCCATGGCAGGAGAGCCATGGACGTCTGTGACACACACGCACAACATCAGAGACCATGCACACACAACGTGGATGTGGAGACTGTCTCCCATTGTGCACATGAAATCAGAGACATTGTAAACACTACATGCACAAAGACTGTGGAGGGCCATCACTATTGTGCCACTGGGACACCCTGGCTCAAACATACCGTCCCACATGGGACTCACGGGGTATGTGACATGACATACACAAACACCACTGTGAAATGTGACCATGGCACATGCACAGATATGAACAGTTGCACATCACAGTGGTCACGTACACGTAACACCCAGGATCCTGTCCCCATTAACACGTGCACAGCCTGGGGGTGGCTGCCCACAGGTGACACCCACAGGACAACATGTACACCAACATACACACAATAGGAAATGCAGCCTTACATGCCTTATGATAAGGTTTGGACAGGCTGTCGTGATGTAGGTGTGCCCCTCACTCCCTGGGAGCTATCTGTGGCTGGCATATGTCCATCTGAGACAGGCATGCTGACATATGCCAGTCACATGTACAGTGATGCGTTGAACAGCAATGGACCGATCGGTGTCTCCGGCCGGCCCATTGCTTTCAATGTGTGCGGGTACGCGTTGTACCCCTGTGCGCGTTGTACTGCAATGGACCGATCGGTGCCTCCGGCCGGCCCATTGCATTCAATGTGTGCGGGTACGCGTTGTACCCCTGTGCGCGTTGTACTGCAATGGACCGATCGGTGCCTCCGGCCGGCCCATTGCATTCAATGTGTGCGGGTACGCGTTGTACCCCTGTGCGCGTTGAACAGCAATGGACCGATCGGTGCCTCCGGCCGGCCCATTGCTTTCAATGTGTGCGGGTACGCGTTGTACCCCTGTGCGCGTTGTACTGCAATGGACCGATCGGTGCCTCCGGCCGGCCCATTGCATTCAATGTGCGCGGTACGCGTTGTACCCCTGTGCGCGTTGTACTGCAATGGACCGATCGGTGCCTCCGGCCGGCCCATTGCATTCAATGTGTGCGGGTACGCGTTGTTCCCCTGTGCGCGTTGAACAGCAATGGACCGATCGGTGCCTCCGGCCGGCCCATTGCTTTCAATGTGTGCGGTACGCGTTGTACCCCTGTGCGCGTTGTACTGCAATGGACCGATCGGTGCCTCCGGCCGGCCCATTGCTTTCAATGTGTGCGGGTACGCGTTGTACCCCTGTGCGCGTTGTACTGCAATGGACCGATCGGTGCCTCCGGCCGGCCCATTGCATTCAATGTGTGCGGGTACGCGTTGTACCCCTGTGCGCGTTGTACTGCAATGGACCGATCGGTGCCTCCGGCCGGCCCATTGCATTCAATGTGTGCGGGTACGCGTTGTACCCCTGTGCGCGTTGTACTGCAATGGACCGATCGGTGCCTCCGGCCGGCCCATTGCATTCAATGTGTGCGGGTACGCGTTGTACCCCTGTGCGCGTTGAACAGCAATGGACCGATCGGTGCCTCCGGCCGGCCCATTGCTTTCAATGTGTGCGGGTACGCGTTGTACCCCTGTGCGCGTTGTACTGCAATGGACCGATCGGTGCCTCCGGCCGGCCCATTGCTTTCAATGTGTGCGGGTACGCGTTGTACCCCTGTGCGCGTTGTACTGCAATGGAACGATCGGTGCCTCCGGCCGGCCCATTGCATTCAATGTGTGCGGGTACGCGTTGTACCCCTGTGCGCGTTGTACTGCAATGGACCGATCGGTGCCTCCGGCCGGCCCATTGCATTCAATGTGTGCGGGTACGCGTTGTACCCCTGTGCGCGTTGTACCTCAATGGACCGATCGGTGCGCACCCATTGACAATGGGCTTGCCTGGCAACGGACGCGTTTTCGAATATTCGAACGAGTCGGTTGCTGGAAAATCAGTTGGTCACCCACAACAATGTTGCAAAATCATGTATGTCATGAAGTTGAAATTTTGAAGGATGCTGTGGGCGTGTTTTGGTGCTGCTATTCCATGGATTGGCCAGATTCAGAAGATGCAAACGACTTGGACCTATCACTTTGGACACAAGGGACAGTATCTGCCTCTCCAGCACATATATATTGCTGCATGTTCCCCTGAGAGCCCACTTGCCTGCACTACATGCTCCAGGACGACATCTGCCACTGCACTGCTGCTGTCTCTGCCCCTCTGGACCCTGCAATGGCACGTACTGTGGAGAGAGCCCCAGCCTTCAGCCTTGAAGAGAACCAGGCCCTGCTGGACAGCCTACTTCCACAGTACAGCAAGCTGTATGGGACACCAGGGGAGCAGGTGAGTGTTCTGTGCACTGCCTTTCTGAATGTGCATTTTGTCTGACTAGCAAGGCTGAGAGTCAGCACACCACTGGCTAGCAGGCTCACTGAGTAGTTGTCACCCCCCATAGTGTGTAGTGACTTGCACTGGACAGGTATGGTGCAGTGACAGTGCTTCTGAACAGGGTTTTACTCCCCATGCAATGATACCATGTAGTGACTTCTGGAAAACTGTCCATGGGCAGCCGTGCACTGCCTGGGTACACCATGTGCCCCTGTGATTGCGACATGTATATGCAACTGTGTCATGCACGGATATGTTGCATGTGTAGTAATGGCCTTATCACTTTGTCATCCTGACAGGCTTCTGCCCATCGGAAGCATGAGATCTGGAAGGACATCGTCCGGGCTGTCCGGTCCGTGGGGGTCTACAAGCGCCGGATCCGCAACTGCCAAAAGAGGTGGCAGGACCTTCGGGGCTGGACCCGGAGGATTGCACGGGTCCAGCTGAAGCTGTCGCCTCCTCGCAGGAGGGGCGGAACACGGACCCTGACCCCCCACATGCTCAGGATCCTGGCGGTGGTCTTTCCAGACCTGGATGGGCAGCTGAAGGCCAGAGAGCAGCAAGGAGGGGGTGAGTCAAAGACTGCACTGTGTACTCTGTCTAACATGCTATGTGCCCTCCTCGGGCCAGGTTGAACTGCCACAGTACAGCAGTCATGTTGTCCAGGAGCCATGTCCCTCTATTGTGCACTGCCCACTCCTCATCTGATACCCAGGTGTGGCCCTTACATGCAGGGAATTCTGTCACTTAGGACTGTGTCCTTGCAGTTTGCTTGACTCAAGGTGGGAGACAGCATCTGTTTCCCTGACTCTGTGGTGGGCATCATGGGTGGGTCCATTGCTTACACAATGCCTGTATTCTGACATGTATTCAGCGTGTTACTTTGATCTGTGGTCCAATTGCTGAGCTGATCCACCACATGTGGCTGGGGTACCTGGCACACACCCATGCTGCGGGTGGGAACAATGTTTGGGCCCCAGGAGTATGTATATGACGTGTGTCACACATACTTAGCCAGCTGCCTACAGTCCAGGGCTCATCCCTCATTCATGTGGGGCTGGATAGTCATGCCTACTCCAGGCCATACAATACACTCTGTACTCCCACTCCCGTGTATCAGAGGACACATTGTGCACAGTGATTTGACCCCTCAGGTGTCTGCCTCTGTGTCAGTGTGCTGTGGATTAGTCGCCAGGACTGCTGTGGAGTTTCTTGGTAGGGGCTCAGCATGCCACTGGAGATGTGACCATAGGAGACGATACTTGTGTGACACATAGGTGTCTGATCAGCTGCCCATGCAGACTGGGGCATGTAAATGTGAAGTTCAGGCAGCTGTTCCCCATGCACAGCAGAGTGTGAGGGGCTCAGGTTCAGAGGGTAGTGTCACAGGTCTCCCATATGTCCAATAGGTATGACCTGGACAGATGAGGGTTAAGAGGATGTGTTGTGGGGGGATGTACATGTGCACTTGTGCAGCTCCAGGACTTGCATTCCCCATGACCTACTATTGTGACACAGTGCAGAGTGTTGTTGTCTGGCTGCAAAGTCATACATCACTGAGCCAGTGATGTATGACTTTGCAGTCATGCCTCCGCCATGGCATGTGTCTACTGATTGGTGAGCCTGCAGGGGAGTGACATGTGCTACATGCACACCATAGTGGCGCTGGCTATCAGGACATGGGTGCATCATGGTGTCTGTCGCTGGTATGCATCACATGCATTTCCTATTTGACTCTGGGCATCCCTTACATCCGGAAACCTGTACTGACTCAGTGGCAAGAGCTGTGATGTGTCCACACCGTGTCCTCTGCACTGTCCAACTACTGTGTACTTGGTGCATGTGTCAACACTGGGGTGTTGCAATCCAACAGACACCAGACAGATGGGTGCAAGGCCATGTGGGATGTGAGTGCCATGCTTGGCATCAGACTGACAATTGACTTCTCCTGTTCAATTAGTGCACTTTTAGCAATGTACAACTAATGATGCCAGGGCTTGCTCTGTGATGTGCTGTGCTCACAGTGGTGTGTGCGTTATGTGCAGGTGACTGATGTCTGTCTGTTTCCCCATTGTTTGCACATACATCCACGGCCACGGAAGGGGACAGCTCCACGGACCAGGAGGAGCCGGAGAGCCAGACTGGGTCAGCAGCCGAGGAGTGGTCGGAGGGACCCAGTGGCACGGAGGGCGAGGGGAGCCACACCGAGGAGTCCTCAGCAGCATCCACCTCAGCTGAGGACCAGAGCAACTCGGAGGATGACTCCCTTGTGGAGGCGGGTGTCAGCAGCCACCACACCCCAGCTAGTGTTGCTGTCCCCGCCACCACCAGCACCACCACCGCCCTCCCATCGGCTCCCATTCCCCAGGTCCGTGGAGGCTCCCATGTCCGGGAGCGTGTCTCCTTTGGGCCAGGCACCGCACCCCCTGCCCCTGTGTCCCCTGCTGCCCTGAGTGAGGAGTCTGTGTACCTCCTTCGCCAGCTCCATGTAGGGCAGACAGCCATGCTGAGTGTCCTCAATGCGCACACCGCGCTGTTGACTCAGCTGGTGTCGTTCATGGAGGGCATCTCATCGGGCATGTCTGACCTACAGAGGGGCAATAGGTCCATGGACTCCTCCCTGACGGCAGCAGTGTCCCTCCTCAAACGGTCCCTCACCCCTCCTGCCTCTGCTCCATCCACACTCCCCAGCACCTTACCCATCCCAGGCACACACACACTGGCACAGGCACACATCCAGCACACTGACACACACGCCAATGACAAAACGCACACGCACGCACATTCAGGGGACTGAAGCCAGACTCACAGGGGATGGGGCCCTGGAACACACACACGCATCCACATGCACTGCGCAGTCCTCAGTTCCCTCTCCCTCCAAAGCACCCTCCCTTGCCTCACCTGCAACCCCAAAGTCACAGCAGCTCTTCCTCTGTGACCTCGGCCTCTTCCCCACCGATGAAGCTGCTCCAGCATCCCGGGGGAAGAGGAAGCCCACCCACACGGAGCAGAGTGCCCCTCGCCCCCGGACACCCTCCCCCAGGCGCAGACGGACTGAGGCCCCCACCCGCAAGTCCCCCCGGAGTGCTAAGAGCAAGACCCCGCCACCGCCCTGCAGCTCAGGCACAAGGTCTCCGTCCTCCATCCCTCAGGCCCCCACTGCACAGGTGCCCCCACCACACCCTGCCCCAGGTTCCCCCACCCACAGATATACCATCCCCAAGATGCTCCGGCCTTCTCCCCCTGCCACTTGCTCTCCCAGCACCACACCCCCGCTGCGCTTGTCTGTGCCACTGATGTGGTGAGGGTGTCCTCCCCCTCTGTCCAACCCACCTTGCCTGTTCCCCATTCTCCTCCCCTGGAGGTAGGCACTGCAGTGGAGTACACTACCGCCCTGTCTGACTTGGGCACTGCAGTGGCGGACCTGTCCACCCCATCTGCAGGGTCCACTGCAGTTGTGCCGGCACCCACGACATCTGTGTCATGCCCCCAGTTGTGCCGGCACACACCATGTCAGACACCTCCACTGCAGTTGTCAGTGGCTCTCCAGCACCCACCACCCCTTCCCTGACTCCCCCTGGTGAGCCCTGATCCTGTCCCTGCGGTGCCTGGCCTGCCCCCCGGTTGCCCCTCCTAGTGGATTGTCCCTGGTATTGTGCAGGCATGCGTAGGGTGACATCTGCCAGTGTCACCCTGTTTGAACTTTGACAATGGACTGGCCATTGGCCTTTGCTCTAATTTCTTCTGGACGTCGTTATCAAACAACACATATGCTGAATAAAGCAACTTTCTTTTCTCTAGTGCTCAAGCTTCAGATGTACATGTTGTTGGTGCAGCTAACCATGCCCTTGCTGCAGTGATGGTGATATCTGGTCTCATGATTATGAAGTGTTACTGTGCAGGAACCCATGTGGTCCAGGGGGAATGTGTCCTATCATGTGGTGTATCCATGTCATCAATAGCAGCATCTGAGGGTGTCATGTGTTCAGTATTTGGCAATGGGTTTCCTACTTACATTGGCAATTTCATATCTGTGGCTTCCACCCCTGCACATCTGTTGTGCCTGCCATCGTTGCATTTGTCTACTTCCCTGACCGTGTTGCCATCTCCAGTGGACATGCAGGTTTGGGCATCAATGGGGAGGGACTCATCCGTGTAGTCAGTGCAACATTGCTATACAAGTGTGTTGGATCTGTGCTGATGATTCCGTTGGCACATCCATGACCAGGCTGATGTGATGGGAGCCCTCATTTGGTGCTAATTGTTGATTGTGTGACCAAGTGCTCAGCTGACATGATGGGGCCCTACTGAGGCAACATATGGCACAGCTTTCCTCACACAGGAGTGGAGTCCCCTCATGGCAGTGTGTACACGTGTGACATTGCCTGCGCCCAAGGTGTGTGTTGTATGTGCATGTCTGTGTGTTCACTTCCATTCATCTGCGCATGCTGTGATCCCTAGTGTTGTACCTGTTTGTGATGCTTGCTGACTTGAGCTATGTTCCCCCAAAGTCTTCTCCCTGTGTTCTCTGTGATGTGGGTGCATGGCACATTACTGGTCATCAGGGTGTCACCCATAGGTGTGTTTGCTGTCAGGGCAGAGTTTGTGTGCTGACGCAGATGGGTCACAGTCAGGTTTCCCTTTGGCACTTGTTGTTTGCCCCTGTCATGTGATTTCCAGTTTGTGTTATCTTTCAGTGATTGTGACACGTTGTGTGTGTGACTGCTGGCACTCCTTAGGGTCCGGGCTGCAATGTTGGTTGTTGTCTATGTGTGTTCTTTGTGGGTGACCTTGGCTTCTTCATTGGTGTGTGACTGTGGCTGGGATCCCATTGGTCGGTGTGGTATTGCCGTCATGTCCATGTACAGCGTAGTGTGCAGTGTGTCAGACATTCAGGAGTCTTGTTGAGTGTCCATGTGTGATGTGTTTCTACACCTTGGTTCCCACCCACCACCCTGGAATAGTCATGGGTGCATGTGCAATGTCACCAGTGCATGTGTACTTCACTGCTGCACATTGTTGGAGGTCGAGGGGTGTGGTCTTGAGTGTGTGCAGATGAGAGTTGTTGCCCGGCTAGTCCCCTGCCTCCATGTTGGCCTTGGCTTACTGGCCATGCTGATTGATTTGTGCTTGTGTAGGTGTGATGGTAGTTAGTTGCTCAGGACACCTGACTGTGGTTCACAGTGTGAACGACATTTAGCTTTGTCATCACAGTGGTATTTTTATTCAGCCCAGGGTCACCACATTGTGGGGGCCCTGGGGGTGGTGCTGTGGTGTGTCTGTGACTTGCTGTGTCAGTTGTTGTTCCTACGTGCCTGTGTGACATGTGTGTTTTGTGCTCCCTCTCACCTGTCAATGCCTGCTTGCCCACATAGGGGATTTGGATCCATGAGTTAGCTTAGTGTGGCAGTGTATGCACATCTGTATGATTGGTATTCAGCTCTCCTCATGTGTTGTGTTGTTGCCTGGGGACACTGGCACCCCCACCCCTCACCTGCTGTGTATGATGACAGTGTTGGTCTGCCTGTTTGTGTTTGTGCATCTGCACCACTGCATTGGCATATCTTGGGTGTGCCATTGGCTGTATGTTGTTTGGTGTGTTTCCCCTGCTGTCCCTGGGACTCCTAGGTCATCGGTCAGCACAGTGATCATGGTTTGTGTGTCCCATTGCTGCCATGGTATGGTATCTGTTCACCTCACATCTGCTGTCTCCACAGGGTATCTGCATTTGTGTGCCCATTGGTGCAAATATGTGGTTCTGCATTCTGATGGTCACTTCTGTCATTGTGTCATTGATGACTGTTGACGGTCTCAGCCCCCATGGGTGTTGTTTGTCTGCACATGGCCAAAGGAATGTTTCATTTGCACTGCAGTATTTGGCTCCCCCAATTTATGTTGCAATGGGACACATACACTACTTTGCCACAGATGAGTTTTTGGTTCTGTGACCAGGAATGATCCATGCAGTTTGGCAGTTGCAGCTCTTTCTTTGTCAACAATTACCTTTTGGTCACTGTGATGATGAGGGTGTAGACCCCATTGCCACAATGGTCAAAATGTGCTTCAGCTATGGACCCCACACTTACCTTTTGGTCACTGTGATGATGGGGGTTTAGACCCCATTGCCACAATGGTCAAAATGTGCTTCAGCTATGGACCCCACACTTGCCTTTTGGTCACTGTGATGATGGGGGTTTAGGCCCCATTGCCACAATGGTCATGGGCTGCTTGCATTGTGGGTGCCACACACATATATGTGTGGCACATGTGCTAGGGGGTCACATTGTATGTTCAAAGTCATGTTCGGTGTTGTAGGCATTTGACACAGCCTGCTCACACGCTTGTCATGGTGGTGGGGGATGTCTTAATCTTGCATTCCCTAGGTTGTGGTGTGCTTGTTGTGTCATGCATTGTCCATCCTATGAGTGGGGGTGGTAGTAGTGGTAGGCATCCAGCCCCCCTGGGTGAGGGTGGTAGTAGTGGTGGGCATCCTGCCCCCCCTGGGTGAGGGTGGTAGTAGTGGTGGGCATCCTGCCCCCCTGGCTAAGGGTGGTAGTAGTGGTGGGCATCCTGCCCCCCTGGGTGAGGGTGGTAGTAGTGGTAGGCATCCTGCCCCCCGGGGGTGAGGGTGGTAGTAGTGGTAGGCATCCTGCCCCCTGGCTAAGGGTGGTAGTAGTGGTAGGCATCCAGCCCCCTGGCTAAGGGTGGTAGTAGTGGTGGGCATCCTGCCCCCCTGGGTGAGGGTGGTAGTAGTGGTGGGCATCCTGCCCCCTGGCTAAGGGTGGTAGTAGTGGTGGGCATCCTGCCCCCCCTGGGTGAGGGTGGTAGTAGTGGTGGGCATCCTGCCCCCCTGGCTAAGGGTGGTAGTAGTGGTAGGCATCCTGCCCCCCGTGGGTGAGGGTGGTAGTAGTGGTAGGCATCCTGCCCCCCTGGCTAAGGGTGGTAGTAGTGGTGGGCATCCTGCCCCCTGGGTGAGGGTGGTAGTAGTGGTAGGCATCCTGCCCCCCGTGGGTGAGGGTGGTAGTAGTGGTAGGCATCCTGCCCCCTGGCTAAGGGTGGTAGTAGTGGTGGGCATCCTGCCCCCCTGGGTGAGGGTGGTAGTAGTGGTAGGCATCCTGCCCCCGTGGGTGAGGGTGGTAGTAGTGGTAGGCATCCTGCCCCCTGGCTAAGGGTGGTAGTAGTGGTAGGCATCCTGCCCCCTGGCTAAGGGTGGTAGTAGTGGTAGGCATCCTGCCCCCTGGCTAAGGGTGGTAGTAGTGGTAGGCTTCCTGCCCCCCTGGCTAAGGGTGGTAGTAGTGGTGGGCATCCTGCCCCCTGGGTGAGGGTGGTAGTAGTGGTGGGCATCCTGCCCCCTGGCTAAGGGTGGTAGTAGTGGTAGGCATCCTGCCCCCGTGGGTGAGGGTGGTAGTAGTGGTAGGCATCCTGCCCCCTGGCTAAGGGTGGTAGTAGTGGTGGGCATCCTGCCCCCTGGGTGAGGGTGGTAGTAGTGGTAGGCATCCTGCCCCCGTGGGTGAGGGTGGTAGTAGTGGTAGGCATCCTGCCCCCTGGCTAAGGGTGGTAGTAGTGGTAGGCATCCTGCCCCCTGGCTAAGGGTGGTAGTAGTGGTAGGCATCCTGCCCCCTGGCTAAGGGTGGTAGTAGTGGTAGGCATCCTGCCCCCTGGCTAAGGGTGGTAGTAGTGGTAGGCATCCTGCCCCCTGGCTAAGGGTGGTAGTAGTGGTGGGCATCCTGCCCCCCTGGGTGAGGGTGGTAGTAGTGGTGGGCATCCTGCCCCCTGGCTAAGGGTGGTAGTAGTGGTGGGCATCCTGCCCCCCTGGGTGAGGGTGGTAGTAGTGGTAGGCATCCTGCCCCCTGGCTAAGGGTGGTAGTAGTGGTAGGCATCCTGCCCCCTGGCTAAGGGTGGTAGTAGTGGTAGGCATCCTGCCCCCTGGCTAAGGGTGGTAGTAGTGGTAGGCATCCTGCCCCCTGGCTAAGGGTGGTAGTAGTGGTGGGCATCCTGCCCCCCTGGGTGAGGGTGGTAGTAGTGGTGGGCATCCTGCCCCCTGGCTAAGGGTGGTAGTAGTGGTGGGCATCCTGCCCCCCTGGGTGAGGGTGGTAGTAGTGGTAGGCATCCTGCCCCCCGTGGGTGAGGGTGGTAGTAGTGGTGGGCATCCTGCCCCCTGGCTAAGGGTGGTAGTAGTGGTAGGCATCCTGCCCCCCTGGCTAAGGGTGGTAGTAGTGGTAGGCATCCTGCCCCCTGGCTAAGGGTGGTAGTAGTGGTGGGCATCCTGCCCCCCTGGGTGAGGGTGGTAGTAGTGGTGGGCATCCTGCCCCCTGGCTAAGGGTGGTAGTAGTGGTGGGCATCCTGCCCCCCTGGGTGAGGGTGGTAGTAGTGGTAGGGCTTCCTGCCCCCTGGCTAAGGGTGGTAGTAGTGGTGGGCATCCTGCCCCCCTGGGTGAGGGTGGTAGTAGTGGTGGGCATCCTGCCCCCTGGCTAAGGGTGGTAGTAGTGGTAGGCATCCAGCCCCCTGGGTTGGGGTGGTGGCGCGCATTCAGGCCCCTGTGTGCATATGTGGCATTGGTGATGGGCATCCCGCCCCTATGGTGCTGCTGTTGCTGGTGTAAGTATATTCAGATTCCCAGTGTATGTGTGTGATGTGTCGTGTACGTGTTGTATGTGTTTTGTGGTTGGTGTCTGACTTACCTTCTGCGCCGTACGCGTCCGTGCCTGTTCCGGTAGTAGATGTAGAATATTGGTATGATCGGGACGAAGGGATTCATGGTTGGTTCGTGTCGTTCGTCCTTCTCGTTGCTTCGCGTCGTCCTCGTCGCTTGGCTTCGTCCTCGTCGCTTCGCTTCGTCCTCGTCGCTTCGCGTCGTCCTCGTCGGTGCTGTGTTCGTCTCGTAGCCGTGGATCGTGTTGTGGCGCGATTCGGAGCTTATGTGCGCCTCTCCCGGATGCTTTGACGTGCCGTGCGTAGCGACGGGTTCGGCGCGTACGGAAAGCGCATCGTACTTGTCCGGCCGGACGGGGCTGCATTTTCCCTTCCGTGCGACTCGATTCGGAGTTTCCGGATTCGCCTCGGTCGGAGAACAGGACCTGGTTTGGGTGAGTACGGCTCGGCCAGAATTTTTGCTGTTGTGCGCATCGTACTTGCTCGTTCGGTGTGCTGTACGGATCGGTCGGGAAACTGGCTTTCGCATGGCTTTTTTCCCGACCGAATAGTATTGGGTGCGCCTCCGACCGAGATCGGAATCGGCCCCTGAGTGTTACACTTCTTCATTACGGTGCTGCAAACTCCTACCTCAGTGTGGCTGCACTTTTTCAGTGCTGATTTGGGTATTTCTTACATAATGTTATCAGAAGGCATTCACAATTTCTACCGCTTGCAGGGAAGGGAGATAGAGTACAATTTTGGTGAAAAAATGTTGGCAAAATGAAAACATATATATTTTTAAAACAAAATGCTGCTGCCCATGAAATCAGCCATGCTTCAGTGATAACTACTATGACGAGAAAAACGGAAAAGTGGAAATAACTTGGCTGGCAGGTGAAAGTTCCAAGTAGATAATGATGAGCTTCTCACCATCCCTTCATAGCATTAAACCGCTGCCTGTGTGGTTCAGGACATGGTTTAATTCATGAGCCTTGTATTTGAACAGCAGTTGAAATATGGCTAGATTGGGTTCTAAACTATTGTGCCTTGTATACTTCGTTTGCCCAGTGTGAAGGCTTTGCAAGCTACTGTCTTCAAACAAGGTATATCCATTGTTAAAATTGCCTACCAGTGTTTGGTAAACCAAAGAAAGTTGTGAGATTTCTTCTGCAATTCAGAGGTGATCTTTCATTTTGAGGAACTGTTTGTATGGTGTTGGCAGCCACAATTATTATAGATGGTGTCTCCACTTGACAAAAACACCATCTTTTTCTGGTAAATGCAATTATCTATAATAACCATGGGTAAATATAATTATTAATGTTAAAAAGCATATCAACCTTCATCAGTAATCACTGTCAGCATTATTATTTCATAAAACATTTTAAAATGAACAAAACGTGTTTGTGTGATATTCATATACTTCAGACCATATAAAAGGCAATCATAAAAGCAGCCCCTGGAGGGCTCCAATTTCAGCCCAAATAAAAAACAGCCATAGATCTAGCCCCTAGAGGGCACTACATTCCATATATCTTCTTTAACAATATTTAGGGAACAAAACCTGCATTTATAGGCTCAGCCTCTAGAAGGCACTGCACTGCACTCTCAGCCATTGAGCTGAAGATCCCGCCTGAGGAGTGCTTTAAAACTTGCAAGGACATCCCAGCTTGGTCTGTCTTTCTCGGATCGTGCAAGCTTAGGGTGAGTACTCTTGGCAAACTTGCAGCTCCCCATTGCTCTCTTTTTGGCTCTGATAGGGCTACTGCCATCCTGGGGCCACTACCAACAGTGGATAAGGTTTGTCAATAACAAGCTGTGCAGGGCATTTTGGGTTGCTCCCTCTAGAACATGAATATTAGATTAGCGTCTCTGGCAGCTCCTTTTTGAAGTGCTGCACAGCCTCGCACCATGTGCCATGTCTTTTCCAATTTTTTTTCCAATTTCAATCAGTGAGGCTCCAAGGGGCTCACTGGCCCTTGGAGCGATCCACTGGGTCTGCGGTCAACTGGGGCAGAGTACTTGGTCTTTTTGGCATTAGGGTTTCTCCTTTCTGTTGTCCATGGCTGTTTCAGTCCCGGGATCCAGCAGCAAAGGGTACAAAAGCACCAACAGCTCCTTCTCTCCCAAGAGTTTTTTTTTCTTTCTTTTTTTTAATAGGATTTTATTTACTTTTTGCACAAACAATTGCACTTACAATGACACTGCAACAAGGTGTGCTAATACAATTCGAAGTTATTGCACAAGAACATGAATCAGTCAATTAGGGGTTACCATCTTATCACTTTCTGCCCTAGGGCGGATCACGGCGAGTGCTGGTGAGATGCTCAATGCGACCTGCCAGTGTTTCAGTTAAGGCCCTGCGCCCGGAAGGTGGTCCTCTCATGAATGCTATGTGTGTGCCCGTGACCTCCTTAGCTTTCTATATCCCCACCAGCTGTGATGATGCCTCAAGGAAAGTAGCCTGTGGGCCTGAGGGTGCAACGACAGTTGTGCTTGAAAGGTACGTTTGGTATGGTCCCCAGTAATTCCTTGGGCGGTTTCTGGGAGGGAGTAATGCATTGTAGATGTCCGCCTGTGTGTTGCAATATAACATGTCAGTGTGCCAGTCTTTAATCAGGGGTAGTGGGATGCCCATCCAACGCAGCGCCACGTGGCGTTTAGGCAGTAGCAACCCCATAGCAAGTAGCGGTCTTACTGCTTTGCTTACTTTTAGATCCCACCCAAGGAGGGCCATTTTAGGGTCCAGTTCCAGGTCTGCACTAATAATTAAGCCCAGCTCCTGAAACACCCTGTCCCAGAATGCCTTAATCCCCGGGCACTGCCAAGCTAGGTGCCAGAATCCAGCGTTTTCTGCCCCGCACCTCTGACAACAGGGGTCTTCAGCTAACCCACACTGGAACTAACGCGCAGGGGTACAGTACGCTCTGTGCAGGAATTTATAGTGAATAAGCCTATGTCTCCCATTTAGAGAAACCGACCGGGTGCGGGAACAGCAGTACTGCCACTCTTTGTCACTCAGCGGGGCGCCCAGATTTTGTTGCCACTCCAGTCTAACTTTGAGGACCTCTGTACCACGAGTAGCCTGTAAGCTAGTGTAGAATTTAGTAATCAACTTAAGGGGCTCTTCGACTTTAACAAGGTTAGTGAAGGTCTCCATGGTTTGTGGCTCCTCCAAGTCGTCGCCCAGTAGAGCGCGCCATGTATGTATAGCCCTAAAATAGTGAAACAGCGCCGTGCATGTCGGCTTTACCTCCGGACGTTGCAGAGCCTCCCAAGATATTAGTGTACCATTTCGAAAGAAATCTCCCATTTTGGCAATGCCCATGGACTGCAGTGCCTGCCTAGCTCCCCCATCCTGACTCAGCGCAAACCACAAACCCCACTGGAGAGGCATTTCTGGGGAGTACAAGAAGGCCCCTGCCTGCAGGAATAACAACCTCTGCCACGCGTGTACCGTGACATTCAGTGAGTCAAAGACGCGCAGTCGCCTAGTGGGCGGGCGCTTAAGTAGTTGAGGTAAGGACAACGGAGCAGTCGCATTTCTTTCCAAATGCAAGAAAGGTGTGTCTTGCGGACCTTGGATCCAATAATGGGCGTAGGTACTGTTAGCCGCATTGTAATATTTTTCGAGATCTGGAGCCCCCAAACCCCCCAGCTCGTAAGGAAGGGTGAGCGATTCCCACCGTATGCGGGGCTGTTTACCAACCCAAGCAAGTCGTATCAGCTGTGTTCGCCAAATTTTAAGTAAAGACTTAGGCAAGAGAATAGGAATGTTCTGAAAAAGGAAAAGGAATCTTGGTAGGATTACCATTTTCATGATAGCGACTCTTCCCATTAATGAGAGCGGGAGCTTTATCCATTTATCTATGTTGTCTATTAGTCGTTATGTGGCCTTATCATAGTTTTCCTGGACTACAAGTGTTGGGTCGGTATGAAATTGAATCCCCAAGTAACGTATGGCCTCAGTAGTCCAGCGCAGTGGGAACTCCATGCTAGGTTCCGTGGTGACTGGGGTAAGGGGGAATATGATAGACTTAGTCCAGTTGACACGTAGTCCAGAATATCCACCAAATTGGACCACTTCCCGCAGTATAGGAGACAAATTTACCTCAGGGTTGCGTACATATAGCAACGTGTCGTCCGCATAAGCGGAAATGTTAAGGATGTACCCAGGAAATCCCAACCCTCTCCGAGTGTGATAGTCACGAATGGCACAAGCCAGTGGCTCTGTGACTATTGCATACAAGAGCGGGCACAGGGGGCACCCCTGCCGTGTTCCGCGTGTAATGCGAAATGACTGAGAGACAACGTCTCCGATCTGCACTCTGGCTGTGGGAAAAGAATACAGTACTGCTATTAAACGTAGAAAAATATCTCCGACCCCTATCTTACGCAGTATCGCAAACATGAATCCCCACTCAACAGAGTCAAAAGCCTTCTCAGTGTTGAGAAACACTGCCGCAGCTTTGACTTCTGGATTAATGTTCTGCACTACTCCGAACAGGGTTCTCAAGTTATGGGATAGGTTACGACTGGGGACAAACCCCGCCTGTTCAGGTCGTATTATGCCAGGTAGTAAGGGGGCCAGCCTGTTGGCTAGAATGTTTGCGTATATCTCCGCATCCACATTGAGCAGAGACAGGGGCCTATACGAGGAGCAGTTGTTTGGCTCCTTTCCCAGTTTTAATAAGGTAACGATAATGGCCCCGCGCATTGAGGGTGGCATAATCCCTGCCTCAGCCATTTCTTCGTAAAGCGTTTTGAGGTGTGGGATCATCATATCTGAGAATTCTTTATAGAAAAAGACCGGAAGACCATCTGCCCCCGGGGCTTTCCCTGCAGCCATCCCACACAGCGCGCCTTGTATCTCCTCCACTGACAACGGCGCCATCAGATGTTCCCTATGCTCTGTCACTAGCCAGGTCATTTTAATGTATGACAAGTATTCTTCCAGGGCATCGTTATCTGTAGAAATTTGAGAGGTATACACATTCTGGTAGAACGGAAATGTGTTGCGATATCCTCCGTGGTGGCAAGCAGACTACCGCTGTCATCCGTCATGTCTACCATTTTATCGGTTTCCCTCTTGGGCCTCAGCAGGCCTGCCAACATGGCACCTGGTCGATCCCGCTCCCCGTAGACGCGTGCCATTGCATACTTCCACATGTGCTTAATTTCATCATTCGCAATCTCCTGAAACTCCACTAATTTTAGCTTGAGGAGAGCGGTGCTTAGTGCATTCACGGCCTCGGATTGGGCACGTTCGAGCTGTGCAATTTCTTTTTCTAAGAGATCCAATCGGCTCCGAATGGATCGCAGCACTCCTGCATGTTTTGAAATCACCACCCCCCTGATATAAACTTTAAATGTTTCCCATACGGTGGTGAAGGATTGCACAGAACCAATGTTTTTGGCAAAAAACTCTTATAAAGCCGTTGCCAATTCCTCTTTAAACACCGTGTCTAGCAAAGAGTAGGGAGGGAAGCGCCATGTGAAGACGGGAACGCCTGGGGCACTGTAGCTCAGCATTAATCGGACCGGGGAGTGATCCGAGTATGTAAGTGGAAGGTGCTCGCAGATGAGTACCCTAGACACCAACCCCCCGATATTAACCAGAAGTCTATGCAAGTGTGAGTGTCGTAGGCAGAGGAGTAATGTGTGTAACCACGCTCTGTGGGGGAACCATGTCTCCAGATATCTAAGAGTCCCTCTGCGTGCATGATATCCTGCAAAGCTACTGCTGCTGCAGCAGGGCGCCTAGGAGGACCACGTGACCAATCTAAATTTGGATCTAGGATACAGTTGAAGTCCACCCCCCAAATCTGTGGGGTTCCCCTCCATTGCACCAGCTTGGCAGCTAGCGAAGTGTAAAATTGGGGATCATCATAATTCGGACCATACACTCCCACTAGTATGAATTTCAGGTCCCCTTTCTTGCAATGAGCTACCGCAAACCTGCCCTGTGGGTCACTCAACAAACCTTTCATCTCCACCCCTGCCTTTCTATCACACCATAACAGGACCCCTCTGGCATGGGAGGTAAAATCAGAGGAATAGCAAGTGCCTTGCAATTTACGTTGCACATCCCTGCTGCGTTCTGGGGTAAGATGCGTCTCTTGTAAAATTGCAACTGCAACCGAGTGCCTTTTTAAATAAGTGCCTATTTTTCTGACCTTTCTACCATCATTAAGGTCACGGACATTCCAAGTGAGGAGATGTATACCCTGCGGTCCTACCCTGTCAGTGGCCATGCCGTGGAAGTGACCAAAATTGGAGATGGACCCCTTTACCTACAGTGTACAATGTGCAAAAACAACATAGCAGAATACTACTAATGCAGTCATACATATGAACAGAAAAAACATTCCCTCCCACGCCACGAATACCCACAACTAACGCGGCTATCTGCAGTCCCCCCACCCCACCCCGTTCCCTGAACACAAACAATAACCCCAGACAAAAGAATACGAATAGTGTGATACACTTGGGGGCAGATGTTACCATCAGTTCTGGTTCCCCACGCCACCATGTCTACAATCTACGTATTCATTATTTGGGATTTTCGTCCCTGCGAGGTGTTAAGCAACAGAGCGTGTATAGACAGCGAGATGCACCTGCATATGACATTCAGTCAATGTTCTTGGGATTGTCAATTGAGCCATCTAACCTCTGTGCGCACAAATCGCGCCAAATTGTGTAATATACTTACTACCTTTATGCAACAAGTAGCTCTAAATACCCATCCTATCACATGATAGTCCGCAATGAGTCCACGGCCGGACAGTTATGTGCGGTCACGCTTCTTGTTCTTGATTATCGTGAGGGTTGGGTAATTCCTCTGCTTGCGACTGCGAGGTTGTCGGTGAAGTACGACGTTTCAGACGCTGCTCTCTATCCTTGATCGCACGCAGGACCACCTTGGCGTCAGTGAAAAAGAGGGCTTTACCGTCCAGCTTTATTCTTAACTTCGCGGGGTAGAGCATATTGTATTCTATATTCAGGTCCCGGAGCTTCTTTTTTGCCGGGACGAAGAGTCTCCGTGCCTCTTGAACCTGCATTGTGAAGTCTGGAAATAGTGAGATGGCCGCTCCCTCGTGGTGCAATGATCCCAGTTCATGGGCCTTACGCAAGGCCGAGTCGCGGTCCCTGTAATTCAGGAACCACGCTATTATGGGTCGAGGGGATGCCCTGGGGATTGGTCTGGGGGCCAATGATCGATGCGTACGTTCTATGATGAAAATTTCAGAGAAAGTGTTCCGGCCCAAAAGTGTGAGCAGGAGTTGTTCCACGTAATGCTCCATATTGCTAATATTGGACGACTCAGCCACTCCTGTGATGCGGACGTTGTTCCGTCGCGTTCTCGCTTCAAGATTTTCGGCCTTCGCCTGGAGCACACGTAGGATTCTGTCCCGTTCTTTATCAGTCTCTGCATCTGCTCGCGTGACATCTTCCATGTCAGAGACTCGCTGTTCCACAGTGCCGAGCCTATCCCCATGCTTGTCCAGCCGCTCCGACATGCGGTCCATACGAAAAGACAGCGCGTCTATTTTACTGTCTCTTTTTGAGAGACTCTGCTGTATAGTGCGAAATGCATGTTTCACATCAATGTCTGCACCCTCTTCTGCGTCATCTGCGACATTGTCTTGTGCAGTGAGAGCGGAGTCCTTAGACCTTGGGGTCTTACGCAGATCAAAATGCAGCTTGGGTTGGAGCTTATCTGTTTTGCCCATGATGTGTAAGAAGGAGCCGCGCAGGGTATCTTATGTGTCTTCCAGGAGCAGTATACAGGAGGTCTCACTGGGTGAGATCGCAGGATTATGTTGGGCTACCGGAGCCGGTGCAATTCTGGTTCCGCTCCTCTCCCCGTTCTCCTGTAGAACTAACACTTGTCTCCCCCCTGACAACAGACTCAATGCGGCAGCACTTCTCACATCCAGGAGCCGGCGTGCAGGAGCGTAATGTATTCAGCATAGTCCTCTCGCTACCGCGGCCCCCCAGATATGTTGACTTGGCTTCCCGATTACTGGGGCCCACTGCAGGATGACTCGTGGATTTTCAGGGGGCCCTCCACAGCGCTTTCTAAGATGTCGGGGCGCTCTAGAGCTCTAGGATCGATCGAGGCCAGCAAGCTACCAGTGCGTGTCCAGGGGCCACCAGCTACAGTCACTTATGGGCCGTTAATATCAGCTGGCGTTAGATGTTGTGCTGAGGCCACCGCGCGACTCACCAAGTAGAAGGCCGCCCCTCAGCGCCGCCCAGGGTTCCAGTCCGATGACCCAGTGTCGTGCGGGCCGTCTCTATGCGGAAAGGAAAGGCGTGACGACTTCGCAGTGGCCGCTGCTGCAATTCAACCGCACCAAGCAAGTGCGCTGCAGGCAGGATCGGGACGCCTCCAGGGTCGGGTCCGTGACTGCACCCGACACTCCCCAGCACCAGCGATGCTCTGCAGCGTGTTCCTCCATGTCGCAGGGGCGCAGCCCGTACAGTCACCTCAGCTTCGTGGATCGCTTATATTAGGCATTAAAGAGGGCCCGCGCCCGGTTCCTTCATGCCGGGGCGGGCTGTGCTGGCGATCGGATATGTTGAGAGGCCGCACACACCCTGCAGGTGCCGAGATGCCGACTCGGCCAAATCTCACCGATTTTGAAACCGCTAAGGGCGTTATGGAGCTCACAGCAGCGGGGAGACAATGCTACCTCTCAAACAGCGCACAAAGAGGATTTTCTCACGGATAATGCCGGATATTTGGTGGCGATTGGGGGAGCTGCACTATCTCGCAGCCATCTTGGAGTCAGGCAAGCTCCGCCCCCAAGAGTTTTTAAAAGGGGTGGAAGACTCCGTATTTTGGCAAAGAAAGGGCCACTATACCTTCAGAGCCTGATGGCAACTCACATACCCAACAGAAATCTAAGATCTAAGGATAAAGCACTTGTGACGATCCCTAGAATCAGAAAGGCTAGAATGGGTGGCCGTTCTTTTAGATTCTTAGCAGCAAAGCAATGGAACACTCTGCCAGCTGAAATAAGAACAGAACCAGTTGAAATGACCTTTCGCAGAAGACTAAAGACCTGGCTTTTTCCACCTGCTAGTCTCTAGACCTTCCTGCAACCTTCTGTCTACAGGTGAGAGGCAGAGCTCTGTCTCTAACCCTCACGGTTCGGATTCTGTTTGGCTATTAGTGCGGGGACACACCGGCGGTGTAACCAGGCGCTCTACAAATGGCAAAAATAAATAAATAAAGACTCGAGAAGCCAGGCACCCCTGGCCAATTCTAGGGTGCCACATCACCTCTCCACCCCTGTCCCAACCCTCCTGCACAGCGTGCTGGGACAGTTCAAGATGGTGTCACTGTAGGAAGCCTGCTTTTTATGTATTGTTCCAATGTAGGGTTACACCATGCAAAAGGTCCTTACTACCCTTATTGGTTTACAGTGGCTTACTTTAATAATCCCAAGTGCTCTATTTGTGGTAGTGTGGTCAAGCAGTCTAGGCTTATCAGTGGGGAGTATTAAGCATTTGTTGCACACACACTCAAAAAGAAATCTGAGACCAATTTAGAAAAATAACACACATTTTTATATAATTTTAGATACCAAGATCATCGGAATCAGGTAGGGACCTTCGGAGTTTTTACAGAAAACAGCAAAATGCTCAAATAACCGTTTTTCAGGTCTGAACCTCAAATGCGATACGGGAGAAACATACACTGCATTCATATACTTCCAATTGGTTCTTTAAGATACCTTTTAGGACTTAAGGTGCTTAGGGGCCAAGGTCCATTAAACCACCAGCAGTTCGATTTTACCTGCCATGGTGAGTCCGGGTGCGAAGGTACTGGTCGCGTTTGTAGCCTCGAGCTCTACGCATTAAAGTCAATTGGAAGTTACCTGCAAAAGATAGGCTGCAAGTAGGGACTTGGGGACAAGTCCAGCAGAACCCAAAGGTGGGCTCGGCTCTTGATGGGCTCTGGGGCAAGGAGACGCCATTGATTTACTAGAACTCGGGCTGTGGGGATGAGGTGCAGAGGTGTTTTGTCCAGCGGGGCGCTTGAGTTAGAGGCTCTCACGTCTTGGGTTGACCTGGAGAGGAGAAGAAAACAAGGCTCTCCATGAGGCACTCATCAGTCCTGAAGTCCCTCATCAGCAGGTTTTCTTTTGGTGTCAGTGGTGTCTAGACTGGACATTCAACAAGCCTTGGTTGTGGCAAGTGCACCACTACCCAGGGTATTGGTGCTGTAAGGCTCCTGGAGGGTTCAGTGTCTCTAAACTTGCTGGAGAGATGGGGCTGACCTCCTAGAATCACGGTGACCTCCTCCTGGTGATATGCACCCTCAGTGGACCCGATGGTCAGCAAAACAATGCACAGGACAAGTGCAGTCGGTGCCTGCAGCTGCAAGGGAGTGGCTTCTCCACCAAAGGAGAAATGCTACTTAGTTGTCAAAGTGCTGGCCAGTCCTCCGAGGCTTTAGGAGGATGCACATTTTTTGGATGAGGCCGGCCTTTGCAATTTTTGTGGTACCAGGAGACAGGCTGGGTTTGACACCAATTTTGGAGCAGGTCCTCTGTTCTTGTGATGTTGTCTCTTCTTTGTCCTTCTTCAGTTCCCATATAGACAAATCTGAATCTCTGGTGTCAAAAGGACCCCTAAATTCTGAACTTTGGGGCGTTAAGGGATGTGTAGGGTAGTAACCAATCGGCTACTTACCCTTGGGGTGACCACACCCCCTATATGACCTCTTCCTGTGGAGAGTGGGCATAACCCTTACCAAGAGTTCCTAGTTTCACCAAATTCACGATGGTGAAACCCTTTCTTGGCTACCACTTCAGGTGGCCTACCTTAGGGGTGTGACTAGTCTGAAAGTGCAACACACCTCTTGCATATCTAATTTCCCACCTGCTCTGGTGCCAAGTGTGCCCCAGTGCAGGGGGCTGCATTCCCCAGATCTGGGGGGAAGCCATATCCACAGATCAAAGGCGGCAGAGGCTTTGAAGCCGCTGACCTTGAAATGCTAAATCACTATCCATCCTGCTGAAGGAGGTGTGACCACCTTCCTCCGATGCAGGCATTGTTTCTGACCTCTGAGAGCGTGGGCTCTCACCTACAGGAGTCAGACACTCCTCTGCAGTGGCACACTGGATGATACCAGTCAGTCAGCACACTAGAGGACTGGTAGGTTTTCAGGGGGCACCTTTAAGGTGGCCTCTGGGTGCATGTCATAATAAATCTAGTACTGGCATCAGTACAGATTTATTTAGATGAGGTGTTTGCTACCAAACACCATTACTTTCAGTGCAGCCATCATGGAGCTGGGTAACTCGTAATGACCAGTGCCCTCTACATGCCCTTAAGATGGCTGCCTGATCACTTGCAATATCTAGCAATGGAACTAGACATCAGTGCAAATATGTCCTCAAATATAATAAAATGCACCCTGCCTTAGGGCTCCCAGGCCTGCTGTAGGGGTGAGCTACATATAGTATACGCAATGAACCGTGGCGTGGCAAACAGTGATGTCATGTTTTCAGAATGGTTTGCACCATTTCACACAGCCTGTAATGGCAGTCTGCATGCAGTTTGTGAGTGGGTCCCTTGGGGTGGCATAATACATGCTGCAGCCCATAGGGACAGTCTTTAGTACCTGTACCCTAGGTACCAGGGGTACCATTTACTCAGTCTTGCAGGGGTGATAAAGTCCTTGCCAATTGGGCTACAATTAGACATTTACTTTGTTTTAAGGGAAAGAGCACTGCCACCTGGGCCTGGTTAGCAGGGACCCAGTGTACCTTTAGTAAAAAAGCATCAGTACTAGGGCACAAAGTGGGGGTGACCCTGTCAAAAAAGGGCACTTTCCTATAGTCACACTGGAGTCACTTGTCACATCTGATCTTGGGGTCTCAACTCCACCCCTCGTTGACATCACTGCCAGGGCATTTCCCACCAACTTCAACAAGGACCCCCTCCTGTGTTTGCTCCAGTTGTCTGGACTTCCTCTTTTTTGCAGTGGGCCTGAGCTGTCCCCAGCCCTGGTACAGTGTGGCAGGTAATCAACAGATGCAGATTTTTTATCCCCACTCTTTCCTCTTTAGAAGCTGAGGGAAGCACTGGTAATTACTCCTATTTAGTGTGGGGAGGCCATTCTTCCCTCTGCTGTGGAGAATGGCCCAGTGGGGTGACAAAAAGTCTGGGGTTTGATCCTGAGCTGAGCCAGAGAAATATGACAATGCTGGATTTTCCATAAAGTGTACAGATACCTTCTTGGAATTCACAGATTTGATTTTGGCGCACATGTTCCACCTCATTTTGATATGTCACTTGATTTTGCAGGACAAAGGGAAGCGAAACTGCACTCTACAGCAGTGTTCCCCTTATGTGTATAACAAAGTGGCACTGCAGACAAGGCACTAAATTACACTGACTTTCCCTATGAGTGTACACTAACATAAGGCCTACCCCAGGTCAATATTTAATCCTGCAGAGTCCCCTCTGCACCAGGCTAACTATGTGCAGTTACTGAGTTGAGCATTACAGTAGTTTCACAGATGCAGCCCTGACACATGTAAACATGCGTGTGCACACATGTTTACGTGTAACCAGACAAGTGGCCCTCCCACTTGCTACGTTGCAGAGGCCTTATCTTAAAAGGCGGACACTGGCGGTAAACACGTGCAGTCCATTTGCCATGTGACTATTGTGGGTGAGACACATGTAGTGAGACTCACCCACAGTAAATAGTCCAAAACCAGGTGACCCAAAAAGCAAAACATCTGGCCGTAGTACATGAACAAAATAATAACTAAGCAATATTATCCAAGGGGGTGGGCGCTCCCAGTTAGGTATAAACTGGGGAGAAGTCAGAGAGTCTTGAGGCAAAGCCGATGTCCCTATTCCTCCTTGGTCAATACTAGCCTGGGAGTGCCATAACCATTGCATAACATTACTAATGTAAATCAGAACCTTAAACGCTTGGATGAAATTAACAAAATTGCATATTAAGCAATATTTTTTGATGGGACTATTTAAATGGAAGTTTACAAAGCTGTTGGATTTTTGGGCGTTAAGGCTCTACCTTTTTGTCAGATTGAAATGCATTATAGTGAAAGACTGGTTTTGAGGATTACAAAAAGTTTCACATACAACTGACGATAACAGATTTTAGTCACAATATAAATCATTTGTTGGGAGATGTATACTAATTTTTAGAATTGTGGCAAGTTCTAACTTGGTGATTTTACCATGTGAAAAATGCTGACACTCAGTTGAGTTTAGATTAACCATGTTTGAAGAAAAAAAATAATTCTTGCATGATTTTCTCATGGAAATGATGGTAAGTGCTCTAGAAGCTAAAATGTGAACACATTTTCTTTACAGTCACAAATATCTTCCTCATCCTAGGGAGATAAATGACATGCTGAGTAAAACATGCATTTCCAAAAGCAGCAGTATTCTGTCAGTTGGTTCCTTGGTATTCTACATGAGCTTAAGCACAGAGTTTTTATGAACAACTACAACACAAACATTCCAAATTCATGACAAAAGTGTGGCACCATTTGCTGGAATAGTAGCTGTAGAATTGAAATATGTTCCTATATGGGAGACAGCAGTAATTGAACAAAAGGATGGATTATATTGTAATAAAAATTACAGTTAGTACTTTTAAACACCAAAATTCTCACACATTTTCAATAAATTCTCAAATGTCTTCCTTATACATGTCAGGAATAGGCCAGGCACTCTGAGTGAAAAATGTACTCCCAACAGCAGCAGCAGACTGTAAATTGATTATCCGGTAGTCTACTGTAGCTTCACCACAAATTTCAAATGTACAACTAAAACATTATATCCAAGACAAAATTGACTCTATAGGCCCGATTTCGATCTTGGTAGAGGGGGACTTCAGGGCAGCAGCGACTGAGTTCCCTCCCCACCAAGACTATGGTCCACCCAACCGATTTAAATGCAGGAGGACCATAGTTTGACGACAGCGTAGACTACTCCATCTCTGCCTTGGTCAAACGTCTCCAATGGCTAGATGGAGTAAGGTCCATCAGAGGTTTGCCTCTATGTCCGCCCACCTAATTTAAATGGGCAAGATATAGGCAATTTTCAATGTCCGCCACCACCAGGAAAAACATGGCGATAAGAGACACTGAAAAGTGCTCAATGCCCCCCTTGCCATGGGAGGAAACTCCCTTGGCTAGGAGGGCATTTTTTTTTCCAAAAAGAAAATCCCGCTTTGGTATTTTCCTTTTGAAAATAATAAAAAAGTTGTAAGTTTGTTGTACAGCTCCGTCATGTTGTTGAAACCATCCTTCAAACTAACAATGCAATGTCAGGAACTGCCAATGATAGACATGTCTGCTGTGCCAGTGGACATTTCTAAATTTCGCAGGCAGAGACTCCATCAGGGAATGGAGTCATTTACTTCATCACCCTGACAGAGTTAACCCTGTCCGTTAAAATATAAAGTAGGCTCTATGTGGTTTAATTTAAACCCTTTCCTATTGAGCAGGCTGAAATAAATGAGATTTGATGTGTTAATGCAAATGCGAAACAAGCTACCTAAAAATATGTAGAAGAATTATACATTTGCAGTCATTTATGGCATAATGAATTTTACAGGGCTGAAAATAGTTAGTGAGAGATCCCTACCTATGTCCGGCATCCCCTTTTTACATCTGTTCCTTCAGACTATCTATCCTTTCTGTCCAATAATACCTCCTCACTTTTAAAATGGCAACATTTTGATTGACATAGAAGGTTTTCTTAATCTTCCATTAGAACGTGTGGCAGTAGAATTTATAGCTGCAGGAAACTGTTTTCAAATTTAATTCATATTTGAGATGAATAGATGTGCTTTCCTATTAGAAGTGAGATCCTTCAAAGGATATGCTGTTTGCCCATTTAATTTCTCTTTTTACCTTTCCCCACTTACTTTTGTCAATAGTTGCATCTCGTTACTTAAAAAATATTTTTATTGTGAGGTAAACATAAGGCAATGATAAAACACATTAAAAACTATATATTTGTCTTTAAAAAAGTTGCACTATATATTTTATAAAAAACTACATTCAAAAGTGATTAATTTAACCATATCTAGAGCAAATAACATTGTAAATCAGTCAGAATGCCAAGGCTAATTTTCTAAAACATAGTCAAAATTTCCATGGACTACACAAGGCTGGATCATTTAAAAAATACAGAGAAAGGGATATTTTTGGGGAATCATTTATTTGAAGAACTTGTAGTAGCTAAGAACTATTTTTATGTACATTTTAAGCGCTCAGCACAGGAAAATGAATGATTCTAAGTTAGGCTTCTCCTGCAGCATGCCTCCCAGTGCAAACACATTCTGTGAGTTAAGTAAACCTTCTAGTTCTTAAATAGAACTCTGTGATCTTAAGAGGATGCTGTATTGGGAAGACAGTGTAGAGATATGTGGGTTGATACTATAATGAGGTTTGTCACTGGTGGAGCAGCGTAATTTTGGTTCCAACCTTTCATGACTGATTTGGCCACATATATGTTCACGTATGGCCTCATGTATTCATTTGACTTAAATGATTAATGAAGTAGAGTGCACTTGAAACAATATAGAAAGTGCATTTACCGTGTAATCTCAACATTTATATATGTGTGCATATAAACCTTTTCCTTACAGTAACAATGAATTTCAATTCTCATACATATTTACACGTGTGGTTTGAATAACACTGATCTTCATGTATCCACGTAATCATTTAAATAATATTTTGCATCTATTATATAAAGGGAAATGTGTCTACTAGAATTACACTTTGCATTTATAATTTGACTAGCTATGTATCTGTAATCACGCAGTTACGTGTATTGAGATGCTTGATATACTAAAATTGACCAAAGGCCTTAGGAATTTGGATTTTGCAATGTTTAACCTTCAATGTGAATGTTTGCTATGGTTCCAATGTTTTTCTTACCTCTGCAGGTGCAGTGGCATGATCTAATGAATGGAGAAAGGCACATTGTGTGAATGAGATAGGGAAGCTCGAAGGGAGTATGTTATATCCTGGCTTTGTTGTCATGCTTGCAATCTCTTGCTCTGCCAGTGGAATGTTCATCCAATGATGCGTTACAGAATGTTGGGAGCCAGAGATGTCAGTTGAGAAGGGCTGAGCACCATCCTGGCTGCTCCTGGTGGGGTCTTGTATTGGATTTAACTGGATGACTTGTGACTTACTACTAATAAACATCTAAAGATCCTCTACACGTCTGGACTCAGTTACTACAAGTTTTTGGCGATTTCAGCGCTTTGGAAAAATTAGTCAATTTCAGCGTTGGATTAGAGAAAAAGTTTCCCTTGTGTAATTTGGGTACACACGTTTTGCGACATCAATACACCATTGACAACAGGTACCAGACATTTTACTGGTCTCACATTGACCTTGCCAGTTTCTCGCACAACGGAGAGCTCTGTACTTTGCACAGAGTTGTTGTGACAAACCTCAAGGAACTACGAGTTTACATAACGATGTGAGATGTCTTTGATTGCGGGCCAACGCTGAGTCTTGTTATCTGCAGCGGTACGTAACTGTCATTTTTATGCTTAAATCTTAAAGAAGCTCGTGACAAGCGCGTGACTGGCGCGCACCCACTCACCTTTGTCTTGCAGCCTGTCACGGACTCCTGTGACGCATTCTTCTCTTCTGCTACGGGGATGCCCTGTGAGTTTGGAGCACGTCCATGCCGTGAGCCACCCGGCATGACGTGATCAAACGTGCCGCCATCTTGGTATTGGCGTCTTTGATCATGGACTTTGCCCGCTTTGCCAAGCACGTTGTCTAGTTTCAATAAAGTTTTTTTCTATCAGCGGCAGCATCGCAGCCTGAGGATCGGTGAAATCGGCTTTTCAGCTTTCATGATTAGTCTCCTGAGCACCAGTTTATCCAGGTACTTTACATTGCTTTCACTTTGCCCACGTCTTAATCCTTCTGCTCAGTTGGTGTATGGCTATGCTCGTGAAGCATCGATGACTCTTTTGAAGGTGCTCCTGGTCACAGTTCTTGACGCTGGTGCGGCAGTGTCCATGTTGTTCTGCAATTGCGTGTCCATGCGCAGATATGGTCAACTGTTTCCTTTATTTGTCAAAGTGCGAAATTCTACAGAGGATTTTTGTTCATTTTGCACCTTTGAAAGGTTGCTTTCGCCTCCTTTCCTTACACGTGTGAGACTTTCTTTGTCATGGTGGCAAGTCAGTCCAAGGAGCAATTCGGGTGAGGGGTTTGCTCACCGGCGTGTCTCTTTGTTTCACACATTTCTATTGTTTATGGAGTGGTTTACACAACGTTCTCCCTTACATGAGGGATGGCCATGGGTTTAGGTACATGTCCTTTTTCAAAAAAACGTTACACGTTCTACACAGGGGTGGACCCTTGCACGGGGTATGTTTTACAAGTTAATGTTGCAGGGGTGTCCCTGCGTGCTTAAGACGCCTTGCGCCGCACAAATTTTTGTACCGCAACCTGAGGTGTCTCCCAGGGGTTTTAATCCCGTCATTACGGTGCACAACATTTTTTTTTGTCTCTCAAGAGATGTCTCACATGGGTTACAGTCCCATCTTCTACGGTGCACAACATTTTTTTTTTATCTCTCAAGAGATGTCTCACATGGGTTACAGTCCCATCTTCTACGGTGCACATAATTTTTGCCTCAAAACGGGGTGTCACATGGGTTACAGTCCCATCTGTTCTGTGCACAGGAAATGACCTCCTCGGTATTTCCTTCATTACAGTGCACAACTATTTTATGTTTTACCCTTCTTAGGGTGTGTCGTTTGGGTTTTTAGTCCCTTCACAACAGTGCACAATATTTTGACGTGGTGTGTTTAATGGGTTTGGTCTCATTCAGTTCAGTGCACAGTGTGCACCCGTTCACCACATGTTTTTTTTTCAATATTACCTTCATACAAGGTATTTGGTCTGAATACCAATTGTTGATTTTCTCATGTTTAATGTGTTTTGTTTACAGCTTTCAATTGGTGTTCAACGTCATCATTTATTATATTGAGATTTTTATTTATGGGACGTATGAGTGATTTATTTTATTGGCTCACTATTTCCTGTTACTGTCCAGTTTTACTTTTGATATCTCTTATTGGTGTCATCTGTGGATTCTGGTTTCTTTTCTTCTCTGTTTTTCTCTTACTGTTGTGTTCTTTCGTTCATTGGAGGTTTTCTTCTCCCACTATTTTATAGTGTCTGGTATGACTGGTCTCTTTTATACATGCCTGGCCAGCTAGTGTATCTTGAGGTAGTTATTGGTGTTTTCTCTTTTCGTTTCTGTCATTGTGGTAGAAGGGAGGATGGCTTTCTCACCTTTTGTCTTTCTTATGGCATTCTCACCTTTTGTCTTTCTTCTCTGTTTTCCTCACTTATATTTTCGCATCTTCTTTTGGTTGTTCTGTTATCTCATTGGTTTGCGGTGTTTCTGATTTACTCTTTGTCTTTCCTCTATCTTACTTTTTGTTCCCTTTTCTTTCTTCATTGTTTAATATGGAAGGAAAGGGGATATGTTATATCCTGGCTTTGTTGTCATGCTTGCAATCTCTTGCTCTGCCAGTGGAATGTTCATCCAATGATGCGTTACAGAATGTTGGGAGCCAGAGATGTCAGTTGAGAAGGGCTGAGCACCATCCTGGCTGCTCCTGGTGGGGTCTTGTATTGGATTTAACTGGATGACTTGTGACTTACTACTAATAAACATCTAAAGATCCTCTACACGTCTGGACTCAGTTACTACAGAGTACTCTTGGCGAGGGCGAAAGACTAACGAGAAAAGGGAGGACTACTGTCCGTGCTGAATAGGGAGACGGGTGGAATCCAAGGTCATTTGAACATGTGAATCAAAGAAGAGAATTACAAGTGTTGCACCAACAGCCGGCATGACTCGCGGGTAGGGGGGCGAGGGTCACGGGGGGGTCGTGATTGCGAGAGGGAGGGAATTTTTTTTAAAATTAAAAATCACTTACCTTGTCGTCGTCCGGTCCTGCGCTGCTGCTCCTGCTCTCCTGTTTCTGATTTCAGGAACAGGAAGCAGGCAGTCAGGCTCCCTACCCTAAGCCAATCACAACGCTGCAATTGCAGGGTTGTGTTTGGTATGAGCGCCATGACATGGCACTCAGCCAAGGGCTGGAGGGGTGGCCCTGTTCTCCATGCAGGCTGTAATGCAGCCTGCATGGAGAAGTGGGTCAATCTGCATGACTGGTTTGGGCGGCCCGAGAGGGCCGACCAAACAATCACTGCGCACTTTTAGGAGTGGGCAAACCACTCCTCCACTGCCCTGCTCACAGAGCAGAGCAGCCCCGCCCACCCGCAAAGCAGCCAAACATAAAATGATAATAACTGAAAGTTATTATCATTTCATGTTTTTGCTTCTGCACTGCTTGAAAGCAGTGGGGGGGGCGCTCCTTTGCCATAGCAGAGGAGCCGCCCCTGCAAGTGTAGCTGCCAAAGAGTATTGTTTGAAGGTGGACATTAATGAGACCCTTGATATGAAGTTCTAGAGGGTTCCTCCTGTGGGTATAACTAGGCAGAACACTTTGGCTAAATTCATATTCCTTTCAGGCTAGGAGATGTACAGACCTCTATTCACTACTGTTGTTTCGTGGTTTATGCTATGCAATATTCTTTCCTTGTAGAACTTCTACAGAAGTTCTATTATGCTAACACCTTTCTACTTTATTGGATCTAATTAGAGTTTCCATTTAGTATTAATTAGTGTTGGTTAGTTAAAGAGAATTAACATTCCCTCATGCATCATAGGTAGGAGGACTGAAAATTTCAATCTAACCAATAAACAGTGTTTCTTATACTCAGTGGCTACTGAATTCCTCATTTGCTTTCTGTTATTGAGGATAAACTTTGTTTGCAGATTCGGTTTTCCCTGGTATTCCTATATTTCTATACTATGTTTCTGAGGCTGATTTATATTATTTTGGCTTTGAATTTGTAATACATTTATACTTAATCCCACTTATTGACTCTGAGCTTTACTGTGTGACCAAATGCGTTGCACTGTAATTGTAAATTGAAAGTGATCCTAATTCCTTTTGTTCCTCAGGCACCCAAGAAAGTTCCATTACAGAGGGTAGGAAAGGGGGCCAGACTCTGATGCTTTACCATTGGTTCTACCGATGAATGTCCTGAGTAGATAGCGACCAGATCGGAACCAATCAAAATAGAGCATTTTTTGTAGTGTACAGCTATCTGATTTACAATATAAAATAAGTATTGTTTTAATAATTTGTTTCTTTTCTTTCTTTTTAAAATATTTAACTGAAATCGTGCTTTATAAACTGCACTTTTGGATTATGCTGCCATTGCCAGCCAATGAATTTATGGGGTGATAATGATATTTCGACATTCTACAGTGTGAGAAGAAAGCCAATTATCACTCAGACTTTTTCAGTGGTTATCCTCCTCCTTCAATGCCATCTTTCCTCAGATGTTCACTTTCCTCATAATGAAATTCATGGATTGCTCCAGTTTCCCAACAATGTGTTTTTCTTGCTAACTTGCTCGATAACACAGGATTCGTTTTTCTCTCTTCAGTCTTTAAATTTTATGAGAAAAGAACTTCTGGTGCTGGTTTATCAAAGGGGCGCACAGCCCTTATTTGTACCAGCTGGTGCCCGAATCAGAGGCACTACCTGCATAAATGTACAATGCACACCAATACCAAATTCGTCCTGGCTAGCCGATAGGTTGGGCTTATAACTGAAAATGTCTCTTAAGTGACTGGATCAATGTTTCTTTTCATGCATTCACTCATTCATCCATACATGCACTAAATTACTCATTATTCATGTACACGATCACTCATCTGTGCTCTAGAGGATCCATTAATACCCCCCCCCCAAAATGATTCATGCAAATGGGAATCACCTTCTTCATAATGTATGCCACTTGCAAGAATGGAGGCACTTTTCCTATCTTTGCCCTGAAAGTCCAGTGACCCGCAGGGTACTTGGCGTGGGGGTGGTGGAGTATGGAAACTATAATCTGTGTGCCACATTATTTTCCTACTGATTCTTTGGTGTGAAATAGGAACTAACAAACAAACAAAAGCTCTCGCTACCTATTAGGCACACATATTGTTAACAGTATACTTGACAGCCCTCAACAGTACTTTAACCACTCAGCAGAATCCCAAAAATACCATGTGAACTTTCGAGGGGCATTTCCAAGAGGCTATGTAAGCAACCTAAAAGAAAAGAGCAAAATTTGCAATAAAGGTTCCATGCATTGTCAGGGGTGATTAGCTAAATGAATTGCACATAATGTTAACCACCAACAAAGTTGTAATTGTCTGGCAGTTCACAAACATTTGCTATCTTTCCAAGACATATCTGCACTTCCACACTTTACACCTGAATGAACTTAATGCATGCGGTGCACATTTTTTCATAGCAAATGATACCCCATCCTATTTTTCCAAGGTTCATGTTGCAAGGGAAGACTTCATGTGAAGAAATGTTTTCCGGCTAAAGAAAATACAATTTTTGTGAAATTTCATATGCAGAATTTAATACGACAGCAACACTGCACAGATCATGTTATTTTAGGCACATGTGGCTCAATTCTGCTTGTTTGGGGTGGTAAATCGTGAATCTCTTCAATGTGCAGCCATACATTCTAATTTGCTTTATGAATTTAGCCATAAAAGACTCACATACACTTACCAGACCACACGATCATGTCAAAGGAGTGGCTATTTGATATGCTTGTGCACTGCTTCACAGCAGATTCACTGCAAATCTCTAACCTACTGGAACCAGGGCTAGGGAATGTCATAGTGTCAACTTTAATTGCCACTGGGACAAGGAGTTGGGGCTCAAGAAAGATAACCTCAGCAGCAATAAATGGGCTTACGTCAAAGTTCCCTGTGCGCTATCTCTGGATTAGAGTATGGGGAACAGCACACTCATGGGTGGAAAGTATTAAGACTGAAGCAGCAGGTCCATTGGTTCCAGACAGATTCCACTGTCATCCTTGTGGAGACAGCATACAGACATCAGTTTATGAAGTGGTGCTATACCTCGAATGTAAAAGGACCGGACGTTAGTGACTTCGTATTCATGATGTCAATTTTTCAAAGTTCTGATTAGGAAAATTGAGAAAACCTGAGAAGAAGATGGGGTATGTGCTGTTCTTAATTCAAGAGAACAGACAAATGCATTACTATAAGACAAGCATAAAGATATCTCCAATAATTCTACTTACTAGGCACATAGGGAGGATAATTGAGGTTGTTTTGAGCACATCCTGTCTTCTGACCAGTCCCAAAATTTGCTGGCTCGTTCATATCCTTAAAAAATATATATCTGTTAGCAAATTAGCAGGACCTTTGCTGAAAACAAAATTTGCAGAAAAGCGGTGTGTACCCGCTACCAACACATGCATGCAGGCATATTAGTCTTATGAACGAGTGAAGGTGCTGAGACCTATACCTTCCAGAAGTATGGCTTTCTGCCAAGTTATAGGGTGGCACCTTGCATCAGCAAAACACCTCCTAGTGGTCCCAGGGAACATACTCTGTTGGCCCCTTCACATCCAGCATATATGTGAGAAAGTAATTAATGGGGCTAGAGTTTGTTAAAGTGGTATCCAAGTACTATGGGTACAGTTCTACCGAAAGTACCATACATACTGCAAAATATAGGAGGTCATGTGGGCAACAGCTACTAGCGGCATAGGCAAAACAAATCTCAGCTAAGTAGCTTTAGCAGCATACAGGACAGCATAACTTATTGCCAGCAACAGGGCCGTGATGGAGTGCACAAAAAGAGTATATTTACAAAAGGTTTTAGATCTTGTGAATTCACTTTAGCTCAAATGCACCATGGCACCATATTTCGTATGTTTGTAGAAAAAAGTACCAAGGACCTGGGTTGGACAAAAATTAAACGATAAAGTGGTCCCTATGGGGGAAGTGTAGCCCTTGACTTCCACGGCAATAGTGTTATACTAGGGATAGAAGAAAACCTCTCAAATGAGTACGTTTCAGTTATGCGTTTAGTGCATTTATTTATGTATATCTCATTTAAGAATATATGATTCAATTCAAACAGTATCATTTAATACTTGTATAAGGTGCTCCTAACAGGTGATAGCACAGTGGAAGTGATATATGGTGAATAAAAAGTACATTTGTGCCATGTACAAAAATATATATACATGTGGCTGATAGGGACAATAGAATGTTTGAAGTCAACACCCGTAAAATGAGTGTTGATATCCACCGTAAAATTCTTAAAAACACAGTCCACATATGTTATTTGTCGATGTTTCGACCCCTGAGTATAGGTATTTAAGGCAGGACCATTATCAGGATGCAAAATATATATCGGAGACACCAAAGGACTGGGGCAGAAACTTCCACAATCATGCAACTGTCAGACAATATATCCTGGAGCAACTTCAAAGAGGATATTGGAATGCCAAGGATTGTGGCAAAAAGAGTCCCATATATGTAAAAGTGTCACACATTACTTCCAAGGACAACTTCAAAAATGGGTTTACGCACACAGGGGGATCTCACAGGATAAGTCAGTTTGCGGCCCCCTGGATTACCAGCTTCTCAAGTCTTCAAAGTGCCACATCCAAGTTAGTCCTCACTTCCAGTGGCCTAAGGGAGGAGAAAACTATGATTTTTCATTTTTCTTTGTAATTAGATGTCTCTGATCTGCCTGATCATATCAATAGAGTGGTGTGTGGTGTTACTATACCTGTCCTGCTTGACTGCAAACTATGATTCCTGCCAGTACCATTGGAATATCTTCTTTTTCAGCCACAGGCTGGTAATCCAGGGGCCGAGCACGGGCAGCTCGTTCCATTAGCACATCCCAATTTTAGGTGAAGCCATGGTAGAATTACTTATCCTGGTTTACCTGTGAGATCCCCCTGTGTGCGTAAACCCATTTTTGAAGTTGTCCTTGTGAGTAATGTCGACACTTTTACATATATGGGACTCTTTTTGCCACAATCCTTGGCATGCCAATATCCTCTTTGAAGTTGCTCCAGGATATATTGTCTGACCTTTGCTTGATTGTCGGAATTTCTGCCCCAATCCTTTGGTGTCTCCGTCATACAGGTTGTGTCCTGATGATGACCCTGCTCTAAATACCTATGCTCAGTGGTCGAAACATCAACAAATAACATATGTGGACTATGTTTTTAAGAATTTGATGGTGGATATCAACACTCGTTTTATGGGTGTTGTTGACATTCTATTGCCCCTATCAGCCACATGTATATATATTTTTGTACATAGCACAAATGCACTTTTATTCACCATATATCACTTTCACTGTGCCGTCACCTCAATATCACTTTCACTGTGCCGTCACCTGTTATGAGTACCTTGTACAAGTATTATACTATACTGTTTGAATTGAATTGATTCATATATTCTTAAATTATATATGTATAAATAAATGCACTAAACGCATAAATGAAACTTACTCATTTGAGAGGTTTTCTTCTATCCCTAGTTTAACACTATTGCTGTGGAAGTCAAGGGCTACACTTCCCCCATAGGGACCACTTTACTGATTTAGAACTCGGCGGGCGGATTACTCTGTCACAACAGTGCTGGATATCCCGTCTGCCAAAATCTAAATCCCATAGGATGTAATGTTGCTGTGACTGAGTAACCAGTACGCTGAGTTCTAAATCAGGCCCTAAGATATTGGCAAACACTGTGCTATACAAAATCATGATAACACTTTAAGAGATGAACGCCAACTGCACGCTTTAGTTCTACATCACAGTTAACTGGTGAGTAAAAGCATAATCGTTATTGTTCTTATATCCGCAAGGGAAGATGCTAAGTTCCCTTCTATGAACATAAGGTCCAGGCATCTCCCATCTCCTCACAGCAGGTCAATGCACTTGCTAACAGTGTTACATGCCTACACATTAAATGTTGCAAACCAAAAACCACGAACAGACTCACAATCCAGATTCCGTCATAGTCAATAACATCTTTGAACTCCACACACTCCTGGATCCACCATTCAACGGTCATGGGATTGCTGAAGTCAGGAAAGACTGCGCTTCCAGGAGGCCACACCTACAATCGATATCAATATCATGTATATCACATTTATTTAAAGTGATCTTTCAATAAACATCACAATTATTTAGATGCATCAATTAGGAGTAGCTACAGGTAGCAGATACTACTCTTCACTTGTGCTTTTGTACGCTTGGCCCTGCCCTTGCTACTCCGGGTATCAGGAGCAATGAAGACTGCAGTGGAAACAAAAGCAATGGCAAAAATAATAGGTCAGTCTTTCACATGTGGTATGAAAACACAGGCATGTAGAAACGATGCAGTGGTAATAGTAGTGGTAATGGTGAGAGTGGTGATTACGGTAATGGTTTTAGTAATAGTACTGGTGGCAGTGGTAAAGGAGGAGGTGTGATGCTAATGGTGGTTGTGTTGATTGAGTAATGGTGATGGTAGTAGTGGTGGTCGTGGCATGGCAATGGCTTGCCCTTGATTTCTGACTAAAACATGAAAATAGCCTATTGCATTAAAATAATACAAACAATTATTGCTTTCTGTATAAATTAGTGTATTTTTTAAATGTAATATAGTCCCACAAGCACTCCATAAGAGGTGGAACGATATGCAAAACAAGCAATAGAGTCAAAAGAGAAATACTCTTCTATGTGGAGCTGAATCCCCTCTGTGTATATTTTATAGAATTGGTCACAATGCATCTGGTGCTGTCAAGGCAGACCTAAAAAGCAAATAAGACTAAGAGCCATTCACTTCCTATGGACGCCACTCCTTTGCCTTCCTCAGCCCTAAGCACCAAATAGGAGGGCCTCTCTGAGCCAACGTTCGAAAAAACGGTTAAACCTATGATGTCATCTGTAGTCAAAGGGTGTGTGATGTCACTTCCGCTGCTCGTGCCCAGTTAGTGAATTTACATACTTGCGATTACTGCTCTTCCATTAGAACTCATAGTGTCAGAGGAGGCTCATACTGTACCTTTCCTGCAGCTGGGGTCACTCCGTCCGAATTGTTCACCCAGACCCCCATTTGCTGCCCCAGCTCATACGATCTGTAAGTGCCCGGTGGCTCATCCATGGTAAGGCACGGATCCTGAAAGGCCAACGCACAGAGGGTCAGGAGCAATACAGAGCCAGACCCAATCTCCCCCTTTCCCAGATGCTCATATAAAATGGACACAAAGATAACGATGTTTATAAACGCATCGAAAGGGACAATTAAAAAGTTTACCCACTTAACAGTTTCCAGCTGCCTGAAGGAAACGCTGCATGTCTTCCGTAATTATGACTTTGCTTGCCAGGGGGAGTCCCCAGGGGCACCGAGCACTACAGTCTGTCTCATTAACTATTTCTCATCCGCCTTTCGGAGCTCTCTCTGCTGAAAGGTTATTTCGGAGCATAATTCTGATATATTATTAATTTTAAGCAGCCTCTCAAGATCAGACGCAGAAACCTCCCCTCCCAGTTCTGCTACTTCAAGCCGCTGAACAGCTTTCCCCAGCAAACGATTTTTACTTCTCAATCTCTGACAGTTAAAACAAAGCGAGCCATCGACAAATATTTGTGCGCCATATTTCTATCATACAGGAGCGACCTAATTAAATGTCACACAGTCTTACGAGGTCTACAGTTCCAAGCCGTCGTGACACAAGTACTTGCAAAGTGCAAAGAAAAACAATACCCGCTCTAGATATTATGTACCAGTCTTGCACAATGTGGAATGAGCACATAGCTCCATGTAAAGGGCCTATACACCCTACATTTAAGAAGGGGGGCTATATTTTCTACATTGGAAAACAAATTAATTTAAACAAGATAACACTAGGACACTTTCTATAAGTGAATTGAATGCAGGAAAAACCACATAATTTTCGTGCGTGTGTTGTACAGTGATATCGGTTGCTTTACGGTACCAAAAGTCACTGGGCTCATTCAGTGATTCACCACAATATCCAGCTTTTAATATCGACCTGCCCTTATATCAGTTCCACAATATCGAGCACAGACCAACATATCATCATGGTCGATAGGTGTGGGATTAACCTATGCTTCCCTGTGTATGGTTATCTCGTCGATGAGCTGGTTGTAGATATTCTGGAATCGACAAATGTGCAGCTTAATATTACTGACCTCAGTATTTTGGCACACAACCATTTAATAACTCACAGCCTCACATTTACAAAAGGGATACTACTCGTCGTGAATAAGTGGAAACTGACAGAGGACTACAGAGTCTGTCGCGGCAGTGAGAGAGACGCGGTACGGGAGCAGAGGCGTTCTTCCCCCGCTCTCCTCTTCCTCTGGACACAGAAGGCGGCGGCAGCGGCAACGAGCAGGCGAACGAGGCGAATGAGTATAGGCATAGGAAGCGGCCCGCGGTGACAGAGACGAGGGAGAGGTGGTGGCGGAGAATGGAGAAACGGCCAACGGCTCACAGCAGAGGAGCTCACGGCAGAGGAAGGCAGGGGGTAAGTGCTCTCAGTTTGCACCCGCAGCGAGATTCCTTCCCCCTGTCTCACCTCTGGTCTGGTCTCTGGCCTCCCGCTATCACTTCCCTGCCTCCCTGTTACTGTTACTGGGCCGCCTTACCCTGCCTTGCCCTGCCCTACAGCCTGTCTTGCACCTCCGTGCCTTGTGCCCCCGAACCTCAGCGTAGAGAACCA
Source organism: Calotriton arnoldi (assembly GCA_963921515.1). Lineage (NCBI taxonomy): Eukaryota > Metazoa > Chordata > Amphibia > Caudata > Salamandridae > Calotriton > Calotriton arnoldi. Next base: position 2,537,701 of record CAWUFW010001405.1, on the reverse strand, counting down.
CATCGCCTACGTGTCTTTGTGCTTCTGCGCTTCTGTATTTTTCTATTTCTGTTCCAGTGCCCAGCGCCAAACAATTCCGTGCCGTGCCGTGAACCTCAGAGCTCCGGAGGCTCGGAAGTCGGGATTTGGTCAGGGGGGAGGGGTGCTAGGGAAAAATAGGCTGGCTGGCTCCAGTGTCCCGAGTAGGTTTCTGATAGTTTTGTGAGAGCCCCGGCACAGAAGCTGCCCCATAGCAGCCTCACAGCTGCCTCATAGTGGGTTACAAGGAGAGAGGGGCTGCAAAAACCTATCAGATCTAAAAACTGTCACATTGCCAACAAACTGCGGGAGCTTACCAGAGCTTGCCAGGACTATATAAAACCCAAACTCCACTTATCAGCACCCTTTAGTCGCCACTAGCAGGATCAAGCAAATTACCAGATACCAGTTAGGAACAAAGGAATTAAAGGAATGCAAGGGAATGGCAACTGTTATAAATTGATATTGATATAGATTGACTAAAAACAATACCAGAGCTAAAGCCAAAGCTAGCAAAATCAAACAACTAAAAATACGCAGATAACAACAAGTAACAACAAATAACAAATAATAAATAACCAACAAACAACTAACATACTAAAGAAACCAAAAGAAACCAAAAGGAAATAACAACAACAATCGACTGCCAAATCAAAAGAATCAAAAGACAAACAAAAAGGGGGCAAAAACCTAACACTAAACACCAAAAAGGTCAGGGGAAATTCAAAAACGGATAAAAACGCAAAACACTCTAGATCTGGAGGATTTTAAATTTTGACAAACCTGCAATACTAAAAAAAAAGCATCAAGAACTTAAGATAAAAGGGAACAACAGAAATCATAAGAACTACGGGACCAACACGTGCAAAAGGGCTTGGATGCGATGAGATCAGGCAGGGAGAGAACTGTCACATCCACACTGAACAAACGGAAAAAAAAGAGCAAAGGAGCAACTGACCCACCTAGCAACAAGAACTTATTGGAGGAGGAAAACCCTAACCAGATCCTGGTAGATATTATAGATAGAGCAGGTTCCAAGCTGAATACAAAATCCACAATAACTACAATAAGTTATCAGCCAAAAATCTACACAAAATTTGCATTTCTAAGAGACGCAGGAGCAGCCATCTGTATGAGTAACGAAAGTTTAAATGGCCTCCCCTCCCCCTTGAACCCGGAGATAACGGGCCATCCAGGTCCTAAGGCAATCACCCTTGAACAAGGCAGTAAAGGCACAGAAGAAAAAAGGGGAAATCCCATAGTTACAAGCACCCCATATAGGAAAAGACAGCAAGGAGAGCTAGTGTTCACCCAATTAACTAGCGTCCCCACAAAGAGGATGCGCATAGGATCAGGCCAAGCACAAACAATGGAAAAGTCTTTTGAGGCAAACCAGGGAATAAGAACAAGGTCACTTTCTGCTGGAACTAAGCCCGGCATAGGCATTCCCCTAGAACCAACTATCCAAATCTTCTCAGGGAGAACAAATTTAATGGATGACATTACTTCACAAAATACTGAAATAGCGCCAATAGCGCCAATACTTGTCCCACCATCTCCATCCCATAATGAGGCACCTAAAGAGCGCACAGGAAGTACGGCCTGTGGATCGAAGCCAACACATATCGAAGTCACGAACAACGAGGCGGATGCCAGCAGAAACTCTCCAGTGCGACAGCTGCAAAAACCCTTAGGGTCGAAGGACTCAAATCAAATTAGCCCAGAGATAGGTAGGGAAGCATGGCACTCTAAGGCCAGCCCCAGTGGGGGAATAACCTCAGGGAGAAAGGGCAAAGGAACAACGACAGGGGACAACTCAATTGTCACCAACTGCTGCAGTACCGATAACAACGCCCAGCCTAACCCACAATTCAACAATCCTTTTAGCAACTCTAACGAACAACTTAGGGACAGGGAACCAGGAACCGCAGAGGCCAAAAAGGCGCAACAGATGGCAATACCGCTCAAATAACCAACAACCGAGATCAGCAAGAGTTCTTCCATTATTCCGCAGTCGGGCAGGTATACGCCACTACCCCCCAACAAATCAAAAGTAAAGGACCCAACCAATTGGACCCAAATATGCTCTGGGAATCTTTATTAGATACCATGCAGCTTACAGTCAAGTCAATGCAATATCATTCGGACAAAATGGACGTCCAACTATCGATACTCAATTCAGTGGCCACCCACATTTCAAACATTGATAGCAGACTATCCGACATGAACAATCTGATTAAAAGGGCACAGGCAAATACGCAGTTACTACCAACGCACTGCACCTGCTTTTCCATTGTTGACAAACTAGCCACCCTCCCAGAGGCAATGGGGGATATCCTGGCAGAAATCAGGAAAACACCAAGAAAAAACAGCGCATCACCGCAAAAGACTCCAATAAAGTGGCCCTCAATAGGTCCATCCTGCAGTCAAGACGTCACAGCAAAAATCGAAGGGGCAAAAGGCCCCCTAAAGGACTCTTGCAAGGTGACAAGATCAGTTCGGGACCCAATCGCTAAATCATTCTGCACCTCTGAAGAGATAGATAAGAAGGAAAAAATCGAGGAGCTCGACTGTCCCAATAGACCAGAGAACATAAGGGCCCCAGAACAAAGCCATGACTTTCACCTCGCAGATCCAACACAAACAAAACTCGAATTAGAAGCTTCAGGAAAGCCCCTCGTCGGGGGGAAAGGAGACCAAGCACACCGCCGCAAGCAAAGGAGAAAGGGAAGAAAGAAGAAAAAAAACATAATGGGTTACTTTCAATCAGGCAGTACTAGATCGGGGACAAAAGGACAAGCCACCAGTAAATCAATGGAACTATTGCCCCAAGAAAGAGATATAAATTGAGCCATTCGACTAGTTCACTACTAGGGGACTCAGAAATAAAGCAGGATACGAAAGAGGACGACCCATCAAGGCCATTTAACAAAGCAACAGACAGAAGCAAAAAGAACGCAAGCACTAGAGCCTCCGCAGCCTTTAAGGAAAAATGATTCGTAGAGGCAGCTACTTCCGGGAAACCAGAAGGGGATAAGAAATCAAGCCCTCTGACCACTTCACCATCAAAGGATTCAGATATTAAACTGGTGACGACAGAGGAAGACCCAACGGAGCCAACAGAGTCATCTACAACCAGATCGGATCAAATTAGAAACCAGGAAAGCACGAGAGCTCCAGAAGATTCCATCAAGCAAAATCCTGGCAAGTTAATCATCTCAAGGAATGAAATTACCACCACCACCAGGGAAAATAGCAGACTTCGAAAGGATCTCTCGAACCCTCTTTCGAAAGAGGAACTTCCCAAACAGGCAAAACTTCCAACTGCCAGTCAATCACAACTTAAAATCAACTCAATTCTATTCATTCCCGAATACAAATCCAGAGGTGGCGGGGATATCCTCAACAGAGGGAACATTTTACATCTAATTCAAGCAATAAGAAGCTTGGAGGACATAAGCACTCATGATCTGGAAAGAATTGCATTCAAAAACATCAAAGAAATCTCTGACAGGAAATAACAAAGACAACCTGGTCCTCAGAAGAAATAGTGAAGAGAATCCTGGATGAGGAACCCCAACTAAAAGTATGGGGAATTAAAATACTACTCTACCAAAGGCCCGGCTACCCGGAACCACTGACTGTAAACAAAAGCAAAGACACAATGGCAGCTACCTCATCAGCAGGTTCCCAACCACACTCTGTACTTAAAGGAGCACGCAGCATGGATGCACGGACACCAGGAAGGAACGATCAACTTCAAGCAACAAGGTCGGAAGACTGGTCCTGGCTAGCTAGGACAATAAACCGTCAGGAGGAGAGCACTTGACGCAAGACAAAAAAACCACCCCGAGTAATCATCACCTACGAATTTGCTCCTGGAACATAAACGGCTTGGTAAACAAAACATCGGACAAAGACCTCTTGGACTATTTTCAAGGCTTCGATCTCATCCTACTACAAGAAACTTGGGTAGAGGAACCCTTCCATCTCCTAGGCTTTAGAACTCACCAAACTCCAGCAGTGAGAGGCTCCAAATTTGGACACCTAAAGGGTGGTTTAACAATCTACTCATCAATAAAAACAGTAATAGCAACTGAAGACGTCGATACCTCCACATCTTCCACCAATGTAATTAAAGCACTTAGAGTGAGCATACGGGATGGGAATACCATACAACAAATATTACTCTTAAACTCTTATATACATCCTCGCGACAAAACCAAAGGTGCCAGAATGGTGGAGGCAGAAATCATCAGGCTGCTTTCGGTAGAATCGACTTCCAAACTACTGCTGACAGGAGACTTTAATATGCACCTAATGGGGCCACAGTCAAGGGACGACCTACTTGAGGAACAACACTCAGCCTGGAATATCCCTAGGCAGGAGCTGAGCACCAAAAGGCAACAATCAGCACTAGCCAGGAACTTTGTAAAAGATCTGGAACATCTAGGCTTTGTGGCCCTAAATGGGCGCTTTCCAGGAGAACAGCCCCCGGTGGCAACATTCCACAGCTCAACCTCAAATACGCTAATAGATTATACTTTTGTATCCCTACCACTCTTCAGCTGGATTACGGGCTTCCAGGTAGGGACCGAAGATCAAAGTGACCACCTCCCGCAAGAAATTTCCACAAGAATAACTGGATCACCACTGGACCAACCTGCTGAGGACCCCAAGTCCATTTATATGGTTAATTTCAGGAGAATCAAATTCAAAACTAACCAACTGGATGACCTACTGGCCGCAGCGAAGTTATTATGGGAACAAAGGGAGGAGGGCAGAAATGAGATAATGCACTGGGAAGAATTTACCAAAATACTAGGAGCAAAGCACGCGGCTCGCGCTCTTCCAGCCTCAACGACAAACAGGATCCCAGACCATCAAGATAAACACCTTCTCATTACTAAAATTCCATATCTTCGAATTCTTAAAAAAGCAATAAACAAAACACTGCGGGACATTCAGCGTACAGGGCACGACTCGAGTCTACAAAGGGAGTTAGCGAAACTCAAAGCGGAAAAGAAAAAAATAATCTGGCATGCAAAAAGGGATTCGGAAGAAAATCTTTGGGCTAGACTGCAACATGATTCGAAATCAAACAATAGCACGAGATTCTGGCGCACAATAAATAGTCTAGCGAACCCGAACGCCCCAAGAATTAATTCACACCTAACAGAGGAAGCCTGGGCTTCCCATTTGCTTCAACACTTCAATTCTGATCAGTATCAGAGCACTTGTCGAATTTCAGAGGGAATTCCTATCAATCTCAAAGCTATCCCAGCAAACAAGCATTTTTCGTTTTCAACTGACCAGGTAAAGGTCAGAATAGCCAAAGGCAAATGGGAGGGCGCTCCAGGTCCTAATGGGATTCCTCCAAGCTTATTTAAAAAAGACCCGGAATATTGGGCTTCCAAACTGTCACCGTTGTTTGCAGAAATCACAGGAGGAAACGTCATCCCGGACTCCTGGAGGGGGTCAATCATATCCCCAATATATAAGAAAGGGGACAAGAACTCAGCAAACAGCTACAGGCTGGTGGCTCTAATTGATATTGAAGCGAAATATTATGCTGGACTAATCCTTGAAGAACTCATCGCTTGGACAGAGGATAAATCAATCATCCCCATTAATCAAACAGGCTTTTGCAAGGGCATGGGAACAACCACAAACATACTTGCCCTGTCGTTATTGATGGATAGAATGAAATTAGCAAAACAACCTCTATTCATATGTTTTATTGACTATTCGTCAGCATTTGACAAAATTGATAGGAGCATACTCTGGCAGAAGCTAATGGAAAAAAAAAATACCATCTGCTCTCCTAAACCAGCTAATACTCCTCCATACAAAAACATGGGTTCAAGTCAAACTAGGAGATGGCAGGTTCGTGTCCCGGAAAATTCCAACAACCATGGGGCTCAAACAGGGGTGCGTACTGGCGCCAACACTTTTCAACCTATATATGTCTGATTTGCCGTCGGAACTAGAAACATGTAATTCGCATGCGCCAAATTTAGGAGGGCTGCCACTTTCCAATCTCCTGTACGCAGACGACCTAGTGCTGCTGAGTCGAGCCCCCATTGGCCTTCAACATTTACTAGATACAACTAGCAGTTATTCAGCAAACAATGGTCTATCCATCAACTATGACAAAACAAAAGTAATGAGGATTCATCCAAGAAAGGATACCTCCAAGTTTCGCTGGCATCTGGCCAATTCGACAATCGCAGTGGTAGACCAATACAAATACTTAGGAGTGATTTTAGACAATAGAGGCACATTTAACGCACAAAAAGATGTCATCAAAAGAAGAGGCAACTCTATTGCCGCCGTAATAAAATCCATTAAGCACACAATTACCGGTCCAAATCTTATTCCGTTATTACAAGTCTGGCGAGCAAAGCTCATTCCGGCAATCACTTATGGGAGCGAGTGCATGAGGGGAAGAGATGCAGCCACATTAGACAGCACTGTCTCAAGAGCGGCTAGAATGATTTTCGGTCTACCTAAGTACGTTTCACCGGCACAAATAAGGCTGGAATTTGGCCTGCAAAGCCAGGAATTAGCTCGTAAAGGAGCCTACGCCAAGAGTTGGTATAGAATCAAAAGAGCCGAAGCAGGAACACTAAATTCTTACCTATGGACCGAAATACAACAAAAGAGGGACTGTTCAGCTATGAGCTATCTGATCGCATCAAAAGACCGCCTAGGACTGGAGGATCTTTGGGCAGCATCAGGGTCTTACCAGAGTTTTAAACAAATTGTAAATAAGACAGTGAAAAAACTATCACTACTAGAAGACAAGGCGCCCCTTACAGAAAGAACCCACGGATGGTTCGTCGTGCAAAGCTATGATAAGCCCTCTGCGCAATCTTACCTAGGCATAGGCTTCAACCGGAGGAAGAAAGAAAAATATCTCCATCTCCGAATGGGCATTTTACCATCAGTGCAGCACCTTCCCCCATGGAAACGATCGCCGGGCCAGACAACATGCCGCTTATGCAAGGAAGCAAACGAAAGTATAATACACCTTTTGTGCATCTGCAGAGAATTACAAGCTGAGGGACGCCCATTACTTAAGCCACACTTTAAAAGTGAGGGGATAAGAACATGTAGGCAAGCAGTAATGGTTTGCCTCGGAGGAAGGAACATCCAGCTGGCGTGTCGCTTCGTACAATTTATGGAAGCGGCAGGGGCGAAACTCGGCCGATAAACCGTTAGTATCATTCATTATTGCATCGCTCTTTAGTTTTTGCCTTTACAGGAAATAAAGATTGCCTTTCTTATGGACAATAGTTGCTACAGTACGACTTTCAAATGCAACCTACTTCTACCGCAGTCAGAAAGCAACTGGTTTATTGTGTAATTACTCCTCTAACCAAACTGAGCATGTGTTTTATCAAATTTTAATCTTTTAGAATCTTATATTCTTCTTAAATGTTCAGGATCCGAAAAACTTGTCAAGATACAGAACGATCAAATCTTTTATCAATGCACTGTAATGGACACAACATGGATATTTGCACAAAGATGTAAACACAATGCACTGAAGTTTTATGAAATGATACTTTGAGAAGTTTTTAAATCATGAACTTTGTTATTGTAATTTTTGCCACTTTCTTTTAAAGAGAAATTGTAAAGGTTTTAATTGACCGGACAATAAACTATTACTTACTTACTCGTCGTGAATTGAAAGAGCTTCCACTCTGTAAGCAGGTGATGATTCAGTAAGTGGTCGGCATTCCAGGAGGAGGATCAGGAAGGACGTGCTGGACTGTTTCTATTGGCACATGGTCAAGACTGATTTGCATATGGCTTTGTCCAAACTGACGTGGAATGGTGAGCAAAAGAACGATGGGTTGGAATGTTACATCAAGCAATTGCCAGTGGTTAGACAAATTGCAACCATTCCTTCCATCAAATTTTGTGTGTTTGAGTGTATGTTCTATCCCACCTTTCCTTATCTGGAGTTCCGTAATCTGAAGCTATCTGTCGGTCAGTGCTCTATCTCTTCTATTGAGCATGGAGACGCACTTGCTACATGCACATTAACATGTCTACAGTATAACCCTCCCTGCTTGTGTGGTGTAATGCCCAGGAAACTTAAAAATATTATTTCCTCAAATATTTGAGGACAGGAAACAAATTAGTCATTTATCCCTCTCCAATTTATAAAAATAGTGAATAATTTAATGAACAAAATGACACCAAAATGCCAAAAATCAAATAAGGGAATCAGAGGCATGAATTTATAAAGATGTAAGTAAAAACAGTGCAAAAAGTGCAAAGTGACAAAAGTAGGCAATGATTGTGGTAGTTCGAGACATAGATGCAATTTCAGGCTGACCACGATGGGTTGCGGGTCAGATACACTAATCAGTTTCGATCTGGTTGGAGCTTTTGCCTTGGGTCTTAGTCTTTTTCCTGGAAGTGCTGGACACTAAACTTAATTAATTTACTATTCCCAATCCAGTTAACATTAATCTACGGTAGGTGCTGGACACTAAACTTAATTAATTTACTATTCCCACTCCAGTTAGTATTAAGTCAAAGTAGGTGGTTTGCTCTAAACTTAATTAATTTACTATTCCCACTTCAGTTAGCATTAATTCAGGATAAGAGCTGGACACTAAACTTAATTAATTTACTATTACCACTGCAGTTAACATTAATCTAGGGTAGGTGCTGGACACTAAACTAAATTAATTTACTATTCCCACTCCAGTTAGTATTAAGTCAGGGTAGGTGCTGGACTCTAAGCTTAATTAATTTACTATTCCCACTCCAGTTAGCATTAATTCCAGGTAGGTGCTGCACACTAAACTTAATTAATTTACTATTCCCACTCCAGTTAGTATTAAGTCAAAGTAGGTGTTTTACTCTAAACTTAATTAATTTAATATTCCCACTCCAGTTAGCATTAATTCAGGGTAAAATCTGGACACTAAACTTAATTAATTTACTATTCCCACTTCAGTTACTATTAATTCAGGGTAGTTGCTGGACACTAAACTTAATTAATTTACTATTCCCACTCCAGTTAGTATCAACTCAAGGTAGATGCTGGACTCTAAACTTAATTAATTTACTATTCCCACTCCAGTTAGCATTAACTCAGAGTAGGTGCTGGACACTAAACTTAATTAATTTACTATTCCCACTCCAGCTAGCATTAATCCAAGGTAGGTGCTGGACACTAAACTTAATTAATTTACTATTCCCACGCCAGTTAACATTAATCTACAGTAGTTGCTGGACACTAAACTTAATTAAGTTACTATTCCCACTCCAGTTAGTATCAACTCAAGGTAGATGCTGGACTCTAAACTTAATTAATTTACTATTCCCTCTCCAATTAGCATTAATCCAGGGTAGGTGCTGGACACTAAACTTAATTAATTTACTATTCCCTCTCCAGTTAGTATTAAGTCAGGGTAGGTGCTGGACACTAAACTAAATTAATTTACTATTCCCACTCCAGTTACCATTAATTCAGAGTAGGTGCTGGAGCCCAAACCTCATTAATTTACTATTCCCACCCCAGTTACCATTAAATAAAGGTAGATGCTGTACACAAAACATATTAAATTTACTATACCCACTGTAATTACTGTAAAATAAAAGGAGCTAAAAACATTAAACATATATATATTTTTTTCCCAATAACATTAATGTAATATCACTAACTATACTCTACATTAAATGTTAAATATTCACAATACCTATAATAATTCTATACACTTATAATATAAATAATTACAATAATTTTAAATTTATCAAATTAAAATATAAATGTTTTAATATATTTTCAAATATTGTTTATCATAATATTATAATTCACATATAAATAATATGTTATCTACATAAAACACAAAGTTTAATATTAAAAAATATAATTTAAATATTTCAAAAAATTAATCTTAGCTATTAAATATTAAAAAAGAATACTTTTTATAACTTGATCATTTCTATTTTAATTAAATGAAAAACAAATTTTTTTGTTAATAATATAACATTTTCTAACTTCATAAAAATGTATTTATTAATAATAAACACTTCAATATAAATATTATAAAACTAAAAATTGTCACTATAAACACATAATAATTTCGAAATATGTTGTAATATGCTGTAATACTTTTTATTACTTGTAAATATTAAAATCAAATCTATAAAATACTAACCAACTATCTAGCCTATAAACACAACTCCAAAATGCCGAAACAAAACCTTCGAAATACAAAAAAATAATTGCCAAATTACATATATAAACCTGGATTTTTATTTAAATTGTATTAAATAATTTTAAAACACTAACCACCCTTATCCCCTAAAAACCCAAAATCCTGCTCCAAAAACAAAATTTTTTAAATTACAAAATAAAGGGGCCCATTACGATAACCGGCGGTAAAAAATCCGCCATCTACTATAGCCTGAAAACACCGCCCGCCTGCACCATGGGAATACCGACCGAGCAATTATGACGTTGTGAAGCAACCTCCGCCTGCGGCGGTAAAAACACACAAAATTCCGCCCGTCCATGTCAGAGTAGAAGATTATCCGTCCGCCACGGACGCAATCCCGCTCGACAACCCAAATCCGCCCGCCCTGACGACCGAGACACCGGCCGTGAAATTATGATCTCCCGACATGAGCGCGGAAAATCTACATATTTCCTGCCCGCCACGGTTAACAACAGAGATGAATAACTGACACGGCGGAAGGCCTGGCGGCCACGTCCATGGACAGAAATCATTGGCGGACCAAAGAAATACACACAACATGGCCAACAAGTCCACACAGCAAACTACGCCAAAATACCCAAACACAGAACACAACCCAAAGACACATCCCCCCTGGCAAAACAAAAAACACTACAAATCCCAGGACACCAGGCACAACACACCTGAAAACGACAGCCCATCATGACACACCCACATAGGTGAGTACAAAAGCAGCCCCTTCACAGACCACAATCCCTTGCACTACTACAAAGCGAAGACGACAGCAGAGAACCCAGAGAGCCACAAAGGAAAGCAGCATACCACACGCACACACACATCACACTCATCACCAACAACACCACCACCATCACCACTGAAAAACCGGCACCACTAACCCCCTGCACATCACACACCACACACCACACACCCACCACACCAGCACCACAAATACCAAACCACACACCATGGCAACACAAAGAATGCCTAAGTACACTGCCACTGAGTTGACGGTCATGGTCGACGAGATCATCAAGGTGCACCCACAAATCTATGGGAACCAGGTCCAACAGACACCAGTAGCCACCAGAAACAGAATCTGGAGCAGGATCGTAGACCAGGTGAAGGCAGTTGGGAACGTGCCACGCAACCGGGGTGAAATTACAAAGAGGTGGCACGACCTGAAAAGCGTGGTCAGGAAGAAGGAGGCCAAGAATCGTGAGCTGGCTGACCGGACTGGCCGTGGGAGGAGAAGGTGCGAGGCATTCTACATCCGGAGAGTCTCACCGGAATACCAGGGGGAGTGGAGGCTGGTAAGTACAAACAAATGTATACCAGCACACCGCTATGTACTGTCATGCACTACCAGAATGCCATAGCTCCGAGGGCCAAACACCAACATGTCCAGTACACAATCCACAAGACATCTCTCACACATGCAACAGACACTCCCACACACTCAGCCCAAAGGTACCAACAAACAAAACCATGGGGGCATGTGTACAGTCAGCCAGCACCACAACTCCCACCAGGTCCCCTTGTACCCCAGATGCGCCAGAAGGAGCACTCCCCACACCCACAATCATGTGTCAGCCATAGCTGCACTAACCAACAAGTAACAGGTAAGTAGCCTTACCACAAAGTCCGTGTATCGGAGGGGGGACTGCAGAAGTACAACCCCCACCAGGCCCCTAGTCCTACAGCGCAGCAAGATGGAGCACTCCCCACACCCATGTGCCAGCCATTGCAGTGCACACCTTCACCCGACAGGTAGATATGTTTCCCTACATGGAGGGGTGTCTGTGGGTGGTAAGCCATCACCACAACTCACAACACGGCCCCCACTCCCACAGACCAGCAAGATGGAGCACCCCTCCCTCTCATAACCATGTGGTAGCCATTGCATTGCTCCCTCCAAACCAACAAGTAGGTAGACTACTGTACAGGGCGGGGTGTCTGTAGGCATGAGGACTGTACTACGACTAACATTTGGGACATGTCACGAAGCAGAGGAACAGGTAGCACTGCTCCCTGTCATAATCATGTGACGAATGTGCACACGGACATGAATTACGGAGTCATAGCCCACATGAGCCCTCTCAAATACAGTAACACGTAAGGAGTCACGTCTGCATGCACAAGTCTCACTGGAGTACTGACCCACATGGCGTGCACTGTGCCAGTCATCACACACATCAGCAACACCATCGAAGTCTTGTCCATGTAGTCGTGTCTGCTTGTTCCGTTGACATTGTACAACATCACCCGTGTAAGTCTATCTTGTCTCAATGTAACAGAGTGGAACCACAGTAATGTCACATACACCACTGGATCCATGAACCACACAGCTACACAATGCACATTCAAAATCTCATCCATCTCATCTTTCAGCCCCAGTGTCATGAAAGGTATATCATCTAAACAGTTGTCCCATATATAGTAGTTCAGCAAAGATTCCTGCCGATGACCAAAAATGTGTCTGCAGTGTCTGAAGCGCACGTCACACTGTGATTTACAACATACCTAATATAGTCCACACCCCAAGAGCACTGCATTGCTGCACATGGCTGAGGGTAGCACACACACCAAGGAATTGTCCCATCTGCAATACGTTGTGTGGCACACAACCATTACTCACTCACTACAATGCTTGCAGTGTAATGTCCCTAAATGACAACAGTGAGCAGATATGCTGGGTATGTCAGACATACACACACCTTTGTCTCTGTAGTGTCGTGTGGCCAAAACAAATGTCCCCTTCTGCACCCATATGTCACAGTATGTACCACAAAACCATATTTCACCTCAAAAGCATTGATGGGGCTATACCCCTTTTGCCATCTGCGTTTCAAAGCGTTTCATTTGAACCCCAAAACCATATTTCATCTCAAAAGCGTTCATGGGGCTGTACCCCGTTTCCACCAAAGCCACAAAATGTAGGGGTACTGCAACACACACCGATTGGCATTCCAAATCCGTCCCATGCCATATGCACCCATCACACTATTCCATTGCCTTGATCACGCACACACATGGTAGAGCCATACACACGCATCTGGGAAATCAGTGCACAACTGTGCACATGATTGTCAGACATCTAACACAAACCTTGCAAGGTGCAACACAATAACCTTACGTCTCCGCCCCACAGGTGACGAACAGCATGATGCTGGAGAGGGAGACAGCAGCCATCACAGCCAGTCCACAAGCCCTCCACCCGGACTCACGGATGTGGAAGACCTGGACACCTCTTCGGACGAGGACTCCCGACCAGGCACATCTGGTGTGGCAGGGCGCAACCGCTCCCCAGGACCCCTCCTACCCACCAACCCATCTCCCAGGGCTGGTGACCAGTCCCAGGCCCCTGCTGCCACGGTCATGCCACCACCACCGCCGCAACCACCACCACCACCACCAGGGCCTCCCTGACCACTCACCCTGCGCAAGGGGTGGTACGCACGTCGACATCGACCCTGGGAGCCAGAACGAGGCCCCGGGTGACCAATGTGGCAAGTGGGCAGGTCGGTGGCAGCAGTTCAGGTGGGAGGAGCAGGGTCAGGCCAACGCCATCAGAGCCTGGGAGCCAAGCCCTGCCGCAAATCGCGCAGAGTCCTTGGGGCCTATGAAGAGGCCCAGGGACAATGGGCCCGGTCAGCTGCCGATACGCGGGAAGTCCTTGGGGTGTTGAGGTCCATGGACGCCCATATGGGCCAATTCGTGACCCGTATGGGCCAACTTGTCGACCTCATGGGCCAGCTAGTGGTGGTGGTGAGGGCCCAATCAAGGCCAACCACACCACCTCCGCCACCACCTGCTGGGGCGCAGGGTCGTGCAACATCCAGTTCCGCTGTGTCCACAGCGAGTGGGCAATCCTCAGCCACAAACACAACCCCCCCCTCTCAAATGTGGAAGGGGTCGTCCGAAGAGGAAACAGGTGTCCAGAGCTGACTTTGCACGCTCCAAACGCCAGTGAGTCAGCCAGCCACGGTGGCCATCTACTGCATTCACTTGGACTACTATCCTACCCCACACTGCCATGTGAATGGCATGTGTCTGTCGGACTGTGGACCCAGAACAACATGGGACACCTTGACCATCACGCGTACATGACCGTCAACTCATTGTTTCAGCATGCACCACTTTTGTGATCACCTTGCCCACAATCACATCACCGCTTAAAATAAATACACCTGGATCACATTCTGTTTTATCTGCTCTGTGTTTAAGCAAGGATGTGCAACCGTCACCATGATCAGAAATGCATCTGGAGTGTGGTATGTCGATAGGCCAGGAGAGGGGTGAAAAACAGAACAAGAGTCCATTGAATGTGTGTGTCACACACTCATCACACAGTACTTGTCATCAAGTTTAAGCAATGTACACACATCTCACAGAGCAACAGGGCACAATGCTACAGCCACTGTCAGTGGCATACTACCCTGGACATGGACCATTGCCACACAGCACTCAGTGAACAATAGGCCGCCGTGACAATGCACACATACACCTACACAACTACAGCAACATCAGCCGTCGTACATGGTCACTCACCGTCAAGTGAAGTAGCGGGCGATGAGCTGCTGACGCTCATTCACTGCTTCCTCCTCTCCACTGTCCTCGTCACTGGACACGGCTTGGTCTGCAGGCAGGGGCCCTGGCTGATCACCGTCATCCACTATCAGGGGATCTGCCAGCGAATCGCGAGATTGTGCAGCATGCAGCATGCCACAACTATCTGGCACACCTTCTGTGGGGAGTATGCCAGTGCACCCCCGGTGCGGTCCAGGCATCTGAATCTGGACTTCAGGAGTCCAAAAGTCCGCTCCACCACACGTCTGGTCCTCCCATGTGCCTCATTGTATCTGACATCAGCTGGTGTCCTAGGATTACGTAGTGGGCTCAGCAGCCAAGGCCCGTTAGGATATGCAGAGTCACCTGGGTGTGAGAAACACAGAGAATCGTTGCAATTCCAACAGGATACAAGACAGCATGTCACACCCAGCACGCTACACGAGTATGCATACTCACCAACAATCCATGCACGGTCCGGTTGAAGATTGGTCATCATTCGTGGGAGGATGCTGTGGCGCATGATGTGCGAGTCATGGGCGGATCCGGGAAACTTCGCACACACGTGTGTGATAATCATGTCCGCCAGGCACACCACTTGCACATTCAGGGAGTGGAAATGTTTCCGGTTCCTATAGATGTGCTCCATGGCCTGTGGTGCAACAAGGCCAACATGGGTGCAATCAATTGCACCAACAACGTGGGGGATGCGTCCAAGGGCATAGAAAGCACCCTTCACTGCCGCCAAATCACGAGCCCTGGGGAATCGGATGTACCGGTTCCTGTAGAGCATCATAGCTGACAGGACATCCCGTAGCACCATGCTGAACATGGGCTGGGACATCCCACCTCCACTGCCCACCGTGTGTTGGAAAGATCCGGTTCGAAAAATGCAGTGCAGCCATCACCTTAGCCGTGGGGTGAATGCTGTAGGATACACCCTGCGAGGATGAAGGTGGGGTTCCAACATTGCACATAGGTGATGCAGGGTGGGTCGGTCCAGACGGAATTTCCGTATAACCTCCACCTCCTCCATGTCTGCCAGCAATTGGTAGGGGCGATGTATGTTTGGTCTCCTCCTAGGACAGATGGAAGTGGACACATGTCAATGCAACACACCACATGGCATTTTCACATACACAAAACTAAAATTACTGACAAAGCAATAGAATCACAGAACAGCTGACAAGTAGGAACAGCACAGCTACAATACTCTTACACAGGTCCCCTTACCAATAGCAATGACCACTGACACAAACCATTGCTATGAGCATGCACATGGGGAATTAGGCCATAATAGCTTGAAAGGCATGATGATGATTTCAGACTGCATATGTGGGAAGCGGCAACATCATGGCAATATACCTAGCTGCTGTGCCTGACACAGCTTCCGAGGCTGGGTGAGTATGGCACACACCAATAACACAATGTACACAGGCTGAGCGGCCCAAACAAGTGGGTCCTGTTGCACAACGGGATATGAGACAGTCAATGATGTCCCTAGTTCACCCAATGTACAGCACTGTACGTATCACACCTCCAACACACATTGGCAGGTGTACACATTGACAACTCCATGACAACACAGCTGTGTGAATGCAAATACACATCACAAGTGACACGTAACGTTGCACGTGCCAAGTGGGAGATGTACATTGAGAAATATGGCATGTGTGTGCATATGCACATCCCATGCTCCCATGCTAATGTGTACATGATGATGTGCCAACAGACATGTGGAGGCTGAGCACTGTCCGTCAATGCCTATGCACACAGCATGAAGTGGCCCTGTCTAGTGTGGACATGCTCCCACACACAAATCATGTCCACACCTGCAAATGCATGGCGCACATTAAACTGTGTATTCCACATGGCACCAGCGGACTGTACCCGCCATAGACCAGGCCCTTGAGGCCAACTATAATGGCCCTCGCGGTTGCATCCTGCGTGTTCGACTATAGAGGTAAGCGTACCGGGACAGCTCGGAGCAGGCCATTGTGTGCATTTGAAGTAGGCAGTCATGGTACACCAATTGCAGCAGCTTGGACCCACTGAAACAGCCCCAGGGGGCTATATGAGTGTGGAAGGGAGACCGGCATTACCACAGCTTCCAGGGACTGCTGCCTGGCATCCCTCAACAACACCTGCTGCTGCTGCCACCTGTCCACCTTCATGTCATGACTCTGAAGATATGTCCAGGTCCAATCACCAGCAAGGAGCTGGAGATCCTGGATTCCGAGCTCCACGCACACTGCCCAAGGCTATTTCTTGCAAAAGTTGTGTGTGTAAGACAACTACAGTGTGTGTGGGAGTGCATGTGGGGGACACACATGTCGTTGATCCACAGCACTATGAGTCAGAGCCTGTGGGGTTCCAACATGCACTGCTTACCATGCTTACTACAGGTGGAAGGGGTATGTAGGCTCTCTGGCGCTTTCCCATGCATGTCCCTCCTGAGTGGTGGTACATGGCATTTTCATGTCAGACATCCAGTGACGCAGCCACTTGGCAATGCAGGACTCAGGGCAGTTATTGCTTGTGGGAATGGCTGGCTGGGTCCCTGCTGGCCTTCTCAGTCTCAGCAGACCTGGGCTGCACATTGACCGCCCAATCCTAGAAGGAAACAACACTGACTGTACAGTGCGTTACATGTGTCTTTTGTTCACAAGTCTCCGGAAATGCGCAAACTCAGCCCTGTCGATTGAACACTCCAGGCCTTGTGATAGGGATGTGTGTGAGAGATAGTGGCACTGAATGTGACCTCCATTGCGGGGTGAGCCATTCACAGGGCGAGTACGTTTAGGGCTGCGCAGTGTTGGACACAGTGAGTCCACCCACAAAGATGTGTTGCCTTGTGATCTATGTGTTGGTCTGCCTGACAATGGACAGTAGATGTGGGCAGACTACACATTGCTCAATGTGCTGGCATCCTGCATGTGAATGGGATGGACAGGTACTGTGTACACACTCCCACCAGCATGCATTCACGTGTGGTGTACACATGCTGTTATGCCATGTCCGATTACTTCTTGGCTCTGTTACACATCTCTGAGTATTTTGGATGGGTCAGCATCATGCCACTGTGATTGGTGGATGTGGGTGATGATGAGAAGTGTATGAGTGATATTTCAACCCTCTTGTGTACCATCCCTGCAGTTGGAAGTCCTCCAGCCCAAGGCCTTGTGATGAGCCATTGCATCCAAGTTGATGCCTCTGTGTATGTGTAACCGACAGTGCAGCCAATTCCACAAAGGGTGTGACGTTATCTGCCGGATGAGCGACTACGTGGCGGAGACGAATCAGGGGATGCCCCCTCGTATTGTCAGGTTATCACGGCGCTGCATTTCACCACTAAAGGTTTGCATCTTGACAGTCACACAGCCTGTGCCGGATGCACGTTTGTAGGGGCATCAGCAGCAAGCAAGTGTACAGTATTGTGGGATGGGGTCTTTTGCTGTGAGAGGCAGCATGTGTCCACAGCCTACCCATAATCTGGGTAATGTGATGTTTGTTGTGTGATGCAGTGGGTTGTAAGTGTACTCTGTGCTGGGTGCATCTGACATGCATATGCGATTCCTGAGGGTCAAGATGTAATTTGAGCACTCTGCATTGTCAATGCATTCAGAGTCGTAGCCCTCAGGAACAACCTGTAGTAGGCAGGAGTGGCAATTCACATGTATGTTTGAGGCACTGTGCCTACTCTGATTTCGTTCGGACATATGTGTGCGATGCCTCACCTCATATTCCTGGTACTTACACATCCGGCACACTGTGCAACAGTAGTTGTGCTCGTGCGAACGACAGGTGGATGGCATGGGCTCATGACCATTGTGGACTGTCATGTTGCAGTCTGTGTGAGTGGTGTCCCATTCTGCTCCATGCAGGTATGTCCTTGGCCTAATTACGTAGTGGTCATCCTTGCCACCATCAGGACAGTGGGTGTGCACACAGCGATTTGTGGCTATGGTCGCAGGGTGACACAGACCGGGTGTTGTGCTATGTGCACAACACAAGTGCCACTTATTAGCGGCTTCATTTTCTGTACGTCAGCCATTACATGTTGATTGTGGTGGCTGTATACAATTGCACAGGTATCGTGCAACATGTGGATTTGGGAATGTTCTGTGCTGCTTCCCTTGCACATGTCTGTTTAATTGATGCCAAATGAGTGAGGCCACCTCGCTCTCTCTCATGTAGCATTTCCCATGGGTGCTGAGGGACAGGGGACGGTCAACAGTGGTGAGGCATTGGCGACTACAGGGGGAAACATGGCGGCGGGCTGACGCCGGTCGCGGGAGCGTCCTGGGTTGAGGGGAGAGAGTGAGGAGGCAATCGTGCCCTGTACATGAGTTTATGAGAAACGTACGGAATTACAGACCTGCCACAGAACCATGATAATCTTTCTCCTTTTTTCTGTTTATTGTGTCGATTCGTGTCCATGAGTGCTGCGGTGACGACGGGATGTGGAGCTTGGTGTAGAGCTGCCCAGGTGCTGCGGAAGACTAGGGCGGTGACCTTGACGGTCGGCTTCTGGGTCAGCAGTGGCAGAGCGGCGAGCTTGTGGTGCAGGCTACACCGAGAACAGCATTTTGAGAAAAGCGGCGGTGAAACAGGAGAAAATCAAGCCAGAGACAAAGCTAAGTTTTTTTCTCTGAATTGACATAACGAAGGTACGAGTGGAATATCTTGTTGGAGGCAGGTGGCGGTGAGCAGAACCAGGAGGGCAGTTAACCTATTGGTGCCGAGACAGGAATTGGGGAAGTGGGGGAGGCCCTGAATGTACAGCAGCTGATGGAAGATTCTCCCCCTATGGTGTCGGATCTAGGTTACGATTCTGGACGAGGGTGTAGAGGTAACAGTGACTCTCTGGAGACGAAAGAGAGTTTAAGAGAAAAAACAAACTCTATTCCATTAACCCAGGAAGCCCCCCCAAGTGAGCAGAGTCTGGTGCTAAGCCCTACAGTAGGCCAGGAGGTTAGAGTAAGGAGCAGATATCAGCTGAGATCTCTTTTAGACGGGAGGAAGAAATCCAGAGGGGGAGAGGTGGGGTGATTTGGGAACAGTCGCCTAGGGAAGATATATCGGTGGTCCCAGTCTCTCCAAAAAGAAGGTTTTGAGAAGTGCCAGTAAACCACGGAGGTGTGGACAGAAGGAGGTGCGAGCTGTGGTAAGACCATCTCCCTCCTTGAAGTCATATTTTAAGATTATGGAGCATGTGACAGGTCTACAAAGTAAGGTGGTGCAGGCCCCTACGCAAATATTGCAAACAAAATCTACCCCTCTCCCGGTGGAAAATAGATTCTCTGCCTTAAATGGTTTACAATCTAATGGAGAAGGGCTACAGTTTGAGAATGAGACAGCTCTCACTGGGGGTACTGCCAGTCTGGCTGCCAAGTCTACCTTATGCCCTAACAGGTTCTAGTTCCAGTTTGTGCTCTGGTCCTAGTCCTGTAAGAAGTCTTACCGGTAGTCATAATCCGGGCTTTCCTGGTACCTCTCCCTATTTCCGCGGATATAAACCCAGAATCCTTGCATCATGCATTGGACGATTTAAAACATAGAGAGGAGCAAGGGGCTAGGTGCGGGGGAAGTAATACTCCAAAGAAATGGGGAGATGAACAACCCATGGAAAAATTATTTGCGAGACTAAGACAGGATATGTTTGATAAGTTTGAAATCTCAGAGGCTAATCAAAGGGGAATTCATGACAAATGTGAAGCATTGGAAGAAAAATTTGACGATATTGTGAAACGAACTTGCACACTGGAAGGGGAAGTTAAGGTGCTTTCAGTGGCCGTTTCTGAAACCTCTAAGGACATGGAACATTTGAAAAAACAGAATAGAATGCTTCAAGAGGACATAGAAAGATTGGAGACACAATCTCGTCGGAATAATTTGAGGTTATTAAAAATTCCAGAGGGGGTCGAGAAGGGGGATGTCAAGTCCTTTATTTGTGCTCTATTGAGAGAAATGTTGCCCGATAGATTAGATATTGAGTGGGAAAAGGAGATCCAGAGGGCACATAGGGACCCCTTTAGGTTAAACCCTGAGAAGAAAGCCCCGAGAAAAATTTTGATTAATATTTTGAGCTTCACTGTCAAAGAGCTTATTCTGGGAAAGGCACTAAAAGAAGGCTCTTTAAAATATAAAGACTTCACCTATCAGATTAGATCGGATTTAAGTAAGAGGACAGCCCAGAGACAGTGGGAGCTAGGCACAAGGATGAGTGTTCTTCGGGAAAAGGGAGCCCAGGTACAATTGAAATTCCCAGCTATGTTAAGAATAATGTGGCGAAATAAAATGCACAATATTAGTGATCCGGAGGAGGTTGACATATTTATACAACAGATGGGCAACTGAGTTGATATAGTAATGAGTATGAGGAAAAGCGCATAAAGAGTAGTTATGTGGTTGCCTCCCCAGTCCTCTGTCCCCTCTAGAGGGGGTTCACGAAGGGCGGATTGAATCGCCCAAGAGGTAGAATGGGGGTTTCCCGGGGGGAGGGAGGGTAAGGGTCACAGGGTGTGGGGAGCAGTGGGAGAAAATAAATAAAAAGTTTTGTCCTCATGGATGCGGTTTTTGGTTGGTTTTGGGAGGCTCTAGATGGGGCTGTTGTGGTAAGGGGGTAAATGTCTATAGATAATACAAAAATAATCACTATATTTTCTTGGAACGTGAATGGATTAAGATCTAGGAAAAAAGTTTCTCGGGTTGCGGAGTTTTGTAAGGACTGTGACGCCCAAATATTGTTATTACAAGAAACACATCTTGAAAGAATAGAGTTTAAGCAGTGTTTCGGAAAGTTTAGATGGGTACAAGAGGTTGTTTGTTCCGACCAAAGAGGGAGTACAAGGGGAGTGGCGATTATTGTTAAAACCAACCAGGAAATAAGATTACTCAAATATGAGTCCGATCAGTCGGGTAGGTGGTTGGTAGCAACTTTTTAGTATATGGGAGGCCTTTGGTTTGCGCTGTTTACTATGGGCCAAATAATGATACCCCGGATTCCCTAGAAAAATTAGAGTCCTGCCTCATGGAGACAACAGCTCCCATTGTGATAGGGGGAGATTTTAATTTGGTTTTGAATAAAATACTTGATAGGACTTCGAAAGCTAAGTATATTAGTCCGTCGAAAACCCTCTCTAGATTGACAAGTATAATGAGGGAATTTAATTTAGTAGATATTTGGCATGTTTTGAATAAGTCTAGAAGAGAATTTACTTTTTATAGTAAAAAATATAGGCACCATTCTCGCATAGATTATTTTTTAGTGGACCAGGAGTTATGCGGAGATGTTATTAAGGCAACTCATATTCCAGCAATACTTTCAGATCATTCTGCAGTAGTGATATCTTTAAGGTATAATCAATTAGAGGAGTGTAAAAGGTGGACCTTGGATAGGTCAATACTTTTAGACGAGAAGGTAGTGGAAGATTTGAGGGTAGAATCTGAGAGTTTTTTTGTTAATAACAATGGCTCAGCGGAAGAAGACGTGGTGTGGGATGCCTATAAGGCATATTTAAGGGAGTTTTAAGATCTATCATGGTGGGGAAACATCGGGTGGAGAAAAAAGACAGAGAAAGCGCTATCCAGGATATCAGAAATAAAGAGGAGGAGCTGCAAAGGGCATCTATGGAGGACCCAACTAGAGTAGGGGTCCTAAGTAAAGAGTTAGAGGGGCTACAAGCTGATTTTATGGCAAAGTTGGATAAAAAATCTATGGATCAGTGGAAGACGAGTAAACTCCAACATTTTGCATATGGGGAGAAATGTGGATCACTATTAGCTTGGAAAGCGAAGACAGACAGGGCAAGGAATAACATCCGAGAGCTAATTAGTGGGGAATCAGGAGACCTATTGATTTCTAACTCAGATATGTGCAAGGAGGCATGTAGGTTTATGGAAGACCTATATAAAGAAAATATAACACCTAGTCAAACAGATATAAGGGAGTGGCTTGGGCTAACAATTCTTCCGAGATTATCTCCAGAGCAGTCAAAATTCTTGGAAGGGGATATTATGGAGGGGGAGATAAGGGCTCAGTGCAGTAAGATGGTAAAAGGAAAGGCAGCTGGACCAGATTGTCTTCCTGTGGAAGTTTTTCTTTGTATCTTGGATACTGTAATTCCGGTGTTACAAAACCTATTTAACAAAATATATCTTGGTGGAAAAAGGGTTCCTAAATCTTGGTTAGAAGCCACAATTACTATGATTATAAAGCCTAACAAAGACCCAAGGAAGATAGACTCATATAGGCCGATATCTTTATTAAATATAGACTATAAGATCTTCTCTGGTATCATAGCTGCAAGGGTGGTGAAGGTTATACACGAGATTATACACCCTAATCAGAGAGGCTTTATCCCTGGGCGACAACTAAATGAGTTGACCTTCCAGATATTGGGAGTTATAGATCTGGCGGAGGCTTGGAAAATACCTTTGACTATCGCAGCAGTCGATGCAGCTAAAGCCTTCGACCAGGTACATTGGCCTTATTTATGGGAGGCTTTACGAGGCTTTGGTTTTCCACAGAATGTGGTGAATGCGGTTCAGACTCTATATCACTGTCCAAAAGCTAGAGTGTTGTCAGATTGGTTTGATATTTTTAGAGGGACCAGGCAGGGTTGTCCGCTCTCCCCGCTCCTATTTAATATATATATCGAACCCTTTGCCAACTTGATTAGGACAGATACAACTATTCTTCCTTTTAAATTTAATACTTTTGAAGTTAAGTTAGGGCTCTATGCAGATGATTTGTTGCTCTATACTAGTAACCCGCAAGAAGCAATTCCTAATTTGATGGGGAAGGCAGAAGCCTTCGGTTACATCTCTGGGTACAAAGTAAACTCAAGTAAGACTGAGCTCATGGATTGGAATCAGGGGTTGGCAAGCCAGGGGGCGAGAAATCAAATGAGATACCTTGGCATCCAAATAACGCAGAAAATTGAGGATATTATTAATGTAAACTGGAGGAAAGTCAGTCAAGAAGTCACAGGTCTACTCATGAAATGGGCGAACTTACCACTTAATATATATGGGAGGGTCAATCTCGTTAAAATGATTATTTTACCAAAAGTGACTTTTTTGTTTAATTCTATCCCGTTGAATTTTCAAAAGAAAGATATAGCAAAACTTCAAGGGAAGATAGGAAGCTTTATATGGTCATCAAAAGGTTCCAGGATTGCATGGAAAAAGCTACGTCGGAGACTGGATATGGGAGGTCTTGCGTTACCAGACATTTTAGCATATTGTTATGCATTTCAGTTTAAGAACGTGTGAATGTTGGCCAACAAAGTTAATAACTCAACAATCGGGGTTTTATTTGCAGCATTATTGGTGGACGTGCCATATGGTCAAAGTGGGTTTCTTTTTAAATATGGGGATCCCAAATTTTTTTTTAAAGTTAGGCTTAAGATCTTAAAGTCTGCTTTGCACACATGGATGTATGTGCGGAAGGCATTAAGAGTCCCATATTTTTCATCATGGGCGCCTATTTGGGATTCGCCAGGTACTCCTGTGTGCATGAGGGACCAATTAAGCCAGCCTTTAAGAGACGGGGGCATTCAGTGTTGGGCGGACCTTAAGGATGGTATAAATATGATTAGTTGGGAAGCACTTTGTAATTGTACCAAGGGTTCGCTGACAAGGTTTAAATACTATCAGCTGAGTTCCTGGTGGATTACACAGGATTGGGCAGAGGTGGAAGATCCTAAATTTGATCAGGTGATGAGATCCAATCGGTGGAGTAAGGAAACATCATTTTGGTATTGGACCTTTGTAGATGCGGGCGGACAGATGGAGAACGAAATTGAAAAATTGTGGGGCGAGGAGCCTGTTAACCAGGATATGATACAAATGTGGAGCAAGTCGTATAATATTCTACGAAAAATAGTAAAATCAGCACCACTAAAACGAAACCATCTTTTCACCACGTATAGGGTGTATTGGACGCCCGCAAAACTCTCTAAGGTTACAGGGAATATCTTTACTTGCCCCAGATGCATGTGTGTTGATGCAGATGATATACACATGTTTATGGTTTGCCCAAAAATAACCCCCTTTTGGAATGAGATTAGCGCCTTTTTTGGAGAAACTATTGGGATGCAACTAGAAGTATCACTCAGCCTAATATTTTTTGGCTTGAGTGGGGATCAAGAAGAGCAAAGGTCTGAGGTTAACTCCAAATTTGTGTTTTATGTAACTTTGTTGGCAAGACGGGAAATTTGTAAATTGTGGAAATCTGGTAATCCCCCAATGTTTTCTGAGTGTTTAAGGAGCATTGTATATGTGAGCGAATCAGATATGACATGTGATCCGAAAAGCATAGAGAAAGTTTGGGCTCCATTGAATAAGTGGAGAGAAAAGGTAACGTGAGTCCTATGATTATGCCACTTACTCTGTTGGCCTAATAATCTCCAACTCCGTTGGTAGGCCCAGTTTGTATGTGGAGATGGAATAGGAAACGGATGTAAACTTGTGGGAGATCATCTCAGGGTCTCGTAATACGGCTAATGGATTTGGTTCACTCCGATATGGCCTAGAAAGACTCTGAGTGTCACCCTGCAAGAAATCTGGCAAAATGAGGACACAAAAAAAAAAAAAAAAAAAACAGTGGTGAGGCATCGGATGAAGCAGCTGCACAGGAGCTGAGTGAGACAGTGGAGACCAGCGCCTCGGAGTGGCCAGACGTGTGCTGGATGAATCACAGGCCGAGACGGCAATTTCTGCATCATCTGAGGACAGAGGTGATGCATCCATGTTTGCTAGCACAGGGGACGTGGACTCTGGCTCCTCTTCAGCCACGCGGAGGCCAATGCCCGCCCTCCCATCTACTTCCACTGGTGAAACACGTGTCGGCACAAGGATGAAGGATAGAGTGTCCTTCACACCAGGCACAGCTGCCCCTGCACATGTGACCCCTGCTGCCCTCAGTGCTGGGTCTGTTGAGCTTGTGCGGCATCTCTGCGTGGGACAGACAGCTCTCCTCAATAACTTCATTGCCCATGACATCACCTTGCCGCAGGTGACATAGTTCATGGAGGGCCTACATGTACGCGTGGGTGGGCTACACCAGACTGTCCAATGGTTGTCCTCCCCAGTCAAGGTGGGCCTTCAACTGGGCCAATCTCAGGCTGACATTCCTGACCCTTTCTCCACCCCCCTGGAAAGTGGCACATCTGACAACACTGCAGGGAACGAGTCCTAAAAAAAGATGTGGGGGGACGCTGATGTCACGACAGGAAGTGACATCACGAAAGGTGGCTTGCACCGTCAGACTCATTGCCTCCCCTCGCTCACCCCTTATATGCGTTTGCATCAGAGAAGCCAGCGCGTGCACCAGCAGCTCCGATCTCGCCCCAGAGAGGCCAAAGAGTGAATGTGTGGCTCCATTTGCTCCAGTTATCGAGCTCGCGGTAAAATAAGTGTGGGGACTCTGTCCACCCGCGTGGTACCCCGACTCGAGCCCTGGACTACAGTGACAATGCATGACAGTCTCCGGAGTCCGGATACACCACATGCAACACACAGAAGCTGTAGCTGCCCTAGCGGGCCAGGCCGCAAACACCATCCCAGACGAAAGGTAGACCCACCCCGGCGCGCATAGTCATTACATCCGCTGCCATTGACAAGGGACCCATAGAGTGAGATATGGGCCTCAGGGTGACGGGCCTCCGAGCCATCCCCCGCCAACGAGTGTCACGCAACTCACACATATCGCAAAGCCAATAGGACACTTTGCCTGCACAGTCCAGGGCTCGAGTCGGGGTACCACGCGGGTGGACGGCGTCCCCCCACTTATTTTACCGCGAGCTCGATAACTGGAGCAAACTGAGCCACACATTCACTCTTTGGCCTCTCTGGGGCGAGATTGGAGCTGCTGCTCATGCGCTGGCTTCTCTGATGCAATCGCATCTAAGGGGTGAGCGAGGGGCGGCAATGAGTCTGATGGTGCAAGCCACCTTTCGTGATGTCACTTCCTGTCATGACGTCAGCGTCCCCCCACTTCTTATTTCGGACTTGTGCCCTGCTGCACACTGAGAATGTGTTGCCTGCGAGATGTGACCAGGAGAAGGGCGCCATGACCTCCCACCCACCAAGCTCCACTGCCATCCCGTGCCCTGGGTAGCCTGTGCAGGTGGACAATGTAGGGGGTACACCTGGAGGACAGGGGATGTAAGTGCCTTGGCAAGGGCCTGGCAGACGCACAGCAGTATCCAGCATGTCCCCAGAGGGAGGGCTAACGTCTACACCTGATGCAGCATTGATCGTGTGCCCGCCTGTTGTGCCCACACGAGTTCACATTCATCCCCAGACAGGTAGGCTTTCCAAATACCCAAAACAGTGGAAATCTACCCCTTCGGGATCCTCCCCACACAGTCTGTTTCAACACTGCATGAGTGCACCTACCTGTGTCACCCACCCACCTGGGCCAAGCAGCCCTCCCGCTTCACATGCCACATGTGTGTCTTCCACAGTTGTGCTTCTCTCTCAGGGGCGGACCTCAAACTGTCCCGTAGCACACAGACAGCACCGAGTTGGACTGGCATCAAGTTTGAATGGTAGGCACCCGCACACAACTACCTGTGACACAGTGGTGGCTGTAATGGCTATTGTGACTGCCATGGCAGTGTTGCTGGCCATGGCAGGGTACACTCACACACAATGCATACGCAGCTTTACGTATCACTACTCTGCACATCGTACTTGCCACTGTCCCTGGTGTTGAACAATATTGCCGCCTGTCTATGTAATCTGTGACTGGATGCTGTTGTTCCTGTAGTCGGTTGTGTCTGTGTAGTTGCTGATTGCAGTTGTTACTGTGTGTGCATAGTTAAGTGAGGCACATGCCGTGTATGGTACCTCAACAATTGCAATGTCTGGTCTCACATTCCAATGTGTTTTACAGGTGGCAGGGACTTCACTTCTTTCAGACTCTGCTACTTGTGTGTGTGATGAAGAAGTATTTTTGTGACACGGATTGTCTGCATGTATTTGGTGCTATTTCTGGAAAAATGTATACGTGTCATGTTTGCGTGCAAGCAAAGCACAGGGTGTGAGCCTAGCCACAGGATGACAGGTAGCATGTGCAGAGTGTGCGGGTTTGTGTGAGCTTACTTTCTGGGTGGCCAGCAGTGTAGGTGTATGTTAATCTTGTGATGAACATTGAGCCTGGGCACATGGCTTACTTTCAATGTGTGCATTTGGGAGGTGTAGGTGTGTGTGGTGTGAAGGGTGTGACTTTGGGGTAGTGTTGGTGTGTGTGTGCGCTCTGGCAATGTTGACTACACACATGTGTTACCCAGGGGCATGGTGGGTGTTTGTATCCGTGTTCAGGTCTGTGAATGTGAGCACATGTGTGTATTGTATGTTGCACAATGTGCAGTGTGTGGGTGTGTCCTTGCAGTTCAGGATGACTCCTACTTGATATGTTCTGGCCATTGTGGGTCTGCAGGGTGTGTGACTGTCAAGATTGTGCCTTGTTTAATTAAGCATGTATGTGAATTTCTGCAGTTCGTACTCACTGTGCAGACCTGCCCATCCACACTGATATCGTGTGTGTGTTTTGTCATGCATATAGCATGCTTCTTGCGTGGCTCCTAATTTTGCTTGATGAGTGTGATGTCAGACTGTGAAGGTAATTGTACACATATGTAGGACTGTGCTTTGTAGTGACCAGGCCGTCAGTGTTAATGTGATGATCTGTTGTGCCACGTCAGAGTCTGACAAGCCAAGGCCCACGACCTCTGGTATTTCACTAGGTCCACTGTGGCGGCAACTCATATGCATTGACATCCAATGACACTAGACTACATGGTCATCTCACGACTCTCGTGTACTTCACACACTCTCATCCTCTCTCATTCGTACTTGTCTTCGATAAATAATTCTACAGAGTCACATATTTGCTTCAAGGCATGTATTTTAACTTACTTCCTCTGTGATGCAGTATAGTGGACACTACTGGCAGCGAAATGCATGTGGAGGATATACTTAGCATGATTACACATACAAAAGGGGGTACAGGTAGATGTGATTAGTTGTTGATTGTGGAATAAAGGCTTCAGAGTTACAACTGCCTTGCCCTTGCTATGCTAAAGTACATTTGCTCATTACTGAAGAGCTCTAGACTTTGACACAGACAGTATTCATTTTGCCTACCAGACAGCTTGACATCATAGGCACAGTACATCTCAGTTCCAGGGTACAGGATTACTACAATAGTGACTCCGACACACCTGGGTCAGAGGTGACATCAGAGCATGAGCCTACATGCATGCAGCAGCGTCTCACAAGTTGTTGCAATGTGGTGGCAACTGAACATGACACAATAACTAGGGCCATGTTGTAGGGGGTTGCATTTGTTGTCCATGCAAAAGCCCTGGCACGGAAGTACAGACAAAGGTGAGGTGACAGTTCTCACATAATACAGCAGACAGATAAGTGTGCACTGACAGGTGCATGTGTTCAGGTGCGCAGAATACATATTATAGCATAGTTGTTCGTGCAGTATTGGCCATCTGGTTACTGTACACAAGTCCCATACCTCTGCCTCCCCCTGTTCATGCAGAGACACAGGATATGGTGAGGAACAGAGTGCATGTCCCGAAAATGTCAAATGTCATGGCAGTGGAGTTGATGGTAAGGTGTTTGTTGCAGATTGTATGGTATAGTTGTTGTACAGCTAACTGCCCACTCCGTGCGAAAGCCAAGCATAAGTACGGTGTTGAACGTCAATGTTCAATTGGGGGTATTGAGTCGGGGACCCATGAACTGACAAGTTGTCAGGTATGCGATACCTTCCAGCAGAGCATCCCTCGCATTGGTGGTAAACATGGATGGCATCCAATGAAGCGGATGGTGGGTAGCAACGTGTTCATCGTAAGTTGTCCCTTGTAGAAGCATGATGGGACATGTTGGATGACATTTGATGAAACTGTGATCCAGAATACGTTGTGTGGAGGCACACTGGTCCCATTGCAGTGTGTGTCCGATTGCAGCCACAAACGCCATGCCCACATACACTGAACAGATCCTGTCGTGGGCATCCAGGGGTGCAAACAAGTGTACCAAGTCCGCCTTTGGACATGCCGGGTTGGAGAGACATAATTCCACAGGCCAGTGGAACGGACACCTCCGACAGTAGAAAACGGGGATGACGCAGCTGAACATTGCAATGCGGTAAGTTACTCGGTAACTTACATTCAGCATAGCCAGATTTGCACAGCCCACTATCTGTAGCAAGCTTTCACTGTACAGCTGCATCTGTCCGGCGTAGTTGAGAAGCACTGGTGCAACAGCCATTTTGCTACAGGGTGATGTGATGGCGGGCTCCGGCTGCCTGAGCAGTCAGCAGAGTGCAACCTCCGACGATGCTGGGAATTCTGGAATGGATGTACGGTGGCAGGACTTGGGGGTATAGCTTGGGCGAAGGACACAGGCCCTCATCCCACATGCTTCAATGAATGGTCAAGGCCAGTGGTGTCTGACTCTTTCCAGATTACTTGCATTTGACCCACAAGGAGGAGTGGTATAATTGTATTTTGTAGTATTATCTTTCTTTCATGTTAGGCGCTATCTGCCAGTGGAAGGTTTACTTTGCATGGCTATGTTTGGCTTCTTGTTGGTACAATGGATCCAATCTCCTGCAGAATTTGTTGCAATGTGATTTCAGAGTAGGAATGGAAGGCCATTCAGTGCTATCTGCTCTCCCGTGTGTGGGCGGGACACTCCATTGCCGCTGTACATTGAGGCTTCTGTGTGGGTGTAATAATTGGGAACACCTGTTCTCAGGCAGCAGGGTTTTTCTATCTTGTACATTGCATGGCTTGATATTGCGAGCAGGATGGAATAGGTATTTTTGGATGAGACTGGCGTGCCTTTTGAGGACAATGTCCATATTCTGCGCTGTTATGTAGCAGCCGCCGTGTGCTTCTCCATGTTTTGCACACAAGGGTGTGTCCTATTTTGCCATCACATTACTCCCCTGTTCGGGACTTGTGTGACATCCAGTTGACAACTGTGAGTTGTCGGTTGGGGACATGATTGATGCAGGAAGGCCACGTGACAAGTGCCTTCAGGGTGGTGCTGGTGTGTGGGGTGTGTAGTTGTGACCCTGTGGTGTTTGTGTGCAGCCCATGCGTGGCACTGTCGTTGGCCTCTGCGTTGTGCGCATGTGTACCTGCGTCATCGCCGCTGCGCAGCGGTGCCGTGACGGGGACGTCACTTCCTGGTCCCAGGTAGTGGGTGCCCAGGATGTTGCGAGTTGTTTTATTTTAACAGGTGGGACATGTGTGGGTACAGTGGTGGATGTGTCCTGTCCACACAGGGGTGTCTGGGGGCCATGTACAGTTTTTCCGCCCTTGCATTGTGTGCAGTGTTTGCGTGCCCTTGTTGTGTGTCTGCCTACCTGCGTCGTCGTGGCGCGTTCACTCCTAGGTGGTGCATCAGGTACAGCATGGGGATGGCCTGGAGAGCAGGATTCATTTTGGGGTGGGCCGCCTTTTTAGTCTCCGTACTCAACAGTCGGGTTTCCGCCTTGGTATCTCGTGCGGTGTCTCTTTGCCGGTGAGGCTGTTTGGTTGTGGCATCGTAATTTGGACGCCGGGCAGTACGTCATTTCGTCGGACGGTGTGTCTCCATTGGCTCGCGCCCCTACGTAGACGGGCGCACTTTGATGGCGGGCGGCGTTGCAGGCTTACGGGCGGTGTTTGGCTGACTTTTCACATCTTAATTTGGCGGGCGTGTGGGTCGTTGCTGGCGGACGGTAACTAGCGGTTTTTGTCTCCGACAGCACGGCGGTAGTGCCTCCGCCCGACATTGTAATGGGCCCCAAAATATTTAAATTACAATTTTAATTTTTACATTTCATACAAATGTAAAACAATTATTTTCAAAACACTCCCCACCCTTATTCCCCATAAAGCCAACATCCCACTCCAAAAACACTATTTCCTAAATTCGAAATTATATTTTCAAAATTTTATTTTTAAATTTTGAATTCATTATAAATTAAAATCAATTATTTTAAAATATTCCCCACCCTTATCCCCTATAAACCCAACATCCCGCCCCTAAAAATTATTAAACAAATTTTAGTTTTCATAACATTAACTATTATTATACTCCAAACAAACTCTAAACAATTGAAAATATATTACAATAACGATATTTTAACATGACATTTTTACAGTCGATATTACAAACTTCGATATTTTTAACAATACTTAAAATCGATATTTTTAACATCGATATACATAACATCGATATTTAATACTATCGATATACTAAACTCGATATTTAGGTATATCGATATTAAAAGTTCGATATAATGTCTACTTACCCTATATGACTCAAAAATTCACAGGTGGCATCAGGGATGACTCAATCAACACACATATGGCCCCATTTACACCAGGCCTTCTGTCTGTGAATGTAATGGAGACAAGGGGTATACGCAGGAGTCAGGATTGGCTACAGTGACAGCACAGTGATTGACCTCTTTTGGTCCTGAGGTTGTGCTAGTTTGATTATTTTGGCCAAGGCTAACTGGGAAGATTGTGGAGAGTTCCCTTGACACTGGAGCAGTCATCAAGGCCTTGATGGTCTTCTCAGTCGTGATGGCCTCCTTTTTTGAACCAGTCTATCCAGACCTGTTCTTCCTTTTAGATGCCTTGTGAAATTCTTTCAGTGTCGCACCCCTGCTGGCTCGCTTGAAGCCTCCCGGTGTCTCTGCCCCGCCTGATGTGTATGGTGAACCTTCCAAGTCTCCTAGTGTTTCTTCCCTTCCTCATCCTGCTGCCATCTGCGCACTGAACCTTACAAGCCTCCGTTCCTTTCACTTTTCAACTGTGCCATCCCTCGACTGCGTGACCAACGTGTCCTGCAGTGCTCTTTCCTCCCCTCGGCCCTTCCTTTTTCTTGCTCCCTCTTTCACTGGACAGGCAGAATCACAGTCGCAGGATAGACATTGTAGCTTCTTAAATAGGTGATGACTGTCACATCAGCTTGCATCATAATGACCCATAGGTGTACAAAGAAGATGTGCAGGGAGCGGGACTCTATGGTGCCAGAGACTAACCCTCACAGTGTCGAAGGGCATGCCTGCTTCCAATTGCTGTCAAGTTTTTAGCTGGCTTGTAAAGTATGGCTATACTTCCTGCTATTATCTAGACCTGTGTTGCCCTCCTTCGCCAACCGCTGGATGTCTGCAGATGGCCTCCTATCCTACTGTCCTGTACAGCCCATCCTCCTACCGGAGAAAATAGGAATCCGAGCCCGGACCAAGCTAGGGGACGCTACGGCGCTGACTCTCTGCTCGCCTGCACATCGGTGATCTCCAGGAGCGGGGGATGGTAGAGAGCGGGGCAGCCATGATAAAGAGAATGAGTCGGCTATGATGTCCCCACCCCTGCACTCCTCAGCTACCAGCCTCCCTTGGCGCTGAGCTGGCCCTGGCGCCGTAAACCGTTGTCAAGGTCCCAAGAGTGTTGAGGCAACCAGGACAACAGGCGTTGAGGACATTTGACTCATCAACGCCGTTTAGCGGCGCACCGCAGTCTGGCCGGCCCCACTTCCCCAGTCTCTCTCCCGCAGCACTGAACCAATGACTACCTTTCCTCCATTCACGAACTCCCCAACAGCGGCTTTTGAGCCTTCATGACCTACAGCGCCGAGCTACCCCCTTCCCAAAGCCGGAACCCAGCGCAAGCTCAAAAACAGTTCCGGGATATAGCACGCCGCCTTTGTCCACCACCACCCGGCCTTCTACCCCTATGGCCATCACCAGCTCGGGGATCCCTCCAGGCCCAAGATCACCGCCCATGAGTGCAACAGCACCCTGTAGACCTGGCTGAACGAGCACCGCAAGAACCCCAGCAATGCTGTGTAAATATGTAATATATATTTTTCCAACCCTAATCCCTTCAACGTTTCTTAAGATGTAATCTTGAGTGAATTTGCAACTTGTATGTAACTCTACCCACAAGTATCTGTAGTATACATATGTACTTACTATCTGTTCTTTTTAAGTTTAGAATGTATCTGTTTCGTATCTTTTATGTAATTCATGTACTCTAAAGTCCTTACGTAATGTAGCTGGTTCTATTGTAAAGCACTCTGATACCTTCAGGTAAAGTTCACGCTATATAAAAATGCATAAATAAATAAAACCGTGCCTCGTCAAGAGAAAATGATAGTCGTTAGCATGGCCGAGCATGGGAAATCACTACCATGCAGGCTGCGTGGTTCAGAAAACCCATACAGTTCTTCAAAGGAAATCCTGACAGTTCCATACAGTCGGGCAGGAGGGATGCTTTCTCACTATGTGAAAACCTTGGCACGCCTCAAAAAGAGCATGGATGTCCGGACACCCACTAAAGACAGTGTGACACAACTCCCAGGAGATAGTGAAAGGAAACTACTGATATCTGTCAAAGTAGAGAGAAGTCTGGACATCTCGCAGAAACATCAAGGAACTCTTGATAGCTACTATGAGAACTGTCATCTGATCCAGCAGGGATCATCAGAATAGGGAAGAAGTCCTGTTCGGCACCAAAAGAGGGGACCTCTCCATCTTACCCGGATGACTACAGGGAGGAACTAACCAATGAAAGACAGCTGAGCAAGGTCATATAGTATCAGCAGTCCATGAGAAGCAAGAAGTGCCATAGAATTACTTGGCCATTAAGTGTAGGTTTGAGTTGCCAAGTAGACCATATCATGTGTGATATGCTTACACAGTCCTGGGTTTTTGCCCAATCGCTCTTTTCATTCTATGATTTTTAAACCCATTCCTTTTAATATAATCAAAGCCACTGGAATTATTTGATTCTGTCGCAGCGTAATTATGGAAGCCTGTAGTTGCTGCACAATTTGCAGATTCAAACAAGATGTTTGATTACAGCATAGACAAATCATAAATTACTTAAAAACAAATCCAGGTGCAATGCCATGCAGTGGCAGACCCACTACAAAGGTCAACATTTGTTGCTAATTGCTGTATTCAGGTGTGAAACATCTACTAATGCAGTGAAACGACAGCACAAATAGTTTAATGTGTTAGAATCACAAATAAGCATAATAATACTGCCACATAATTAGATGCATTGTGCCACATAATTTGCTGCATAATTTGGTCCTCCGCGACCACTTAATTCTAGTGGCCCTGCTTTTAGTGGTAAAAGTCAGGAACTTTCTGTATAGAAGTTCAAGAGACACTGGGATGCAAGAGCTGAAGCACAGAAGGTGTAATTCCCTTCCTTACCACACAAACATACAAACCTCAAGTACACAACCTTTTTCTCCAAACTAATATTATAATCATTCAAGACAAATGCATAATCCCACTTCACCGAAAAAACACAATTTCCTCGGAAAAAGCCCATAGGGCAAAAACTTTGGGCTCTCCTTTTTGGAATGGTATAAGAGGGCTTAGAATGCTCGCACTTCACTGTGGCAGCCAAAGTCTCTAGGCTTGGTGTGAACTTAGAGGGACAGGACAATTCTTGCCCTTGGCACCTCCAGCAGGAAAGACAGGAATGCTACCGGCGTACATCAGCTGCAGTGGTGGGTGGCACGGATCGGGGGTGGCGGGCGGAGGGTGGGTGGGGGAGGGGTTAAAGGAAAAAAGGAAAAAATAAATAAAACGTACCTTCTTCTGCGTCTCTCCTCGTTGTCCCTTGTCGTCATCCCTCCACTCCGAAACAGGAAGCACCCAGGCTTCCAGGCTCCCCTGAGTAAATCACAACGCTGCAATGCAGCGTTGTGATTGGTATGAGTGCCGCTGGTCAGCGCTCAGTCAGGGAATGGGAGCCTGGGCATGTTCTCCACCCAGGCTGTAATGCAGCCTGGGTGAAGAACATGCAAAGTACGCATGACTGTTTGGCCGGCCCTCACTGCGCACTTATAGAGTGCCCACCACTCCTCCCCCTGCTCTAGGAGCAGAGCAGCCCGCCCCACCACAGCAGGAATAAATAAAATGATAAAATAACAACAAGTTATTATCATTTTATATTTCCTTTATTTCCACTGATGAAAGCAGTGGGGCGACGCTCCTCCGTCTTAGCAGGGGAACCGCCACTGATCAGCTGAAATGCATTACAAGTATGATACCCTGCAATATTGCGGGGATTAAACTAAAATGCGTTAGGTTAAACTAAGATGCATGGCACTTGGCAAAACTGGCGCCCAAGAAGTAGATATTAGCATAAAGGTTTTACTGGATGTCTTTCTTTTTACGCCAAATGTTTCCAGCTTTTTTTAAGGCTTGACCTGTGAGACTCCCTCAAAGTATTGTTTTTTCCCAAGAAATTAAGCATAACATAAACAGACACAGTGATATACGGTCAGTGGGCTTCAGCCATTGGTCTATTAAATTGTAATTTGCATTTTGCTTTTGACCAACACAACATATAGTATGGGAAATGGGTCAGCCAACTTTACCCACTTGCTCCCTTCACTTTGAGTGACTGCACAAATACATTGCACATCGTTCACATCAACCTAAAATAGTTCCTTTCTCTTCAGTAGCAATGCTGGTTCAATGTGCGATTATATTGCTTTATTTATTCATTTATTACATTTTTTTTGCCTGCACTTCAGGTGGCCACTTACATGGTGCTATATTTTCCGACTATCTTTTAATTATTGTGTTACAAAATGCTGTAGCGGCATCGTAACATTTTAGCAGGCTGCGATTTGAATGCTTGATTATGTGGTGATTTATCATTGTAGCCCTCAAAAATAATAAGAATAAAAATGCATGGTGCAACTGAAAAGCTTGTTATTGGAAAAACATTATTAATAAAACAGCAACGTCCGTGAATGCTTATTTAATATTTTTATTGAAAGCATATGGTGGCCACATATAGGTGGCAGCATGTTTTTTTTAATTTTTATTTTTGAGGCATACTTTTGCAGTAAAAAATGTAATTGTGCTAGTTTGCCAAGGCTAGACTTATTTAAGTTTGTGTAGCACAGTTGGTTTCTTGTTTTGCTAAGTGTACTGTCTTCTAGAATTGAAAATAGAAATGTCATCTTAAAAGGCTCAATACATGAAAATAACAAAACAGTATTTTATTTTTGTGGAAACTACATTATGAAAATATATATACTTTTCAACGCACAACAATCAGTTAGGATGAGAGCTATTACAGGGTGTAATGTTTGTACTTATTATGAAGAATTTTAGGCCAATTCATTTTCAATTGTGCAAGACTCATGTTTTCATTTTAATCATTGTAATTTAATATGCAAATGCAATTGAGTTATCATAAGGGTAAACAGTTGTTTTTTCCGAAGACGCAGCATGCTTTCTGTTAGACGATCACAACCACTGTCTGCGCTCTCCGCCACCTGGGGTTGTCTTCAGTGAATCTTATTCTACAGAGAACTATTTGCTGTTATTGAGATTCTAGAGCCATGCTCTGAATCACTGTAATTCATGTGTGAGTATCATATGACTGATGTTCACCATCAATATATTTTTCATAGTAAGGTTACCTTCTCTAATATCAGTGCTCCATTTGTAAAAGGATAAGTGCTGGCGCCCAAAGTTTTGCTCAGAAGCCCGCGCCGGCACTATTAAATGTCGGAGTACCAAATACCAAGACTGTGTAGTCACAATTTAGTCCCATGCCTCTTTTATGCACCACCAGACTGCCAGTGTTGTCTTAAGGATTTTTGGGGCCCTAGCCAAGACATATTTTTTGGCCTCTTTCGGAATTTACTACCCACTTTCTGCTAATTGAAGCCCTCATGATGCCAAACAAACGTTCAGAAATAAGATACACAAAAAACATTTAAAATATGTGTTTTAAGGCCCCACAAAAATCCTGAAGATGCCATTAGCCAAAGAGAGACAGACTCAGAGGTAGAGGTAGACAGAGAGGAGAGAGGCTGAGATATGGAAAAAGAGGTGAGCTAAACATAGAGACAATTTTCTTTCCAAGAGGGGCCCTGGAAAGGTGGAGACCTTGAGCAATTGCCCACATTGCACATGACTTAAAAAATCTCTGCAGACACCCAGTGCCCCTTTATCTCAATGTTGCAGGTTCCTGCTTTCACCCTTTTTCAGGGTGATTCTCTGTTTCTGTTCCTCCTTCTTTCTCGCTGTGTGTTTTTCTCTCTCTTCTTCTGAGTCAAAGACTGATGATAAAAAAGAAGTTCTGTAACCCAGAAATGCGCGCCGGTGAGCCCCACCTGAAACCACCAGCTCACATAAGCACTGGCTAATATATTTTAATTATATGTATAAATAAATTGAAGCAACATAACTCACTCAAAGCTTATTTAAATCAAAGGCATTCTGAATGTGCACTTTATCCATCTACCTACAAGTTTAGTAGAATTAATGTTTTTAATATATGTTGCTTCATGTTTCTGTTTTGCGCTTCATATTGTGATTTTTTAATCACTGCTATTGCTAAACAACAATGCAACCTTTTTGCTGTCTCGGTACAGGCAGTTTTAGGTATTTGTTACAGTCAGTGTTGTGTCCCTGGCTCCAGACTAACTTCAGGGGTATGCAGTCCTTTGTGTGGAGGCAGGACACAGCCTATTGAAGAGTGAGTAGAGAGGATTTTTTATTAATTCTAAAGACACCAAATGTGAACTGGTTACCTGTTCCCATTTTGAAGCTATAGCTTATTAAATGTAACAAGGTAAATTCAATGTTATCCTATAGGAGAGGTTGGCCCTGCAGTAGTGAAAAACTAATGTAAGAGTTTTTCACTACAAGGACATGTAAAACCTAAAAGTACAAGACCAAATTTTAAATACATTACACCCTGCCCTGTGGGCTGTGGAGAACCTACTCTAGGGTTGACCTATATGTATTCAAAATGCAAGTTTGTGCCTGGCAAAAGGTTTATTTTGCCTGGTCGAAATGGCAGATTAAAACTGCGTACGCAGGCTGCAATGGCAGACCCGAGACATGTTTGAAAGGTCTACTTAAGTGGGTAGCACAACCAGTGCTGCAGGCCCATAGTAGCATTTCATATACAGGCCTTAGGTACATATAGTACCAGTTTACTAGGGACTTACAAGTAATATTCCAATTGGATATAAGCAAATTCTACCATGTTTTAAGAAAGGAGCACTAGCACTTTGGCACTGGTTAGCAGTGGTAAAGTGCACAAAGTCCTAAAGGTCAACAAAAAATGGGTTCAGAAAAAGGAGGGTGAAGGCAAAGATTTTGAGAATGACACTGCAGAAAAGGCCAAGTGCAACAACTTTGTTGTTTGTTGGAGTTACAACTCAGTGTATGCCTAGGCATGGGTCCTGTGCTCACTGTGCCAGGAAACTCAAGGCTGAAATCTATTGATGAGGTCCAATTAGTACAAAACTGGTCTGGGGCTGCTTGTGTTATTTTCTGAAGGGAATGTCGTCTGGATGTTCGGGAATCACTGTACACATGAGGAGCAGGGTCAGTACTGTTTTACATAAGAATAGAGTGACATGATGGGTGAAAAACAATCAAGTAGAGTGCTGCAGGAGGGATCGGCAGTGCTGAGATTAATTCGAGTATTCCACCTATTACCTTGTTGTTTACCACATTTTCAGCAGTCAAAATTTCTGGGAGAAACGTGATAGATCCACTGTAACTTCGTGGAACTCATTATCTCCGATTTGAATGATAACAGAGTTACCAGCTCTATACGGAATAATGGGCCTCAGATTAGTTTGGTCTATGCAACTTTTTTGATTAAAGACAACTAATTTAAACACTTTGATAATTTTCAACTTGCCAATTTACTGTGGTCAAAAAATCCCAAATACTGTTACTGTGAATAATGATTTTTTTAATTAGGAAGCAAATGTCTCTTATTGCAGTCATAAATTACTCTTAAATCCACTACAAGCTTTTTAAATTAGGACCAAAATGAGTAAAACCAAGCTCCTGTATGCCTGAAAGATAATTATTTCATTATGAACTAAATTGTTAAAAACCACACAAAATACAAAAGTACTTATAGGTATTGTTGAGTCAAGGCAGACTTGAGATTTACCAGAATAATGATGTAGTGCATTCCATCATTCTTCAGCTCTTTTACATAGTCAGGCAATCCTGCGAAGTTCACTTTGTCAAAGGTGAAGTCCATCTGCCGGTCCATATAATCAATGTCACCATATTGAACGTCCTAAAAAAGAACCAAACATGTCAGCACTTAAATCCATAACTGCAGAAGCAATTGTAAATGAAACAGAAGAAAATTCGAGGAGGACTTCAAAAGGTGAGGCTGGTTGGCCATTATAGAAAGACCCAGGGACATTATGGAAGTGTTGTGTATTTTTGGTGTTTACACGGAAAAGGCATGTTTGGGTTGTAGAAGGGTCGATGCTATTTATGCCCCCATCTCTGCAACACCTATTGTGTTGGTGCAAAGTTAGCACCCATGTGCAAGAAAATAGGTGTTGATTATTTTGCAGAGGTGTGTGGCCTCATGCAAATGAGAGTATGGCTTTTCCTTTTTCATGGTTTATGTTTCAGATGTATGAGCAAATACAAGAAGGCCTGGAAGATGCATGTTTAATGCTCACCAACCAACAAGTGGGACACATTTAAGTGCACCAAGAGTGGCCTTGGGAGGGGGTCTGGCGGGACCCAGCCATAGTGCTAGATTGTCATACAGGTGCACAGGTTCACGAATAAGTGGTACTGCCAGCTTTAGCTCACCGGATAAATACTCCATGAATGAACATTGAGAGGCCAGGATCTAGCATGAAGCCATAACTCACTTTTGATAGGGTTTTGACCTCATGAACAGATGAACAAGTGAGTTGTTCTTCTTTGTGTGTTCACACGTAAAGCACTTCACCCCTTAATAATTTGCAATCAAAAATTGTTAGATTTGGGCAATTTCAAACTGATCTTGGTGAATGCCACGGACCCTTGTGGGCTTCAGAGGCAATAAACATGTTGACCTAATCAGATTCTACAGAGGTTTAAGTCCAGTGAATCCATCCTTGTTTTATTAATCTTACCATGGAAGTAATTTACTAATAAATCCCTTATGGTAAGTACTTCCATAGGTAATTTTAATCCTTTATCCTTTTGTCCCCAATCTTCCACCGTTTTCTTCGAATCACAAAAAGTGAATTCTCAAATGGGAAAGGTCAAACAGCCATATTGGTTTGTTTGAACTTTGGGATAAAACATCTTCATAAAGAACTCCAAAAGAATGCCAGTCGGTTATTGCACCTCCCACCCGATGAGAAGCAGGTCCCAATGATGAAAAATGCCACTTCCATGGGTGAGGAGCCCTGTATCCTAATAAGAGAAGCCCTGTAATCACGGCAATTTCCACATAATTGAGCCCAATTATTTTGGCTGACCACACAAGACTGCCAAAAATAAGGAGGCCTGTATTGAACGTCATACTTTGTTTTATTGTGTACAAGAATGTATCAGCAGAGCACTCTACATCAAAGGGATGTTGAGAAAAGATTTGAAAATGTGTGTATCAAGTTGGATTTTTGGACATTGACCTAACCAATTACATTTTATTTCACACGTTTTACAATTTGTATGTTCATGGTGATTACGTGGGTTGCCACCAATCACACTATTTTTGTTAAAAACCTGAGGCAAGATTAAGAACTCATGTCTGTTGACTTCAAAGTGAGAAATGTAGGAAGTTACTTAGGTTGTGGTAGGCAGCCCACCAGCCTAATGTTATGGCGATTCCCTCCCCTAGCCAACTCAGCACAGATTCACATGCCATGTTTTGAGATTCCCACTGGCTTGGCAGATATACTTTTGGCTAAAGTTTTTTCGCCAATGGAGCTGCACCACTTTTATCAAATGCAATGTTGGCCAGCCATCGAGACACTATGTGTGGTCGACATTTTGCATTTTGTTCACAAACAAACCGGCACAGTTGGGATTGGTTTTGAAATACAAAAGTTCAATAGCCCTGGGTGGCATGGAGGACTTGCTTTCCCATGGCCCAAGAGGCCAGTCATCATTTTTTTGTCCGGGAGAGTCAAGGTTTTCGTGACGGTCCCGGGGAGGTCAAATATGCCTTCTTTATGAGATGGAAAAAGCGCAGATTTGGGTGTAAGCGTACAACCGATTTATGACTGGTCTCCCTCTGTGCCAAAACATTAATGACTCCTTAATTACTTCTTTACTTAACAGTTTAGTTAAGCACAGCAATTGACGGTATGCATCAGTGCTGCATATTAAATGTAAAGAATAACCTACAGAACATGTATGAAGTATTAGCAGAACAATTGCATTTATAAATAAAATGCTTTCGAGGTATATTATTTTCTAACTACTTCCTGAATCTCAACATGGAATGAAGAGTTTGCAGATCACCTGACAATTTACTTGACATACTTCGAACAATCCATTCCTGAAAACTATTTTCTTTTATTTTGAACTTAGGAATCTCCAGTAGGAAAGATGCCTTCCTTCGAGATTCTCCATTTTAGTGTGGTATCCATATTTTACCTGCTTGGTACTTAGTTATTTGATGAACGGTCTCATGAGTAATCCATGCCCTCTTAAAGATTATGTTGGCTTGTAAAGGGTACCAGTGGGTCGGGGGTTGTCTAAGAGAGTGCCATGGTTCGACTTTCTTTCTCCTGAAGTCAGCCGCACTGCAGCAATGAACGCAGTCAAATCAGTGGTGTTTATCGATCCTGGGTAATACCATTGTCTAAACCACTGTCACAAGGATACCTGAGCAATCAGAGGGTTACTTTTCCGCAGAAGCTGAAGTTCGTGGTTATTGGACTGGTGCTGTTTTTGCACATGATACGGCCTTGGTTCAGGGTGACATTCAGCGAGCGTGGGCACCACCTAGGGCTGTGCAATTGTGAAATAGGTGCAGCCGACAATATCTCCCACTTTTTAACCTGCCCCTTGAATGAAATGCCAAAACCTTACATTTACACTGTGTCTTAAAGGAAAGCGGATTTAGAAATACAGCAGATGTTTAACATTTCTATTGCTCTTCAGTCCGTATAGGCAGCAATTACATTAAATACGTTCATAAAGTTGTTGTTTTTAAATGATCTTTAATGACGTATTAATATTCATTCCAATATAATGTATCTAAAATATTGCACTGGCTGTTTTGAATGTAATTATTTGTATAGAGGAGAGCTCAGTGCCAGCACCAGTGTAGCTTGTAGTATATCCGGTGAAGTACCACTCCAAAGCATGCAAGTGCATCCCAGGGCTTGGCTACCAAATCACTTCCTGAGCAGCCTAACAACCAAGAGGGAGGAAGAACACTGCCGCAAGCCAGCACCAGTTCTCCCGTTGCACTATAGTATATTAAGTTCACAGTGTTTTCTATATAAAAGTAGTAAATTGTTTGCAACTGGTGTTTGCCACCAGTGTCAGAGGTATGGTCTAAGAATCTGATGCTGATATTCAATTGCTATCTCTTTTAGACTCTTAGGAGGTCATTACGATGGCGGGCGGAGAAAGTCCGCCCGCCACCGCAGCGGAATGCGTGACCGTCCGCAAGGGGTGCGGCAGTCCCGCGCCCGATATTACGATGCCACCGTGGCGGTGGCAAGCCCTATTCACATCATTGTGAATAGGCGGGGCTCACCGCACCGCCCGCCACAATGCTGTGAATGCACGTCGTGCATTTGCATGCACAACGTGACAGGCACTGCGCGGTGCATGCCACCTTGTGCATACAAATGCAGGGGGGTACCACAGGTACCCCCTATGTGCACCCCCCACCCCCCAACATCCTGGGGGCCCGCACCGGGACCCCAAATGCAAAGACCGTATGCCTTTCCATGGCGGCAAAGCCGCCATGGAAAGGCTGATCTCCGCTGGCATCATAATATGGATGGCGGGTGTCTTGGCGACACCGCCACCATATTATCTCCTGTGCCCGCCGGTCGACGAGTCGACCGGGCGGAGAAGCAGCGGACGGTCTTTCCGTCCGCCGCGGACCCCCAGCCATCATAATATGGCGGGGGTCTTTGCTTTACGGATGGCGGGCGGATCGCCCCCGCCGGCTGGCGGTGACTACCGCCGGCCCGGGCGGGGGCAATCCGCCCGCCATCGTAATGACTCCCATAGTTTGACAATGTCATCCGCAACAGTTAAATCAACGACATGGGTGAGACACAGAGAGGGAAATGTTTATATCACAGAACAAACATGACGACATTAACTTCATCTTGTTAAACCCAGATTGTTCTACTGCATCCTGAGTTGAGGACACACTTCTTTAAAGAACAATATATCTCAAAAGTCTAATTCCTCTCACAAAACTCAGCTACCTCCTCAATTACTTATTGCTGTATCTTTGCCTTTGACCTCGATCAATGCTTTACTGCCTTTCAGTTAGGTTTGTGCTACTCAAATACCACATACAGCCATAGAGGCTTCAGAAATAACCTAGTTGGAAGTTGGCAATTAGAGTGACATGGAATATGGACATTGTATGTCTATCCATATATTAATTATACAGAAAGTGTTTCACAATAAATTAACAGCAGTGTTATTTCACACTGTGAGAGATTTATATGGACAAGAAAAAACAATGTATCCAGTGGATTTATCTTAGGAAGTTAATGCAACAGTGAATAACAGCTAATCAAAACTACGACACTAGAAGTAATAACACAGAGTATCAGACCTCTTAGTGATGCAAGTAAAATGATATTTGATGCAAAAATGACTTTTCCTAATCCATCTGAACATTAGAGGATGTTATTTCTACTGTAATAGTATATGGAAACTGTTCCCTTTAACATCTTAGGAAACCATTAGGAAATATTCTCCTTTTTCACACTTGCAGCACAATAGGATCTGCTGAAAAAGGCTAATGTTGGAAACATCCGAAATGCTTCTTCATGCTTCCAAAACTCCTAAGCTATTGGACTGGATTGATCTTCTATGTTGTTATTTCATTGATTCATTAATCTGGCCTACAGTCCTGATTCCTGTATTCCAGGAATGTCTAGAAAAGTGTATAGTTCCTGAGAATTGAGACAGATGACTCATATTTAATTAAAAGTGAACCTGATCTATTACAACTCGAAAATCAAAGACTGATATT
This sequence comes from Calotriton arnoldi, assembly GCA_963921515.1. Lineage (NCBI taxonomy): Eukaryota > Metazoa > Chordata > Amphibia > Caudata > Salamandridae > Calotriton > Calotriton arnoldi. The sequence continues at coordinate 2,492,850 of CAWUFW010001405.1, read as the reverse complement.
CTTATAGTCTGACTCAGATGAAATGACAGGGATAGGGCAACTCCATCATCCCAGAGAGGTTTCCATAAACACTGTTTAACTGAGAACCATTCCATTATTTTGCACCAGTTAGTGGAAAAAGTATTTTGTGAAATACTGAAACTATACTGCTGTTGGTTAGGTGGAATCAAAATCGCCATTGAACATAATCAATTTTGGATTGAGCTTTAAAATAGGGATACCTTTAGGCTGATAAATGTAGGCATGTTATATTATCAAATTTCCAGCCAGTGGGATTGAAGCACAACACTGTTTCTTACAATTTACCAATTAAAACGAAGAGTCAGATGAGTGTGTTGCAGTCCCTGACTTATTGAATAGTTCATAGTCACATATGCAGAAAGAATTTGAAGATCCTAATTTGATCCCTGATAAATCAACCCTTATTATCCATGGTTAATCTGCTCAGGCGATGCAGTTATATTATCCGTTAGGTACTTATGCCTTCAAGTCCTTCGGATCCTCGTCCTAGCAAGGTAACATCAAATGGTAAAGGGAAAATGTAATATTCATAATTTAAGCCACTTAGATTACAGCAAGCAAACAGCAATTGGACGAATACCTCATTTTAGCCAGAACTGATATTAGAAATGACAATTGTTTCATGATAAATTAGAAAATTGCAGTTGAGTTTTGCAGAATTTATTTATACAATTTGGGCAACATCTTTAATCAAAATTGTATTTATCTGGATTATTGCTATCCTGTGCTTGCTAACATTAGGAATAAAACGTGGCCCAAGAAATAAATTAATTCACACAATGGAGAATCATTGACAGAAATATTGAGATATGAATCTTTTATAGAGCAGTGGTTCGGAAGGAACCCACTGAAGATGCATCTCCCGTGGGGTCCTGCTAAAAGAACACATCCTGTCTCATTCCCCACTTAAAACATCTGAGTCCAGTTTCTAAAAGAAATAGGCAAAACACCAAGCTCTTCTGAAGAACGTCCTATGTCCAAGTGGCTTCCAACAAAAGGAAACTGAAATGAAAATCCCCAAAACGTCTTTTCAGCAAGAGTTCCCATGTGAAGTGAGTTATTGAATGTGTCGCCCGGAGGTCAGTTCTTGCCTTTTGTTCTCATCCACCAGATGCCCAGACCTCTGACTACTGTGTTTTGTAATAGGTGATGCTGGTGGAGAAGGACATACTCTGTCCACCGTGGCTTCTTGCAGCTACGCCCTCAAAGCAAGTCAGGAGTAAGGACGTTAATATGTCACAAAAGGCGGTTCTCAAAGGCAAAATTTGGACTTTCTTCGTCATTCCTGTAAAACAATATACTGCAACACATAACTTTTTCTTGCACTGACACAACGGCTGACATTCATTTTTAAATTGGACTGATACTTACGTGTGGGATTTTATACTGTCTTGTACGCCTGACTGTTTCCTTCATGGTGGCGAGGCTTTTATAGCCATATCGAGAGAGCTGGAATCCCAGTGACCAGTACGGTGGAAGAAATGGACGTCCAATGGCCTAACATGGAAAGCAAGAATTAATCCTCACAGTTGCTGCCATCTGCAAAAATATCAGGAGTATCTTTTTTAACTAGTCGTCACTTCATTATAATTTGTAAGGGCCACATACAATATATATTAAAATACATAAAAGACCAATAAAATGTGTTGTCAGGTTTTGAGAGATGGATAGAACATGTTATGTTATGTTATGTTATATTAGGATATGTTATGTTAGAGGGTTTATAAAGCGCGACAGCTGCCTCAGCAAAGAGGCGTCCCGGCGCTGAACAGCAATGAGGTGACCAAGATAGAAGGGGACTCAGGAGGACCTATGGAGAGGGGAAGAGGAAGGTTTTTATGGCTTTCCTGATGGATAGAACATGTTTGTGTCTTTTTAATGAAAGCTCTGTTTCACACATTTTTAACAGATCTAAATGTGTCTGTGATTGATTACATCTTTGGCAGTCTGTGTCTGGCGGCAAGGAGGAGGCAACAGGGACTCTGAGGTCCACACTGTATCGCGGCAGGAGCCGCTCATGTGACCAGAGCAGCAGCGCTCATAAGCGCGGACTGGGCTCCTGCAGCGAGGGATACTTTGGCAGTCTGTGTCTGGCGGCAAGGAGGAGGCAACAGGGACTCTGAGGTCCACACTGTATCGCGGCAGGAGCCGCTCACGTGACCAGGGCAGCAGCGCTCTTAAGCGCGGACCGGGCTCCCGCAGCGCGTGATACTTTGGCAGTCTGTGTCTGGCGGCAAGGAGAAGGCAACAGGGACTCTGAGGTCCACACTGTATTGCAGCAGGAGCTGCTAACGTGACCAGGGCAGCAGCGCGGACCGGGCTCCCGCAGCGCGGGATGCGCGCGGGCGTGCCCGGCCCATGCCCGGGCAAAGCGCCCGTCCGCGACTGATCGAGGCTGGGCTGGGCCACCCCTCTTGGCTGTGTCGCTGGTTCTCAGTATCCATCGCCGTGGCCGCCCAGGCAATTAGGATTTGTGGTCATTGAAGGAGGTAGGATTGTCTATCTAGTTGAGTAGCAAATCACCCTGGCCAGATCAATACCTATATAGACTCATACAGACTCTCGGCGGGGACTGTGGTGGTAACGCTGGACTAACATTACGAGCATCCCCACGTACGGGGTTACATATTTGTATATTTTGCCTGTATTTTTTCTGTGATATTGAATTGGCTCCATATTAATTAAAAAAAAAAGAGGCTATGAGGAGGCGGAAGATACAAACGGCCCCAACAGGGGTAAAGGTTAGCTCTAATGCTACTATTACGACTATGGATTCTTTTCTGCTGAGGGCGGCAGCTGTAATTGACAAGGAGATCGAAGTAGTGAATAGACGTCTTTCTAAGTCGCCTTCTAGTAGCTTGTATCCAACATCAGTCGGCCCCAGGGTACCCTTGGCGGAGGCTATCACTGAACCCTTGAGCTTATCCACCAGCTCAGGGTCGCGTGATGGATCTCAGGCCAATGTTGGGTTACTCCCCTTGCAGGAAGCCCCTCCTAAGGTCATGTACAGGCCTCTTTCTCCTGTTATTATAATAGAAAAGAGGGAGAGTAGTGTTCCCGACTCTTTACAAGGGAAAGATGGTAATCCTATACAAAAACATGCAGATACACATTTAGCTCCTTGTAGTGAGAGCCCCCAACTGCCCGCAAAGGGAACTCCTAGGACCAGTGGGGGCACCAAAAGGAAACTTCAAACCATTGGGGGCAAAGCTAAGAAACCCAAATCTAATCCAGCCACTAAGCCAGTTACCAAGTCCATGGCATCTGTACCTGTAGCTATGAATATAGATCCCTCGGTGGTAACAGAAGCCTTCCAAGCTATGCTGACTAGCCTGCTGGACACTAAGGGGCCGATTCCGATCCGGGCCGGAAAACGTACCGACCGACTCGGAGCCGGAATTTATTCCGACCGACACGTACCGGTGCAGCCCGACCCGCAAAGTACGATGAAAAGCGTGCAAAATCCGACCGACTCGTACGGAACACAATACGAACGACCGAACCGCGCGGAAAACAGCTATCCGGCCGGAAAAGCACGCAAATCGAACCGACCGACACGCACCAGGAAGAATCCCGAACGAAACGTACCCGCGAACTCCGACCCGCCAAGTACGATGCAACGCGTGGAAAACACGACCGAGTCGCACGGAGCACAAGCCGTACGACCGACACGCATACAAAACAGCGAGCCGAAGCAACCCAATACACCGCGACCGACGCGTACGCAGCACATAAAACAGCACAAACACAGCGTGAACGACTCGGAGAAGCTCGCACGAGACAACTGCAGGGTCCGACTCGGTCAGAAGAACGTCTCCTACATGCACAAAAAGTACAAAGGGAAAACACAAAAAAAAGGCCAAACAAGCAATTACAAAGCCAATAAATACTGGGGGGGGAAACAGGGAACAAAGACACACCCACAACTCCACCCATATAAAGGACACAAATCTCTACCATGATCCTTTGCAAATTCAAATTACCTGCCAGCACACAACACCAACAGACAGCAACCACACACACACTCACAGCTCATCCATCACACAAGCCACACACCATCAGCACCTCAACAAATAGCACCCTCACATACACCCAGCAAAACACACACTCACACACCCTCACTTGCACACCAACACATCACTCACCACCACCACCCATCACCATGCCCCCAAAGAAGAATCCAAAGTTCCTAGATAGTGAATTGGAAGTCCTGGTAGATGAGATCCTCAGGGTAGAGCCACAGCTGTTTGGTACACTGGTCCAACAGACCCCCATGTCGCAGAAAACCAAGATGTGGGCGAGGATCGTCGACAGGGTGAACGCACAATCACCATGTTTGCGCACAAAGGAAGACATCCAGAACAGGTGGTATGATGTGCGCAGGAGGGTCAGGGACCTACTGAAGAAGGATTACATCTTGAGCCAACACACCGGCAGTGGCCCTCCTGCCAAACCACTATACCTCAGGCCCTGGGAGGAGAAGGTGCGGGCCATCCTACCACCAGTGAGCGTATATGGACTAGAAAACATCCCAGAGCCTGGTGAGTACACAACCAATATACCCAATATTGTGTGACAATACACACACATCACTGTCAAGGGGATAGTCAAACCATGCACCCTTAGCAAATACACAGCAACAAAAACAGAATCATCCCAAGATGTGTATGTCAGTCAGATAAACACAACACATGCCATCTCATAGTGATATGTAACTGTGTCATGACATGTACAAACCCTACAACAAATAAAGCTAGGCAGTGGCACAAATATAACCAACAAACACTGTCAGATATGTAGCCACCACTACAAAACCACCACACAGGGAATCCCACAGAAAGGAAGGAATTCTGTGTATGCTGGTCAAGTCAGTGTAGCCAATAGCATCATGGGAGTTGTAGTCACAGATATTGCCCACCCTCACAATACGCCCATCAACACCACTCTGAACCATGCTCACATCACAGGGAGTGGAAAACAACTGACAAGATGGCTGACACTGGCTACTGCTGTGGGGAGCACAAGGCCCTGCTGGGAACTGGGCACCAACCAACAGCAGGACACCACTGACTGACATCCTGAAAGACAACTTGCACTCCCTGCAATGGAAGCACGTTCCATGGTGGGATATCTGGCTGGGTGGGAAGGAGGACTGACAGCTATGACCATAGTTACCAGCAGCTCTCCCCACACACACCCCTAACACAAACTACACACAACACACCTGGGAAAATGCATTGCCTCACACTAAAATTAATTATCCCACAAAGAACCACCACCCTGGGTCATGCTGTGGGAAGCACAGTGACACACATGGGACTTGTAGCCAAACAAACGCCAGGACAACACTGTCAGCCATCCATTCAGCACAGGCACACTACCCCACAGGGAAGCAGAGTCAGAAGGAAGGAAGTATGGGCAAGCTGGGAAGGGGGGTGGAGGCAATAGCATGATGGGAGTGGTAGTCACAGATATTGCTCACCCTCACAATTGGCCCATCAACACCACTCTGAACCATGCTCACATCACAGGCAGTGGAAAACAACTGACAAGATGGCTGACACTGGGCTACTGCTGTGGGGAGAACAAGCCCCTGCTGGGAACTGGGCACCAACAAACAGCAGGACACCACTGTCAGCCACCTTGCCATTGCTGTCACACCCACACACAGTGAAGTACACTCAAAAGGAAGGAAGTATGGGCATGCTGGGAAGGGGGTGGAGGCAATAGCATGATGGGAGTGGTAGTCACAGCTCAACATCCCCAAACCACATGGCCCAGCAAGCTCACACTGAAGCATGCACACCTCACAGAGAGTGGAAAGCCCCATCAAAGATGTCTGACACCTGTGCTCTGTTGTGGGGAGCACAAGGCCCTGCTGGGAACTGGCCACCAACCAACAGCAGGACACCACTGTCAGCCATCTTGCCATTGCTGTCACACCCACACACAGTGAAGTACACTCAAAAGGAAGGAAGTATGGGCATGCTGGGAAGGGGGTGGAGGCAATAGCATGATGGGAGTGGTAGTCACAGCTCAACATCCCCAAACCACATGGCCCAGCAAGCTCACACTGAAGCATGCACACCTCACAGAGAGTGGAAAGCCCCATCAAAGATGTCTGACACCGGTGCTCAGTTGTGGGGAGCACAAGGCCATGCTGGGAACTGGCCACCAACCAACAGCAGGACACCACTGTCAGCCATCTTGCCATTGCTGTCACACCCACACACAGTGAAGTACACTCAAAAGGAAGGAAGTATGGGCATGCTGGGAAGGGGGTGGAGGCAATAGCATGATGGGAGTGGTAGTCACAGCTCAACATCCCCAAACCACATGGCCCAGCAAGCTCACACTGAAGCATGCACACCTCACAGAGAGTGGAAAGCCCCATCAAAGATGTCTGACACCGGTGCTCAGTTGTGGGGAGCACAAGGCCATGCTGGGAACTGGCCACCAACCAACAGCAGGACACCACTGTCAGCCATCTTGCCATTGCTGTCACACCCACACACAGTGAAGTACACTCAAAAGGAAGGAAGTATGGGCATGCTGGGAAGGGGGGTGGAGGCAATAGCATGATGGGAGTGGTAGTCACAGCTCAACATCCCCAAACCACATGGCCCAGCAAGCTCACACTGAAGCATGCACACCTCACAGAGAGTGGAAAGCCCCATCAAAGATGTCTGACACCGGTGCTCAGTTGTGGGGAGCACAAGGCCATGCTGGGAACTGGCCACCAACCAACAGCAGGACACCACTGTCAGCCATCTTGCCATTGCTGTCACACCCACACACAGTGAAGTACACTCAAAAGGAAGGAAGTATGGGCATGCTGGGAAGGGGGTGGAGGCAATAGCATGATGGGAGTGGTAGTCACAGCTCAACATCCCCAAACCACATGGCCCAGCAAGCTCACACTGAAGCATGCACACCTCACAGAGAGTGGAAAGCCCCATCAAAGATGTCTGACACCGGTGCTCAGTTGTGGGGAGCACAAGGCCATGCTGGGAACTGGCCACCAACCAACAGCAGGACACCACTGTCAGCCATCTTGCCATTGCTGTCACACCCACACACAGTGAAGTACACTCAAAAGGAAGGAAGTATGGGCATGCTGGGAAGGGGGTGGAGGCAATAGCATGATGGGAGTGGTAGTCACAGATATTGCTCACCCTCACAATTGGCCCATCAACACCACTCTGAACCATGCTCACATCACAGGGAGTGGAAAACAACTGACAAGATGGCTGACACTGGGTACTGCTGTGGGGAGCACAAGGCCCTGCTGGGAACTGGGCACCAACAAACAGCAGGACACCACTGACTGACATCCTGAGAGTCAACCTGCACCCACTGCAAGGGTGGCATGCTTCATGGTGGGATAACTGGGCTGGAGGGAGAAGGATGTCCGGATGTCAACCAAATACCACCAATGCTGGCCATGCACACACCTCAACATTCACATTGAAATGCTTCATGTTGTCAGGACAATGCGCTACACCAATATCAACAGCTGACTGTGACAACTTAGGACAATGCAATGTACAGGCCCGCATCCAGAGGTACAGTCACAACTGTCAGGTGTTTGAACCATTGATGCCTGTAGAAACATTACATACATTGTGTGTCTCTTCCAAATACAGGTGATGATGGGGACACAGCAGCAGACGCTGAGGAGTCCCTGTCCCAGGCTCCGGGGGACACTGAGCTCACTGGTGTGGAACAGCCTCTGCCCACCTCGGATGACGAAGACCTACCTGGCACCTCCGCAGTGAGTCATCATGCAGCACCAGCAGGACCACCAGCTGCACCCCCTGCACCCACCCCTCCAACAACTGCCAACACACAGACCACCCCTGCCGACACGGACAGACCAAGGACCACCACCACCAACAGCACACGGACCCCGGCCCAACGTGGAGCTACGGACAACAACACCAGCAACAACCCCCAAGGGGGCCCAGGGTCACCTGTGCGTGCCACCGCAGGTCCTTCACGTGTCGCCATGGGGTGGTGGGAGGGGTGGTAGACATAGGTCGCTACTTGCAGAGGGGTCTGGACTGCATGATGACCCACAACTGGTACGCATAGCTGATGCGTACCAGACTAGCACCGGAGAGTTCAGCCAGGTAGTGGGGATCCTCAGGGACATTCAACAGCAGCAGGCTGCCCATCATGCCCGCTTGGACTTACACATGTCCCGCATGGAGTCCAAGTGGGACACAGTGCAAGAACAGACGGCGGTGCATAGGGACATATTGCAATGCCTCCGCCAGATTTGCACCAACATGTCAACACCTCCCTGTGTGCCCACAACATCTGGTGCTGCAACAACTGCAACTGCCACAGGGAGGGAGGATGACTCTGGCGGAGAGTCCCCTGCACCGCAGCAGCCTGCACTTGAGGGTCCCCCCAAAGAAGAGGGGTCGTCCGAGGAAGGACAACTGAGAGGCAGATGGCCATGCACAACCCCCAGGAAGCCAACACCTGTTCTGGAAAATCACCTTTGTGCCCAAACTCTTCACCCTGTCGAATGCAACACAACTCTCCCACATGACATGGGGAGCTCAAGTTGGACCAATGTATCAGATGACTGTGGACTTTACTCTGGACATTTCTGCTACCAGGACTTCCAAATCATCTTGGAACTTTGGATTACAATCACAATGTACAGCACCCACCATCCTGTGCACTATACTCACACATGTATGTCAATAAACTCACTAATACACCATACTTGCCTCTGTTGTGACTCCAACGTTGTTTCTGAAGTGGAGATGATGATCTGTGAAATGACACTGTGCATGCTAACTGCTACAGCAAGTACAACACCGGCATGTGAGTCATGGCAAGGTGACACATATGAGGGAGACACACCACCAGGGCTACACAACACATACACACCAGGGCCATCTGACTCATCGCCTACACTGATGTTGCCAGGAAATACGGTGCAATGCACAGACCCAACACCTATTCCCAGTCTGTGTCAACTAGCCCACTGGTGCAGTAAGCAAATGTCAGTCAGATGTGTGACCACAGACAACGCACATCACAAAGTGAAGCACAGGTTTATTACACATTTGCAACATGTTGTAACCACTACAGATGCAAGGTAATCCCACCTGGCAGTGGGCACACAGTCAACAAGTGTAGAAGAAAGGAAGTCCATGGGTGTGGCGCACATCACCTGTAGGGAAACGACAGCTACCACCCTGGAAGTTGATTCACGGTGTCGGGGATCACAGTTGACCAAACAACTCTGAAAGTACCCTGTGAAGGACAGAAATGACACACAGTCAAAAGCACTGAAGAACAGGACAGAACTGCAATACTCATGCCCAATACATGTCACAAGAAACCCACCCAGAACCAAGTTAGCATGCCAACACTGTTGGGGAGTACAGACTACCTGTAAGGACACATCGCTGCACGCATCCAGTCAAGTAGCACATGGACACACTCAAACAGCACCAGAGCACCACCAACACATATCATGCAAACTCACATCATTGACATAACATCCCTGGATACTCACATTCAGCTGAAGAAGTTGGTGATGAGCTGTGTGCGGACATCACCCTCATCATCATCATCATCATCACTGGCATCGTGGTCCAGCCCAGGATCCTCCACAGGTGGCGGATGTTGGTCATCGTCATCCAGGATGAGAGGCAACTCCTTCCGCACTGCCAGGTTGTGTAGCATGCAGCAGACGATGACAATCTTGCACACCTTTGCTGGGGCATATGGGAGGGCCCCTCCTGTCTTATCTAGGCAGCGGAAGCGGCTCTTCAGGAGACCAAATGTCCGCTCAATCACTCTCCTGGTCCGACCATGTGCCTCATTGTAGCGCATCTGGGCTGGTGTCACAGGGTTCCTGAGGGCGTCAGCAACCACGGCATGTTGGGGTATCCGGAGTCACCTACATACAGACAATTGCACATTAGCTGAGTTGGAAAAGAGGGTGGAACACTACATTGCAGAACACACACAATGGTACAAAGTCAGTACACACCAACAAGCCAGGCACGCTGGTTCCGCATCTGTGACATCATCCTCGGGATGCGACTACTCCTCATCACGTAGGCATCGTGTGCAGAACCGGGGAAACGGGCACACACGTGTGAGATGCTCATATCTGCAAGACATACCACCAGTGCATTGACCGAATGGTAGTGTTTGCGGTTCCTGTATGCCTGCTCTTGGGCCTGTGGTGGTACCAAAGCCACATGTGTCCCATCAATGGAGCCAATGACATGCAGCATCCTCCCCAGGGCATAGAAGTCACTCTTCACGTCAGTGAGTTGTTGAAGTCTAGGGAAATAGATGTACTGGTTCAGGTATCTCAACATAGCCTCCAAAACATCGCGGAGCACACGGCTGAACATGGTCTGTGACATCCCACCAGCAGACGCCACAGTGTGTTGAAAGGTACCGGTGGCAAAGAAGTGTAGGGCTGCCATCACCTTCACCTTGGGGGTCAGCGCTGTAGGGTATGTCCGGCCAGGTTGCAAATGTGGGGCCAACCGCACCGTCAATTCCTCAATCAGTGGCCTGGTGAAGCGGTACCGTCGGATGCAGTCCCGTTCAACCACTGTTGCAAGGTCAGGGAATGGCCGATGGACAGCTGGTGCCCTGCAGTGCATAGGTGAAGAAAGAAAGATTGTCAGTCACCCCACATATGTGGCATAGACCAGACTCAATATCACATGATACATCATTACGAGACACAAGTACATGATGCGTGTGCCGTTCCGTAAGGACATGTATGGCACCTACATGGCTAACATCTAACATCACAGTTCAACATGTTCCCTCAACAAGTCCCAGGTTGTGCTATGGGATATCATTAGGCTGTGTCACAGTACCCATGTACTGCTGTCACGTTCCAAACACACACCACAGTGACATGTGAGGACAGATGTGCCCCAGGCATCACAGCTCATCGACAGGTAGATTCCCAGGGACCCTGTATTGCCACATGGACACTGGCATGACATGGTGCATCATTAATACACCACAGCTAAACAACCATGACCCCCACAGGTAGTGGTCCCTGTTGCCTCGGCAGGACAGACATGGACGTCTGTGACACACACACGCACAACATCAAAGTCCATGCACAAACAACGTGGATGTGGAGACTGTCTCCCATTGTGCACATGGAATCAGAGACATTGTAAACACAACATGCACACAGACTGTGGAGGGCCATCACAATTGTGGCAATGGGTCACCCTGGGACGTACATACCGTCCCACATGGGACTCAGGGGGTATGTGACATGACATACACATACACAACCGTGAAATGTGACCATGCCACATGCCCTGAAATGAACAGTTGCACACCACAGTGTTCATGTGCACAACACACCAAGGATTCTGTCCACATGAACACGTGCACAGCCTGGGAGTGGCTGCCCCCAAGTGCCACCCAAAAAACAACATGTTGACCCCCATACACGGAACAGGTAATGCAGCCTTACATGCCTTAGGATAGAGTGTGGACAGGCTGTGGTGTTGTAGGTGTGCCCCTCACTCCCTGGGAAGTATATGTGGCTGGCATATGTTCACCTGTGACAGGCATGGTAACATATGCCAGTGACTTGTACAGGGACGCGTTGTACAGCAATGGACCGATCGGTGTGCCCGGCCGGCCCATTGCATTCAATGTGAGCGGGTATGCGTTGTATCCCGGTTACGCGTTGTAGCAGCAATGGACCGATCGGTGTTCCCGGCCGGCCCATTGCATTCAATGTGAGCGGTACGCTGTAGGTCACGCGTTGAACAGCAATGGACCGATCGGTGTGCCCGGCCGGCCCATTGCATTCAATGTGAGCGGGTACGCGTTGTATCCCAGGTACAGCGTTGAACAGCAATGGACCGATCGGTGTGCCCGGCCGGCCCATTGCATTCAATGTGAGCGTGTACGCGTTGTATCCCGGGTACGCGTTGAACAGCAATGGACCGATCGGTGTTCCCGGCCGGCCCATTGCATTCAATGTGAGCGGAGATGCACGCGTTGAACTGCAATGGACCGATCGGTGTGCCCGGCCGGCCCATTGCATTCAATGTGAGCGGGTACGTGTTGTATCCCGGGTACGCGTTGTACAGCAATGGACCGATCGGTGTTCCCGGCCGGCCCATTGCATTCAATGTGAGCGGGTACGCGTTGAACAGCAATGGACCGATCGGTGTGCCCGGCCGGCCCATTGCATTCAATGTGAGCGGGTACGCGTTGTATCCCGGGTACGCGTTGTACAGCAATGGACCGATCGGTGTTCCCGGCCGGCCCATTGCATTCAATGTGAGCGGGTACGCGTTGTACAGCAATGGACCGAACGGTGTGCACACATTGGCTGGGGCCTGGCATGGCAACGGATGCGTTTTCGAAGCTCCAACGAGTCTGATGCAGTGAATTCAGTTGGCCAGCCACAACAATGTTGCAAAATCATGGGTGTCCTTAAGTCCCTGAGTGACTCTATAGCTTCATTAGTCCCCAGGTATAAACACTTTCTGGTATTAGGGGATTTTAATATTCACATGGACAACCTGGAAATGCAGGATACCACTGCACTGTTTGAATCACTTGAATGTATGAATCTTTTCCCCTATGTGTCCCACCCTACTCACAATAAGGGCCATACTCTGGATCACATTTTTTCGAGTGTCAAAATTGAAACGGATGCCCCTGTACCTTTAGTATGGACAGACCATCATTTGATCAGCTTCAGGATAGGCAAACTCATAAGAGAACCCCATGTCCCGGCAAAGAAACAGTTTTTACATCTAGACCCTTTTATAGAATCACTCCTGAAGCATTGAGTGAGGAGCTAGCTCTACACTCCATTTCACTCAGCGGCAACACTGAGAGTGATGCCAACGAGCTTGAGAATTGGTTGAAGCAAAGTACCTGGGCACTTGCCCCCAAACATCGCGGTTCCGCAAAGTTACGAGGCATTCCTCCCCTTGGTTCAATCAAGCTCTGAGGCAGTGCAAAAGTGTTTGCAAACGCCTGGAAAGAGCATGGAGGAAGGATTTCAGCCCTGAAAATAAAGAAATCTATAAAATTGCCTTAAAAGCATATCACATTAAAATTCGTGAGGAAAGAAGATTTTCTTCTCATCTAAAATTGAGTCCTCCGGAAATAAATGTAAAGAAATTTTCAAAATTGTTAAAGATTTCTCTGCTCCAAGTGCAGTGGCTAGACTTTTACCCCTACATCAGAATGGACTAATCAGCTAGCAACCTTTTTCCATGAGAAAATTATTAATATCCAAACCTCCTTTGCTGTGCCCCTTCCAGAGGAAGATAAAAATGCGATACTGCCATTTTCCAACGGTTTAGAAAATGGTCCTTCCCTTACACAGTTTCCCCCCTTCTTCCAGCGACATCCCTGGAGATTATGAAGGGGCCTTAAGTCAGGGTCTCCTGTTGACTCATGTCCCGCAAAAATATTGGCTTCCGTGGCTGACATTATCAATACGAAGGCTAACATAGTACTTAACTCATCATTAAGTAATGGGCAGGTTCCACGGATTTGGAAATGCGCTAAAATACTCCCACTGCTGAAAAAGCCCTCAGCTGATCCTCTAGTACCGACCAACTACAGACCAATTTCACTCCTTCCGTTTTTCGCAAAGACCTTAGAGAAATATGTAAACTCAGTGATTACCGAGTACGCGGAATCTAACAATCTTCTTCATCCGAGTCAGTCCGGGTTCCGCTCCAACTTCAGTACAGAGACTGCTTTACTTGAAATCTCTGAGGCTATAAAAGGAAAACTTGATAAGGGAGGCAAAGCAGTACTGATCCTCCTGGATTTATCTGCAGCGTTTGACACCGTGCCCCATGTCCGCCTCCTGCAGAGACTGCGGGAGTGCGGCCTTGGGGACACGGTGCTGAAATGGTTCTCTTCATTTTTAGAGGACAGAAACCAGGAGGTCTGGTCCCCCCCTTTTTCTGCTAATATCCCGCCTCTGAAAGTGGGTGTTCCGCAGGGCTCTATTTTGAGCCCAACTTTGTTTAACCTGTATATGGCCCCTCTTGCCCCTTTGGTCGAAGCTTGTGAGGCAACTATCATTTCTTACGCTGATGATACGCAGCTGTTGTTCACGTGTGAGAAGGGTGAAGACTTTGACGGAGAGCTGATCAAAAATTGTTTGAAAAAAGTTTTTACCTGGCTCAGACTTAATAAACTTAAATGTAATCCGGAGAAATCCGAAATTATTTTTTTCGGATCGCCATCCCAGGATGTATGGAAACAATGGTGGCCAGCTGATATGTCACCTCCTCAGTCTTCGGTCAGGGCAGTCAAGAACTTGGGGGTGAAATTGGATGATTCCCTTTCCATGAAAACCCAGGTTCAGTCTGTTGCAGGATCTTGTTTTGGTCTTCTTAAAATGCTCAGAAAATTCCTCCCCATGCTATCTTTCTCCCATAGAAAGATTGTGGTTCAGGCCCTCATTGCCTCTAGGCTAGACTATGTAAATGTTCTATACTTGGGTCTTCCGGAGTTTCTGATAAACAAGCTTCAGGTTGTCCAAAATGCGGCAGCCAGGGTAGTTCTCAGGCTTGGTCCCAGAACCCGGATTTCCCCCCACTTGATTGCTTTGCATTGGCTCCCTATTCGAAACAGAATCCTTTTCAAGGCATTAGTTCTGGCTTTTAAGGCTCTACATGGTATGGGGGCCCACTATATCAGGAAGAGAGTACTTCGTTATGCACCGGGGAGATCTCTAAGATCCTCTCACCAGTATCTCCTAGCGATTCCTAGATTCTCCCATTTGTGCAGAGGGGGACGCTCTTTTCAAGTACAGGTTGCCCGTAGCTGGAATAGTCTGCCTCAGTCTCTCAGACAAGTACCTGATCTGTTGACTTTCCATAAACAACTTAAAACCTGGTTATTTCAGCAGAAACGCTAGCCTGGTATTAGCAGGATAATCTAGGGCTCCGTCTAGCGCCGGGACACTCTTTTGAGTAGCCGAGCGCTCTACAAGTACGTTATAACATAACATAACATAACATGAAGTTGAAGATTTGAAGGATGCTGTGGGCGTGTATTAGTGCTGCTATTCCATGGATTGGTCAGATTCAGAAGATGCAAACGACTTGGACCTATCACTTTGGACACATGGGACAGTATCTGCCTCTGCAGCACACAAATAATGCTGGCTGTTCCCCTGAGAGCTCACTTGCCTGCACTACATGCTCCAGGACGACATCTACCACCAACACTGCTGCTGTTTATGCATCCTCTGGCTCCTGCAATGGCACGTACTGTGGAGAGAGCCCCAGCCTTCAGCCTTGAGGAGAACCAGGCCCTGCTGGACAGCCTCCTTCCACAGTACAGCAAGCTGTATGGGAAACCAGGGGAGCAGGTGAGTGTGCTGTCCACTGCATCACTAATTGTGCATGTTGTCTGACTAGCAGGACTTTCAGTGTGCACACCACTGGCTAGCATGCCCACTGAGTAGTTGTCACACCCCAAAGTGTGTAGTTACATGCACTGAACTGGTACAGTGCAGTAACAGTGCATTCCAACTAGGTTTACTTCCCATGCAATGATACCATGTAGTGACTGCTGGCAAACTGTTCATAGCCATTGTTGCACTGCCTGTGTACATCATATGCCCCTGTGATTGAGACATGCATATCCAACTGTGTGATGCACGTATATGTTGCATGTGTAGTAATGGCCTTTTCACTTTGTCATCCTCACAGGTTGATGCCCACCAGAAGCAGGACATCTGGCTGACCATCGCCCGGAAAGTAAGATCCGTGGGGGTCTACAGGCGCAGGATCCGCAACTGCCAAAAGAGGTGGCAGGACCTTCGTGGCTGGACCCGGAGGATCGCAAGGGTCCAGCTGAAGCTGTCGCCTCCTCGCAGGAGGGGCGGACACCGGACCCTGACTCCCCACATGCTCCGGATCCTGGCGGTGGTCTTCCCTGACCTGGATGGGCAGCTGAAGGACAGACAGCAGCAAGGAGGGGGTGAGTCCATGACTGCACTGTGCACTTTGTCTGACATGCTATGTGCCCTCCTCTGGCCTGGTTAAACTTCCACAGTACATCAGTCATGTGGTCCAGGACCCATGTCCCTCATTTGTGACATGCCCACTTCTCCTCTGATACGCATATGTGTGGCCCTTATAGTCAGGAAATTGTGTCATTTGGGGACTGTGTCATTGCATTTTGCTTTGCTCAAGGTGGGGGACAGCATTTGTTCCCGTGACTATGTTGTGCGATTCATGGGTGGGTCAATTGCTTACACAATGCCTAAGTTCTGACATGTGATCTGGGTGTAACTTTGATATGTGGTCCGCTTGCTGCTCTGACTCACCACATGTCCCTGGGGAATTTGGCACACACCCATGCTGCTGGTGGGAACAATGTTTGGGCCTCAGGAGTATGTGTATCCAGTGTGTCACACATGCTTAGCCACCTGCCTACTGTCCAGGACTCATCCCTCTTACAGGTGGAGCTGGACAGTCATGCCTACTCCAGGGCATACAATACACTCTGTACTCCCACTCCCGTGTATCATCTGGCATGTTGTGATCAGTGAAATGTACCCTCAGGTGTCTGCCTCTGTCTCATTGTGCTGTGTCTTCGTTGTCAGGACTACTGGTATGTTTATCGGTTGGGGCTCAGCATGCCATCTGAGATGTGACCATGATAGACGATACTTCTGTGACTTATAGGTGTCTGATCACTTGACTGTGCACACAGGTGTTTGCGACTGTGACTTTCAGGCAGCTGTATTTTCATTCACAGCACACTGTGAGGTGCTCATGTTCAGTGAGTTGTGTTTCATGTCCCCCATATGTCCAGTTGGTATGACGTGGACAAATAGTAGTACAGATGATGTGGTTTTTGGGGGATGGACATGTGCACTTGTCAGTCACATAACTTGCATTCCCCATGCCCTCGGATTGTGACACAGTGCAGACTGTTGTTGGCTGGCTGCCATGGCCATGTGACTTGAGACAGTAATGTATGACTTTGCACGCATTCCTGTGTCATGGCATTAAACTTCCTGGGACTGATCCTGCAGGGGAGTGACATGTGCAACATGCACCCCATTGTGGCATTGACTATCCGGACATGGGTGCATCATGGTGTCTGGTGCTGGTATGCATCACATGCATTTCTAATTAGACTCTGGCCATCCCTTTATCCGGACACCTGCACTGACTCAGTGGCAAGAGATGTGATGTGTGCATGTTCACATACTTCACCGTGTTCCCTGCAATGTCCAACAACTGTGTAGGTGGTGCATGTGTCCACACTGGGGTCTTACCATCAGACAGGCACCAGACAGATGGGTGCAAGGGCAGGAGGGGTGTGAGTCCCATGGTTGACCATCAGACTGACAATTGGCTTCCCGAATCTGTGTGAGGACTTTAGGCAATGTTCAACTAAGGATGCCAGGGCTTGCTCTGTAATGTGCTGTACTTACTGTGGTGTGTGCGGTCAGTGCAGGTGACTGATGTTTGTCTGTTTCCCTAATTGTTTGCAGATACATCCACGGCCACAGGAGGGGACAGCTCCACGGACCAGGAGGAGCAGCGGAGCCAGACTGGGTCAGCATCGGACGAGTGGTCAGAGGGACCCAGTGGCACGGAGGGCGAGGGGAGCCACACCGAGGAGTCCTCAGCACCATCCACCTCAGCTGGGGACCACAGCAGCTCGGAGGATGACTCCCTTGTGGAGGCGGGTCTCAGCAGCCACCAAAGGCCAGCTAGTCTGTCTGGGCCCGCCACCACCACCACCACCACCGCCCTCCCATTGGCTCCCATTCCTGAGGTCCGTGGAGGCTCCCGTGCTCGGGAGCGTGTCTCCTTCGTGCCAGGCACCGCAGCCCCTGCCCCTGTGTCCCCTGCTGCCCTGAGTGAGGAGTCTGTGTACCTCCTTCGGCAGCTCCATGTAGGGCAGACAGCAATGCTGAGTGTCCTCCATGCACACACCACTCTGTTGACACAGCTGGTGTCGTTCTTGGAGGGCATCTCGACGGGTATGTCTGCCCTACAGAGGAGCAATAGGTCCATGGACTCCTCCCTGACGGCAGCAGTGTCCCTCCTCCAACAGTCCCTCACCCCTCCCACCTCTGCCCCATCCACACTTCCTGCCCCCTACCTGTCCAAAGCACATGCACACCTGCACAGTCAACCAAACACACAGACACGAGCAGCACAGACACACCCAAGAGTAAGGCAAGACGTGCACACAAGCATCCTCAGGGGACTGATACCACAGACACAGGGGATGGGGAACACACACACACACAGGCATCCACATTCACTCCGCAGTCCTCCAAATCCTCTCCCTCCAAGACCCCTTCCCTTGCCTCGCCTGCTACCCCACCTACACAGCAGATCTTCCTGTGTGACCTCGGCCTCTTCCCCTCCATTCCTGCTGATCCAGCATACCAGGGGAAGAGGAAGTCCACCCACACAGAGAGGAGTGCCCCTCGCCCCCGGACACCCTCCCCCAGGCGCAGGCAGACACAGGAGCCCATTAGGAAGTCCCCCGGAGCAGGAAGAGCAAGACCCCACCACCACCACCACGCAGCTCCAGCGCCCAGTCTCTCTCCTCCATCCCCCAGGCCACCACTGCACAGGTTCCCCCACCACACCCTGCCCCAGGTTCCCCCACACACCGATACCGCATCCCCAGACTGCTTAGGCCCTCCCCCCTGCCACTTGCTCTTCCACCCCCAACCCAGACGCTCTGCCTGTTAGTGGCACTGTTGTGGGGACCGGGTCCCCCCTCTGTCCTGCCCACCTCATCTGCCCACCCTTCCACTCCCTTGGAGTCATGCACTGCAGTGGAGTCCACAACCACCACGTCTGACTCGGGCACTGCAGTGGGTACCCAGTCCACTACATCAGTCCAGCCCACTGCAGTGGTTGCAGCACCCACACCAACTGACTTGTGTACCACAGTGGTGCCGGCCCCCCTGAGTCAGACACCTCCACTGCAGTTGCCGGTGACACTCCTGCACCCACCACCCCTTCACTGCCTCACTCTGCCATCCCCTGATCCTGTCCCTGCGGTGCCTGGCCTGCCCCTTGTATGCCCCTCCAAGGGGATGTCCCCCAACCGTACCAGTGCAGGCAAGCAATGTGTGACCAGTTGTCACTTCTCACCCCGTTGGTACTGTGATTTTGGACTGGCCATTGGCCTTAGTTTCTTTTGGACTTCCGTGTTTACCCTGACATTTGCTGAATAAAGCCCCTTTTTGTTTACTTTTGGGTTTTCTTTTGATGTACATGATGTGGATGAGTAGCATCCTGCATTTGCAGTTGTAATAGTGTTCACATCAGGACGAAGAAGTGTTGCAGTGATGGACTCCATGTGGTCCATGGGATATGTGTCCTGTTGTAGTCTGGATCTATGGCATCCTTTGCTACAGTCTGAGGGTGTAATGTTCAGCATTTGACACAGGGATGTCCTTTTTGCATTTGTAAATGAACATCTTTGTCTTACACTGATGCACATCTGGTGGGCTTACCACTGTTCAATGTTCCGATTTCCCTGACTGTGTGCCCAGCTCCACTGGACATGCAGTTTTGCACATCAATGTCGAAGGACTCATCTGTGTATACAGTGCAACTTGCTTGACACGTGTTTGGTGTGTGTGCAGATGACTGACGTGACACTCCCGTACCCAGGCTGATGTGAGCAGAGCCTTCTGTGTGTTGTGGTTGTTGACTCACTGACGGAGTGTTCTGCTGACATGTTTGGGTCGTGCACAGACAAGGTTTGGCACAGCGGACCTTCCACAGGAGTGGAGTGCCCTCATGGCAGTGTGTAATCTGCTGACATTGCGTGGGCCTGTGTTGTGTAAGCATGTCTGTGCGTGTTCCCTTCCCTTTTCCTACACAGGCTGTGTCCCTAGGGATGTTCCTGTTTGTGATGCTTGCTGAGTTGTTCTGTGCTCATCCAGCATCTTGGACCTGGTTTCTCTGTGATGTGGGTGCATGGCAAACTAATGTTCATGAGGTTGTCATCCCAGGTTGTCTTTGTTGTCAGTGCTGGGGATGTGGGCAAACGCAGATGGGACACATTCAGGATTCCCTTGGCACTTGTTGTTTACACAAGTCATGTGATTTTCAGTTTGTGTTAGCTTTCAGTGATTGTGACACGTTGTGTGTGTGACTGCTGCCACTGCTCAGGGTCAGAGCTGCAATGTTGGTAGTTGTGTACGTGTGTTCTTCGTGTGTCACCGTGGCTTCTTCATTGGTGTGTGACTATGGCCAGGATCCCATTGATTGTGGTGGATTTCACATCATGCCCATGTACGGCATACTGTGCTGTGTGTCAGACATTGACGAGTCTTGTTGACTGGCCATGTGTGATGGGTTTCTGCACCTTAGTTCCCACCACCACCCCTGGTATTGTCATGGGTGCATGTGCAATATCACCAGTCCAATGTGAGCTTCACTGCTGCACATTGGTGGAGATCAGGGTGTGTGGTGTTGAGTGTGTGCAAAAGTGAGTTGTTGCACGGCCAGACCCCTACCTCCATATTGGCCTTGGCTGGCAGGCCGTGCTGATTGATTGGAGCTTGTGTAGGTGTGATGGTAGTTAGTTGCTCAGGACACATGGCTGGGGTTCACAGTGTGAACGACATCTGACATTGTCATCACAGTGGGATTATCATGCAGGCTAGTGTCAGCACAATATGGGGTCCCTGGGGGTAGTGCTGTGGTGGGTCTGTCTCTTGCTGTGTTAGTTGCTGTTCCTACAAGCTTGTGTGACATGTGTAATTTGTGCTCCCTCTCATCTAACAATGCCTGATTGCCCACATAGGGGATTTGGATCCATGAGTTACTTTTGTGTGGCACTGTATGTGCATCTGTGTAATTGGTATTCAGGCCTCATCATGTGTTGTGTGGTTGCCTGGGGACACTGGCACCCCCCTCACCTGTTGTGTTTGATGTGCAGTGTGGGTCTGCCTGTTTGTGTTTGTGCATCTGCACCACTGCATTGGCATATCTTTAGTGTGCCATTGGCTGTATGTTGTTTGGTGGGTTTCACCTGCTGTCCCTGGGACTCCTAGGTCATCAGTCAGCACAATGATCATTGTTTGTGTGTCCCATTGCTGCCATGGTATGTTATTTGTTCACCTCACATCTACAGTCTCCACAGGGTATCTCCATTTGTGTGGCCATTGGTGCAAATATGTGGGTCTGCAGTATGATGGTCACTTCTGTCATTGTGTCATTGATGGATGTTGACAGTGTCAGCCCCCATGGGTGATGTTTGTCTGCACATGGCCAAAGGTATGTCTTATTTGCACTGCACTGTTTGCCTCCCCCAATCTATGTTGCTATGGGACACAAGCACTACTTTGCCACTGATGTGTTTGTTGTTCTGTGACCAGGAATCATCCATGCAGTTTGGCAGTTGCAGCTTTTTCAATGTCAACACTTACATTTTGGTCACTGTGATGATGGGGGTTGTAGACCCCATTGCCACAATGTTCAAAATGTGCTTCAGCTATGGACCCCACACTTACCTTTTGGTCACTGTGATGATGGGGGTTTAGACCCCATTGCCACAATGTTCAAAATGTGCTTCAGCTATGGACCCCACACTTACCTTTTGGTCACTGTGATGATGGGGGTTTAGACCCCATTGCCACAATGTTCAAGATGTGCTTCAGCTATGGGCCCCACACTTACATTTTGGTCACTGTGATGATGGGGGTTGAAACCCCATTGCCACAATGTTCAAAATGTGCTTCAGCTATGGACCCCACACTTACCTTTTGGTCACTGTGATGATGGGGGTTTAAACCCCATTGCCACAATGTTCAAAATGTGCTTCAGCTATGGACCCCACACTTACCTTTTGGTCACTGTGATGATGGGGGTTTAAACCCCATTGCCACAATGTTCAAAATGTGCTTCAGCTATGGACCCCACACTTACCTTTTGGTCACTGTGATGATGGGGGTTTAGACCCCATTGCCACAATGTTCAAGATGTGCTTCAGCTATGGGCCCCACACTTACCTTTTGGTCACTGTGATGATGGGGGTTGGACCCCATTGCCACAGTGGTCATGGTCTGCTTGCATTGTGGGGGCCACACACATTTATGTGTGACACATGTGATAGGGGGTCACATTGTATGTTCAAAGTCATGTTCAGTGTTGTAGGCATTTGACACAGTCTACACACGCTTGTCATGGTGTTGGGGGGATGTCTTTTTGTTGCATTCCTTATGTTGGTGTGTGCTTGTTGTGTCATGCATTACCCATCCTATGAGTGGGGGTGTTGTTGGTGGTAGGCTTCCAGCCCCCCATGGGTAGAGGTGGTAGTAGTGACAGGCATCCAGCACCCCTGGGTAGGGGTGGTAGTAGTGACAGGCATCTAGCACCCCTTGGGTAGGGGTGGTAGTAGTGGTAGGCATCTAGCACCCCCTGGGTAGGGGTGGTAGTGGTGGTAGGCATCTGGCACCCCTGGGTAGGGGTGGTAGTAGTGGTAGGCATCTAGCACCCCTGGGTAGGGGTGGTAGTGGTGGTAGGCATCCAGCCCCCCATGGGTAGAGGTGGTAGTAGTGACAGGCATCCTGCCCCCCATGGGTAGAGGTGAGTGGTAGGCATCTAGCACCCCTGGGTAGGGGTGGTGGTAGTGGTAGGCATCTGGCACCCCTGAGTAGGGGTGGTGGTAGTGGTAGGCATCTGGCACCCCTGGGTAGAGGTGGTGGTAGTGGTAGGCATCTGGCACCCCTGGGTAGGGGTGGTGGTAGTGACAGGCATCCTGCCCCCCATGGGTTGGGGTGGTAGTTGTGACAGGCATCTAGCACCCCTGGGTAGGGGTGGTAGTGGTGGTAGGCATCTGGCACCCCTGGGTAGGGGTGGTGGTAGGGGTAGGCATCTAGCACCCCCTGGGTAGGGGTGGTAGTGGTGGTAGGCATCCTGCCCCCATGGGTAGAGGTGGTAGTAGTGACAGGCATCCTGCCCCCCATGGGTAGGGGAGGTAGTAGTGGTAGGCATCTAGCACCCCCTGGGTAGGGGTGGTGGTAGTGGTAGGCATCTGGCACCCCATGGGTAGGGGTGGTGGTAGTGACAGGCATCCTGCCCCCATGGGTAGGGTGGTAGTAGTGACAGGCATCTAGCACCCCTGGGTAGGGGTGGTTGTGGTGGTAGGCATCTGGCACCCCTGGGTAGGGGTGGTGGTAGTGACAGGCATCCTGCCCCCCATGGGTAGGGGTGGTAGTAGTGACAGGCATCTAGCACCCCCTGGGTAGGGGTGGTAGTGGTGGTAGGCATCTGGCACCCCATGGGTAGAGGTGGTGGTAGGGGTAGGCATCTAGCACCCCTGGGTAGGGGTGGTAGTGGTGGTAGGCATCCAGCCCCCATGGGTAGAGGTGGTAGTAGTGACAGGCATCCTGCCCCCCATTGGTAGGGGTGGTAGTAGTGGTAGGCATCTAACACCCCTGGGTAGGGGTGGTGGTAGTGGTAGGCATCTGGCACCCCCTGGGTAGGGGTGGTGGTAGTGACAGGCATCCTGCCCCCATGGGTAGGGGTGGTAGTAGTGACAGGCATCTAGCACCCCCTGGGTAGGGGTGGTAGTGGTGGTAGGCATCTGGCACCCCTGGGTAGGGGTGGTGGTAGGGGTAGGCATCTAGCACCCCTGGGTAGGGGTGGTAGTGGTGGTAGGCATCCAGCCCCCATGGGTAGAGGTGGTAGTAGTGACAGGCATCCTGCCCCCCATGGGTAGGGGTGGTAGTGGTGGTAGGCATCTGGCACCCCCTGGGTAGGGGGTGGTAGGGGTAGGCATCTAGCACCCCCTGGGTAGGGGTGGTAGTGGTGGTAGGCATCCAGCCCCCATGGGTAGAGGTGGTAGTAGTGACAGGCATCCTGCCCCCATGGGTAGGGGTGGTAGTAGTGGTAGGCATCTAGCACCCCTGGGTAGGGGTGGTGGTAGTGGTAGGCATCTGGCACCCCTGAGTAGGGGTGGTAGTAGTGGTAGGCATCTGGCACCCCCTGGGTAGGGGTGGTGGTAGTGGTAGGCATCTGGCACCCCCTGGGTAGGGGTGGTGGTAGTGACAGGCATCCTGCCCCCCATGGGTAGGGGTGGTAGTTGTGACAGGCATCTAGCACCCCCTGTGTAGGGGTGGTAGTGGTGGTAGGCATCTGGCACCCCCTGGGTAGGGGTGGTGGTAGGGGTAGGCATCTAGCACCCCCTGGGTAGGGGTGGTAGTGGTGGTAGGCATCCAGCCCCCCATGGGTAGAGGTGGAAGTAGTGACAGGCATCCTGCCCCCCATGGGTAGGGGTGGTAGTAGTGGTAGGCATCTAGCACCCCCTGGGTAGGGGTGGTGGTAGTGGTAGGCATCTGGCACCCCTGGGTAGGGGTGGTGGTAGTGACAGGCATCCTGCCCCCATGGGTAGGGGTGGTAGTAGTGACAGGCATCTAGCACCCCCTGGGTAGGGGTGGTAGTGGTGGTAGGCATCTGGCACCCCCTGGGTAGGGGTGGTGGTAGGGGTAGGCATCTAGCACCCCTGGGTAGGGGTGGTAGTGGTGGTAGGCATCCAGCCCCCCATGGGTAGAGGTGGTAGTAGTGACAGGCATCCTGCCCCCCATTGGTAGGGGTGGTAGTAGTGGTAGGCATCTAACACCCCCTGGGTAGGGGTGGTGGTAGTGGTAGGCATCTGGCACCCCCTGGGTAGGGGTGGTGGTAGTGACAGGCATCCTGCCCCCCATGGGTAGGGGTGGTAGTAGTGACAGGCATCTAGCACCCCCTGGGTAGGGGTGGTAGTGGTGGTAGGCATCTGGCACCCCCTGGGTAGGGGTGGTGGTAGGGGTAGGCATCTAGCACCCCCTGGGTAGGGGTGGTAGTGGTGGTAGGCATCCAGCCCCCATGGGTAGAGGTGGTAGTAGTGACAGGCATCCTGCCCCCCATGGGTAGGGGTGGTAGTGGTGGTAGGCATCTGGCACCCCCTGGGTAGGGGGGGTGGTAGGGGTAGGCATCCTGCCCCCCATGGGTAGGGGTGGTAGTGGTGGTAGGCATCTGGCACCCCCTGGGTAGGGATGGTGGTAGGGGTAGGCATCTAGCACCCCCTGGGTAGGGGTGGTAGTGGTGGTAGGCATCCAGCCCCCCATGGGTAGAGGTGGTAGTAGTGACAGGCATCCTGCCCCCCATGGGTAGGGGTGGTAGGCATCTAGCACCCCCTGGGTAGGGGTGGTGGTAGTGGTAGGCATCTGGCACCCCCTGAGTAGGGGTGGTGGTAGTGGTAGGCATCTGGCACCCCTGGGTAGGGGTGGTGGTAGTGGTAGGCATCTGGCACCCCCTGGGTAGGGGTGGTGGTAGTGACAGGCATCCTGCCCCCCATGGGTAGGGGTGGTAGTTGTGACAGGCATCTAGCACCCCTGGGTTGGGGTGGTAGTGGTGGTAGGCATCTGGCACCCCCTGGGTAGGGGTGGTGGTAGGGGTAGGCATCTAGCACCCCTGGGTAGGGGTGGTAGTGGTGGTAGGCATCCAGCCCCCATGGGTAGAGGTGGTAGTAGTGACAGGCATCCTGCCCCCCATGGGTAGGGGTGGTAGTAGTGGTAGGTATCTAGCACCCCCTGGGTAGGGGTGGTGGTAGTGGTAGGCATCTGGCACCCCCTGGGTAGGGGTGGTGGTAGTGACAGGCATCCTGCCCCCATGGGTAGGGGTGGTAGTTGTGACAGGCATCTAGCACCCCTGGGTTGGGGTGGTAGTGGTGGTAGGCATCTGGCACCCCTGGGTAGGGGTGGTGGTAGGGGTAGGCATCTAGCACCCCCTGGGTAGGGGTGGTAGGCATCCAGCCCCCCATGGGTAGAGGTGGTAGTAGTGACAGGCATCCTGCCCCCCATGGGTAGGGGTGGTAGTAGTGGTAGGCATCTAGCACCCCCTGGGTAGGGGTGGTGGTAGTGGTAGGCATCTAGCACCCCCTGTGTAGGGGTGGTAGTGGTGGTAGGCATCCAGCCCCCCATGGGTAGAGGTGGTAGTAGTGACAGGCATCCTGCCCCCCATGGGTAGGGGTGGTAGTCGTGGTAGGCATCTAGCACCCCTGGGTAGGGGTGGTGGTAGTGGTAGGCATCTGGCACCCCTGAGTAGGGGTGGTGGTAGTGGTAGGCATCTGGCACCCCTGGGTAGGGGTGGTAGTGGTGGTAGGCATCCAGCCCCCCATGGGTAGAGGTGGTAGTAGTGACAGGCATCCTGCCCCCCATGGGTAGGGGTGGTAGTAGTGGTAGGCATCTAGCACCCCCTGGGTAGGGGTGGTGGTAGTGGTAGGCATCTGGCACCCCTGAGTAGGGGTGGTGGTAGTGGTAGGCATCTGGCACCCCTGGGTAGGGGTGGTGGTAGTGGTAAGCATCTGGCACCCCCTGAGTAGGGGTGGTGGTAGTGGGAGGCATCTGGCACCCCTGGGTAGGGGTGGTAGTGGTGGTAGGCATCCAGCCCCCATGGGTAGAGGTGGTAGTAGTGACAGGCATCTAGCACCCCTGGGTAGGGGTGGTGTTAGTGGTTGGCATCCAGGCCCCTATGTGTATATGTGGCATTAGTGATAGCCATCCCGCCCCTATGGTGCTGCTGTTGCTGATGTGGCAATTTCTGCAACCCTATGTGTGTGTGTGATTTGTCGGGTACGTGTGGTTTGTTTGTGTGGTGGGTGTCTGACTTACCTTCTGCGTCGTACGCGTCCGTGCCAGTTCCGGTAATAGATGTAGAATATTGGTAGGATCGGCACGATGGGATTCATGGTTGGTTCGCCTCGTTCGTCTTTCTCTTTGCTTCGCCTCGTCCTCGTCGCTGGCGTGTTCGTCTCGTAGCCGTGGATCGTCTTGTGGCGCGAATCGGAGCTTATGTGCGCCTCTCCCGGATGCTTTGACGTGCCATGCGTAGCGACGGGTTCGGCGCGTACGGATGGCGCATCGTACTTGTCCGGCCGGACGGGGCTGCATTTTGGCTTCCGTGCGACTCGATTCTGCGCTTTCCGGATCCGCCTCGGTCGGAGAACAGGACCTGTATTGGGTGAGTATGACTGGGTCGGGATTTGGGCAGTTGTGTGCATCGTACTTGCTCGTTCGGACGTATGTGCGACTCGGTCGGGAAACAGGCATTCGCCTGGCTTTTTCCCCGGCCGAATGGTATTAGGTGCGCCTCCGACCGGGATCGGAATCGGCCCCTAAGCTGGGTCCCATCCTTGAGAGGTTAACCTTGATCGAGAAATGTCTAGCAGTGCGTAATCGGCCTGATGAATCTGCAATCTCAGGCGTGCCTAGTGATAATCTAGGACCCAGCACTGTAATCGATACAGGTTTATCTACACGCCCACAGACTACTAACAGGGAACAGCCACGTACCCAGTGTCCGATGAATCATGCAGCTCGGGGGGAGGCAGACAGTCCAAGTGAAAGTCAGGTATCCAGTAGGGTTTTGTCTGTACATCAGCATGGGTTGGATCCCCATTTTACCGGTGGTCGGTTAGCGGGCCCACAGGGGCAGCTAGTGGAAGATTTTCTGCGCTTTCCAGTTATCCATCTCCCTCCAGAATCTATGCCTTACGTAGTGATCCTGGGGAACGTGCCAACGCTCCCACCGGGTATTAATGAGGATATTAACCAGCTTAAAAACAAAGTACTTCACTGGTTATCTAATCATACCACCGTGGGTTTAAGGGCAGAACGAAACATTATCATGGTGCGTCGAGTTGGCTGGATAGGCAGCTCGCGGAAACCCGGAGGGGGTGACTGCGTTATTGTGAATTTTAATAGACCATCTTTAGCAGAAAGAATTCTGTCCAGGGACTTTTACTCTGGCCCATCAAATCATGGGTCTGTGGTACAGGCACTACCGTTAGGTTTCTTTTACAAAACAGATACACAGAGGTATATTCCAGGGACTAGCAATATGGATGATCCTCGAGATAGGTGGATTCAAAAACCTTCTGCGGCAAAATATCAATGGTGCCCACAAGTAGTACGCAGTCTAAACCAGTCAGCCGGGCATTACTCTGCCCCTCTCCTAGAGTTATCTAACAGATTTTCTACACTATCAAGGTTGGAGGAGTGCGATTGACTGCATAATCCTGTAAAGCCCACCATAGAGATAAAGTCCCAGCAGCAGGATCACCCTCCAATTGCGCAAAGTGTGAATGTCCCCCGTGTATCCAATAACAATGTTCTGTCGTGGAACATTGCAGGCCTGGCAGATAAGTTCCAGGATCCCACCTGGCAGCAGTTCGTCAGGCAATTTTCTGTGATTTGCTTCCAGGAGACATGGTTGGTGAACTGTAACTTATTTTTGGAGGGATTCAAGGCCTTCTTCGTCGGCTTGTGGCAGAGCTAAGGGTGGTCTGGTTATTTATATATCTCTGGCAGTGGACTGCCGGATTCAGATCCTCCCATCTTCCAGATTGGGTCTTCAAGCCATTGTATTGAAGATGGGGACTACTTGTATGGGCCTGATTAACTTTTACAACGCGACGACAAGTACCCTGGGGGAATGTAACATCACCCAGCTGGGTTCCTACATAAGGCAATCTTGTGGTTTTATATCACATAACCTAATGGTGCTGGGCGATTTTAATATCCACCCTTGCGGAGATCCAAGGTACACATGTATGGCTGATCTGGGTTGTCCCCGAATG
Source organism: Calotriton arnoldi (assembly GCA_963921515.1). Lineage (NCBI taxonomy): Eukaryota > Metazoa > Chordata > Amphibia > Caudata > Salamandridae > Calotriton > Calotriton arnoldi. The sequence continues at coordinate 2,464,188 of CAWUFW010001405.1, read as the reverse complement.
CGGGAGTTTCACTTCGAGCATTCTACTCAGGGGAAGTTTTGAATAATTTACTCAACGAATTTGATCTTATGTCATTAATGTCTCTCTCTGCCCCACACAGTAACACCCTTGTTCCTTCCTTTAAAGGGAGAGGTAGTGGATCTTTTATTGATTATATTTTAATTTCATCTACCCTTCAGTCTTTATTTTGTGGGTTTACTATTATGGAAAGTGTTTACAGCGACCATAACCCTCTCTGCGTGCTACTGGGTGGCCCACTTTTATCCAAAAAATCCAGGGTGGTGTTACCGGGCATACTAAGACCAACGGACGGTAGGCGCCGTCTTAAATGGTCACAGGTCTCCCCTGATGCTTTTTATGGTGTGGTAAGAGACTCTTGTGCTGCTGAACTAGCACTCTGTGTCTCGCCGGGTACCTCATCGAGGGATGTCCTTAGCGCCTTTAATCTTATCACCATTAAGGTAGGGGAACTCTTAAGTGCACCTGCATGTAGGGTAGTTATTCCAAATCCCAGATGGTTTGACTCATCCTGTTCTCAGCAGCGCGGAAGCTGAAGGAGGCTTTGAATGTTACCCCGAGAAACCAACTACAGATACGTGCCTGTCGTAACGAATATAAACAGGTTCTGGCCATACGCAAGGGCGCCTTGAAGGTGGAGGCTTGGAGGGAGCTGTTAGAGACGAGTATTCTAGGGAACAGTTCGAGGTTCTGGGGTAGCGTCAATAGACTGCTGTTTGAGAAAGATACAGGTGGTGACTTAGGCTCCCACATCACTGAGGAAGAATGGGTGTCCCATTTTCAATCTATGTTTAAGGGCCCTACGGACCAATTTCAAGAGCCAGATAGGGTCATTAACACTGCCGCTGTGGTTTTCGAGCAGAAAGAGGTTGAGGTTGGGATTGCCGGCCTGATAAGTAATAAGGCACCAGGCCCGGACGGCATCCCTCCGGACCTCTTTAAATCGGATCCACTTTTTTGGGCACCGGTTCTTGTGGTTGCGCTTAATGCTGCAGCCAGGGATGGTTGCCCTGATTCTTGGGCCACTTCAACTATTGTGCCGGTGTTTAAGAAGGGGGACCGCAATAGCACTTTTTGCTATAGGCCGATCACCCTTCTTGACTCAGTGGTAAAGGTTGTGGGAGGGGTGATATTAGAAAGATTATCTTCCTGGGCAGAGGAGCACAAGATAATTTCTGATATCCAATACGGGTCTCGCCCTGGGCGGTCAACTGTGGCTCAATGCCTCAATCTTTATATGATCCTCGGTAAGTACACGATTGCCCACCCAGGTACGATCTACCTGGCCTTCATGGACCTTTCATCCGCGTTTGACTGTGTCAACCGGGTCAAGCTGTGGCAGTCCATGAGGGCCATGGGGATGGAGGACAATATCGTTAACTTCCTAGAGGATCTGCATAGGGCCACCATGGCGAATGTCAGATACGCTCAGGATACGCTCAGGATCTTCGTGTCTCCAGGGACTTTAAAATTGGGAGGGGGGTACGGCAAGGCTGCATTTTGGCCCCTTTTCTGTTCAACCTTTATATAAACGATCTGGACAGAGCCTTGGTTAACACAGGGGCAGATTTTCCGTATGTAGGGCGACGGGGTCTCCCGTCCTACTATATGCGGACGACGCGGTCCTTATAGCCAGAACCGCTAGGGACTTCAATCCCTGCTTGACACCTTTTTAAATTTTATGGGGGCCCGAGATTTAGCAATAAACAACGCCAAATCCTACATATTGCAGGTAGGGACGCGGCCCAAAAAAAAGTATCTCTTTACAGTAGGTCCTGAGAAGGTCCCTCTGACGACAGTCTTTTCATACTTGGGAGTTTTAGTGGATGACCGTTTGAAGTGGGGGCCACTTATTCAGAAGAAAAAGGGGGAGCTCACAAGGGTAAATGCTGCTATTTTCAACTTTGCCGCAAAGATGGGCAAGCGCCCAATTGCAGCCATGTTGAAAGTTTATCAGGCCAAAAGTGTAGCAACAGCTTGCTATGGTAGTGAAATTTGGGGGCACATCGCCACAGACGCTTTGCAGGTGGTTGAGAATACTTTTTTAAAGCGCTTGTTGGGCGTGCCAAGCGGTTTATTGAACCTGGTGGTTCACGAGGAATTGGGGGTGCCTTTTCTATGTGACACCTTGGCTTTGCGCCCCTTAGTGTTCTGGCTCAAGTGTTGGCTGAATAAGGATTTAGCCCTCAGCCAGCAGATTTTATCTGATTGTATGAGCCTTGATCACATGTCCCGTATACCATGGCTGAAATATATTAAAGGTTGCCTCGAAGAGTTGGGGCGCCCTGAACTTTTCTCAAAGCCTGATTCTATTGTACAAAAGGATGTGGAGTTTGTCAAGAAAGCTTTTAGTAGCCTTAGGAAGCTAGAAAGAGACGAGGCTAGAAGTGCAAAAATCTAGTGTTCGCAAATTCCTGGTGCTAAAAACAAGCCCATCCACAGAGCCTTATCTTCTGGGGTCATTGCCTACATATGAGCGGTTTTTATTGTCCAGGTTTCATCTGGACCTGTTCCATTTGTTACTCGCTGTTCCAAAAGGGTGCAGTAGAGGACAGGTGTTAGCACCCTGTGGCTGCGACGGTGTGTCTCCACAGGATCTGCTACACTTTACGCTATTTTGTAAATTTTACGAGGTACCCCGGAGACATTTTTTATTCCCCCTTTTAAAGAAGTTGAATTTTAACCAGGTTCGCCCAGCGCTTCTGTATTTGCAATTGTTGAAGGCAGATTGTATTTTTTTCATAGTGGGTTACTTGAAATCTATGGTGAGAACCAGGGCTTGTCTGGAAATTTAGCATCCTCACTTGGCAGAAGGCACTTTCTGTTTTATTGTTTAGTATATGAGTTACACTTACGGGGCCATCTTTTTTCTCCTTTTACTGATATGAACTGTATGTAATTTTATTATATCATGTTTTAAATGAGATTCGGATGCTGTGAAACCTTTATGGTTTTCTACATACGAGACCGAATAAAGTTTGTTTTGATTTGATTTGATTTGATTACATCTTTGAGATGTCTGTGTTTTAAAAGTTATTTCGATGTTCCTTTGAGTATTAATTGAGAAGTGCTAACCTGTTACGTCTTCCAAGTCTGGGTTAGGTAAAATCCCATCTGCATATCTATGGTGCATTTTCCAATTTTCTGGATTTTAGTACTGTCCCTTATAGAAACCAGTTCAAGTTTATTGGAGTTGAACTAGTCGCATGCTGCTCCAAGTTAATAGACTCCTCTTTTTCAGGGAAATTGGATGCTAGACAAGTACATACAGTTCAGAAACTTGAGTTCATGCTACAGAGTTCTGTTGTGATAATTACTTTGAAGTTAATGAAAAGTTGTGCTTTGGTTACTTAATGTCATAAATTGCTTATATTTTTCTTCTTTTTGAAAACCAATAAAGAGATATAAACCATAAATTGCTTATATAGTTGATTGGTTAAATAAAATAAAATATGTATGCCGTTTTAGTTACAAAACACATTTAGATGTTGCGATGACTGGTAAAAAGGTAAACAAGATATCAACAACCGTTTGCAAATCAACACCGACTTTGGTCTACTGCAGTGATCTGTGGGAAGTATGCAGAACACAGGTTTGAAAACTGTCAGTCTTCTGTAATGAGTACACTGAGTGCTGTGGCCTTTGGCTGCAGCAATGATGCGTCTTTTCACAAGTCTCTAAAACTGACATTTTTGCTGTGTGTGCTTCTCCTCTTTACTTCACTCCCCTTATTTACGATAAATGCCAGCAGACAGGACTTGCGCGGCAAATGGACTTTTGCAGACTTTGGAGTAGAGATGGTCAAATTTGAAAATATATGTGACAAGTTTTGGTAAGTTTACAAGCTTTGCACTTTTTGAACATTGAAAAGTATGTAAACTTCACAAAATCTGGCTTGCAAAAGCATCATCTTTCAAAAAAAAGGTTTCATTATATAATTCTCATGCTAAGAGTCAATTTTTGATTAGATTTATTTTCTCATAATACTATTTTTGCAACTCTTAAAAAGGTTGTGAGTTTGTGAAGTTCGCTTTTAGGCCTGTTCCTCTGCTTTTACCTGCTATGGTATCATCCCCCCCCCCCCCCCTCTGCAGACCAATGTATTACTCGCCCCCCTCCCCGCTTTGCGCCATTTCACCAACACACCCCTTCTCACTCTACTCAATATAAGGCTGCAAAAGCACAGTATATTGCACAGAATATCCTGTGATCATTTATTTCCTACTGCACTTCACTGAATGTTTTCTCATTTTCTAATTTGCCATAATAATGACATTGTTTGGGGGGAAGCAACAGAAAGCAGATGCGCTTACAAAACAATCTTTTCAAAGCTCACATTCCTAAAGAGCTGAAAACACCCATGACATGAACAGCAAATTGCATTTTTGTTGCTACTGGATAATTCCTTTGACATTTTCTAATAATATGTTTCAGTATTTGTGACAACTTTCAGGACTGAAAATTGGTATTCCTCTGAAACGAACAAGCACACTGTTATGCAGCTGACAAGGCGGTTGTGTCTGTAGGAGGCAGAGAAATCGATCTAATGAAAGTGCCGCAGTTCCATTGCTGCGAGAATGCATAGAATGAGAATGAGAATGAGAATGTATAGCATAGCCCCAGGAAACCTTTGTCAGGTAGCCATGTGCTTTATAAATCACGCATAATAACAATAATAGTAATAATGAGGGATTTGAAGGTTCCGATTCATTTATCTTTTGCTAATTACTTCAGAACTAATTGTCATTAAAGTAAAAAAAGAAACGATGAACGTTTGATATAAGTGAAAAAAGGTTTCCTTTTAGGGAAATTAAAGCCCTTATTTACAGATTGGAGGACGGGATACCAATCATACATGTGGCAAATGACCCGTCCACCGTATTACAAGTGTATTATAGCCTCTGGCCCTTGACTTGACGTTTTGATGGAATATTGCATTCGTCATACTCTAAATAAGGCCTTAAGCCTCCTGCGCTTCAAAATCATGATCTTATCATGGAACCTTTACCGACATGGCAAGAAAAGTGTCCCACCAGGTAAATCTCAGGCAGTGAAGGATTTCATATAGAAATCCTTCTCTACATGGGGAGAGGGGTTGAGAGATGGCAGTAACAAGACACAAATGGATGAAAGCAAATTTGCTTTAGCTCAATCAGGCTACGAAATGAAGTCCTCCTACTCGGCTTGGAACATGCCCCAACGGAAGGGAAGACAAACTTTCCAACCTCTAAACTAAGGTTCACTGGGATTCCATGCAATCATAAGTGAAAACTCTGCAAGTGAGATTTGAGGGGGCGTGGCCAACTAACATGGCCGATCGGAAGTGATTCCAATCGGCTCCGTCCCGGCCCCGTTTCTATCTTAACAAAAGGCATAATTCCCGACAAACCTGACCATTCTGATGCACGGCCTGTGGTGCAGGGAGAAAGGTGAATAGCCCTGAGCCCCGGTGGGGGCCCCACGGCGCGGCGGTAGAGCGCCAGCGAGACAAGTGAGCCCAGCCCGGGAGCGGAGGGAAATGGCGGCTGCATCTGAGGCGGGCGCTCAGAGACTTGGTGCCTGAGACCCCGGGGCTCTGATTGTTGGTTCTGCCCGACGGGCTCGCTAGATGCCGAGAACAAGGAGACTCCGTTCGGCATCCAGAAGACTTCCAGGGTCGCCGGAGGTGGCGGACTCCCTCATAGCGGCAGGTAGACGGCGCAAAATGGCGGTGCCCTAGCGCTAGTGGAGGGGAATTGAAGGCGCGCGGAGCTCTGCAAGCTCCTAACGGCAGATTGCACGCCCTCCTACCTGGGAAGCAGCGGTTACCGCACATTGACGGGGGTGACCGCGGACCCGAGGCCTGCAAGAAAAAGCGCTTCCAGGCTGCCGGTGCCCAGGAACCCTTGCACACACGAGGTTAGGCTGGGGGGCTCCATTCATCCAGTGAGGGACGACGTGAACAGGGGAGGCGGAGGCCCTGAACCCTCCCAAAACACCAGTGGCAGGGCGCGACCCATGAGAAGGTTCAGAGGGGCACCCAGCAGCTACTACCTGGTGGTGAGGCAAGTGAGTTAGCAGGATCAAGAGGCGGGCTGGCATGATGAGCCCCGGGGCCCCGAGACATCTGCCAATGGAGGGGGCCTAGGACCAACTCCCCTGGGAAGCACTGGGGGCCTGCTGCCTGACCCTAAGATGGCCACCAAACACTGCAATTAATAGAGGGAAACACTGGAGAGATCACTGGGTTTCCTGGGGAGCCCTCCTGACTTTTCACACACTGCAGGCAGCCTGAGAGAGGAGCCGCTCTCACAGAAAGCCAACAGGAGCACACAGATGGGGATTATTGACAGGGCACACAGCGCTGCCTTAGGAGACCCCCCCACTCCTCAGTGGTGAACGAAGACAGCACAATCTGCCTTGGGGCGACGCGAAGGCGGTCAGGAGTTGACCGAACACAGTCTCTACCTATGCCTCCGAAAAAAGGCCCCCAACAACAAGGTCTCCAACTACTTTGCCACCACAAGTGCAGGAGCGACCAGTGACGAACCAACGCCATCTCCAGGGGCAATGGCGCTCACCAGAGAGGACTTCCTGGCTTCCCTGCGGGACTTCAAAAAGGAGCTCCACGCAGACATCAAGACTGACATGGATGCCTCATTCGAGTCATTCCGAGTAGAAATGAGGGAGAAGATGGTGTCTCTCCAGGCCGACGTGAATTCAGTGGGCACCCGAACGCTTGACCTCGAGGCAAAAGTCCAGGAACTCACGGCTCGCGTACAACCCCTGGAGGACATATCTGCGGACTTAAGGGGTCAGCTACGTGCCACCACGCTCAAGTTCGAAGATTTAGAAAACAGGTCTCGCCGAGACAATATCCGAGTTCGTGGCCTGGAGGAAGAATGCGAGGGACCGGACTTAGAGGCCTTCATGGTGGGTCTCTTCTCCTCAGTCCTAGGGGAGGGAGGCCCTGATATCCAACTGGAGAGGGTGCACAGAGTGGGACCAAGACTTCCTGGAGAGGGCAGGAGACCACTAGACATTTTGGCAAAGTTCAGCTCCTTTAAAACCAAAGAATTGGTCCTGCACAAAGCGAGAAACATCGATAAAGTCTCCTTTCAGAACGCCACGTGTACGCTCTATCAGGATGTGGCACAAGCTACTCTTGCCCGCCGACAGCAATTCCGTCCAATCACCTACTGCCTGAGAGAGAGAAAGATCAAGTACAGGTGGACCTATCCATTCGGGATCGCCTTCCATTGGGAAAACAACCATGTGCACTGCTCTGAATTGAAGGAGGCGGCGGACGCCCTGGGAATCGCGGCTCCTGCACCGAATGATGATGCAACCTCAAGGGCCACGGAAGGGGAAAAGCAGCGAGAGCGGCAAGGGGTCGGCCAATGGCGAAGAGTGGGCCGAAGGACCAACACACACCCGGACTGAGCTCCGCTACCAGTGGATCACACGACCCAGCTATCTTCAACGGAGAGGGTACTCTACCTCCCCCCTCTCCTTGCCCCATGGGGGCACCCAGTTGTTGTTATGGAGATAAGGATGGAGCAGAGGACTTACAATTCATCGGGCGGTGGGGCAGCTGTGGGTCCGGTCACCTGTATGTGGCCCGGAGGCTGGAGCCGGGCCCCCAGGGCCACTTAGACGAGCTACGCAAAACCCCCCCGGATCAGGAGAGTGTTCATGAGAAACTGATTGGAGCAGAAGTCTTGCATCTACCCTGACCTTGGGAGCTCCGCATCTGGGGGGTTTACGACCAGACCTAGTGTCAAACTACAGGGTACTCTAGCCCCCCCACTGTAGAGAGACAGTCAGTCGCCGTTATGGAGCGATGGATGGAGCGGAAGACTTGCATTCCACGAGACTTTGGGGGTCCTGTGATTCGATCAATTGTGTGTAGCCCGGGGTTGGGTACCTGTGTCTTGAGAACCATGCAAATGGGTGACAAGTGGCATGCGTGGAGTATATCGCTGCCCATCCATATTGCGGTAAGGAGAGTATAATGGGAGGGTGATTAGAACGGATCACCTACACGCACCCGACCACACATGGAGATGCCGGAAAGGATAGACTTACGTAGCTATATTTGGGGGGCTCAGAACTGTGACAGCCGCAGCAGGCGGTGATATTGCCTTATGCATATGCCTTTTTAGCTGATGATAAAGGGGAAGGGGGAACGGAAATGGTTACGTTCTTCGAGTTTGTCCGTGTACAGAGGTTTCCCTCTATGTTGGGGATCCTCTACACTCGATCGTATAGTTTATTCTGTTTGGTTAAATTAGTTCGATGTCATGGTGCTTTTTTAACATCTTTTGTTGGAGGGAGGGAAGGTAGGGGGGACACACGAGGACAGAGTCAGTTCAGGAGGCTCATGAGCAGGAGCAGAGATACAGGCAAACACACATGGCAGGTCGGACTATAACATGGAACGTCTGGGGCCTCAACTCCCCTAATAAGCAGCAACGCCTCTGGAAATATCTGCTCGATCATAATGTCCAAGTGGCGGCCCTGCAAGAAACGCACCTCAAAAAATCTGAGGAACACCGTCTGAAGCATAGGGCATACCCTCTCATCTGCAGATCCTCCCACGCTTCAAAACAGAATGGGGTGGCACTGCTTTTTCACTCGGGGGTTCCGTTTCAAGTTCAAGAAACCAAAGCTGACAAAGCGGGGAGGTATATTATGGTCAAGGGGGATTTGAGGGGCCGGCAATGCACATTTGCAGTTATTATGCACCCAACATGTGACAGCAGGATTTTATACTCTCCTTCCTTATGGCTTTGGAGAACTTTGCAAGGGGGGACATTCTTATATTAGGAGATTTTAACCTCATATGGGATCAGGGGCAGGACACGACTAACCCACATAGGGCGGCAGGGGGGAATTTCGGCAAGGCACTCAGAGCGCAGCTCCAACTCCTGGGCCTGGTGGACGTGTGGAGGGACAGTAATCCCACCGCGCGCGACTACTCCTTCGTCTCCCACTCCCATAGAACATACTCCCGCATTGATTATATCTTTGCAAGCCAATCCCTGCTTCCCATGATACTGCAAACACACTTGCATCCGATCTGTCTGTCCGATCATGCCCCTCTCGAGATGTCTCTCATCTGGCCGAACCCACGACCCAAGCATGCTCGCTGGTACTTCCCCAACTTTTTATGTAGGGGTCGACTGCTGCGTGATGAACTTAGGCAAACCATTAAAGATTTCTTTGAGCAGAATAACCCCAAGCTTACCGCTCATGCCACCACCTGGGACGCTTTCAAAGCGGTAGTCCGGGGTAAATGCATCGAATTGGCTACTACCCTGAAAACTCAGCAACAAGAGGAACGTCTCATGTTAGAAAGGGAACTGCAGTCTGCAGAACTAGCACACAAGACTAACCCATCGGCCCCGGCGGTAAGGAAAGTTACTGCCCTTAAAGGGAAGCTACAGGCCATTTACACTAACAGGGCGGAAAGAACTATTTTACGCTTACAGGCCAGGGGCTATGAGGGAGGCAACAAAATGGGGACCCTTTTTGCACGCCAACTACGGGCCAAACAGGAAAGGGAATACATCAAACTTATTGTAGATGACGCGGGCGTCTCACACAAGACAGAGGAGGGGAAAGCGCATGCCTTTGAAGACTTCTACCGTAATCTCTACACCTCAGAACACCCGCAGGCACAAGCGCAAACGAGTTACCTGGACACTTTAGTTTTCCCTCAGGTCCCGGCGACCGTTAATGAGGACCTATTAACCCTGAGGAGGTACAAAAGGCGATTGACGAACTTAAGCTACAGAAAGCACCGGGGCCAGATGGGTTCACGGCACATTTTTATCATACCTTTGCACCGGAACTTACCCCCTTTTTAACTACCTTATTTAATGTCATTGCTTCTACACAACAGGTCACTCCCTCTATGGGAGAGGTGATAGTAGCAGTAATTCCCAAACTGGGAAAGGATCCTTCAGCCTGTTGCTCATATCGCCCGATCGTCCTTCTGAATCTTGACGCCAAAATCTATGCAAAAATTCTGGCCACCCGCCTCGAATCAGTGCTCCCAGGCCTTATCGACCCGGATCAATCAGGCTTCATTAAAGGGCGGCAGACCCATGATGACTTGCGACGCATCATTCACATAATAGAAAAGGCTCAGAAGAAGGACATCCCGGCGGCTCTTCTCTCGCTCGACGCGGAGAAAGCTTTTGACCGCGTTGAGTGGACCTTCTTGTTCCAAGTGCTTCGACGCTTTGGATTCAATGAGACTTTTGTAGGGATGATACGTGCCAATTATCACTCCCCTAGATCCCGGGTCCTGGTCAATGGCGCTGCTTCCTCCTTTTTTAACTTGGCTCGCGGGACGAGGCAGGGATGCCCGTTGTCCCCCCTCCTTTTTGCTTTAAGCATAGAACCCTTAGCGCATAAAATTAGGAACAACCCGGACATAAAAGGAATACGATTTGGCTCTGACGAGCATAAGATATCGCTTTTTGCCGACGATGTGCTTCTTCCGGTCACGGAGCCACTGACCACCCTTCCGGCTATCCAGGGGGAACTTCCTCTGTTTGAACGGGTGGCGGGATTTAAGATCAGCCTGGCCAAATCCTTCTTACTTAATCTGACCCTGTCTACGGAGGAGTGGAGTCAGGTGGAAAGCGCTTCACCATTTTCCTGCACAGCCAAAGAGATTACCTATCTGGGAGTTAAACTCACCCCCGCATTTCAGAACTTTATAAGGCCAACTTTCCTCCCCTTCTGCGCCAATTAAAGATGATTTGGGCAGATGGAGCGCTGCATATATCTCATGGCTGGGCAGGATAAATGCCATCAAGATGAACGCGCTCCCTCGCTTGCTTTACCTCTTCCAGGGGCTACCCATTCCAGTAGAACAAAGTCTTTTCAGAGAGCTGCGACAAATGATTACTAAGTTTATCTGGCAGGGTAAGAGGGCCCGCTTGCCCTATTGCCTGCTCACGCGGCCACGCAGGGAGGGGGGTCTGGCCTTGCCGGACTTTCAGGGATATTATAGGGCGGCTCAGTTACGAGTAATCACAGAATGGTCGCTGCGCGCCTCTGAAAAACACTGGTTGCATATGGACAGGCAGATCACCGGCTGCACCATATGGGATCTCTTATGGAAGCCCAAACATGACAGACCGCCCAATGCCTATATCAGTACACCCACATCCACTACACTACGGGTCTGGGACACTCTCACTAGAAAGCTGCAGCTGACCACCTTCCCATCCCCCCATACTCCCATACATTTTAATGCTGCATTCCCCCCCGCGCTTCACAAGGGACCCTTCGTGGCATGGCGGGAGGGAGGTTGTCTAATGATTTCCCACCTATTTCATAAAGGAGAGATCCTCACCTTCCAAGACTGCATGAAACAATTCACACTGACCACCAAAGAGAAGTTCCACTACTTGCAGCTTAAGCACTGGGTGATGCAACCTCCGGTGCGGCAGGCAGCCACCAGAGACTTGCTCCCCATAGAGAGGTTTGCCCAATCAGGATCCACCTCCAAGAGATGCATTTCCTTTCTATACGCCGTCATACAAGCTCTCAGTCCCCGGTCTACCCCACGATATAAAAGCTTTTGGGACGCGATGTTAGGTACTCCGCTAGAGGATAAACAATGGGAGCGTCTACATAACGATATAACAAAATTCAACTGCTCGATGTATTTAAGGGAGGTGCATTACAAAATTATGTACGATTGGTATCTATACCCTCAGAAACTACACAGGATTTTCCCCAACACTTCGGATAGGTGCTGGCGGGGATGTGGGTTGTTGGGTGACTTCCGTCATATCTGGTGGGACTGCCCCTCCATTCAACCTTTTTGGAAAGAGATCTTGTCCCAAGTCAAACTCATTTTAGGCTACCCAATTCCTCAAACCTTGGAACACACCTTGCTGGGGGCAAGAGACCCAATCCTGAAACGCCAGACACAGAGTGATAGGTCTGTCATGTGGCTGTGCTTAGGGGCGGCTAAATTGGCAGTCGCTGCCGCCTGGAAAAAACAAGAAGCACCATCGCTAACTCAATGGCACGTGAGGTTATGGAGGGCGCTGGCTCTCGAGCGCATGGCTGACATAGTGGATGATACCAGGAAAGGCTTCGAGTACATATGGTCCCCGTTGGTGAGTTACTTATCGGAAGGTCTCCCGTTGACGGCATGTGCCCCAAGGATAAGGGCCCTTAACCTGTTCCATATATAAGGCTACAGCAATATGGCTGGATATACGCAGCTAAGATGTTGCCCTATCAGAGATCTAGGTGCCCAACCCTCATGTCCATCCCACTATTCATTGCACCATGACATCAAGGTTTTGTTGAGTTTTTATTTATTTTTTATTTTTTTTTATTTTAGGTACAGTAAGTTTCCTTTCCATGTTCCTCGCTCTAGAGGGTGAATTGGTAGAAAGTTGTAGAACGCTAAATGCAACAAAATGCGAATGTTATTATCAAAATGTTTTCTCGCCATGGAACTTGTGACCAAGCTGTAACTCACATGTGATATCTGTAACTCTTGGCCTATTTTGACAATTGTTGCTTACGTGCTGCATTTTTGTTCAATCACAAAAATCAATAAACAGAGTTTGAAACAAGTGAGATTTGAGTTCTATCCATGGACAGTCATGTGAGCACTGGTATTGCCTCAGAAATTTCCACTCAAAGCATCTCTGAAAAGCCCACCCTAATTAATGGAGGAGGTCAGGCTTGCAATAGCTAGAGAAATAATCTGTACGAAAATCACCAATGGAAATTCCTTGAATACTCAGGACCTCTAAAAGAGTATCAAAGATCTACAAGTGCAATCAAATCCAGTTGCAAGGGCTGTTGTAAGCACTCCTGAAATGCCACATGAATGTTTTATTTGAGGAAGCTACCTTGGCTTCCAGTGGCAAAATAAGGGCAGCCCGGCAGTAGCAAAATTAGCCTAGGGAGAGAAGAACAACAGCTGGGAATCAGGAATGAGACTAGTATTAAGCTTTTTCCAAAAGGTATTGTAGTCAGAAATATATATTTTAAATCTTCAGGAAGAAGATTCCTTTGCCTGGCTGTAAGAAAGAAGATTGATCTATCTCCTGGCCTGGCCAACCTTATCTTAGGAACCGTCAAAAGGAAACGGGAAGATGATGTAAGATGACAACCAGGAGCACAGAGTGGAAACTTCAATTTCACTTTCAAGTAATAAGGCCCAAGATCATGGAGGACCATGTAAGTAAGATGCATAGATTTATAAAAAATCCTTTTCCTTACTGGAAACCAGTGTAAGCATGAAGAGAAGACTTTGTATGTTCATGTTTGGGGGTGTCTAACAAAAGCTGTGCAGCTGCATTCTGAATAGTTTGTAAACGGTTAAAAATGCAGAAGGCATGCCTAAGAGCATGTTATTTCTGTGATCAATTCTCGACACTGTTAGAGCCTGAATAGCAATCTTCCTAGAAAAAAGAGGGAGAAACAGAAACAGTTGCTGAAAGTTCGCAAGAGTAGAAAACAAGAGGAGCACCCTTTGTTGACCTGAGGAGAAAATGAAAGACTATTGTCAATGATTATGCCAAGAGTTCAGGCAGAGGTCAATGGCAGGTGTGTGGGGGACCTAATTCCTCAGGCCACAAATCGGATGTCCAAATTTCAAGATGTTTTCCAAAGATAAGAATTTCAGTCTTATCTCCATTCAATTTAAGACAATTGTTGTACTTCCAATTAGCCACCACTTTCATGCAGTTGTTAAAGTTCCTTTTGGTCCAGAGTATCATGGGAAACGGTCAGCAGGGTCTAAGCGTCATCTTCATAGGAAATAATTTGCAAACCAAAAGATCTAACCAGGCTAGTAAGTGGTTGCATGTGTATGTTGATAAGAGTCCTTGTGGAGCCTAAAACGTCTTGGTGAAGGGTTTGTAACGGAAGGTCCCAAAGCTACAGTTTGAATTCTATCCAATAATAAAGAGTGGATCCATTTGGCTACATTTTCTCTAATACCTGCAGAGCTCAGTCTGGACAATAGCATGGACTATGAGACTATATCAAGTGTTGCTGTGAGGTCTAATAGGACAAATGCAGCAGTGCCTCCTTGCGCAGAATGAGTCAGAAGTTGTCAATAACAGCACGTAGTGTGGATTCGGTACCGTGGCAGGGTCTCAATCCAGACTGAGAGTGATCAAGTAGATTGTTTGCCTCCAAATAGTTGGAGATGAACTTGTTGATGACATTCTCAGTTATTTTGGCTGTAAAATGAAGGAGAAATATAGGTCTATGAATGACTAGGCCTAGTGAGTCCGCATTGGGTTTCTTTAGCAAAGGAGTAACAATAGCAGCCTTCCAGGCCTCAGGAACGCCTGTCGTTGGCAGAGAAAGATTATAGAGAGAAGTGAGGACTCGAAAGAGGGACAAAGTTAAATTCAAATCACTGACTCTACTCCATAAGTCCCTATTTGATGATTCTTCTGACAATTAAAAAACTGATGGCGACTAAGTAAACCAGAGAGGAAAATGAGCTCCAGCGGAAAACAACTTTTTACAGGTGCGTGTGACAATAAAAATGAGGCCGGGAAGCAAAGTCTTTCACGCACAAGTATGTGCTCTGTGGGACAATCTACCTGAACATCAAGAGAATAACAAGCTAAATACTTTCCACAGCCACTGAAGATTTACTGTTAAAGCTGATGCTGGAATGTGTGTCTTGGGGCCAGTGTTTGTGTGTCTTAAAGTTTTTGGGCTATTTATGTAGCAGTAGACAATTGACAATTAGCCTGTGCTTTCAAGGATTGGGCACAAGTGTTCGATAATATGAGCCAGAAACTCTGCTATCGCTGCCCAGACATTTTTGCTGCCTGAATTTATGTTGAAGGAGACTTTGTGTGTTGGTAAACAGTAGGTTCACAGGATGCAGGTATTAAGATGCTTGCCTCTGTATGTACCCTGCACCCTCAACGTAAATGACTTGTGCATGTAGCAGTGAATTTTGAATTTGATCCAGCCTTCCACTGGAAGCTGATAGAGTGCCTTAATTGTGTATTTCTTGTGCTTGTTGTTTAACTTTTTTCAAAATGCAGGGGCGGATTTAGAGTTTAGAGACACAAAAGTACTGCTATAGGTTGATGGCACTGCCCCCCACGAAACTCATTGTTCCCAATACCAAATCTTCCGACTCTGCTATTGGAAACCCTTGATTTTTGCAGCTTGTCTACCACTGGACTGCCAGACCACATGAAGATCGCTCTGCCCTATTTAGAGCAGAGCAACTATATCTCATTATGGCTACCATGGTCAATGCAGTGTGACTCCACTGGCCTACCGGGCAGACAGGCCACCCACCTTAAACTACTGCCAAAAATTAGTTATTTCGTTTTGCATATGTTGCAGCCTGCTGACATATTTGTCTCAGGAGACCAGTATAAATGTGGTAATCTAGAAGGAACTACTCACCATAAATTCTGGTTCAAGATAATAATCCAGTCATTTTACATTGACAACAGGATGATCTCTCCCTAATTGTATTCTTTTTGATAGGACAAGCTTTAAAGTTTGAGGTATTCCTACTGAGGAATAACTTTTAGAACTCAATGATATCTGTTTATAGTTTATTTGGTTAGGAATGTGGCCCAAAGGCATTTGAATGCTTTACATCAGAACCAGACTATTTTCCTCTTTTTCCTCTTTTTTTGCACAGGAAGATTAAAGGCCCAATTACATTTTTGGCAGATGGAGTAATCTCCGTTAGCCTGGCGGAGGAATTAAGGTCCCCTAGGCCAAGGCTACTCCACCTGCCAAATTTAGAAATGACCGCTAAACATGCATCCTTTCTAAAGCATTGGCAAGAACCGCTGTCACACCTGTTCCTGTCAAAGTTTTTTTAAAGTTTGGCCCATGGCTTCATCAACATGACAGAGCCATCCGTCAAACCTATTTTTTTAGATAAGAAAATCCTGAAGCAAGAGGGGGTATTAGACATTTTTCACTGCCCCTTACCACCAGAGATTTCCCCTGTGGTGACGGGCAGTAAAAACTGACCTGTATTACCACCCATCTAAACTAGATGGGCGGACATAGAGGTCAGCCTCCGACTGCCCTTTCTCCACCAGGCTATCGGAGAGTGTGAGAAATTGGGTTGTTGGTGGACTGGGGTGTAAGCCCTGGTCAAGTAGCAAGCGCAATTCTTGTCAGGATGAGGCGCAAACCAAACCTTTGATCAACCCTCTGGTAGCTTGACACACAGCAGTTAGGCTTAATTCAGAGGCAATGTGTAAAGTATTTGTGCAAAACTTCAAACTGTAATAAAGTAAATAAAACACACAAAAAGGATCCCACGCCAGGTTAGAAAACTTGAACACTATTTAATAAATAAGACCAAAAAAACAAAAAATCAATCAGTAGAACTGGAGATAAGCAATTTTAAAGATTTCAGTGAAAATACGGATATTAGACTGGATAGGACTTCTTGTGTCTTGTAGGCCCAAGCACCATATCTTTTTCAGTCAGAATTTATAAACTTCAGACGACAAACTCCATGGACCTCAAATGTCTAGGAGGCAGAACATTTTAGTGGAATATATTTAAATTATTTGAGGTACAACAGAATGGTTCTGCCAGTATAACGTGTTCTCTTTATGTTCACACCTTAGAGCACATTAGGCTGTATGGATCGTGTAAGCACCTATAGTTTGAGGAGTGAGATGTGTGCTGTGGCTCCTTTGGCATCATTTGACCACACATCAACACAATTATGAAATTTCTTACATAGCCTTAGACATGGTGTGCACATAGTACCAATCTGTAGTTTAATGCCATGATGCCAAAACCAACCCAAAACTCATGCAAACCTTTACAAAGTGCATAACCTGTTGTATGATTATTAAGTAATTGAAAAGAAATACCACATTCCTATGTGCATGAACTTGAAGGTATTTGCCACTTGTGGGCTTATTTAACAAAGAGTGCAAAATCGAAGTCAATTCCTTAATGTGGTAATAAAGTTACCACAAGAAAATATAATAGCCTTTTAGGGGTTGCCAAGTGTCTCAGGTGCTTCCACTGCCTTGCCCCTTCGGACACTTGGCACTGCCTTTGCAGTGTCTGGTCTCAAAGGTAGGAAAAACAGTGCCAAGGACTGTTCACTGGGGTGGCCTACATTATGTGCATCGGGGCTTCACCCTCCATGTTTTATGCTCATTCATTATTGTACTAATAGCGAACAATAGTCTGTTGTTTACTATTAGTGTAATAAAAAATGGAGCACCAGGAGCTGGAACAGGACCTTGACTTAGAGATGAGGTAAATAATAATTAAAAAAATAATAATAATGTTTATTGTGTGTGTGCTTGCTGTGTGAGAGAGAGTCTGTGTGTATTTGTGAGTGTGTGTCAATTTATAAGTGTGAGCATGTGTGTGTGTGTGTCAGAACCCTGCTCAGAGGGCCACAGGGCAGGCTGGAGCTACTAGGCCCAACAATGGGGGTTAAGGCCTTTTACTCCTGATATCCCAGGGCTAGATCTAATTTGATCCTGAGCGACTAGTCCAAGTACCCCTTTAGCACTTGACTCTCAGCGGTAGCACAGGTGAAGCAGCCCAAAGCTTCTTAGGGGGAGGTAGACACAGGGGGGTGAACACAGGCTCGCAACTCAAAATAAATTCAATAGCAGCAATAAATGATTTTCCAGTTAAATACTTCCTTCCTTGACAACAGTAGTATTTATATACAAACACAAAGTGAAATACAGTATACATAAGCAATGCATACAGTGACCTGAGGTCATGTCTATAGTGTTTAATGGCAGTACCCTGAGTCTCTCTTCCCTCTTAATAGCAGGTGTGGGTATTCCCCATTTACTAAAGGCAACATTCAGGTTAGCCCCCACTAGCAGTCTGAATCTCAGGAGTCTCACTCCGACTCTGTTAAAAAAGTCAAAAGTGTTCCAGCGCCGAAGCTCTATCTGGCAGACATGTTCCCCTGGGCACCTTCCATCCCGTTTCTCAGTCTTACCCACACCAACAGAGATCGCCCGACTGCAGTCTCCAAGAGCATCTCTCTCATAGGCATGGCAGCTGCAGCACCTGCCTCAGTGAGTATCACACACATGGCTCTACAGGGGCCGCGACTGGGTGGTTTGGGTGCTCCCCTGATGCAACGGTAAGTTTCCTTTCATCATTCCCTAAAAGGGGGGGAAATTGTCACCCGTTCCTGGTTCTGATCCTCAGTCGGGTTCGGGCTTTCACAGATCACCACTGCAATCCTCTCCTCATGCTCCTAGTCTTCCTTTGGTGGCTCCCTCTGTCAAACAAGGTCACTACACCTGCTCCTCACTCGAGCGACAGTTCACAGCGGCTACCTCTGGCATATGGGGTCGCCCATTCATACTGCACACTGGCAACATCCCCATAGGCGTAGCAAACTTCAGGGTGGCCCTCCTCTGGCATATAAGGATCGCTGACATAAAACTGCACATGGACAATGACCCAATCTGTGCAGCATCTGTCTCCTCACATTCTGCTACAGGGATCCACTCACTAGGAGCCATCACTGGACCTTCCTCCTTCCAGCTCTCCTCTTCCTCACAGGGCTCACTGGTCTTGTAAGCAGGCAGACACTGATGCTTCAAGGACAGGTGTTTTTGAATGTCCCTGGAGGATGTCCCCTCACCCAGCTGGGAGACTGGCAGGCCTTATCCTCCCGTCCTGGTCATGGGAAGAAGTAAGAAAAAAAAAAAAAAAGTCTTGTAAAGCTTCTCCTCCTCACACAGCCCATCTGGTTCACAGGCACACACACACCAAGAACAAGCATATAACACACACACACACTGCACAGCACTACATACTAACCTGATTTAGGCCAAGGCTGAGCTAAGCACAGAGCAGTGGAACTTTACATGAGGGAGCCTGTAGGCCTCACTCCAGTGACACAAGTAAAAAGGCAGTAGACTTTCACCGCTCTGAGGGTACTGCTTTAGGCGCTCCTCACAGTACAAAAAGACCACAATCTGTGAGACAGGCCTATGTCATTGTGTGCACACATGATCCGTGTTCACAATGACAACAAATATCAGCACCAGGAATCCAAACATTATTGCAGCTGGCGCACTCAGGGCAGGGGTACACGTCGATCACCATGCAAGGGACTTTTCTGTCCCAAAGGTTTGTGACTGAGAGTCATGGACAGTAGTGAGTGAGAATGAGTGAGACTCAGTGTCAATGAGTATGAGTGAGTCAGAGTGAGAATGAGTAAGTGAGAGTAAGAGTGGATGCAAGTCAGTGAGAGTGGGTGAGTGAGAATGAGTGTTAGGGAGAGTCACAGAGTGTGAGGGAGAATGAATGTGAGTGAGAATGAGTGAGAGTGCATGAAACTTAGTGACTGTAACTGAGAAAGAGGATGAATGTGCCAGTGAGTGGGATTAAATGAGAAGGACTGAGTCAGAGTAAAAGTCGGTGCAATTTGGTGAAATTGTGAAGGTATGAGTAGGAGCGAATGTAATTGAGAGTATGACTGAGTGAGTAAGAATGAGTGAGTCAGAGAGGGTGACAGTGTGGGGTAGTGAGAGTAATTGAGTGCAAACGAGTGAGAACATATGAATGAGTCAAAGTAAGTGTGAGTAAAAATGAGAATATGTGTAAGAGAGTAGGAGTGGGAAAAACAAATGATCAAGAGGGAATGCGAATGAGTGGGAATGAGTCCCAGGGAATGAATGTAAGTGAGCATGATTGAGAATGTGGTGTTATGCTTGTGGATCCACAATTGATCCTGGCATACTGAAGGTAATTCTTGCCTTATAAAGGCACCCATGGCAAAATACTGACCCCACTTTGATCTTCAAATGGGATATAATCAGTTTCAGCAGTTTTAACAGAAATTATTCCAAAGTTAATTTTCCAAATTCAATAATCAGATTTAAATCTTTTTATTCATTCATTCCGTTGGCAATGAAATTAAGAGCATTCCATCGGCATCTATACATATACATATCAGCGTTAACATTTTTATCACACTTTAAGTATCCTGATGCATTTCAGGCTCAGTGCCCTTCTTCAGGGAAATGAAATTCTATGGGATAATGGAAAGGCAAAATGAGAATGGGGCTTCAATCTGACCCTCTAAGGTTAATAATGTGCTCAAAAACTTGTGCCTGCCAGGTGTTGGACAATATATCACCTAGCCCCTGAGATGAGGAATTAAAATAGTGAGAAAGTGCCCTTGTTTGAACTTGACAAGAACTTGTGTACCGTGTTGAAAATAAACTCCCAGAGTGTGCAGATAACTGTGCATGAAAAGGTATTCGTGTTAAAGTCCATCTGGTTCTGGGTCATATTAAATTAAAATGCACATTAAAGCAAACACTATGTCGAGTGTCCTGGTGCTGTGCATATGTGTATATTACCGAAATACTGGTGCTTCCTGCTAGCGTGAGGTTTTGAGTAAAAACTTTCACATTCCTAGATCACAAACACATGTGCATGCGACTTCTGAAAGTAAACAAAAAAAAAACCTTCAAATGCCCGGGTGTCATGCGCTCATTCGTGTTAATCAAGAGTACAATTCCCTTTAGTATAGAAACTGCCACAGTGTACCCCGAAAATCGCTCACTGTGTATAATGAGCTGAAGATGAAGGTGATGACTATCAAGCATTCAAGTTGGCCGCCATATTGGGTGGTTGAAACGCGAGTGTTGGTACCAAGAATTTAAGTGTTTCCTAAAGAATCATGAACATCAATGACAGACAGAAGTTCAAATGTATCATGAATCCCTGCCATTACTAAGCAGAAAAATATGCCTGTAAACAATTCTATACGGGTATAAAACCCATGTCAATATATTCTATGCATGAAGTGAACATACAGGTAGACATGTAAAAAAACATTGTGTGTTCAAAGGTTCTTCACATTTGTATCCAGAATCTGAATAAAGGTATACATGCACAAGCTTCATCGTGAATCAACTACATTCTGGCATTCTTGTTGGAAACATTGAAAAAGTGACAGATGTGTACACTGTCTTTTCAACAATCAATTATAAAAAACTGGAAGTAAAAAGGTAAATTTATAATATATGCAAAAAACCTTTCGGGTGATCTATATCTGAACTGTCAATTGAGTGTCTGAACAATTGAATCCAAGATTTTGGACATTAATTTAAGTCCATGTGTGCAACTGTGAGTATATCAATGAACATATGTAACCTGCACAAGACACTGCAGGTGTCTGCCGGTAGACTTGTTTAAGCCCGCCCATGAACCTCCTCAATGGGTTCAGGTGATTCCCACAATCTATCATAATATTAAGCCCCGATGGCTGTATGTTCACTAAAATATGTGACCACTCAAGTATATGATATATGGTGTATGAGCAAAAAAAGATGTAGAGTATGGGAACTGATAAAAACGTGGTGAAACCACCTGTGAACATGTGTGACTTGCGTGAAAAAAAGTGAAGCAAGTGTCTTCCAGCTGGCTTGACAAAGCCCATCCCTTGACCATCCCAGTGTGTTCTAGTGATTCCCATAATGTATCATAATCATACATCTCAGAGGGCGAGTGTTCACTAATATGATATATGATGTGTGAGCATGTAAATCTAAAAAATAAGTGCAGTGTAGAAACTGATAAAAAATGTGAGAAACAGTGAATCTGGTGTCCATCAGTTAGGGACTGTTATCTATGTCTGAACCTTCAGCATATAAGCATAAGTTACAAAACGTAACTAAATTCTAAGTGGTCATTGAGACCCTTAGGAATTAATGTGTCCAATCTCTAGATCCAATATGTCTCTCTTAAGAGTAGATATTTTCTATTATCCACTCCTTCTTGTAGTGGTACCACTTCTAGTATCAGAAATCTCAATTCACAGATGTTATGGCCATACACCGCAAAGTGTGAAGCCACAGTTGAGTTTGCATTTCTGGTGCAAATGCTGATCATTTGCTGTGACTGGGGGTGAATGTTTGATTAATGCAGCATTCTGTTCATCATCTGTTCTTTTTGCATTTGTTGGGTATGCCCAGACATGGGTCCTGTGCTCACTACGCCACCAGATTAAAGCTAGCCTGCCTGATGAGGAGTGTTCCCCGAAACCGGTCCCAGGATGCTTGTTTCTGGTCCAGGGAGGACCTGGCCTGACAGTTCGGGTTGGACTGTTCCCATGGGGCACAGGGTCAAGACTGATTTGCAAATCGCTGAGTCTAACCTGGAATGGCGTGGTGTGCAAAAAAACGATGGATTCAACCCAGATCTGTGACTGGGGGTGAATGTTTGATTAATTCAGCATTCCCTCCATCATCTGTTCTTTTTACTCATGTGCTCATTGACACGAGTTTTGGTCTTGCGTTCCGTTTTCCCAAAGTATACTAAACTACACCGGCATTTCAACAAATATACTGCATTCTTAGAATCACAGTCAGCTGTGGTATACAGCTTCATTTTTGTACCTTTTGACGGGCGGGTGACGACAGTTCCTTTTATTACATTGTTGCAGTTACTGCAATTTAAGCAAGGGATCATTCCTTTGTAGTCCGACTTTCCCTTGGAACCTGTTTTGGCTTCCAGTAGTTCTTTGATATTCTTTTCTTTTGTTGAAGATTCTGCACATATACAGAACTATGCGCAGGAAAAAAGGACCTCGGTGTATAATGGTGTACCAACCATACCCCTTAGTATCCAAAATCCCAATCCGACTAGCTATAGTGTCACATTCGTTCTCCGTACTACAGCGAAGCTACCAATGATTAGACATCCCAGAACACGGACCCTTTCAGGAATCGCAGGAGCAAGAACACTCTTTCATAATTCACTCATACTTGTCCACAACGTGCGTATTAAGAGACACAGTATAGTTTAAAATGTTTATTTCAACTAACGTGCTCTAAGACACAGTACATGTGCCAGTACTAGCAGCATAATGCATAAAGTTAAAACAGTAAGCATGGTTACAATTCCATAGAATACAAACGGGGACAGCATTTTATAAAGGCAGTGGATATAGGACTAAAAGGCCTTGCCACCCTCCCCGTGCTAGGAACTAGTTTATTATAAAAATAGAAGACCTCTGGGCTTTGTCCGGGGACCCCCATACCTCTAGAGCTAGATGCAAGGTTTACATCATCAGACAAGCACAGCTCTTCTCCCTGGAAAGGTTGTTCTCCAAGTGCCACAAACAGGGAGATCACAATATTAAAAGCACATGAATTTCTCCCGGCGTAGCTGTAGTCCATGTTATGTCTAAGTGCGAGGGGCTGACCAGAACAGCAATAACAAGGGACGTTGTTTTTCGACCTTGTACATTGTGTGCAGACGAACCCCACAGAGGACATGAGAAAAGGTGAAAGGCAAAAAGGCAGACAGTTCTAATGCTGAATGGGCACAAGCAGAGTCTGGAAAAACAAAGTCATAGAGTAACGTGTGCAAAGAAGGCATCATGGCAGCTAGGCCTAAGCTAACTTAGCAATGTCGACAATGAGGCCACAATCCACACTACACCCTCCCCTGGTCAGTCCATAGGGCAAGACATAGGACGAAAACAGAATTCGAATAGATGGAGCAGAATGTAAGCGTCTATTTGTGGGAAATGTCCCTTTGAAGGATAGGGAATGGGAACAAATTTGGGGATAAAAAATTCTAGATAGGGCCAGAAAATAGGGCACTCAAAGAGAATAAAAAATCCAGCAATGCAGTGCGTTGAAAGTCAATGTCCTTAATCCATCAGCGTGTATGTGCAGAAAACTGCAACACCTTCCAGAAAGACATCATTGTCATCGTTTGAAAAAAGAGATGCCATCCAGTTCAACAAATCAAAACTGCATTCATGTTCCTCACAATAGGGAGCAGCGATCAGCATTGCGAGACAACTTGCGTGATACTCAATATAACTTCGTTGTAGGAGATGCTGAGCAGCCACCCAGATATCCCATTGCGCCAAGACCCCAAATGCAGCCGAACGCGCCATTAATCCAGCCCCGGAACATTCCCGTTCATGGGCCACTAAGGGGCCCATCAACTGGTCGAAATCCGGGTCCGAACAAGACGTATTGGAGAGGCAAATACCAAAGAACCAAGAGAATGGACATCGTAAGCAGGACATCACAGGTTGCACGCAAGTGAAATACGCAAAGCGATAAAAAAGTCCATAAGACACGCTGAGTGTCGCCAGTGGTAGAATGCCGAAGCTGTCAATCATGTGTTCACGGAGCATCCGTAGCCGCGCTGGGTCGTATAGACCCCTAGGAAGTGCAGCCATTGCGCAACTGGCAAAATATAAGCAATATTCCAGCAGCTAACGCTAGGATCAATGGGAAGCCTCCAAAGACGCTGGAAAAAATAGAATGAATAAAAGCCGGAATTACACCAAATATAGTCTGAAAGGAGTCAAAAGGCCGGAGCCCACAACTTTAAAGAAGTGCACAAGACCTTCGGTATTAGATGCATTAAATATACGGTGAATCAGTTCACCGAAATGTTGGGGGAGGTTTGTGTTCAAAAGGGCCTGTATCTCACTGTGGGTACTAGCCACCTGGAGGACGAAGGTCTCCCGTGCGGAAGTGAGCATAACCTCCTGGTTTAATAATAGTGCCTTTATTCTGCTCAATTTATTGAAATCCGCCTTCAGAGTAGGTATGTAAGGCCAAACGGAACTATCTACCATCCCACGCGGGGGTGGAAAAAGCACATTTTTGCAGCACACAACGCGGTGAGAAACTGTTACAATGTAGGGGATGCCTGCCTGCATCCCACAGCAGTCCTGATTATTTAAAAGCAGAAAGCTACCATTAGCAAGCACAGTGAAAGTAGGTGATATAACAGAAGCTGGAACGCCCTTTAAAACACAAGCAAGATTCGGGGCAGAAACATTACAAGCCCCGTGCAATTTAATGTTTTTACAAATCAGGGAATGACCCACTGTAGAATCGCAAAACTCCCCTGTGAGAAATACCTCCTTGTCATCCCTAAGGCATCTGTATGTGAAAGGTAGGGACCAAAGTTCATGTAAAAAGGCACTGCCCAAAGGCTGAAAACGGCCTACAGGATAATGTTTCATGCAAGAACTGAATTCAAATAAAGAAAAAGGCAAAGTAATAACCCCGTGAATCAGCCACACTGCAGAATCAGTCTCCGCCACAGAGAATGGTAACGGCTCAATCTTTTCGATATGTAGGAGAGTGTATGTTGCATCTTTCATGGACATGAATTGCTGTTTTTCAGTTAAATTAAACGGTAAGAACAAGGCAGATGTATTTAAAAAATGCCATGGAACCTTCCCCATTTTCAGTGTTTGCAAAGACCATGCAAACTGCATCACTGAACGCAATTGATTCTGACCATGATATAACACAGATACATCATCTTGTACAATATCAACAACAGATGAAACAATATTCTCCAATGTGTAAATGCGGGAAGACAGGGTGTTAATACTATTGTCGACAACAGCAAGCACTTTTTCTAGATTTGCTTGATCTATTCCCGTAAACGGGACGCAGCTTCTATTTGTGAAAGCTTCCAGATTTCATTGTAGGTCGCATACACAAATCTTTTAGGTCTTGGACCGCGAGGCCCTAGAACAAAGTCGGACAGATCAATGTTGCCTGATAGGAGGGTTAATGTTGTTTTACGGAATCTAATGTAGAGTGCTGCAACCACTGTTTACATAATTTACCAACAGAATATGTAGTAACTGTACGCGAGTCAGAAAACCTTGGGTCTGGCCTATCCTGTTTGTAACCAGGAGTAAAGTTATAAAACTCAGTTGGCAGGCGTTAGATGCTATGGGCCACGCCAACCAGGCTGACTGATCAATAGCAGAGAAATTAAAGGAATTATTTTGGAACAAAGCTTGCAAACTTTCAAGGGAGATATTTAAATGCAAGCTCCTATTTGGCCAGGAAGACAACACAGGAATGGAAGGTGCATTCAATTGTTTGGAAGTAGCCAAACCCAAACAAGTTGTTTGATATATAGTACTATTTAAAAACAACATTTGGGTGGGGATAAGGCAAGCACGGTGCAAAGCTTCTGTACCGCGTACCTGCCAATATTTAGTGCCCCAAATAGATTTTAAGTCAATGGTGTTCTTCCAGTGCTCATAGCCACCCACAGCTAATGCGTCCATAAAGGAACTGAAATACAGCAATTTGGTGTGGGTCAACATAACTTTTTGATTCGAAGAAACGTTTAATTTAAAATAATAGGACCCTGGGTTTGATCTATCAAAGTCTGTAAAGTAAGTAAATTTATTTTTAAGTGTTTGGGAGCTACCTTGCAGAGGGGTCGGGCAATGTTCCCACTGGGTATAATTGAAACCACCTCAAAGTGTACTGGGTTTATGCAGAAAATGGTTACCGTAATGCTGGTAACAATATAAATCGGCATAATTAGCAGAACTCAAGTACAAATCCTCAGCATTAAAAGCAGCATAATATTTTAAATCAGAAAATAACGATTCAACGGCATGCACATCCCAATCATCTGAATGAATATTCCTTTGTACCACATCACCCATGGAAACACGAAGCACACTTGGTACATTAATAATCTCTGTAGGTCCATGGATTTGGAAATTCACTGCATCCCACACGATGCCATCTGCAACTGGAAAGGCGGAAATGTTCACAAATGTGTGATCACGCTTCATGATGTGTGAAGAAGAATGCGGAGCCAAAGTTCCAGAAACAGAGTTCACCGCAGAGCATTCTGGCAAGTAGTGACCATTGATGAGCAAGAAAAAAACTGTCACAAAGCCAATGGACATGAATAGAAAAATCAGGAATAGCACCAATCAGATGTATGTCCACGGAGGGACCCAAAAATTGTCTCTGAACCAGGATACAAAAATACTGAATTTGGTCGGGATAAGTGATGAGGTGGAAGACGAATCAAAAGAAAAACGCGTTGGGCTCAGTGGAGTTGTAGGTAAATGAGCCACTGACTCACTTGCGGGGTATACATACTCGGTTTCCTCGTTGCAGGAGGAAGCCGGGAGATTGAGCAGGCGATCTGGCAAAGCTACCATCCCAATGGAAACATCAGCGCCTGTGGAGACAGGAGGGCCACGATTTCTTGAAATTGCCAGACATGATACCGCCGGTGTAACACTATTCAGGATCGGCCAGATGTTGTAGCTTGACATTGTCCACTGAGATGTATCTGTTGTCCTTGCGACCAGGAAGCGGTGGTAAGATGACTGTACGAGTACCCTTCAAGCCAAGAACTGGAACCGGTGCACGATAAGAGGGGCCAAATTCTTTTTTGTTCTCCACCTTCTCTCGGACAAGATCTCCAATCTTTGGAAGCCAGCCGGCAACCGGAATCCGCAACGCAGCATCAGTGGCTGAAGATAAGTGTTCGTTGGCAAGTCTGTCACGGGTCTCTTGTAAGTCCTGCAACATAGTAGAATGATTATCTACGTCAAAGATTGCGGCACTCGCCGCCAAGTCTAGACCATCAAGGTCTGGCACAAACATCTGTATGCCAAAGAGCATTTCGTATGGGGTCCGCCCACCCAGAGATCTTCTAGGGAGATTATTAAGTGCACGTTGCACGCCATACAAGTGGGTAAGCCAGTTCCTGCCATTACCTAAGACTCTAGCTGTCAAGGATTGTTTTAAGTCACGGTTCATTCGCTCCACAATTGAGTTGCCCTCAGGCCTATATGGAGACGAAAATTGCACCAGCACCCCCATAGACCTCATGGCATCCTTGTACGCCTTAGAGGTGAATGCTGGACCTTGGTCGGAATGGAAGGTGCCACAGGCAAAAATTCCCACAAAGACACGCAAATCCCTGATGACATTTCGAGCGTCAGCACTGCGTTGTGGCCACACCCAGATGAAACATGTGCACGAATCAACTGCAACTAAGATATATTTATATGCAGTGTCAGAAGAAAATGGACCGCAGTGATCAAGGTATACACAACCAAAAGGTTTATTAGAAATGCAGAGCTGTGTTTGTGGTGGACGTGTAACCGCGAGAAACATCAAAATACTACATTCGTGAGGGTGAGAACACCTAACAATAGTAATCAGCATAGCAATGTGCTCATAACATGACATGTCTTAAAAAAAATACACACAAACTTTTTTGAGACAACCATTAAGTATGGATTGTAAACCTATAAATAGGCACTATAAGCTTAATACAACAATGAATGTCACTGGTGTGCCTGTCACCGCAATAGTGAGGAACAGGCGTTCAAAATAAACGAGCAGAGTCTTAAGAAACGTAATATCTCCAGGGAACTTCCCACCTGAAAGTACTTTGCTGCAGAAAAAAAAAAATGCCCCTTGAAGACTGGAGGAACAAAGTACTTGGCACCAAATAAAAGTACTTGGCAGCAGAAACCATGCCCACTGAAGATGGAAAGGCTCTCTTGTTTGTTTTAATAATTTCGACTAACCACATGACTCCCGAAGTGTTCATGCCCAACCAACCCAAAACACAGTACAAACAAAAAAACCTGAAAGACTGCTCCGCTACGGACGATGGTTGGGCTCATGACGATCCTCACATCTCGACGCTGGTACTGGCTTCATAAAGCTTTATTCAGCGCATTCAACATGGTTGTCAAAAAAAAACATGAACCAGTAATAGGATCGCGTATGCATGAGCATGACAATCCTAAGATGGCGTCACACTGCGTCACGCTAGTGCCGGATGGCTCACGGTGAGTGCGTGCGCACAAGGATGCAGTGAACTCCGACTTGAACGTCACAGAGAATCCGATAAGAAAATGAGAGGTCCAGCAAGAGGGATAGCAGGTAGGATTGCGCGCGCTCTTGGCTCCTGGCGCTGTAGTGATTCAAACAGTAACAAGACGGTTGGGGAGGGCAGACAGGTCGGGTGTCTCAAAGTAGGCCAACAACCAAAGACGGACAGTGGGCTCACCTTATGGCTGCTCGATAGCGAAATCATGTTTTGCACAACACCAACCGGGGTCACTTGAAACACCAACCGGGGCCACTTGTAGAAGGCGCAATAATTTGAATTAAGACAGATGTCTTTAATGAACATTACTGAGTTCAACAGAAGCCTCTCGCTGCAACTGGGACCACATAAACAGATGTTGATCACCGCATTTTCCCAATGCTAACGTTGAAGAAGCATTGTAATAAGTTCACTTGCCTCTACACTGTGAAAACAGACAAAACAGCTTCTGTGCTATCGGACTTTGAATTTCACTCTGTAGTGTGAGGGTGCTTGGCTGGAAGTGAAGAACATGTAGATGCGACACTAACTGTGTGCAGACGTAAACTTTGCCCCAAGGAAACTTGATCTTGTGAGGCACATGCAGGAACAGATTTGTGCAGATACAGATGCACAACACAGGAGACGCAAGTACAGGCAGCAGCTGATTACCTTCCGTGTCGAGGCTCTGTAGACACAACAGGAGCTGGCTTGGGCTGTAGCTGAAAGAGACGCTGTAGGGACAGCAGTCAGAAACTTGAACTGCGTAGAGACTGGAACTGGCGCTTTTGAGTGGAGGGCGACCGGTGGGAGGTCACTGGTGGGGCTGATGAGTGCCAGTAGTTGAATAAAAGCAGCTGTGGTTTCAGAAGTTGCTTGAGGTTGAGAGTAGGTATTCCAGACTTGAAATTGAAGGCCTCAGAGGTAGCAGACGCGGATTCTTTGCTTCAACTCGTCGCCATAAAATGTGTAGTATGCTGGCCCACACATCCAGATCATAGAAGTAGTCAAGGTAGACGTAGCTGGGTAAAGTAGTAGGTTTATTTAGTAGAGTAGATGTAAAGCTACAGCAAGCCCCACCAGGAGCAGCCTCCTAGCTGCTCAGCCCATCTTCCAACTGCCCACACACACACCAGCCACCCAAGCATTCCACTCACACTAACATTCTACTCGGAACACTCACACTGGCTGAGCAGCTAGTTACAGAGAGGTGTAAAGAAACATATATATAAACCTGAGGATACTACACAAATGTCACAAGAAAGGACATAAGTACGGGTTTGTTTATATAAACCACGCCACCAGTAACGCTGCTGCAAGATTGAAACAGTTGCAGACACACCACCATGGGCCGAAGTCAAGCCTTCGTGTGTGGCTGTTATCAAAGAATTTATGCGGTCCGCATTGGGGATCAGCCGATCACCAACGTCTGGAATTCTTACATAAGGAACCTGGTCGGGACTTAAGTGATGAGTACTTGGAAGGGAATCCCCGTGGGTAATTAGTACCTTCCTTTGTTGCAGCAACAGCTGCCAAAATCTCATTATCTATTTTCGTCATGGATCTTGTAACGGCTGCTACTGAGCACGTGGCTACTGCTGATTTGGCAGCTTCATCTGCCAAACTGTTACCGACCGCGTGTGCACCTACACGCTGGTGGCAAAGAGTGTGAATCACCTGTGCGAGAGGCAGACGTTGTTTAAGATCCGCCACTCGAAGCCAAAGCATTTTATGCTTAATTGTGCTGCCTTTAGAATCTCTATAGTCGCTTTGCAACCAAAAGAATAAGTCGTCATTAAAAGCCTGGACACAGTAGTAAGAATTGCATACAATAAGTGTAGTCACTTGCGGGTCTGCAAACTCAAGGGCGAGCACAAAAGCACGCAGCTCGGCCAATTGTGCGGTACTGTCTCCCAGTGCCTGCGTGTGCACAACACTCGATTTGAACTCACCGTTCACCATGTGACCGGCCACAATAGCACATGCTGCTGAGTACGCATGCTTAGAACCCGTGGCCGGTTGCGCCGAACCATCGGTGTAAATGATACATTTGTACTCCTCAAGCGGCAGCAAAGACAGAAGAGGAGGATGAACAAATTCATACTGTAAGAACTCCTGTGTCTGAAGAGAGGAATCAAAGATGAAAGTGACATCTGGAGATGTCAAAGAAGTAGCCCATTGTATCCAACGGGGGTGCAAAGCCTTAGAGTTTGGTACACTTGCTTTTGTCACTGCCTCAAGGGCAGGATAGGGGGTGACAACCAAGAAGCGTTTTCCCTGTGTCAGTGCGCGTTCCTTAAGAATCGCCATTTGCACTGCAGTCAAAACTTTCTCCACAGTGGAAAAGCGCAACTCGGCCGAAGTGTACAGATGTGACTTATAGGCAATAGGTACTGTGTCGCATTCGTTAAACGTCAAGTACGTGAAACCTACGGCCCCTGGCACAATTCTGATCACCAGGTTTGTGTGGTTATCACGTGTCAATAAGAACTTAGATTCAAGTAAATTAGTCTGCAAAGATTGCAGAATAAGTGAATGTTCGGGAAGCCAGCATGACTTCGAAAAGGTCGGTTGTATCAAGGCATAAAGAGGTTTGATACGCTGGACATATTCGGGAATGTAAGAACGCCCGAAGTTCAAAAATCCCAGCAAAGACTGAAGATTTTTCAGGGTCGTTGGAGGGCGCAGAAGTGCGCACTTCTCCAGGAATTGGGGAGCTAAGCCCCTACCTTCATTGTTGAGCTCATAGCCCAAAAATAGCACAGTATATTCTGCGATTTGAGATTTGGCAAAATTAAATTTGGATCCGAAGACCGCGAACTCAAGAATAATGCGGTCTACTCGAGAAAGATGCGGCCATAGTTCGTTGTCTGTCAGATATATATCATCCATGTACGAATACGCATCTGGGTCTATGCTGTCCAACAAAGAGACAACACAGGCGGCGAAGACCCCAGGGCTGTTCTTGTAGCCCATAGGCAAATGCCGAAATTTGAACTGTTTTCCACCGGAAGTGAACGCGGTCCATTGGCCGCAGTCCGGGGACAAATTGTGAGTGTAAAAACCATTGGAAAGGTCTAGAGTCGGTTTGTATTTTTTACGAACAAGACTGTCTACTAGCGCAGAACTATGGGTATTCTGTACCGCAAAAGTACGACAATGGGAGTTCAAATGCCGGTAGTCTAATACCAAGCGGTACGACCCATCGGGTTTAGAAACCGCGAAAAGGGGGTTATTCATTGGTGACACGCATTTTTCAATTACTCCTTGATATTCTAACTGGGTCAGAATGTCGGAAACGGGACCCTTAGCTTCCCGCCGGAGGGGCTATTGGGCTTGAGGCTGTGGCAAAGACCGCAATGGTATATCATGGGGTGGAGAATCTTCATCCCAGCCCACGTGATTACGGTACAGTGCCGGGGCCTGGGCCACAGCCCATTCAGCTGCAAGAGCCTCCGCCTTGTCCTTGGGGACATAACGAGAAAAGCTCGGAAGGACTACCTCCTCCCCTCTATTTGCAGCAAGTACGAATGGGGGCGGCCAATCTGCCTCCGCCAGCAAAATGTCATAAGAAGAGGTCAGATTTTCCCAAAAAATCCCTTTAATAACACGCTCAATGTCACCTTCAATTTGCAGGACAATATTAAATAGTCTGTCAGGGGGTGCCACACGGGTGTCAGCAGTCTCGACAGTAATGTATGTGTCAGTTGCTGTCGCCTCCACATGAGGACGTAGTGCCTTCCGCACTATGGTAACTTCTGCGGCGCTGTCTAGCAGTGTCACTGCCCACGTCCAATTCAGCAGTTTCGTTCTCACCGTCTGTGGCATATCTCACTGTTAAAGCGGCAACTTTTTTCCTCTGAAACTGCGGGCGAAGACGGGGAAATTCTTCTTGTTTCCCTCTGCCAGGTTGTCGAGGTTGGTCTAGTCCCTGTGGGGCGTCACGACCCCTGCCTCTATCCTGGCGGTCTCCTCCACCAGCCTGTGAGGTCGATGGTGCCTGCGAAGAACGAGGAGAACGCTGGTCAGGAACCTGAAATCTATCAGGAGACCTAATTTGCGCGCGGTCGCGCAAATCATAAGTGCGTTCAGAATATACTGAAAGCGGGGACGCAGCACGCGACCCTGGTTTCGCTTGTTGCTTTCCCTGTTTCTTCAACTTCCAGCTCTTTTTAGAAAAGACCGGCCTCTCGTCTTTATCAGACTGAGTTTTTTGTTGAGGTTGTGTTTGAGTATGCGTTCTAGCAAAAGGCTTAACCCCCAAACTATTGCGGCCAAGGGTTTATAAGCCTGGGCAATAATTTTTGGTAATTCGCGTGGCTTGTCCAGCTCCGGGACTAAAGCCAAAGCATTAGCTACTTGAAAGTTGACTGCATCACCCTTGACGTTCGCAAGAACTAGATCAGCCACAACATTGAATACTCCCACCAGTCTCATCCCCAATTCCACAGCCGCTTCAGGGCCATGTTCATCCTGCACCCGTTTAATCACAGAGGGGAGGACCGTCATGGAAGGAGTGCCGAAAAACTTCGCATACACTGCTGCGAATACCTTGCCCCAGTTGTTACATTCTGTTAATTCGGGAATTAAGTCTTTTGGCAAACTAATAGTCAGAATCCTGTGTTTTTCCACAGGAGAGGTATTTGGAAATACAGCCTCCAGCTGGTCAAATTTTTCTGCAAGCCAAAAAGGCAAATCATCCTTCTTCTGTGGGCACTTGCCCATCACCGAATTAACCATGATGGGACTTATGGTAACACCGCCCGGTCCAGCTGGATGCGCCGCAACTCCAGGAGGGGCCATCTGGACGTTGCCTGTAACATATTGTACCAAAGCCCTGTGCACGCGGATTAAAGACGCATGCAAAATGCGCAGTTCATCTAATGGAACCGCTAAATGTCGTGGATGCGGGGTATACCCGGCCAAAACAGGCCAAGTGTCCCCATCTATCGATAAGGGGCCTAAACGAATTGGTGTGACCGGATGTGGGAGGGCGCCATTAAACCAAACACGGTGTTGCCACGCCGTGAGCAGTACTTCAAGAGCCTGATAAGGCCGATAAACGTTGGGTAGGACGGTGTGGGTATAAGCGTGAAACAAATTGTCAGCTCCTTCCACCGCCGGGAAAGTGACCCATGAGTAAAACACCTCAAAGTGGTAAGCCGGATCAGCCTGAACCACAAAGATGAGAGCGACACCCGCGTCAGGCACTCCATAAGCTGCTAAATGAGCTCGGTGCGCAGCGCGGCTATGTGCCGGTATATTTACATTCGCAGCCATTAAGACCAGGAATGAACAACAACTTAGTGCGTGGCAGCGCAATATAGGGTTAACATAAAAGAGAACACCTTTTAATAACTTCAAGCTTGAAAGAACCTATAAAAACATCAATATAGGAGGTAACACCCTCATATATGTTTCCGGAACCATAAGTGAAGGGAATTGTAGACAAGCACAAGTACTACTCAAGCATCTCGCAGATAAGAAGCCCACCACGTTGGTGGTGCCATGTTGCGGGGATTCTGCACATATACAGAACTATGCGCAGGAAAAAAGGACCTCGGTGTATAGTGGTGTACCAACCATACCCCTTAGTACCCAAAATCCCAATCCGACTAGCTAAAGTGTCACATTCGTTCTCCGTACTACAGCGAAGCTACCAATGATTAGACATCCCAGAACACGGACTCTTTCAGGAATCGCGGGAGCAAGAACATTCTTTCATAATTCACTCATACTTGTCCACAACGTGCGTATTAAGAGACACAGTATAGTTTAAAATGTTTATTTCAACTAACGTGCTCTAAGACACAGTACACGTGCCAGTACTAGCAGCATAATGCATAAAGTTAAAACAGTAAGCATGGTTACAATTCCATAGAATACAAACGGGGACAGCATTTTATAAAGGCAGTGGATATAGGACTAAAAGGCCTTGCCACCCTCCCCGTGCTAGGAACAAGTTTATTATAAAAATAGAAGACCTCTGGGCTTTGTCCGGGGGACCCCCATACCTCTAGATCTAGATGCAAGGTTTACATCATCAGACAAGCACAGCTCTTCTCCCTGGAAAGGTTGTTCTCCAAGTGCCACAAACAGGGAGATCACAATATTAAAAGCACATGAATTTCTCCCGGCGTAGCTGTAGTCCATGTTATGTCTAAGTGCGAGGGGCTGACCAAAACAGCAATAACAAGGGACGTTGTTTTTCGACCTTGTACATTGTGTGCAGATGAACCCCACAGAGGACATGAGAAAAGGTGAAAGGCAAAAAGGCAGACAGTTCTAATGCTGAATGGGCACAAGCAGAGTCTGGAAAAACAAAGTCACAGAGTAACGTGTGCAAAGAAGGCATCATGTCAGCTAGGCCTAAGCTAACTTAGCAATGTCGACAATGAGGCCACAATCCACACTACACTTTGTCATATGCAAATACCGGAGGCTGAAGGAAGATTCCTCTAAAGTCGTTCTCCGTTTGGAGCATAGGCCAATGTTTTAGAATAGCTTTTTGGAGTTGTGTGCTTCTAGGCAAGAATTTGGAGACATATACCATTCTCTTAGTGTCATTCTGGGTGTGTTTTAATGTTAGACGTTGTGATCTTGTATTTTTGTTGGCTCTCTCCATAGCATTGTTGGTAATAACTTTGGGGTAACCTCGGAGTTTGAACCTTTCCACCATGATATAGTTGCTTTCTTTGAGGTTATCAGGTTTAGATTCTATTGTCTTAACTCTCAACAATTGTGAATATGGTAAGTGAACTTTCAGTGAGACGTGGTGAAAACTATTAAAATGCAGAACATTGTTATGGTCTGTGCTCTTTCTGTGCTCTCTATCTTGGTAACCAATACATCCAAACATGTAATGCTTTCCTCACTTATGTTGTACGTGAAGTTGATTCTGTCTTTCACTGTGTTAAGTTTGTCAATGCCCATTATTAATTCCATTTTTGGTCCTTTCCATATGATAAAAATGTCATCAATGTATCTCAAGAAAGTTATGAGATTGTAGTGCCATACTTCTTCTCTGAGGATATGGTCCAGTTCAAACTTGTGCCTGAAGAGGTTGGCATAACATTGAGAGGCACAATTTCTTATGCAAGTGCCTGTTCTCTGTAAAAAAATTATCATTATTCCAAGAAAAGTAGCTGCAGTACAACGTAAAATGCAAAAGTTCAAGTAAAAAAACTTTGAGATCCTCATCCCTGTTGGTTTCCATCAAAAAATATTCCAAAGCCTCCATGCCTAGATTGTGAGGGATCACGGTATAAAGTGATCTTACATCAATGGTGCAGAGAATAGGGTTACTGTCTTCCTCAAGTCTTTTGTCCATGATTTTGTTCAAAATGTCAGTTGTGTCTTTTATGTAGGTTGCCATTTTCTACACTATTGGCTGCAAATGGCGATCCAGGTATTTACCAACAGGTTAATGTGTGGATCTTTTTGTCGAAACAATAGGTGTGAATGGAGGCGATCTCGGGTTCTTATGTATTTTTGGTAGCATGTGGTTGCTGGCAGTTTTGGGGATATAGATCACCCAAAAGGTTTTTTGCATATATTATACTTTTACCTTTTTACTTCCAGTTTTTCATATTCAATTGTTGAAAAGACAGTGTATACATCTGTCACTTTATCAATGTTTCCAACAAGAATGCTGTAGTAAATAAAGAATAACGGCTCACTAGATGTCTTTAAAGTTTCTTTAATCAGCTTGCCACAACATGAGCTTCCCCTGCCAGCCTTAACACAAACTGACTGCGGCATTCAAAGCATGACATTCTTTTGGAACATTGATTCCAAGGTTCCACAGCATAAACACACCTTTCATATAATATTAAAACAGTGCAAACACATAAATGTACAGAAATGCAAAATTTCCCCTTTAAATGACAAAGGAGTTTAACCAAGAATTGATAGAAAAAATGGAAACAACATACCCTCTGAACAGTGTAGTAAGAATAATAACACAAGGCTCAAGCTGATCCCACCGTATAGTCCTGCAGATAAGCGGAAGGTCTTCTCTATCTCCTAACCGGACCATCCCTTCTCTCACCTTCCAATGCTCCTCCATCACATACTTCCCTAGCACCATCATTTTCCTGTCCTTGCCTGTCCATGGAACTAGACACACCCTCTCCAGAAAGCATAAATCCACTACAACCTTCACCGCTTTCCGCAGTAGATCTTTCACATTTGCCTTGCTTCTGATACAAAGCTACTCTGCATCTATTCCACTTGCTTCCATTCTCCAAAACAACATACCACTCATACACTTGCTTGACCCTGAACGGACCTCTAAACTTGAACAGCCCTCTTCCAACACGTCCATCCTTGACCTTCACCCAACTGCCAATCTGAATCTTAGAATCCTTATGCCCTTTCCAAGGTACACACAGTTCCTCTTTATCTCTCAACCACCCAGGAACCAATTTAGTCCTGGATTTACGACCTCTCATCAAATCAAATGAAGGTCTATCAAATACTTTACTCAACGCGATGAGCCCAAACAGCTACCTGAACTAACACACCAACATCTGTTCCACTCTGCATGGCTAACTGCATAGTCCCCTTGGCCATACGATTCATTCTGTGAGTAATGTCATTGCCTTGAGGGTTATAAAAGGCTGTGCAACGATGTTTGATACCATGCATTGCCAAAAATTCCTTCATTTCACAAGAAGTCAGCTGGGTGCCATTATCTGTTAACGAAATATGATGAAAACACTCCCTCCTAATAATTTCACGGAAATTGACAATAGTACTCCTAGTAGAAACATTCTTCATAAATATGACTTCCAACCATTTGGAATAAGCATCCACCAAAACCAAGGCAAACCTCAAATCTTAACCTACTCCTGCCAGGTGTTCAATAAAATCCGTAAACACTGTATGCAACTCTTTCTTTGGATCCTGAATATGACCCTTCTCAGAATGCACACCAACCTTAAGCCTTTTTTTCACACTCCCTACAATCCTCATACCTTTCTACCTATTGTGCAGTTTGCACATCAACCTCTGGCCACCAAATATTTTCCTTCACTCTCCTTTGAGTCATAGTCTGGCCCAAGTGCCCATCATGGCCAACTGAATGATTTTCTCTCTCTGGAGGTACAAATCTGACCCCACCTCTTTAAAACACTCTTCTCACTGACAGATAATGTGTCCGGTATCTTGATAAACGGTCTCACAGATAAAGCCACAGCACTCTCTCTCCTGCCTCCAGCCACCACCGTCTTACAAGCATCCAGCAAAATGTTATCCCTACACATTTCATGCACCCATTCTTCCCTAGTAAAAACACCAATTCCATAGTGTGCAGCATCTTCCAACCAAGCCACTGCCCCTTCTTCTCCTTATTACGGACCACTTCACCATCTACAAGCTTATAATGCATAGACAATTGTGAAAGGGCATCGACTTGAGCATTGCAGCACCCAGGATTGTGCTCAATGGAATACATGAACTCTTGTGAACAAGCCGCCAATCTTGCCAACCTTGCAGACCCTTTCCTAGCCCTTCCAGAGGTCAAGACCTTCATCAGCGGCTTATGGTCTGTCCTCCTCTTGAAATTTACGCCCCACAGATATGTCCTGAAATTCTCCACTGACCAAGCCACTGCCAATACCTCACGCTCAATGACTAAGTAATTTTTCTTAGTCTCAGTCACTGAGCATGATGCAAAGGTTTCAGTCTTCTATACTCCTTTATGGATTTGGGATAAAACAGCACCCATATCTAATGCACTGGCATCAACAGTAAGGATAGTACTCAATGATGTATCAAAAGGTATTAAGATTCCTACATAACAAAAAACGTGTTTAATTTTTTTAAAACAAGTGAGAGGAGAGGAGAGGAGTTGGCCTAATGGCAAGGTTGGTTGACCTCTAATCTGGGGAACTGGGTTCGAGTCTCGGCAAAGACAATCAACATCCTGTTAATCTGGGAAAATCATTTCATCTCCCTGTGCCTAATAAAAATGAATGTGTCCTCATGTAACGCAACTGGTGCTCGTGTAAAGCGCTCTGCTACCCAATACCTTTGGGTCAAGTTCATGCTATATAAAACTCCGTAAAAAAAAAAAGTCTGTTGGACCTCACCATACCTGAAAGTACACCTTCTTCTCAACAAGACCTTCAAATCCTCTGCCTTAGTAGCAAACTTGTCCACTAATTTGTCGTAATATTCTATAAGCCCCATAAATGACCTTATATGATCTTTGTCTTTGGCTTGTGGAGCTAACTTTATCGCTTTCAAAAGATCTCTTTTAGGTTTCACTCCTTCAACAGAAATGGTATAGCCCAAATACTCTATTGCTTCACACAAAATAAGCACTTTTCTTTGCGTAGAGTAAGACCCACATCTCCCACCTTCCTGAGAACCTTTCTCAAAATGTGGTTGTGTTGCTCAACAGATGCTCTGTAAATCAAAATGTCATCTTGAAAAAAAAAACATTTGTAAAACCCTCAAAAATTTGTGACATCATCCTTTGAAAACCGCTAGCCACAGAAGACAGTTCAAACGGCATTCTTGTGAAATGGAATGTTCCATCCATGGTGAGAAAAGCTGTTATGAATCTTGAGCTCTCTTGCAATCTAATCTGATGGTAAGCACTTTTCAAATCTAACTTTGAAAAGTACTTACCATCATTGAGCAAAAGAAACAACTCATTAATATTTGGGAGTGGGAAGTTGTCTATTACTATATTCTGATTCACACTGCAAAGGTCCACACAGAATCGCAAGTGGTCATCCGATTTCTTCGCTATCACTAATGGAGAAATCCAATTTGAAACCTCCACAGGTTCAATAATGCCTTCTTTCACCATCTCCCGCAACCTCAGATTGACCTCTCTTACCACTATAGGAACCATCCGGACCTTGTTCTGCTTCTGTACCTGGTTTCACACAAATCTTGTGCACATACCCTTTCAAGACCCTCAATTTCTCACGAAATACCTCTTTCACTTCTTCCAAAATCCCCTCAACATTCTTTTCCTCCACAACCATGACCTGTTCTGAATCCCTTGGGTTTGCAAAAATACTAAGATCATACTGATGTAGCCACCCTAGAATAGATGGTCCATTGTCAGACACATATATTTTTCCTTGTGTTTCACTTGTCTTGAACTCTATTGATGAAACAAAACACCCCAGATTTCAATTTCTTCCCCCTGGTACCTTCCTGGACAAATATCCTTGGGCAATAAATCAATTTGTGACCATGTGTTGTAGAAAATGTCTTTCAGAATAATGGTGTACCTTGAACCGGTGTCAACCATAAGCTGCACCTCAGACTTTCCAATAGTAAACAATGCTTTAGGCCTAGTTTTCTCCTTTCTGTGCCCTCATCGTCCCCTAAACTCAAAATGCAGTCCCTGCAGTCCCCTCCGTCACAAACAAGCTCACTTCTCTCATCACTTGTCACAGCCACTTTGTGGTTTGATCATTCCTTGCACATGCATGTCCTGTGCACCCAACTACATTCTTTGCCAATGGCATAGCATGTCTTGGCCTCACTTCTGTGAAAATTGCTTCCACATCTATTGCACCTATACGTCATGTTATGTTATGTTATATGAATTTATATAGCGCAACGTATACCCTCGGGTGTGTTGGCGCTGATAGCTACGCATAG
The DNA here is from genome assembly GCA_963921515.1 of Calotriton arnoldi. Lineage (NCBI taxonomy): Eukaryota > Metazoa > Chordata > Amphibia > Caudata > Salamandridae > Calotriton > Calotriton arnoldi. The sequence goes on along the minus strand of CAWUFW010001405.1, from coordinate 2,423,889 downwards.
TGCGGGAGGGTGGTAGAAGAAACAGATTACAAGTTGAAAAGCCAGGTTTTAAGAAGTTTTCTGAAAGTCAGCAGAGAAGATGAGGATCTGATATGGAGGGGCAGAGTATTCCAGGGTCTAGTGGCTCCTGCAAGGAAGCTACTGCCGCCCCATTTGCTTTTTTTAAATCTGGACGGTGTGACTGTGTAAGTGCCCAGAGATCTGAGGTTCCTGTTCGGAATGTACCATGTAATGGCATTTCTTAAGAATTCTGGTCCCATGCCATGTAGTGCCTTAAAGGTGAGACAAAGGGTTTTAAATATGATGCGATTAATGACAGTAAGCCAGTGTAATTCTTTAATGGCCAGGGATACAGACTGATGTTTCGGACGATTGAGAAGTACTCTGGTGGCTGAGTTCTGTAGGACCTGCAATTTATTGAGGTACTGTTTCTGCAGATTGACATATAGGCCGTTGCAGTAACCTATTTTGGATAAAATAAGGGAGGAAATGACTGTTTTCCTAGCACTGACCGGAATGTAAGGGAGGATCTTTCTAATGGTTCTTAAAGTAATATATGAAGTGGATATGATAGAATTAACGTGTTTGCTAAAGTTAAGTTTGTCATCCAGAATCACTCCCAGGCTTTTAACCTTAGGAGTTGGAGTAGGAAGTGAGCCCATCTCCGCAGGCCAGCAGTCAGGGGTCCAAAAATAAGGATTGTTTCCAAAGAAGATTACCTCGGTCTTCTCTGAATTAGCTTCAGGCAATGTCTGTCCATCCAGATGCAGATTTCTCTCATGCAATTGTGAAGCTGAATGTTAGTATTGTTGGCCTTGTTTGCCGCTGAGACCACAATTTGTGTCATCTGCGTAAGAAGTAAGTGAGAGACCAAAAGATTGTATCAGAGGGGCAAGCTCAGCCACGTATAGGTTGAATAGAGAGGGGCTGAGCGAGGATCCCTGCAGCACCCCGCATGGTAGTGAAAACGTTTTAGAGCTGAACTTGCCTCGTGTCACAGTGTTTTCCCTATTGTTTAAGAATGATCTGAGTGGACCCAAGGCTGTATCCTTGATACCCATTGCCTCAAGGCGATGGCATAGTGTTGTATGATCCACCGTATCGAAGGCCGCAGATAGGTCCAGCAGAATCAGAGCAGCATTTCCTCCTTCATCAAGGATAGTTTTAAGTTCGTCTGTGGCTTTGATCAGCGCTGTCTCGGTGCTGTGATCTGATCTAAAGCCAAATTGAGTTGGGTCTAACAAATTGTATTCCTTCACGAATTGGGTAAGTTGGGTATTCATAATTTTTTCAATTACCTTAGCTGGGAAAGGAAGTCTGGAAATAGGTCGGTAACTAGACGGAATGTTAGGATCGAGATTAGACTTTTTTTAGAAGTGGAAGAATGGATGCCTTCTTCCAAACTAATGGAAAAGTGCCTGATAAAAACATGGAATTAAAAATGTTGGTTAGGCATTTGGCTACAGGCTCGTAAATAGGTTTAAGCACAGAAGGAGGACATGGATCACTCGGGGATCCTGATTTAGTAGACAGAATAAAATTTTCTACCTGATTTATAGAGACTTCCATAAAGCTGGTCATGTTAGGCTGAAAAGCGTCCTTTGCCAAAGTTTGCTGCAACGTCGGGTAATAATTCCCTGAAGCATTAAAGATATCATAGATATGTTCCACCTTATTCCTAAAGAATAAGGTGATGTCGTCGCAGAAAGTTTGACTGCTAAGACTTCCTTTAGCTTCTGAAACTTTAGTAAGTTTGTTAATAACTTTAAAAAGTTCCCTAGGTGAATTGTTAGAGGATTCTATTTGAGCTGTAAAATATATAAAGTTTTGTATTTGGCCAGAGAGAGTTTATACATTTCCTTCTCCTGAGTTTCATAATTAAGTCTCCATCTCCTCTCTTGTTGTCTACACTTGTTTTTCTAGGCGGAGCGCCTCTGAGTACCAGGGCTCAGAGGGTTTAGTTCTCCTATGTTTATTGACTTTCCAAAGGGCGAATTGTGAAATGGCATGATTTAGCCATTTCGAATAATTCTGAGCAGCCGTTTCGGAATCAGGTAAAGGAAAGGGTAGATCCTCTGTTAGTTGAGATTGAAGTTGGCTGAAGTTTATATTCTTCCAAGCTCGATAGAGGGTGGGGCCGTTTAGTGAGCTGATAATAGGGGTTTCCTTGGGTTCGCTAAGCTCAAAGATAATGGCAGAGTGGTCGGACAAAGAGAGAGGTAAAACCTCTGGACTTGTGACTAGGTCATGATTGCTAAAGATAGCATCCAATATGTGGCCAGCAATGTGGGTGGGGGCTGTATCAACTGGGTAAGCCCAAAGCTGTTCATGGTCTCCACTAGATCTTTAGAGTCTTTTTCTTCAGTTTGTTCAAGGTGGAAGTTTAGGTCTCCCAAGATAGTCAATTCAGAGTTGCAAATCATACCTTCAAGTAGCGTACTAATGGAATTGAGAAACCTATTTCTTGGGCCAGGTGGGCGATAGATAAGAAACCTCTGAAGGATGTATTTTTGGTTACTTCAAACCAGTAGGATAGGGCTTCACAGTCTTCATTTGATGACGCAACAAATCTAGCTTTGATCTGATCCCTGTAAATAATTCCAAGTCCCCCTCCTCTTTTCAGTGGTCGATCAAGTCTAAAAAGAGTGCAGCCCGGCGGGACTGCGATTATAAGATATGGGGTGGACGAGCCGTAAGCCCAGGTTTCAGTGATCAACATAATATCAAACTGCTGAGTTTTGATAAGAATGGCCATTTCTGTAGCATGTTTGACCAAGGATTGGGCATTCACTAGCGCACAACGGTACAACGGAGGGGGAAGGCATGGGGGGCATTTAGAGTGGGGAGTATGAAAGTCTAATGATGGGCAGGAAGCTGTCGAAGAATAACCACATACGTCACAGCTAGCTATATCACCCATCCAAAGAGAAGATATATTAAAACTGGGGCTCCCATTGGTGCATCCCCTAAGGTCATGTAATTCCTTACTTGTGTATCTGATATTCATCTGCTGTCTTAAGTTAAAACCGGCATGGGTTCTGGCACTGGGCGCGGTCCAGACGCAGATGGGCGCAGACAGGCTTGCCTTTGGCTCACCTGCTGCACATCGGGCCAGCATACTGCCTTTATGGCCGGTGGCAGTTGAGACACTAGACCGCAACCCGCAAGCCAGCCGGAAGTGTTGCAGAAGGTCAAGTGAGAGGAACTACTTCCCTCCGCACAATCGGCAAAACTGCCGCGGCGGACCGGTGAAGGCTAATGCAACAAAAACCAAAAGGATGGGAAAAGTAAAAGCTGCCCAGGGTGTGTTAAGAAAATCACATTAAAAACACATCAGTGGAGGAACTCACTGGATGTCTTGAAAGTTTCTTTAATCAGCCTGCCATGACATGACCTTCCCCTGCCAGCCTTAACACAAACTGACTGAGGCATTCAAATCATGACATTCTGTAGGAACCTTGGTTCCAGGGTTCGAACTTCAGTCCGTCATTGATTTCCATGACTCTTTAGGAAACACTTAAACTAACGGTACCAACACTTGCGTTTCAACCAGCCAATATGGTGCCGACTTGAACGCTTGATAGAGAGCCATCACTTTCACCTCAACTCGTTATTCCCGGTGAGCGATTTTCGGGGTACATTGTAGCAGTTTCTTTACTAAATGGAATTCTACTCTTGATTAACACGCATGAGCACATGGCATTTTGCTATGTTTACTTTCAGAAGTCACATGCACATGTGTTTGTGATCTAGGGATGAGAACGTTTTTACTCAAATCCTCACACTAGCAGGAAGCAACAGTATTTCAGTAATATACAAGTATACCAGTGGTAGAAGTAAGCGGGATCGGAAGGGCACGGCGTGCCCCTACTTAAAAAAATTATTTCAGTCCGTTCCCCTACTTCTTTCTTTTAATAAAGCGTCCCGGGACGGCAAGAATAGTCCTACGTAAAAACGATAACTTTTTCATTCAGCTTGTGTGGTGCACAATGCAGATCGAGGAAGGCCTCTGCAGTGCCCACGACCTCCTCCCCCTTCCCCTCTGTATCTAGGGGCCTGCAAAGCAACACTGAAAGGGCCATCAGTCTTAGGTTAGCGCGAAAACTGCTACCTCTGATGGCCCTGCTGCCGCCGTGATTCACACTTCATTTAGTGATGACGCTGCCTGCCTGTCCCTACTGTGACCATTTCAATGGTCACATCAGGATGCTTTGGTGGCCCCGCCCTTGACCTCCTCTGCCCTTCATCTTCGGGCTCAGGCAGACTGACGGACGCCACTTGGAAAAGAAGAAAAGGGATTCATGGCTTGCTGTAAATCTGTTATGCACCCAGCCAGAACTGGAAAATAGGAGGACGGTGGCTGCTGTAGCTGAGGCCCTCCGCTGGTCGATGTACCCACAGCTGACCCAGCCCCACCAGCCTCTCCTGGAAATTCGTCTGCGTGCCTGCCCAGAGGTCCCCAGCCCTTCCTTTACAGCTCTGCTCTTTTCCCTGCACTGGGGCCTGCAAGAGGAGCCTGGACTACCTCTGACCACCATGCTCTTAAATAAATATCAAGTAAGTTGAGAAAATAAAGAATACCCAGTGCATTTTTTTTAAATAACTGGAAAATGTCAAATTTCTTATCAGCTGTTTTTCTTATGTTATTTTTTTAATGTGTACCACTGCTTTGTCTGTGTTCAGGGATTTGGTCTTTTAAAACAAGCATTTACAATGCAATAGGTCTCACATTACTGAAAGTTTGACCTATTGGTGTTGCAAATAATAATGCACCCAAAAGCTCAAACTTTCAGCAATGGGAGGCCTATTGCATTGCAAATGCTTGCTTTTTTTAGGCACCTGAGGAGACTAAGTGATTTGCCCAGAATCATAGGATGCTTGAGCCTCCTGTCAGACCCGAACCTGGTTCCCCAGCTTCAGTCTTGTAGGGCACCAAAATGGCTACTTCTAGAGTTGCTCCACAGTAGCAGCCTCGTTCACTCTGAAGCAGGGTATAGGTCAGACAGACAAATGGCTGACAAAATACTGTAAATACGAAAAATAATCAGTTTCCAAGCAAGTGAGCTGTGCTATTGCAAAGCCAGCGTTGCAGCACCAGCCTGTGCTTCCTTGGTAAATTGCAACATCAGTTCAACTTGACTCGTGTACAAGTCAATATTAGTTGCAAAGCGCTTTATACCACTTCTGCCGTTTCTAAGCATTATGTATCCAATCTAGCGATACTCAAATTAACCGATCCGGGAAGGATTAATTGGTTTTGCCAGCGTGATCCATACACATGAGACGTCAATGACGAGTATTAATTCGCTGAAGTATGTTGGCACCTTAGAAATACTGTCCATAGTGCCTGCTAGCTGTTTCAGTGCGCTTTGTGTTGGTTACAAGGTGGAAGCCATGCTTGGAACACCCTACCACAAGGGTTGCACAGATACAGAAGAGCGCATTTACTCAGGTAGAGAGGGGCACAGGGGTGGACCTTTATTGAGAACCAGGTCAAGTGCCAAATCATGTGTAATTAACCTGCTGGAAAATTGTGTACAGGCTTTGACAATATTTTACAGTGAACGATGCAGTGACGATCAGTTACAAATCCAAATTTGCACTGATAAATCAGCTAAACATAACATTTTATTTTTCTACTTTCTACCAGTGGTAGGGTCCAAATATTGGTACAAAAATTCCCAGCAAAACTACATGCCACTTGTGCAGATCACGAGGCCTGGTCCATAGTGTTTCGCACCTGTGCCTCTGCACTCAAGACAGCCAGTAAAGTGACTGCGCTGCCCCTGCTCAGTTCATGATGAAGCCTGCAGCCAGTGCTTAATTTGAGCCGGTGGTTGCAGGTGCGGATATTCGGCAGGGTGGTTCCATGAGTTAAACACTCACCCCTGACATCTGCGGGCCATTAGTCGGAACCACAGAAAGGCTAACTGAGACCTCAATCCTTCAGAGGATGGTAAATTAAATATCATTTCACAGGGTAACAGTAACATATATTGTTTACAATGCTTGGAAGCGTGGGTTGAAACTTGGCATGAAACGCGTTATTACCCTTAAAATATGGACATGTATAGGACGGGATGTGATGAAGGCAGACAAGAGACAAAGTCACCTGCCTAATGTTAACTTCATTTTAAGAGCCACTCGTGGCTGAGAACGCTGAGGGGGTCCATTGAGACCCACCCCCAAAAGACATTCTTGCCCGTTCTATTGACCCCCTCCCCCATCCCCTGTTACCCACTCAATTCTCAGCGGCCTGGATGCCCTCACAGTCTGAATTCAGAGTCCTTCCTATGTGTGAATGGAGCCCAGAATAGTGAAGGGTGGCACGCATAGAAGCAGTGTTCCCTTCTGCTTCCCCGTCACCCCTCTTCGCTTATGTTCTCTCTCTCGCATACCTACACTTAATTCTCCTCCTCTCCATCAGTGCTTCGAAGTGGCGTAGTCAGCCATAAAGCTCATTCCCGCCACCAACTCCATACAGCCCTCTCCTATCCCCTTGCAGTGCTCTGAAGCGGCCAGCAGATGACTTGTACTTCTATGAGCTAGTACATACGATGGATCTTGAACGCCGTGATGCCGCGCCTGGCCACGCCAAAGATCAATTTATTGTTTTATAAAACGCAAACCCCGCACAAGCAGGTCTTAGAGTGCTGTGCACAAGAGGGTGTTCGAACATAAGACAACTGTGAATTAACTGGTGACACAACAGGGCAGAGCAGATTTTTGACAATGCAATATCGGCCCTTGATTAGCAGTGGATTCCAGAACAAGGAGTGTAAAATCCTATATGTAGAGGATGCTGTGGTGCAGGGAGGGCACACAAACTAGTTTATTTTAACAAACTGACTACACTGAACGGGGTACCTGTGCACCCTAAACTGGAAACAGTGAATAACACAAGAGACGTTGGATTAGACAGTGCCGCCGAATCTGGGACTAGTAGAAAGGCCATGAAGAGGCAGGACACACGGCTCCTACTCTGAAGAGCTGGGTGATCCTCTGCCTTGACAAAGCAGCTTCCAATCCACTTATGGCAAGCATGTCTCTGAACCAGCGAGAGGAGAGCTTAGCCTCTGGCACAACACAGGAACCTCTGCCTTAGCAAGGGTTTGGCTGGGAGTTACCCCGGCCTGGACCTAAACCCATCTCTGCACAATACAACTTCTCTTCAACTCAAAGTCACAGGACTGCAGATCCGATGACTGTATTCTGCCTTTACTTCTATTCTGTACGGCATGGCCCTAAAAAATTTACAAAATTGTCTAGAAGTTAAAAAACATTATTATATTGCTTGGTAGAAAGATTATGTTAAAGGTGCAAACTTTAAAACATCTGCCTAAAGATTATGCATAGTAAAGCACAGGCAGGAATTGTACAGGAAGGTCAAAAGGGTAAGTGGTCCTTTGTGAGGGTCCTTATGAATAACATTAATGTGCTTACCTCAGAGGTCTACCCAGATGCCTTCTTTTGTGTACCAAACTGCTCATGTGTATCATTCAGGCAGGAACCCAATTCAAAGGATATTCAGGAAGAATCCGTATCTTACACTAACAGTGATCCATGACGTTTATATCAAATAAGCATACATATCTGCAGTATTGCATTGAAAAGGGCTTTAAAGTAACTAGGCCGGACTGGCCATTCCAGGCATCAGGCGTTTCCCAGGGCGACTGGAAGGGTAGGGGCCAGTTTAGTTTGTGGGGGCCGGTTTTGTACAAGTGCAGGAGTTTTAAAAACACTGCAAAGTTCTTTGTATATTCAGCAGGTTTCGGACAACAATAAAAGTGCCAAGATAACTCTGGTGATCAATGTACCTGTTGGAGAGAGATGGGAGTGTGTTTTGTCTAGTGGCTATTTTGACTCATCTTAGGTAGCGCAGAGGGGTAATATGCTTGCTGCAAAGAACGTGTACCATGCATATCAAAGAGCAATATTTTATGTGCATAGTTCAGTGGGTACTACTTTGTGTTCACTTCCCGAATGAAAGGACACTTGAATACATATGTACTATATTATGATTGAGCAGCTAGCTGGCAGACATGAATATGAAGGAGCCCTTGTGTGTTTCCGTGAGTCTTGTTTCTCCTGAAAAGTCCCTTTCTCTTTTGAGCCCTGCTTAACACGTGTACTGGAGGAGCCCTGTATTCATGTCCTCAATGTTTGAGACAAAAAATACTCATGGACTTCTGAACAATGAGAGTAAAAGCATTAAGGTAACATGTTGTTCCTGCTTACATTTCGCACGCTTTACATAAACCTGCATTCCCTATGAGTGTTTGCTTTTTCCTGAATTAAACATGTTTATCTATTGTTTGAATTAAATAACGTATAAGCTGTAACTGGTCAGTGAAATGCCAAACGTACTCAAAATTGGTATGTTTTGCTATTTCTAGCCACACCCCTGACTCCGCCCACTGATCCAATCCTCGGTTATTCCCGCCCCAATTCTCCACCCACAGTTCCCCAACTTTTTTTTTCCCCACTTCGACCACTGAAGTATACACAACACCTGGGCAATCGACGTAGTGTTTGCTTTAATGTGCATTTTAATTTAATAAGACCCAGGCCCGAATAGGTCTTAATACGTATACCTTTTCATGCACACTTATCTGCACATTCTGGGAGTTTTTTCTCATCACGGTACACAAATTCTTGTTAAGTTCAAACAAGGGCTCTTTCTCACTGTTTTAATTCGTCATCTTACGGACACAGTGATATATTGTGCAACACCTGGCAGGCACAAGTGTTTGAGCACGTTATTAATCATAGAGGGTCAGCTTGAAGTGCTGTTCTCATTTTGCCTTTCCATTATCCCACAGAATCTTATTCCCCTGATGAAGGGCACTTAGCCCGAAATGCATCGGGATCGTTGAAGTGTGATAAAATTTTAACACTGATATGTATATGTATGACACAGATGGAATGCTCTTAATTTTGTTGCCAACGGAATGAATGAATAAAAGGATTTAATTCTGATTTTCAAATTGTGAAGATTAACTTTGGAATAACTTCTTTTAAAACTGATGAACTTGATTATTTCCCATTTGAGGATCAAAGTGTTGCAACTAGGGGACGCTTTTCCCGATGTGGGAAGAACAAAGTTACATTATAGACACACCCAGGATCAGAAGGCAATACCCTGATGCACACAACCAAACGGAGGAATAGCACCATACCCATTGTAGAACAAGGAGTTCTTTAACCATTCAATTAAAATACTGACACCAGCATACTGGAGGCAGAAGGTTAGCATGCTGCCACTGATATACTGGAGATAATTCTTAACATAATGGACAGGTATGATAAAATACTGCTAATAGCATTCTCAGTGGTTAATTTGTAAACAAAATAAGTGCTGGTGCTCTTGTCAGGAGGCAACTTGCACCAGCCCATTTCTCCTGTAATGCCGCCTAAAACAGAGTCAACAACTAACTAGGAAGAGGGGAGAGAATGTGACGTAATGGCCAGAGCTGCTGACTTTGGAGCTGTAGAACCAGGTTAGAGTCTCGGCATCGGCTTAACATCCTGTGATTCAGGGCAAATCACTTAATCTCCCTGTGCCTAACATAAATGAGCGTGTCCTTAACTGGTGCTCATGAAATTATAGAGCCCGTGTTGATGATTAAGTGCTGGTGCTGAGCACCGGAAACCACTGGCTCAAATTAAGCACTGAGCATACTAGAGGTAATTCTTGGCATATGGGGTACCCAGGGAAAAGTGTTGGTGCTGGTGCATTGGAGATCATTCTTGGCATAAGGGCAGACAACGGCGGTATATAGGAGAGGGCAACAATGGCAAAATGCTGACCCTGAGATACTAGAAGTAATTTTTCACATAAGGACCACTCATGGTATATGGATGGCTTTAATGGCCAAATTTTGACACTGGTATTTTCTAGTACTTTTTTAGCATATGACGGCACATATGGCATATGGGGGGCACCCATTACAAAATGCTGGTCGAGGCACAATGGCAGTTATATTTGGGGCACCTTCAGCACGTTGAAAAAAATAGGGGCAGCTCCAGTGAAGTGTCAGCTTACACTGGCTTGGCACACCATAAAAGGACTTTAATATTTATTGAGCGTGCTTTTAAAGCATATTTTTAAATAAATGTATATAAAAACTGTGCTTTGAAATGCACTATCTGACCCCATTTTTAAAAAACTTTCCTCGGGAGGACAACCCCCTGAACTTCCCTTTGAAGAGTTCTGGCTTGCTCGCTTCTCTTGCTCACTATTATTTAGGGCAAGTATGATGCCCCACCACTTTCAAAGATCAAAAGTTCATGTCAGGGCACTAATGTAGGTGGTATGTAAAATAGCCATTTGTTTGTGTGGTGTTATTACAGCAATCATAGAATTATAATCGAACTTCAGCAATGTCAATTATTGTGATGTCATCATGGTTAAGGTCATGTGACCACTCTATGGGAACATTTAGGGCAAAAGGTCCTATAATGTCATTTCTGTGATGTCATTAAAGTCAAAGGGTGTGTGATGTCACTTCAGCTACCCATGGCATTTTGTTGAATGAACTTCCATGGTAAATATATCTATTGGTTCAGTGCAAACAATGAGGACTGACTTGCTTTAGCACAAAGTTTAGCTGGCTGTAGTGTAACAATGGCATCACCAGATCACGCAAAATATGCCTTAACGCCACAAATTTAGAATACCCGATTTACCACACCTTTCAGACATGACAGCTCCAGGTGCATAACGAAGGGTGGTGGAGCGGGTGGGGTCGCATGGGAGGTGTCACGGGGGGGGGTTGAATATAAAAAAAATAAAACTTACCTTTTGCCGCTGGCCGCTTCAGCGTCGCGTCTCCTCGCACTGCCTCTCTTCCTGTCTGCTGGTCCCAGCAGCCCCTGGGACAGACTCCCTGTCCAAACCCCACACTGCAGAGCAGTGCGAGGATTGGTCTGAGCAGGCAGAAAAGACGCCCTGCTCAGACCAGGGAGTCTGTGAGGTTTCTCCAGCCCGGCTGCTCAATGCAGCTGGGCTGGAGAAAACCTAAGTGTGCATGTGTGTTTTGGACGGCCTGAGGCGGTCGGCCAAAACACATATGTGCACTTAGGGAGTGGAGTGCACTAGCACTCCTCCTCCCCCTCCCATACCTCAGCCCGCCCCTCCCAACAACGCTGGTTAAGAGCCAGTAAATGTAAATTAAAACGATGCAAGAACATCGTTTTAATTTACATTTTCTGGCTGTGAGCCCGGCAGTAAGGCGACGCTCCTCTGCCATTGTGGAGGAGCCGCCACTGGACAGCTCAGTTCATGACTGTTTCCGTACTTGCGCTCACATGTCATCTTTCTGGGAGAAGTACTTTTCCTAGTTTTTTTCTGGATTTTGATGTGCTGTAGATTTTTGGGGATGCCAATAACAAAACAGAGAAAGATTAGATTTGATTCTGATTTTGGGGCAAGAGTTCAGGAACTGAAGTTTAGGAGCCGTTCTCAAACTTCGATGTATTGCCAGTGGCAACACGTGCATCCGCTCAGAATTCGGAAAGCAAACTTCTCTTTTGCATTTGAATGCTGTCTTGATGAAGGGAGATGAATGGGAAATAAAAGGCGTTCTGTCTCTGAGAGGGAGCTCTCACCTGCATGCCTCACTAACACATTCTTCCCTACACCTTATCATGCGTGAGTCATCCGGAGAGAGCAGAACTGGAGCGCGAGCGCTTGCTGCTGATTTAGGGTTTAACAACTCGAAAAAGTCTTTAACACTTACTGTAGGTGAGATGTTATCTCATCAGATATACACTGACAGCGAATTCCCTTTTTATCGTCTAAAACTGCAGTTTACTCGGGGCCGGAAAAGTTTAATGTGAAAAGAGAATCTAATGACGAGTGTGTTGAGGGCACTAAATGAATTCCAGCCGCCCCTTTCTGCCACTGACTTTTGCCGCAACGCTACAAATGACTGAAGAACTTTGGAATCCTTGTAGAAATGTTTTAAAGCAATAGTAAAATAGAAGGTTAAATACGAAAAACACTGTGACTTACATTGGTAATAAGTGTTTCCAAACATATTTATTTTAACCGAGAGCACCAAGCCTGAATCATTGTCATCTTTTGTTAGCCAGGATCCTAGTGTCACCTTGCAGAAAATCCAGCCCTGGTGATGTGTTCCCTTTCATGTGGTTTCCGGCTGCACAGGGCTCTACAGATGTATTCTTCTTGCATTAGTGGCCTGCTCTTTTATGCACATGGTACACGTGACTCTCTTTACCTGGAGGTGGGTCCTGGTGACATGCACCTGTTGCAACTGATCATCAGCTGCACATTACCCTGGGGACCTGGTGTTCCAGCATTTCACCTGCACATTGACCAGATGACATTCTTGTGGTACATATGACCTGTTACACAGAGACCTGGTGACCTGCTCAAGCCGTGTTTGCCCTGGAGACCTGCTCACCATTGACACGATGTCCTGAAGCCCAGACTCTACTGACTGGCTCGTTTTATTGCGAAGAGTCTTATGGACCTGCTATTCCGTCCTATGATCTCTACTGCATATTGAGCAGGTGGCCTGCTCCTTTTGCACAAAAACTCTCATTGTTGCGTGCAGAGACACTTTCGTAGAAAATGGCCGCATGGCCCCTACCCTACTCTTCTGTATGTCAGCTATCATATAGCTTGCAAAGGCACAGGAGTCAACATTTTCTGGTGCTTGTGTTCCTTACTTTATGCTGATGCTCTCTTTACTGTTACTACTGATGTTCCTTTTCTTACGAATGCGCTTTGTGGGGCTCAATGACTTTGCTGGTGCTCCCTTCATTATGCATGCACTGTGTGGGGCTATTGACATCCTTATCAGGGCCATTGATGCGTGCACACTGGAGGACATTGTAACTATGCCCATTAATGCATGACCTTGGTGAGACCACTGTTGCCTTTTACAAAGCGATTGTGCACTGATGCCCTTTACAAGGTTGATTGCTGAATGTACTTTATAGGGTCATTCATGCCTGTTAATAGGTTCATTAATTGATGCTCAGTTAAAGGACACTGACGCCACTTACTAGGCAAGTAATGGGGCCACTGATGCTTGTTTTGAGCTATCTGGTGCACCCTGCGGATTACGATCTACGTGGCATCCTACTGAAAGGGCTGGGCCCATAAGTTCTAGACCTATTCTAGAGTCACAATCTGATGGTTCTTTTTCGCAGCATGAAAGTGTAAGGGGGAGAAAAGTCGTTAAGGGATCAATCAATTAGCTAAAAATTCCCTTTGATACATAATAACTCACGGACAACTACTTAAGGTTGGTTAATTTATTACAAAGCCAAAAACAGCTGAACTTAAAGACACCTCAACACAAGAGTATGTAAGTACAGGGAAATCAGCATATAGCCAAATCTGTGCCTCCAGTTTAGACGGTGTAGCATAAGCAATAGGATTAATTGAAGAAGTAAGATACAGAAAATCAGGAAACATCGAGGGTTGGTGAATAAAAGCATTAATCTGTCCCTACTCTAGCACTAAGGTGACATCCCTAAATAAGCATTTTCAGGAGGAAAGATAAAAGGTATCAGTACGTGGAGTCTCCCTAAGAAGCCTCTCCATGATCAATGGGTCAGGTAGCATAGCCACCAAAGGCAGAGCTCGTTCTAAGATTCTCTCTCTCTCTGAAGGCAAAGAGAAGGGGGGCACTATCCCTAGTTCCAACATACAATTATTCTCAGGTGGCACTCCCATGGTGCACTTCGGATCACGCCATCCACCCTGGGCACAATCCTGAAGAAATGTTTCCACGGGCCAACAGTGTACCTTCTTCGACACAGTTTGTCCTTGGTTCCCAGGCCTTCTCCTGTGTGAAGCACAACAACCTTCCTTTATCGACCTTTATCGACCTTTAAGGTCCAACACCAAACGCTTTCTCTCCATACCACGTTTTGCGAAAGCAAGAATGGGAGGCAGAACATTTGAGGTGGGCACCACCAAATGCTGGTACAACCTCCCCCTCCATTTACGCATGATGCAGTCCGAACAGGAATTCAGAAAGGCCTTGAAAACTTGGCTTTTTAGTCGGAATGACTCGTTTTGCGTTGTCCTTTACCTTGTTCACTGTCTGTTATAGCGCCGGGACACCCCATTTGGGGTAGCTGCGCGCTCTACAAATGCCTTTTATTATTATTATTATTATTATTATTATTATTATTATTATCGGCTCAATCCACACAATTGTAACTTTTTCTCCCCTGGCCTAACTAGTAAAACAAAGGCATTATTCCTTCTAGTGAGTGCGCTTCTTTCACCGGCAACTCAAAATGTGAAAAAGAACAAATTCCACAGCACACATGAAATTCAACTGTTAATTGAAAGCGAGAGTCTCAGGGACTTGCATTTCAGTTTCAGCCAACATAAGAAAGCACCATATAAACTTTACAAATTCACATAACATTACTGTAATTACCAACATATGAAACAAGAAAATTATTAAGCACATCTAATACGTATAGAAACTGGTTTGGATGAGAGGCAATATGTAGACGCATTTAATTGGATATGCAGCAATAGACCAATAAAAAGCATTAGCACATGAATATTTTCTGGTCTTTTATTCTCTGTTGCACTTCATAAGAAACAGCCAGCCAACGCGTTTCGCCCAAACATGGGCTTCTTCAGGGCAAAATATTGTAGACAAAGAACGTGTCCTCTGGCGCGTATGTCAGAAGACAAAATTAAAGCGAATCCTAAAATGCATTGATGAAGCTCATGGTAGAGCATAGATCAGCAGGTATGTTTGTTGGCAGTATTATTTGAAAACGGTATTAGCCGCATCCGAAAACTGGGAGCCGTGTCCGTAAGCAACGTCCTAAAGTCAGCACGATTAGTGAGAGAATGCGTATATACGTATATAATTGTCAGTTGCACAACATGGGTTCTTCATAATAATGATTTTCTACTATTTACATTCATCTTCTACATTGATTCTTCATGTTACTTGCCAATTGCCCAAAATACATCACATTTCCATGTTGATACAATTCACAATTCTAACACCTCACGTTAATACAAATGATTATATGCAGGTGCGCTCTACGTGTGATTATGATGCACCCCTACAAATGAGATAAGATCTCTGCGCTATCACTACTATTGCCTGACCATTGCGCCGGTCCTGCTGTATGTGCTGACATGTTGCTGCATTGATTTTTCAACAAAGACAGTTAAAAGATGCACAACTATCTACTGTTGAGGTCAACCGCAGTGTGATGTCACTTCCTGCTATGCTATAGAAGTCAAAAGACATGTGATGTCCCTTCTGCTACCACTATACCTTTTATTGAAATTAAGTCAGAGAGGTTGGGTAGACTTGTGGCTGCTTGTGAACCGCCACCTCTGAGGAGAATTCTCTCAAGTTTGTTGTCAGCATCTCACCTACCTCTGTGTACTGCTGCACAATATTTTCGGGCGTTGGGCCAAGAAACATGTAAAAGTCCAGAACTCCGCCAATGGTGCGCAGGGTTAAAGAAGGGGCTGGATTCAGAAGAACTTCTGAAAGAAGGAAAGAGAAACAGTACATGTATCACAGGCCAGTGCAGCACCTACTTCTGCGATATGAACCCTTCTGTGCACAGTTCCTGAGGAGGCCAGGGGTCACATCATGATTCCGCTCTCAGTGATGCACCAAGGAAGAAGGGGGTCTGTGCACTTCTCTTTCCTGTCTTCAGCGCATACATTAACCAAAACAATCTCTGAGTCTATAGGCTTCAGAAAGCAGAGCACGGAACCCCAGTGAGATATTGCCTCTGGTGGGTCGAAACTCTGCTGTACAGTGTCATCTTGAGAATTGTTGGGGACTCAAGACAGAAAGATTTTGGGGCACCTTGTTCGGAACAACTTGTACTTTTTTGCCTATTTTCTGCTAATTCACACCTGCATCATTATCAGTTTTACAGAACACACTTACATATATAAAGTATAACATTACTACAGCAGAGGAGGCCCATAATTGTCTTTTAGCCCCGCCCTCTGAATTAGTGTGCTTTAAAGCCTTCAGTTTTTTTAAACAATTTCTAAACATTTTTTAAGTAAATGTATAATGTAGTTTTCATCTCTGTTAAATTAAGTATACCTGTTCATAAATATGGGTAGCACATTTTGTACATTTCAAAACAGAGCGTAGGCCAAGATGTACATTATGCAATACTTGTCCGCCCCCCACTATATGTTTAGTTCTGATTGGTCATATTTGTAGTGTTGTACACTCTTTCAGATTACCAATGGATATAAAGGAAGATGTTAGAACATTGCTTGGGATATGGTATAATGCAGTTTTTTACTATTTTATAAGTGATTCAGTAAGGTTTTTATTTATGTGTACTTGCACTTTATACATTAGGTGATGTGATTGAATGGACTCACCTTTGCCTTTCCTTAAATAATGTCTTTTAATTCTAATTGTATAATGAAATTATAACCGCTGTGTTGTTGCATGTATTTTATTCTGGTATTAACATCAGGATGATCTGATATACTGTTTTTTTGTTTTTTTTACTCGTATATCTTTTATGTGAAACTCATTGGAGTTCCGAAACATAAATAAAAATTGAAGCGACTTGAATATATATTTGTACATATACAGGGGGCCCTTAAAAGAGAGAGAGAGAGAGTCAGAAGCAGATGGGTTCTGATAGAAAAATCAACAAAGGTAAAATAGACTAAGAGAGAAAGATTACAATAACGTGAAAGGGGGAGGGTCCTTGGAAGGTGGGGCTCTGTGCATTACTACTTCGCCTATGTCTTAAAATGTCTCTGCTGCTGCTAGCAGTACATGCACCAACTCAGAGATTTTTCGAGTTAATGTACCAGTGAAGCTGGGAAAAATAAACGCACGGGCCTTTCTAGGTCACCACAGCACAGTGAAGGGGATCAAGATGTCCTGTTTTTTTCAATTGTAGTGTCTAAGGTTCAAACATAAATCTCAGAAATTCTCTCAGTAAATGCATGAACTTTAGACAACACAAGTTGGGAACAGAGAGGGGAACAGAGAGAGGCAATCCCTATTAGGCTCCCACGCGTTGCGTTAGCAGCAGTCGCAGATGATCTGCTTCTGCCAGAGCTCATCCACAATAAAACAGTAATAGGCACCTCTGCAAGTCAGCCCTGGCACACATAATGGAAGCTCTGCTCATGGGGACAATGCAAGCACAAAAAAGACAAAGCGCTGAGCAGTGCTGGATATGGGGAGGAGCTGGGCTGGTGAGACTATTGTCAGAACGTGTGTGTAGTTGGTAGTTTTATTTAAAATCGCTTTTCAACAAAGGCGACATAGGAGATTTTTGAAATGCCAATTAGGGGTAAGAGACCGTTCACTCACTCAAGTTCATGAATGCTATTTTAGTCATCCACAAATAATGCCCTCCTTAAATGAAAAAAGGAACATTCAGAGGCAGGAAATAATTGTCAGCTGTACAGGAAGCTGTGCCTGATGATCCATTAAACCGATTCAGTAGCCCAGGTGAAGATTCGCTTTAATAAATAACAATTAAAGTGCCAAATTCATGTCTACAAAAATGTCCCCTGACTGCTAGACACAGGCCATGCTGGAGGGATCTTGGAAAGGTTCCATCTGGGGAACTAATACACAGGCAAATTCGAATAATACCAATGTTTTATGTGAAAAGCAGCTCCTCTGTGTGAAAATGGAGAAACTACCACTGTCAGTTTTAGATGTTTCCTGTCCCTTTCCATGCTGGAAAGGGATTTACTCCTGTGCTTGGCAGAAGTAAATCTCCAACCTTCACCAAGGTGGGAATCGGTCAGAGGTAGATTTGTAAATATACACAAATGTTTAAGTGTGTAGGTGAAGACATATCACCAGGGAGTTCCAGGCCTAGAATATTCACTCCTCGGCCGTGGGAGTAGATTCACTGACACGTAAATTCCCACATGCGTAAATTCTTTCCACAAGTGCAAAGCCAACTTTTGTGAATTCCAAACAATGCTTTGCTCTCGTACAAAACACTTTTAGCAAGTAAAGTAAACTCAGATGCCCAAGTAGCTTTGTGACTCGGCACTGTGAACTTAGCTTCAATCGAGTCTTACCTTGTGCATTAGCATTCAAGAAGAGGACACCATGGGCGCTCGAGTCTTTCTCCACACACATATAGAATGGGTGCACGCCATACAGATTGGCAAACGGCTGGAAAATAAACAAAAGCAGAGCACACATTATAGCTTGGTATTTTTTTATTTATTACACTTTTTATTGCTAGATTTTGTATTTCTCCAAGATGCTACCAAGATGGCCACGGTGTACTACATAACCAATGTGAACAAAGAGGGAGGAGCACGCAAAAGTCAGTGGTAGCATTTAGAATAAAGGATAAAGGCAGTCAGTACTAGGGAAATCACCAAGATGCGCCTTAGTAGATGGTCGGCTCAGTTTGCATCTACTGGTTCAGAGGACACCAGTAAATACATTGCGGGTGTCAATGCAGTTATAGATCTCAGACAATAGCCAATTTACTATTTGCCTGATATGTCTCTACTGATTGCCCGAGTCACAGCCACTCAATGGCAGTGTCCTTACTGTCAATCTGCCAGACTGGTGAGAAATAACCAAATGCAATGGCATCAGCCTGACTTACTGCAAGGAGATGGATGGCACCTTGAATCATGTAAGCACAGCATTCAATTTAGAGGGGCACAATTCTTATTATTTAACTACTGGGAGGAATTGATGGTGCATGCAATTTATTTCATTTTTGTAGGAGGCAGCAGTGGGATTTACTGTTCTAGGGTCTTTTCTGACCATATCATTATCCAGTGCAAGAATGTAGAATATGAATTCAGGAGAGTACTAGCTGTCGTACTGTCAGTGCATCTTCGCCATCTTGGAAATATAACACACTAGTATGCAAGATGAGATATTTAGTCCTTTGGTGGATCATCTAGCGGTATGAGATGAGATACTTCGCACAATCATGGTGATAATGTATTATAACACAAACAGCCTTTATTTCAGACTGTATTTGGCCCAGCTGTGGATGAAACTCCCCGAAATGCTGCTTACATGAATTGTTACAAAGAGAATTCTGTGATGTGGCATGGTGAGACTGCATTAAAAGAATGCATGCTCTGGCACAACCTGTGGTCTCAGGTCATCTGTGGACCCTTAATGGCAGAGAAAAGCACTGTCACTACATCCTGCTATTTGCTCCTCACAGTGCGTATGTCTGTTGGTAGTGCATGAATATTCATCTGCCATAGTGCACTATCGTGCAATGAAAGGCGTTCCACCTAAGGTGAGCACGCTGCAGATGGTGTATTGCCTGCGTACAGAAGGAAGCTGAAGATGTTTGACAGTGGAGAAAAGGCCCTACAGCAGCAGGTTCCCTCATTGCTCTCCCATCAAATAGCCAAACCATGAGCATGCCAGGGTTCGCCATGGAAAAGGTCTAGTTATTGGCTATGACACATATGATGGGTGAGTCCAGACACGCTCAAGCCATGCCTTTTGCTGAGGAGGGCCCATTGGTTGCAAATTGATCCTGTGGCTCCTCAAATGCTAAACAAATAGTGGTGGTCCCTGGTGTAGTCAATTGCAGCCCTATACTCTACAATGGCCTACATAATTTAGGTATGTGGACCACTACAGACTGCTACTGAATCAAGCATTCAGATTGCATTGGAACCCCTCCCTTAAGTCTGCCAGACAGTTAATATCTTCATAGCATATAGAGTCTGATTACTAGTGGGCTGAAAGGGGGTGAGATATTTAACACACCAGGTAAATACCTATACTGCTGGGTGGGGTGTTTACTTGGTGCAGTAAGTGCCTCATATTCCAAGTTCTCTCTTAAAAACGAAGTTCGAAAATTCATGTAAAGGAGGAGAGAGAAAGACCAGCAACCCCTTTAGTGGTCAATGTGGAGTGCAAGAATAGATTCCAACCTCTGGACATGACGGGGGATGTTGTGATTTTAGTTGACCTGCACAAAGTGGCCTTGACATTGTTAATCATACTCAACAATTAGTGGGCGCCATCGTCAAGGCACAGTTTAAGCGTTTGAAAGCAGATATATTAGGGTTAAAAAATGCTATTACCACGCTTGCACAAGCACTAACTGGAAAAGTAGATAAATTGAGAGAATTACTAATTAACCTTACTAAGGAAGTGGGAATAGTCCCACTAGTAGTGCTGAGCAAGACCACCTCGCTAGTGATACTTTAAGTAACACAATTAACCAATCGCTCTCCTTAGGCAGCACCTAGGCAGGGGTCCGTGGGATACCGCAACCAACAGAGGCAACACTAAACAATCTGGTGGTGATTATAAGAGACAGGACAAAAGGCCTCCACTTTCCTGGACTTCAAGGTATTCGCAGAGCATGATGAAGGGCACCGATAACTATGTAAGACCGATAACACAGGCAATCAGTACTTTGATCTTGAAAAGATCATGTATTGCACACTGTTCTATGCACATAGGGAGAAGGCTGTTAGTGGCCAGCTGAGCAAAGACATTTTTATGAAAAATGTTCCAAAATTACTGTCCAGAACTCTTCAAAGTAGGGAATCATTAACCAACACAATTATTCACTGGCTACAGCATGTCCACAATTGTAGATCTGTAATAAGGGAGGATATTACTGCTGTGAATCATTACACAAATATATATAGCAGCATGGATTATATTGGTGTAAGATTTGTCGGTAATGAAATAATTGAGGGCTTAATTGACTTGGAACACAGAACAACACTATCCAATGGCTAAAATATTCGTAGAAAATGGAACCCACCTTATGATTCACTTCCAGACAGTCTGAACTGGTATAGGCCGATGTGTATTGAGGCTCGAGGGACCCAAAAAGAAAGATCCTATTCCATGGTGGCCTCAGACATAGATTTACTCTGCCAGGTTCAGTTGCACAAAGCTGCTGTTAACCATTCACCATCTTATATCTCAAAGGAGTTAAATGCTTCAAATATCCAGCTGAACACATGTGTGTCTGGGGATGGTCATAGGAATGGTGAAAGAGGGCAGTTAACCCATATGGGAAATGTACAGACCTTCCCTCCAGTCTGGTCCTTGCCTAAAACTTCAGCTGTGCCTGATGTTACGGACGGAGTACCAAAAAAACTAATGTCATGGAACTTGGCCGACCTACAGTCAAAACTAAGGGGCCGATTCCGATTCCGGCCGGAAATCTCTCCGACCGAGCCGGACCCGGAGAGAATTCCGACCGAATCGGACCCTAGCAGTCCGACCGGACGAGTACGATGCATTCGCATGCTATCGGACTCGATTCGGTCGGACTCCCATTGAAGTCAATGGGAGCCGGTCGTACAACGCGTACGCGGGCTCCCATTGACTCAATGGGTGCGAGGCGAACAAGGGCACTCCCTACAGCGGGTACGCGTCCATGCGCATCGCGGCGTACATGCACAGGTAGGGGGACCCATGGGTCCCCCTGTGTGCGACTCGTGCGCCTATGCGTACAGGGGGGTCCGACGCGGACCCCCAAAGTCCGGCTCCGACAGCTTTTTCGAGCCGGACGTCGCGAGTCGGTCGGACTGCTCGCGGCGCGCATCGTACTTACCCGGCCGGGAAACGTCTCCATAGCGTGGTGCGAGTCGTGTCCGTGTGAGTCGGTCGGAGCGTGTCGAAGCCGCGTACGAGTCGGTCGGCGATTTCGCGGGAGCTTGCATCGTACTCGCTCGGCCGGACCCGCATACGATTCGGTCGGGAAACAGGGCTCCGAATCGGATCCGGTAAATCCGAATACGATTCGGAGCACTACCGGCCGAGATCGGAATCGGCCCCTAAATGTTTCAGATTGAAGGGAATTTATTGATCATCATTATTATCCTGCTACAGGAACCCTGGGCGACGGAGCCAGTGCATAGACCGGGCTACCTCTCATTTTACATTAATGCCACTCCCGCTAGCTCTAGGAGAGCCTCTGGGGTTTACTTATTTGGTTAAATACTATTATCCATTGTAAGACTAAAGCCTTAGACATTGGATTGAAGGATATATTGGGGGTTATCTTAACCCTCCTGAATACCTCTTGATGGAGCAGAGAAAATAAAAAATGTTAACCCCTAACAAATTTTATAAATAATTAATAAAATGTTCGTTTAAATGTATTAATCAACACTGTACGTGTGGGAAGGGTAATACGCAAGTGTATGTGCTGAATAATCTATTAATGGATGTCCGTGTGTCTAATTATAACATAAAAATAAATGCGTACTAATTTAAAATAAATGCATGATCTTGTGCTTCATAGAAATAAACGTGTCGTTGCAAAAACAATAGTGATGGTAAGTAAGGAACAGCTTAAATGTTGCTTTCTGCTAGGTAATAACTAATTGGGGTACGTAGATGACGGGAGGGAAACGAAAAGGCTATTTTTCTCTATTTTAATTATGTTTTGTTTATTTCAAAATAGTGCTTCTAAAATATAACCGAGTGGCGATATAAAATGGCTGCCAGTTAATGATGTGCGCAAGTGCGGGGAAACACGTGACAAGGGAGAGAAGTCGGAGAAAAGCTAACCTCGTGATGTTGCTGAGAGGCTAGGATGCGAGAAATGGTCAAGGCTGATGTGACCTAATTGAACTGATAGTGTGCCGTGGTGATCAGCAAAGACCCGTGGGAAACCAGTTTAAGAGAAAGGACAATGCCTGCAGAGTTCTCGAATGTATCGAAAGAAGTTACAAATGTACTGATCGAAGCGGATGGAAACATGTCTTGAACTGTGAGAAAGGAAATGATCCAAGGACCATTGGATCCAAGAGAACTTGATTAAAAGAATGAATAAGATGACAAGCATGGACCAATGAAAGAAAAGCGTGTTATTAATGTTGCAACAATTAGTTAACAAAGTTAGAATTAGGGTATAAGAGGGCCTACTCTTAGTGGGAGGGGGTCACAGTCAGGAGCGGAGTTGGAGAGTCGTGTTGGTGTTGGTGGCTTCCAGTGCTGGGTGGTCCTGATCGATCCATTACTGAGCGGGAGATGCTGAAAGACTGTTAGATGAGACGGGTTGCAGGTAGCTGAAACTTAGGTTAGAAATCATTAGGCTAAATTAGGAAGGTAGGCAGGTAATTAGGGTTTTGCTTCATGACGAAAAATTTCCTTTCTGCAATAAATTGAGTATGCTTAATAAATATTTGAATTAATAATGAATGAATAATTGAATAAAAGTTTAAATTCTTTCTCATGCTTTTAAAATTATATAAAATTTAAGATTCTTTAAATCAAATGACTCAGTGGTTATTTTCCTAAATG
Organism: Calotriton arnoldi; assembly: GCA_963921515.1. Taxonomy (NCBI): domain Eukaryota; kingdom Metazoa; phylum Chordata; class Amphibia; order Caudata; family Salamandridae; genus Calotriton; species Calotriton arnoldi. Next base: position 2,400,625 of record CAWUFW010001405.1, on the reverse strand, counting down.
ATTGTGACATCAGTAATTGGTTATTGTGATTCAGCTGATCTTAATCACTATGAAATAATTTTTTACATGAATGATTCATCGACAAAACAATGAGCAGGAATATCTTAAGAAATAACTAAAAGAAAGCGATAAGTTAAGGTAATAAGATATCCCGGCTCCTTCCAGCGGTACATAAATGGTGTTTTCCATTTAGTTCTCATGCTTCTCCTAGGAATACAGAATTTCGTAAAGGTGTAAAGGAAATCCAGGTGTGTGCGTGTGTGATAGGCGATGTTTATGGGCCCCATCGTCATGTGGATGTGAGAAAATATAGTTTGCCCCTGGATGACCTATAAGTGACCTAGGAGGAGAATAGTTTTTATTGTACGCGCTGCATCAGATTTCTTGGTAGCAGAGTTATGGTTTTCTATAGATTAGTTTAGTGATTATTGATTATTGATTATTTTTGATGACTAACACTATATGTTGAGTCGCGTTATGTTATATGTGAGTTTTCACGCTTCTGGGATGTAGGAAGTGGAACACGTGTGGCAAGAGAAGTCACATGGAATTTGGTACATGGTCTGAATTCATTTTGGTAATAACACAGGTTGTGTTATGTTAGGGATTTTCTGTACGAAAAGTGTGTAACTGAAATAGCAAATCACGTTTTCTTGTGAAACTTTGGCCTTAATTCTCAGGAGCCTAGTCTCCACATGTGTCTTATCCCCAGAGAAACGAGTAAATTGTTTGCTTAAAAGAAGGGTAAGGTAGAGGGAAGTGCTACTTTATCGGCGAGAGTAAATAATTCTGTGGTAGGGTAAAGGTAAGCGCTGCCTACTGGAAATACAGGATTCTTGTGTAAAAGGACAAAGCTGTCACTTTTGTTTAGCGAATCAGACTATGGAATTGTTTTAATTGTTGTAACTAACGGAGAAAACAGTGAAAAGAAAAATTGCCGATAAATTTTGTAAAGGAGGGGTAAAAGAGCAGGAGTGACGTAGAACAGTGCCGCGCTAGGATTGGATAGTGCGCTAGTCACGTGAACACAGAGTCAGGAGTGACGTAGAAAAGTGCCGCGCTAAGATTGGTTGGTTCGCGGACGAAGGAAATTGTTCTGATTGCTACGTTAGTGTGAGTCGCGCTGTAATTGGTTGAAGTTCCGTACACAGAACAGCGTTAGCGTAAAGAGAAAACAAATAGAAAACATGCCGTATTACGAGTATGAAAGGGAGAGAACGTCATGGACGACAAAATTAAAGAATTTCTTTAAGAAAGACAAAAAGGTCGTGACTAGAGAGGGACAAGTAATTCCTCCGCCGAAATCAGCAGCTTCACACATGATGCTGAAATATGGATATCATACATGCATATGGTTGGAAAATTGGGCAAAGTATACAAAGAATGATAGTGCTTTAGCTTTCCCTGAGAATGGTTCGTTTAGTGTAGCGGTTTTGCGAAATTTGCGAGAAAAGATGACAAATCTAGAACCTAGACCTAGACCGACGCAGTTTGAAGCGTTGACGGAATGGGAAGATGAGATGTATGAGCGAGAGAGATTCAGAGGTTTAAGGGATCATGAGTTTATGCCCGGAAGGATGTGGGGAATAAATCATGAAGACAGAATAAAACGATGGAGATGTGCTAACATGACAGGAGGTTTGTTTCCAGCTTTTACAGTTGAGGAAGGGACTAAGAAAAACGGACTGAGAAAAAGAAACATATGGAGAGGGAGAAATATATGCATGAGAGCGAAACGGATGATGAATTGCTGGAAGATATTTTAAATAGAAATCCACCTCCGTATCAGCAGAGTTCTACAGTGGTGACACCAAATGCGCCGCTAATAGAGACTATGCGAAATAAAAGTCCGGAGAAAAGAATTGAAATAAATAGGTCACGAGATCAAATGAGAACTTCACAAAATGAAGGAATAGAAAGCGACAATGCAAGCGAATTAGCAAGGACAACCAAAGAACTAACTGAGAAGATTAGAGAATTAACGAAAAATATGGAAGCAGTTACTGTGCCTGTAACAATAGGTCCAGTAATACCAGTTTTTGAGAATCAGAAAATTGATGAACGATCTTTGGTGATTCCCATGAGTTCACAATTTCAGATAGAAAAAGAAAGGATGGAACAAAGTGCAAGTACAAGTAATTTGGCTAGTACTTACAGACCAAGTCCACCTACAAATTTGACTGTGAATGCGTGCAATGGTAGGAAAATGCATATGGTAACAGAATCTGCAACAGAAACTCCTGAAAAGAGTGGTAATTGGGTAGAACTAAATAATACACCCATAGGTCCGACTCCTGATGAGTTAAATGAGTGGATGAAGGCATTTAAAATAAAAGAACCAGAAGAAAAACCATTAGATGTAATTAGGTTAAAAATTGACATGGAAGAATTAATTCTAGGAACGATTGGTACAGAAAAGATAAAAAATTACCAGGATGATGAAATAATGTTTCTGTGCAAAAGTATTACATGGAGAGCAAAGAATTTACATGACAAACTAGAAGAAGTAGCCAGTGAAATTGGAATAGACTTTGCGAAAGTGAAAACATTGCAGAAACCATATAGAGTAGATTTTTGTGAAAAAGATATTGAAAATTTGAACACGGCAGGAAGGCTGACACAGATAAAAGAGTTAATTGTGTTATTGAGAAAATGGGGTGATGTGGACAGATGGAAGGTTAGATGAGAAAACTACAGACAAAGCTTCTTTGGCTTTTATGATAACTGAAAAGGAACCTGTTGCCAGAGAATACCCTATGAGAGAAACTCCAGGTGGTAGTTATGTGCATGTTCCTTGGACTAGGCAGGACATACTGTCATTTACCAATGACTTTCCAAAGTTAAGAGAGAAACCAGTTGAGTGGTACCGACAAGTAGAGAGATTTGTAAAGGTTTCAAAAGTGTTGTGGATAGATTTAGATGGATTATTTGACATAGTGGTACCAACTGATTTGTGGTCAGAATGTAAGATTACAGTTGACTGGCCCACTACAGAATATCCAAGAGATCCTAAGACAGGACCTCCAGGTCCTGATGTGATGAAGAAGTATGATAAGGTGATTACCTTTTTGAAGAATAAGATTCCTCCTAAAGAGACAGATTGGGTAAAAATCGATCGAACTACACAAGAAAGTAAGGAGTCTGTACATGCCTATTATGAGAGGTTGTTGTTGGTTTTCAAGCAGTATAGTGGATATGAGGAATTAAGTGAAAAAGATATGAGTAATTTTGTGTACAGATTTGTGTTTGGATTGAAACCAGAGATTAGTGAAATGATTAAACAGCATATGATTAATTGGCAGAATGGCACAGTCGAAGATGTGCTGAGATATGCTAAGTATTGCAGTGATGATATTGAGAGTAGACAGCGTAGATTGAAAGAGAAGGCAATGTGGGCACAGGTGAAGGTGGCAGAAAAACAAGAAGCTCAATTGGACAATAATAATGGGAATGAAACAGGACAGAATAAAATGCGACCCAACATAGGTAAAGGGAAAGGTCAAGTGAGTCTAGAAGAGGCAAAGAAGAAATGGCCATGTCATAATTGCGGAAAATTAGGGCATTGGAGAAACGAGTGTAAGTACCCACCTAAACCTAATCCGGAAAATCAATCATTAACTCCACAGGTGCAGAATGAGGTAGTTGTTCAACAAAGTCAGGTGCCGCAACCACCACTTCCCAACACTGTTAACCAGCAAAGATACAGTACAGAAACAGGATTCTACGGAGGAGAGCAGGTAACACAGTTGCCGCGAGCAGCTAACATTTCTCAGTATTGGTTGCGTCAGAGTGAGGATGACCCGGATGAAAGATTCTGACGGTGCCCAGGAGAGGGGAAAGAGTGCGTACTTGCTGCAACTCTAGAGGTAGATCAGTCTGGTCCCTTTGTGGATGGAGAAGTGAATGGTGCAAATGTAACATTCCTTGTCGATACTGGAGCTACCCGTTCTACTGTTAGATCAGTGGAAATTCCAAACCTTCCTCTCTCAGGTGAATGCATCCAAGTGGTAGGAGTAGCTAATCAGCAGATTAAAACACCACTTACTGAATTAGTGGAAGTAAAAATTGGTTCTTTTAGCAAAATGCATAAATTTGTAGTGTGCGATTGTAGTCCTGTAAATCTTTTAGGTCGTGACCTCTTGTGCAAGATGAATTGCACAATTTATTGTACGCCAGATGGAATTGGATTTCAGACCTCAGATGAAGATGTCTTGTATAAAGTAACTTTGATGAATCAAGAACCTGAAATGAATGGTTTGTTTCCTGCATTTGATGCAGAAAAACTTCCAGAAGAACTAAAAACTGCAGTGAAGGAAAGTGTGTGGGATTTTACAGGAGAAGATATTGGATTAATGAAAGAAGTTGATCCCGTAAAAGTAACAGTAAAAGAAGGAACAACTTACCCGAATACACCACAGTACAAATTAACTCCAGAAATAATTGAAGGAATAACTCCTGTAATAAATAAAATGATTGAACAGGGAATTTTGAAAGAAATAATGAGCAGTCCATGTAATTCACCTATTATGGGACTGAAAAAGCCAAATGGAACATATAGAATAGTACAGGATTTGAGAAAGATCAACAAAATAGTTGTGCCCTGTTGTCCAATAGTGCCAAACCCTGCAGTAATTCTATATCAAATTCCACACGAAGCTGAGTGGTACACTGTGATAGATTTGTGTCACGCATTTTTCTCTATTCCTTTGCATCCAGATAGCCAGCCATTATTTGCGTTCCGGTTCGGAGAGCGTATTTTGGCATGGTGCCGAATTCCTCAGGGGTATACAGAAAGCCCCTCAATCTTTAATCAGATTTTAAAGAAATCTCTGGAAGATTTGAAAATGCCAGAAAAGTCAGTGATGGTGCAGTATATCGATGACCTGTTGGTGGCATCGAAAACAAAAGAAGCATGTGTAAATGATACAATAGCTTTACTGAACCATCTAGAGAAAAGAGGACATAAAGTGTCTCCTTCAAAATTGCAATTTTGCCAAAAAGAAGTTCAATATTTAGGGCATAAAATTGAGAAAGGAGTGCGAAAGATAGCGACAGAAAGAGTAAGAATGATTCAAGGAATGAGAGCACCAATGACGCAAAGAGAGGTAAGAATGTTTCTAGGAATGGTTGGATATTGCCGACAATGGATAAGTGGTTTCTCTTTGATTGCAAAACCATTACAAAAGTTGACCAAGAAAGATGTAAGAGACCCTTTTGAGTTAAACAATGAAGAAATGAAATCTTTCAAAGAATTGAAAAAGAAATTGTGTGAGGCCCCTGCATTAGGCATGCCTGATTATGAGAAGGATTTTGAGTTGTACTGCAGTGAAAGGGATGGATGTGCGTTTTCAGTACTGGTACAAAAACATGGAACAATGAAAAGACCAATTGCTTATTTTTCAGCTGTTTTAGATCCTATAGCAAAAGCATTGCCCGGATGTCTGAAAGCAGTTGCTGCTACTTGTGTAAGTCTGGAACAAAGTGAAGGTATAGTGATGGGGTATCCACTGAGAGTATATGTTCCCCATTCAGTAGAAATTCTTTTGACAAGAACAAAAACACAGTACATGACACATAGTCGGCTGACTAAGTACGAAAAAGTCATCTTGAGTGCTGAAAATGTGACCATAGATAGATGCATGAATGTGAATCCTTCAACATCATTGCCAGATGAGGAGAGTATAATTGAACAAGACGAAGTAGATCATGATTGTCTGAACGTGCTGGAATATTGCACGAAACCAAGAGCTGACATAAAAGATGAACCGTTAAAGGAATCCGATTATGTCATGTTTGTAGATGGCTCATGTTTGAGAACAAAAGAAGGAGTTTTAAGCGCAGCTTACGCAGTGTGCACAGTGGCAACTGTGATGGAAGCGTCTTGTCTGAAAGGAATAAGGTCTGCACAAGTTGCGGAACTGATTGCTTTGATTCAAGCATGTAAATTAGGAAGAAATGTACGAGTCACGATTGTGACCGATAGCCAATATGGTTTCGGCATCGTACATGATTTTGGTCAGATTTGGTCACAAAGAGGTTTCTTGACGTCTGCAGGAACACCTATCAGAAATGGAGATTTTGTTAAAAAGCTGCTTGAGGCGATACAGTTGCCTAAACAAATCGCTGTAGTGAAGTGCAAGGCGCATAAGAAAAACGAAGATTACATAGCCGTTGGCAATAATTATGCTGACGAGATCGCCAAATATTGTGCAGAGAACATGGTGTCCATGAACAAAAATAGAGAAAGGGAGCATATCTCTTCTCCTTTGCTTTTTACTAATACTGTCGAGACATGGGATGAAGTAAGACAGTTACAAGAAACTGCAAGTGATGAGGAAAAAGATTACTGGATAAAAGCAGGATGTAGAAGACAGGAAAATAATGGTGTGTGGGTGTACAGAGACGAAAGACCAGTTATGCCTGATAGCATGATTGCAGACATTGCACGGATGTACCATGGACAAGCTCATATTGGGAGAGATGCAATGATCAGACTTTTTAGACAAACCTGGTATAACCCAAAATTCAGAGCCATAGCTGAAAGTCTTTGTCAAAGATGTCTTATTTGTCAGCAGTTTAACCCAGGAAGAAAGACGGTAGTAAGTCTAGGAACAATAGGACGAGAAGGAGGTCCGTTCACTAGAATGCAGTTAGACTTTATAGAAATGCCCCCTAGTAACAGACTAAAATATGTTCTAGTGGTCGTCTGTTTGTTTTCTCGTTGGGTGGAGGCATACCCCACTAGAAGGAATGATGGAACAACGGTAGCAAAACTTATGCTGCGAGAGTTCATTCCAAGGTATGGTTTTCCAGTCACGGTTGAGACAGATAGAGGAACACATTTTCAAAATGAGTTGATCCAATTGATTTGCGAAGCATTGAGTATTAAACAAAAACTACATTGTGCTTACAGACCAGAGGCTTCTGGGGTAGTGGAGCAAATTAATGGAACAATTAAGAACAGATTAGGAAAAATGTGTCAAGCTACAGGACTCAAATGGCCAGATGCACTGCCTCTTGTTCTGATGACCATCAGAAGCATCCCTGAAAAGAAAACTGGACTTAGTCCTCATGAGATGATCATGGGACGAGCAATGAGACAAGCACAAGTACCTGTCAACAAGTTATTGACTATAACTGATGATCTAGTACTGGATTATTGCAAGGGACTGGCTGATGTGGTGCGTTCTGTGTTTCATCAGGTTGGACCGGATGCGACCACTCTTGAAAGAAAACCAGCCCACAACTTGAATCCAGGAGACTGGGTCCGTATAAAAATCCACAGGAGAAGAAACTGTCTAGTTCCTCGCTGGGACGAACCACGACAGGTAATCCTAGTAACAACGACTGCAGTCAAGTGTGCAGGAGTGAAGAACTAGGTCCATGCCAGCCACACAATCAGAGTTCAAGAACCTACTGATCGACATGTGAGTCGACGTCTGGAAGTGTGGGATAAAAGTTTAACGGCTGGGACAACAAGGATAAGAGAAAGGGTGCCAGAACTTGAAGATCGACCTGAAAGTCGACATCTGGAAACCCCAACTGCAAACACCTCTAGAGAAGAAGAGGAAGAAGAAGAAGAAAGAAATTCAGAAGTTCCAGAACCTGAAGATCGACCTGTAAGTCGACATCTGGAAACATCTGACACAAGTTCAGGATCTGATGATTCAGTTGCAAACTGTGAAGAATTCCGAAGGAGAACTTGGGGTTATAAACCAATTAGAGAAGAAAATGAGCAAGAATACGATCTAGATGAGCAACCAAGTACAAGTTATGGTGGAAATCCTTCAGAAATAATATTAATAGATGAAGTAGGGAAAGAAGTACACAAAAAGTTAGAGAATCGAGAAGAACCCCGAGGAGCAATAGGGATAGATAGAGAAACAGAAGAACAGGGAAATTTAGAAGTAGAAAGGGAGGAAAACACCAAATCGGAAGAACACCGAGGAGGGACAGTAATAAGGGAACACAAGAAGGAGAAGACAGATCCACCAGTAGGAGATGACGAGATCATAAGTTTCAAAATAAGAGACAATAGTGAAACAGTTGAAACAGAAACTGAAGAGAGTGGAGAAGAGGAGAAGGCAAAAACTGAATCAAGAAAAAGAAATTGGAAATCAGAAAGAGAGGAAAAAGAAGGTGAAGCCAAAAGGCCAAGAAAAGGAGATAATTGGCCCAACAGCTATATAAGAAAATTGAGATATAGAATAATAAGAGCTGGAGATGAAAGTGCTGAACAAGTGAATGAAATAACAAGTCAAAAGGGACAAGAAAAACCAAGTGGAAAACGATTGCAAAAGTCCAAAAGAACGAAGAAAGTGAATGCAAAATATAAGTCACCTGAGTGGCTGTATATCGCACTGACGGATTACAAAGAAGAAGAAAACACTCACGAGAACCAGAGACTAAGAAGTCGAATGGGAAAAGGTGAGATGCAACAAACCTGAAGTGAAGACTTATAGTGCTTCTGCCGGACATGACAATTTTACTGGATGTGACAAATCACCGGATGTGACAACGAAAGAATTCTGGAAAGAATTAAAAGAAAGTACCAAGCAAAGACTTTTTGAAAGCAGAGTGGCATCTAAGTCATTTCTGAGGTGTAGTGACACAATTTTCTGAAACCTAACAAATAGATAAAAGCAAAATGGAAAATACTAGGGATAGAAGAGATAAATGTGAGTTTGTAAAAAGATGGTGTAAAAAGTGCTGCTTTTGTACAGGGTTATTAATGACCATATGGATAGTTTTAGCAATCACAATTCCTATTAGTTTAGCTGTAATAGAAGCGAAGAATGATACTAAACCAGAAAAAGAAACTAATATTAAAGAACCAGTTATTTTAAGAAGTAGTGCAGAATTACATAAGGATAAGTCAGTAACAGACTTTTCTAAAAATGTTTTTACAAAATTGTTGTATGAATATGTAGAGACAATGGATGTGAGAGATTGTTATGTTTGTATGCAGTTGCCTGCATCAGTGTCAGAAGGTGTGACTTATCATCACCTACCTCTAACTTATGGAATAACCTGTAGTGTAATAGCAAGTTTATTTTATAAAACAGGTAGATTGGAATCTTATTATACTGATATAGATAAGATTTTTGCAAACATTCCAGTAGTACCAGAACTTAACAAAGTAAAACCAGCAAAGGTTTTAGGAGAATTCTTTTTAGAACATAGAAAATTAACGTTAGAAGAAATAGTTAGTAACAACCTTACCTGTGAGTTAAAGAAAGAAGCAAAGGTATTTTTAGAAATGGTTGAAGAAAGAAGGATGAAATTTCAAAAAGAAGCAATAAAAGAGGGAGGAACACATCTATGGACGTTTGAGGAAGGAAATCATGAAGGGAAAAAGATAAATGCAGCAATGACATTAGATTGGCCGCAAACAGGAAAGTTGTGTATTAGGAGAAATAAGACAGTCTATGACAATTACTTTGTAGGTTCCAGTATCTGCCATGACAATTATCAAATTCTGGGAGGTTGGGGATTCAAAGGTGGAAAAGATCCAATATTTCCAGGTATCTATTATATTTGTGGGAATAGAGCTTATTACAGGTTACCGGACCATTGGTATGGAACTTGCTATGTAGGCCTGGTCTTTCCAAAAATCTTTCATATGGACAGAGAAGAAAAAGGAACATACAAGATGATTAATAGCTTTACACGTAGAAAGAGGGAAAGTTTTTCAGAAATTGTAGGTGATATTTTTGGAGCATTAATACCAGCAGTGGGAATATCTTTGAATGCATTTAAAATTCGGAAATTATCCACAGTAGTAGATCGTTTGTCTACAGATACTGCGGGAGGGTTCTTAATGGTAAATACAGAAATGGTTGCCATGAGAGCTATGGTGATGCAAAATCGGCTTGCCCTTGATATTCTTTTGGCAAAGGAGGGTGGAGTCTGCGGAATGTTGAAAGTCCAACATTGTTGCACTTACATTCCTGATAAAAGTGAAAATATACAGAAGTATATTACGAATATTACAAATTTGCACAAAGAACTAGTTCCACTGGAGGTTGAAAGTGTCTTGGGAAAACTTGGTAGAGGGTTTTCTTCAGTAGCAAATTGGTTGACCAGAATGAGTAGACTAATGATAGGGAAAGTTATAATAATAGCAACTGTAGTAATACTGTTAGCCATGGTGTTGAAAATAGTAATAACGTGTATAAAAAGAAAAGTAAGACAAAATAAGATAAAAAGAAATAACAGAATAATGAAAGAGAGAGAGAGAGAAATGGGTGAAATTGAGTTAGAGAAAATGAAAGAAAACATGTATAAGGAGACAAGAAGACAAGATGAAGGAGAAACAGATGTGTAACTAACAAAAAGCAAAGGATGAAAGACATATACTGCCTGAAAAAGAAGTATAACTTGGGTTTTATGTGGTGATTTAAAAATCACCAAACGGGGGTGTTGATGGAGCAGAGAAAATAAAAATTTTTAACCCCTAACAAATTTTATAAATAATTAATAAAATGTTCGTTTAAATGTATTAATCAACACTGTACGTGTGGGAAGGGTAATACGCAAGTGTATGTGCTGAATAATCTATTAATGGATGTCCGTGTGTCTAATTATAACATAAAAATAAATGCGTACTAATTTAAAATAAATGCATGATCTTGTGCTTCATAGAAATAAACGTGTCGTTGCAAAAACAATAGTGATGGTAAGTAAGGAACAGCTTAAATGTTGCTTTCTGCTAGGTAATAACTAATTGGGGTACGTAGATGACGGGAGGGAAACGAAAAGGCTATTTTTCTCTATTTTAATTATGTTTTGTTTATTTCAAAATAGTGCTTCTAAAATATAACCGAGTGGCGATATAAAATGGCTGCCAGTTAATGATGTGCGCAAGTGCGGGGAAACACGTGACAAGGGAGAGAAGTCGGAGAAAAGCTAACCTTGTGATGTTGCTGAGAGGCTAGGATGCGAGAAATGGTCAAGGCTGATGTGACCTAATTGAACTGATAGTGTGCCGTGGTGATCAGCAAAGACCCGTGGGAAACCAGTTTAAGAGAAAGGACAATGCCTGCAGAGTTCTCGAATGTATCGAAAGAAGTTACAAATGTACTGATCGAAGCGGATGGAAACATGTCTTGAACTGTGAGAAAGGAAATGATCCAAGGACCATTGGATCCAAGAGAACTTGATTAAAAGAATGAATAAGATGACATGCATGGACCAATGAAAGAAAAGCGTGTTATTAATGTTGCAACAATTAGTTAACAAAGTTAGAATTAGGGTATAAGAGGGCCTACTCTTAGTGGGAGGGGGTCACAGTCAGGAGCGGAGTTGGAGAGTCGTGTTGGTGTTGGTGGCTTCCAGTGCTGGGTGGTCCTGATCGATCCATTACTGAGCGGGAGATGCTGAAAGACTGTTAGATGAGACGGGTTGCAGGTAGCTGATGCTGACGAGCTGAAGTTTCTGTTGCTGCCTTAATTTTCCAGTTGAGTATGAGAATCAGGTTATTTCTAATTCTTAAACTTAGGTTAGAAATCATTAGGCTAAATTAGGAAGGTAGGCAGGTAATTAGGGTTTTGCTTCATGACGAAAAATTTCCTTTCTGCAATAAATTGAGTATGCTTAATAAATATTTGAATTAATAATGAATGAATAATTGAATAAAAGTTTAAATTCTTTCTCATGCTTTTAAAATTATATAAAATTTAAGATTCTTTAAATCAAATGACTCAGTGGTTATTTTCCTAAATGATTGTGACATCAGTAATTGGTTATTGTGATTCAGCTGGTCTTAATCACTATGAACTAATTTTTTACATGAATGATTCATCGACAAAACAATGAGCAGGAATATCTTAAGAAATAACTAAAAGAAAGCGATAAGTTAAGGTAATAAGATATCCCGGCTCCTTCCAGCGGTACATAAATGGTGTTTTCCATTTAGTTCTCATGCTTCTCCTAGGAATACAGAATTTCGTAAAGGTGTAAAGGAAATCCAGGTGTGTGCGTGTGTGATAGGCGATGTTTATGGGCCCCATCGTCATGTGGATGTGAGAAAATATAGTTTGCCCCTGGATGACCTATAAGTGACCTAGGAGGAGAATAGTTTTTATTGTACGCGCTGCATCACTCTCAGCACAGACACATCACTGTGGCAAATATATACAAATGTACAGTCCCGGATAACACAGAATCATAAACATTATACGCCTTGAAATCTCTGCCTGAATCTATACATCATACTTGGCCTGTGATCATAGCTGGGGATTGTAATATGAAATTTGAACCCTTCGAGCCCCTTTCATCTATGTTGGCGGTAGAGGACAAGAAGTGGGGAGTACCAGAAGTTTCAATTAAGTGGGGCTTTACTCTCTGAATATATGACTTTTGCACTAGTTACTTTATAATTGTTTACTTTCTCATGCCTGTAAGTTTAATGTTGTTTGATGAATTGTGATTCTTACATAATTGTTGCACTCGTCACTTTACAATTGCCTGGCTCCTTATGCTCCAAAGATTGATGTTGTCTCATGATTTGTGATTTTATTTGTGATTTTAATGGCCTTTAATGGTTATGTATTGACCAAAATAAAGTAATACTACTACTGGACAGTCGTCAACTGCCATCTGCACAAAGAGTTACTCTTCAATTTCGAGATTAATAATGTGTTATCCCTCTACACACCTGTGATACATTAGGAGAATATGCATTTTGTAAACACTTACACCCACTAGCTGGACACAGGCTATACAAAATTAGGCAGAGAAGTAATATAGTAGCTATCCACCACTATGTTCTCTACAAAAAAAACTATAAAATTCATTGGATGATGTCATCAGTGATGTAATCAATGATGTCATTTGAGATGTCATCAGTGATTTATAAATGATGTCATGAGTGATGTAATATGTGAGGTCATTAGGAGTGCATGGAAGGGGCGCAAGTTATAGTTAACTACGCTAACTATAACTGGTAAATTTCTGTGTTTTTCTTAGTTCAAAATGTTAATGTTATCACTGACATATTCACCTAACTATAACGTCACTTTAACCTTTGTTTTTTTCAGTGAATTTCTAAGTTTTCTTAAAATAAAATCAGAACTTTTTATCACATCTAACTATAATGTTAGTTCAACCTTTCTTTTTTCAGTGAATTTATAGGGGGTTTTTGACGTAAAGATATATTTTTTTATCATACATAAAATCAAACCTCTGCCATGCACAGTATGCAGGCAGCCAACCCCAATATAACCATAGCTTTCAGCTGGACACAGCAGGGGGTTGGCAACAGGGCCTGGTCTGCAGCCAGCCCTGTGGCCAACCCATCTGGAGGCAGTCATCCCCCCGCAGGCAGCTAACCCCATGCTGCGCATGGTCTTTTGTCTTGAACAGCATGGGGTTGACCTCAGGGCCTGGATTGCAGCTGTGGATTTCAGCCAAGCCCTGCATCCACCCTCCCGCAGGCAGCCAAACCCACGCTCCGCATGGCCTCTGGGGCCTGATAAGGCTCAGGGAACCTTATCAGGCCCACGGGACTCCATCCCCCTCAGGCTGCCTGTTATTATATGGGTGAAATATGGCCCCACTCATTAAGCCTTCTCGGCCCCGGAGGCCCCATCCCCCAGGGGCCAATATACTAAATAAGAGAAGGAGGTCACACTGCCCTCCTCCCTGAGCTCTATCAGGCCCCGGGGAACCCCCTCCCCCCGGGCCTGCATTAATTATAGGTCAGTCCTATTCACTGGGCTGTGGGAGAGCACCAAGGTCCCAGTTAGTCCCAGCTGGGCCCCCGCATAAATCGAGAGCCGGTATTGCTCTCACCCGCAGAAGTGTGGACTCGGAATCAGAACACAAGTCTGCTCACAGCAGGTGGGAGCATGTTTAAAGCTCCCGCCAGCTTGGAGCGTACTTGTATGTTTGCTTATGTATGGCGGGACATTTAAAAATGCTCCCACCAGCCGTGAGCAAACACGTTTTCCTGTCTACTGTAGTGCGGGCACGGAAACTGCTGTGTCCCGGGGGTGGGCTAAAAGACCTTGGGTACTTAGTTAACTGTATTTATCCAGGGATTTCCATACTGTGCTAGCAATTGGCGGTGCTGATTGGTTCTTAAGTTATAACATGTGTGCACCTCAGAGATATGAAACCCATTCCCACCATTTGTGATATGGTAGATGGTTGCAGAATTTCCACTCTTAGAGAATTACTTTAACTGCAATGGTTAGGAGTAGGTCTAGCAGCGCCATATCACTGGCAACTACGGGCAGTGGAGTCAGTGAACCCCTAGGGCCCAGTGTTACCATAGAGAAAGGTAGGGTTATGGGTGTATTAAAGATTACTGACAAATGGTTTTGTATCAGTAACCAGTATGAGTCTAGCAACTGGCAGTCAAAGAACATGTGTTGGTGTGAGCCCGGTTCCTGGTTACAATTCCAGCATTTTTCGTAGTTTCAACTTGTACAAATGAGCTGAGGGTCCAAAGCATGAGATTCATCGTAAAGAATTTAGATTGAAAAAGAGATGGGGGTATTTTATTGCTCAAGGAGGGTTTGCCAATCTTATGCCAGGTATCAGACATAATATGTTAAAAAAAAACCCTATCAAAATGCTTGGCCTATTTGGCACAAATAATTGAGTCTTTTGAAGGTTCAGGGTCAGAGAGGAACTTGCAGATTTTGGAGGCAATATATCCAGAGTGTTGCCGGAGGGCAAGACACGTGAGTAGAGTCAATTGTTTTTAGAGAGATTAAGGTTGGAGAGTCTAATCTTGATTTTTAGAAAGCTATAAAAGTCCAAATTGGAGAGATTGTACTTTCTGGCTAGGGCTGAAAATGGGAGCGAGTCATTGTTATTATCAAAGGGGTCTCTTTCAACCTGACACCTTTGCAGGCCCACACAGTTGCAATGGTAGGAGCAACTTCAGCATTAACTTTGGGATTTAACCATAATGACACCCATCTTGAGTTATGGATGTACTCCGGAAAGAGTTTGCCTATTATTTTTAACGCACTTGCAGTATCGATATGAATGCGGTGAGAGTGTGGTGGGGTAAATTAGGACATTGTAATAAAGGAAGACGTGCTAAAAGGGGAGTATAGCTCATGTCCAATATATATCCATGGTGGGGTGTTTTGTGAGTCCGGGAGGGACCAGGCAGCACCTTGGGCAGCTAGAAAAGCTGATTGGTACAGGTTCCAGTTCGGAAGATTACATCCTCCTCGTGTAATTGTCTTTCTGAGATCCTCACTCTCTTATCATTCCAAAGAAACTTGGAGGTGAGTTTATCCAATTCCTGGAAACAATAGGGGGAAAGTTTTAAAGAAAGCATGGATGACAAAAAATTTACTATTGAAGTGATCATCATTTTGAGTGTTTGGAGCCTACCCCAGCAGGAATTAAATTTGGGTGACCAGGCGTTCAGGAGATCTTGGAAATGGTGTGTGATTCTTATAAAAGTAGGGTCAGTGAGATTTTTACAGAACCAGATCCACAGATATTTAAGACATGTGGATTGCCACTTAAGACCTGAGTCGCCTAGGTGGGAAGGAAGACAATGTGGATTCAAAGGAAATACCTCTGTTTTGTCCTTATTTAAGGTGTATCCAGAGACTTCTGAGAATGTACGGATAATGCTGATGATAGAAGAGATTGCGGCTTCAGCATCCTCTAAAAAAAAAAGGATGTCATCTGTGTATGCTGCTGTTTTAGGTATATTGGTTCCAAATTGGAGACCTTTCATTCCCGAATCCGCATTGAGTAATTTAAGTAAGGGTATAATACATTCAATTGAAGGTGCACCGAAAATTAAGTAGCACAATCTGGTGTTGGTTTGTTCTTCAACCTTTTATTCTTTATTTCATTTTCTTTTGCAACAGACAGCCAACGCGTTTCGTTCCCACTTTACAGTGTGTGGAACTTCGTCAGGGCTTAATTAAGATAAATTCAGAAACGTAGTTTAATGGATGACCATAGGGAATCCCAGGATTAATGGGTTTTCCCGAAGTAGGACCTGCCACCTCAATAAGTGGACCGGTCGTCAGTTCCTTGGATTCTTGTGTCACACACACTGGTTGTCCAGGAAGGCTGTTAAGTCTGCCGGTTCTATAAAAAACTTTGTCTACACTCTGAAGGTTATTCAAAATTTCGAGGGGCCTGAAAAAGTATAAG
This sequence comes from Calotriton arnoldi, assembly GCA_963921515.1. Classification (NCBI taxonomy): domain Eukaryota; kingdom Metazoa; phylum Chordata; class Amphibia; order Caudata; family Salamandridae; genus Calotriton; species Calotriton arnoldi. The sequence goes on along the minus strand of CAWUFW010001405.1, from coordinate 2,384,485 downwards.
GAATTTCCATGTCCATAAGACTTTTCCGTAGGTTTGATGGATTACAGTGTCTCTAGCATAGTCTTGCGAGATGGAGATTTCGTGATCTTGCCACTGTATCATCCGAGCCTTCCTCATATGTGCCAAGATGTGTGCTCTGTGTTGATGGCGTAGGGGTTTAAAGATCAAAGGTCTTGGAGTCAACATGTTTTTGGGTTTGAAGGTTGGAATCCTGTGGGCTCTTTCAATCTCAAAGTCCTTACTGAAGGACATCTGGAGGACCTCTGGTATCCAAGTTATTATGAAATCTGCAACGTAGGGGGCAGAATTTTCGATACCTTCCGGCACCCCAAAGATGCAAAGACTGCTTCTTCGGTTGAGGTCTTCCTGTTCCGTGAGGTCTCTCTTTAGTGAGGAGATAGACCGCTCCAGGTTCTGAAGATGTTCAGCTTGGACATTTGTGAAGTCTTCCACCGTACTTATTCTTGTTTCAGCATTCAACATTCTTATTGTTAAGTCTTTAAATCTTTGCGAATCCCACACACTTTTTCTTGAAGGAGATCTGTGTTAGTTTTAGTGCCCTGAGCTATATCATGTACGGTATTGAGTTTAGGAAGAATCGCCTCTAAGGTAGAGGAAGAGACTGGGCTGCCTTTTACTGGTGACTCCGGGATAGGTGGCGAATTTTTGAGTGCTTCTGGTTTGCCTTAGTATCTCTGTGTTTCATGTTTCCATCTCTGCTGTTCGACATTTTGTGATAGTTAGACAGACAGATCACGTATAGAAGTGGTACCCCTGTTTCGAGGTGTCCAGTGAGTTATTAAGTGTCACCTAAGAGCAGGCCTGTTTGACCTCTATGACCTAATATGTAGAGCTGGGACACTACGCAGCAAGAGGTGTCTCAGCAAGGATACTTGATGATGAGTGCAGTGTCACCACTTGACACAATAGTAGGTTTAGTCTATTGCAGATTGAGGATCCTTGTGACACTTTAATCTGATGGGAGGGCCACTGCTCGACTGCGTGGAGCTGGTGTAGAGGCAGAAGTGGGCATGAGTGGGTCTTCAGAACCTTACCCTACCTTTCTGGGACACTGCACCATTAGTAGCAGTGACTCAGCAATTTCCAGACTTCTTGTATTTCGTATGAGTGATGAACACAAGTGTGCGCACAGTGAGGTAAGTGTCTTATTAATTAGATAGCACCTTTACTTGACGGGTCCCTTCAGTGCACAGACAGCCAGTAATAGTCAGTGTGGTATCCACAGCTAATGATCCTTCGCAGGAGTACTGAGACCTGATATCAGGACACATATATGCTGGGATAGTGAGCCCGCTTCACTGCACATGGGATCCAGATCTGGCACATGAGGCAGTGTATCAGAACCAAAGAGGTGGTGCCAAGCAATATAAGAGCGCCATGCGTTTAGCCATGAGTATAGCCAAAAACAGACACCTAGGTAGAAGATAGTGTTGATGGAAGTTACCACTGAACACAACAGTCAGCACTGTACCTCACAGATAATTGTAGTAGCAGGCCTGAATTAATCCCATGCAGAGGCCTAACTATTACTGTTGCTCCAGATAGATAAGAGACAGGTAATGTAAGAATTGTCAATTTATACGTGTTCCATCATGTTCTTAGGTGGCAATCAAGTTTATGTAAAACATACAAGGAACTGTGAATAAACTGAAAGTGCTTAGTGCAAACTTTCAACTGAAGGAGTGAGGTAGGATTCATATATCATTTATAAGAAATTCATATTTTCATTTACTGGCCTCCTATCAGTAGCGGGGGTATGCGCTCTTTTGTCCACCTCTTGGCAGGGTCATGTACAGGCCTCCAACAGCAGGCTTAGTGGGCGGTCTAATGACGTGCTTCTGACAGGCACTAGAGTGCCGCATGGCCAGATGCAGTAGACGATGCGGAGATCACTTCAAGCGAGATCACTACAAATATGCCGCACTCTCTGCGCTGAAGCTGCCAACGTTCCTGGGACTCACAATGTCAGGCCGTGTGCTTTCGGGATATCGGCAGCGGTAAGCGCATTGTTTTGCACTGAGGAACAGTTACGGGCTGCCATTTTGTTTGCGCTGAGGAGCCACGCGCCAGATCAGTCAGAGCATCAACCAAACATGTTCCACCTAGGAAAGATTCACAATTTCGGCTCTTACCACCAAGCAAAAGGAGAATTCACATAGATCTTACTCAATATGAGGCCACTTGTAGAATCTTATCAGGGTCCATGAGCGATTTTGAAGCTCTCTGAGTTGAAGCTACGGTCCAAACGCCGCCATATTGAATCAAATGAAGTGGTGAAGTCAAATCGGGAAAACATTGGTTCTGGTGATGTTCGGAGGTGCCCAGTCTCTCCTCCAAGGTCACGCAATATTCTGCCACCTACATAAGTGTTTTTTTCACGCGGCAGGCATCCTAGTGGCCTTCCGCACTGGAGGTGCTACAGAGCTTAGAATAGAGCAGCCATTTTAGCCACGCGCCTGGCCATGCCCCTTGTTGATATCACAATTTAAGTGCAAAACCATTCTGTAGTTAAAGCACCCTTAGCCCATAGTGCCACAGAGAGGGGTGACAGAGAGGGTCGGGCTTCAATGTAACACGCTCAACATGATCTATTCACATTTTTAAAGCAAGATGTTAAAAAACAATTCATTAGATATCTACTCTTTCAGAGATCATGGTGTATGCAACAAGAAGATTTACCTGCGGTGGCTGGTCCCTGGAATACATTGGATAGGTGACAAAGTTCATGTTGTGCTTGAAGTTGGGATGTTCATGTTCCCCAAATCCGTAAACCGAACTTGATGGCAGAGCGGTAGAAATCTGCAAAAACTGGTTGGCAAACGTAAGACCGCCGAGTGATGTGTCCCACCTAATGGAAATGAAAATACACTATTATATTGGATATTGTCTCCCTCAATGGCATTAAGAAACTGAGTCCAGTTATTTTATGCTATGCATTGTAGGGCATTGCGTGATTAAAATGTTAAAACAATGCAAAAACAGAGCTATTCTTCTTCCCAAAATGGAAAATGGGTATAAATAGTATTACATAATCGCAATTATTTATTCGGTTCCATGTGGAAACCAATTTTCTCATTTTTACAGCCATCAATGATTTGTTAACTAGAGCAAGAATTTTACCGTTTTGCTTCTCATCCAGAAAAGTGATGTATTTGATGTAGTACTGAAAGGTATTAAGACAAGAGCTGCCATGTTCTGCACAATGTATGCCATATATGTAAGCGTACCAATTGTGAGCTATTTTGTAGACAAAGAAAGAAGGCCACTGGGTATTTTTTTCCCTAACAATCAATTAATTTTCCTTATTTCTCGTTAATACGATTGACATTGTTGAGGTTTTAGCACTAGTTGTCATTAGTTCTGTGGCCATCATTAGGACAAAACCATAGTGCCAAGAGCATCCGACAATGGTTTACATAGTGTAAGCGATTCCTAGGTCTGAAAATGTCATTTCTGTAAAAGGACAAGGAAGTTCCTAAAATGTATCTGCAGTCTCTGTACTACATCACAGTGCTGATTGAATCAAGAATTGCAATCTTATTAAAAATGCACCACTTCCATCCGTGTCATTGAAAAATGTGAGCATATCAGGTTCAGCATCCTGACTATCAGCATCTCCGAGAAGAATGATCCAAAATGTGAAAATGTTAACTCTATAGAAATTATTAGAAAGATGCCATAAGACCCTTCATGGGCTGGACTATGTACTTGGAGAGCCCAATATCACTCATCACTCACCCGCTGGAGTCATCTACATGGCCTTACTTCAGAATCCTCCGTAAGAGGAGTGGGCTTTAGCATACAGTATAAGTCCAACAACCTTTAGCATACAGCATAAGTTCAAGAGCCTCTAGCATACAGCATAAGTCCAAAGGTCTCTAGCATACAGCATAAGTCCAAAGGTCTCTAGCATACAGCATAAGTCCAAAAGCCATTCAATTACAAACACTGCCAAAGACGCCCATGGACATTAGTTTAAAGGAGATATCCAACCATCTCAGGTAGCATATCGCATTCTGAGAGAGAATTTCACTGAAACAGTATTACTGGAAATTCTTTTTTCTTGTTCTTTCATTGCTTAAAAGAGTAAAATGCTCTCCCTTTCATTTATCCTCTGGGTGCACTTCCTCTGGAGCTATTAGAGAGACTTTGTTGGCTGGATTTCCTCTTTCCTTTGCTACTCTCCCTTTTAACCCATTCCTCAATTCTTCTTTTAACTCCACCACGTAACTCTTCCAGTTTGTCAACCTTGTTACTATATCATTCGATTTAGCTTGCAGCCTCTCATTTTCTTTCTGAAGTGTTCTGCTGTTACTTGAATGTATATATGTATGTGTGCATGTATTTATCTATTATGTATATGTGTATTCACTGAAAAAAACAAAGGTTAAAGGGATGTTATAATTAGGTGAAAATGTCAATAAAACATGCAACTTTAAACAAACAATGCCACTGATATTTCACCAGTTGTAGTAGTTTCAAGTAGCTATAACTTGTGCCATAAAGTAACCATAACGCATGCTCCCATCATGCACAGTGTTGTCATCGATGATGTCTTTTCAGTTGTTGCAGTGATGTTATAAATTATGTCATAGAACACATCATGAGTCACGTAATATGTGAGGAAATTAGCAGTTCATGGAGAAGCCGTGAGTTGTAGTTACTCTGTGTCTCTATATATACATACATTTTAAACCATAATTTCTCAAAAACAAAACTACTGAATGGATTTACACCAAATAACAAAAAACACACTTTCTGGATCAGTAGCGGTCGGTGGTGGGAGTGCCGCCGGGCGCTGACGTGGGGCGGGGGGTAGTAAGCTAAGGATTACGACGGATTACAGGTAAGTAAACATATAAATAAATAAAACGAATTTCGTTTCTCGCGCTGCATCGCCAAATGCGATACAGCGCGAGAAACGAAATTCGTTTTATTTATTTATATGTTTACTTACCTGTAATCTGCCGTAATCCGTAGTTTACTACCCCCCACCCTGCCCCTCCCCCGCCCCACATCAGCGCCCGGCGGCACTCCCACCACCGCCCGCTACTGTTCTGGATCAAGAACTAGCTTTCTGCCAAATTTGGTGTAATTTAGTTCAGCCTTTCTTGGGATAGCGCTGTTCACATTTCCTATGGAAAACTGCAGGTGCAAAACATGTTTTGGGACCCCCCCATTCTTCGCGTGTCCACGTGACGGATCACCCCAAAACTTTTTGTAGTATGCTGGCCCACACATCCAGATCATAGAAGTAGACGAGGTAGACGTAACTGAGTTAAGTAGTAGGTTTATTAAGTAGCGTAGATATAAAGCTACAGCAAGCCCCACCAGGAGCAGCCTCCTAGCTGCTCAGCCCATCTTCCAACTGACCGCACACACACCAGGCACCCAAGCATTCCACTCACACTAACATTCTACATGGAACACTCACACTGGCTGAGCAGCTAGTTACAGAGAGGTGTAAAGAAACATATATATAAACCTGAGGATACTACACTTTTTGAGGTGGATGAGACTTTTTTGTAACGTTTTGTGAAGATTCGTCAAATATAAGGAAAAAGGCAAACCAATAAATACTTTTCCTATGGAAACGTAGTCCTAACCTGAACTACTAAGTGGCGATATATGTGTCTACCTATCTTTCTATCTATCTCTAGCTATCTATCTATATATATATATATACATATATATAAAGGCTCCGTATTCCCGTAACTAATATTGCGAAGGAAAAGGCACTCGCGGGGTGAGTTTGTATGATTTATTGAACTCTTGCAGAAAACTATTTATATATATATGTATAGAACCTCGGTTCCCACCACGCTGTCCAATCTCAACGCTCCAATTCTCAAGAACTCAGGCAGACAGGAAAAACCGGCACAGCCAGAGAGTGGTTGCTTCAGGTACGCTTATTTATTTTTCTCTTTTCTCAGCCAAAGTGCATTGTGCTCAAAAACATACACCGGCCTGCGTGTTTTGGCCGAAGCCTTCTACTGGGCCATAGAGTGATATCTCATAGAGTGTCTATTTAAAGGGCCATACACCTACATTGCCTCCACCCTTAATTAAAAATCGCCAAGTACAATTACTTTGAATATTATACACTGATTTTTGTAAACATCAACATTACAATTATAACTCAGAGTGCTTTTTGCCTCACATATCTTTGTATATCAACAAAAATATATTATTCAATATGCTGTGTTTCGGGGGGATATGTAACCACCCATGTTGGAACGCCCACCCCTTATAGCAGCCATATTCCTCTTAGATTTAAAGTACATTAAATTTTCATTGGTTCGGAAAAGAAAAAAAGAATTATATTTCTATTATTGTAAACCCTATGATTCTTCACATTGCTTCCATGTCTTCCACAAGATGTCCTATGTTGTGCCTCTGTACTGAAATCCATTTTCAACTATATAGTCTGCATTATGTATTCCTATCTCAAAAAGGATCTAAGAGAGCAATATAGCTTATTAAAGTACAAGACAGCATGAATTTATAGAGACAATGCATAATAAAGTGAAAATAGAAAAGTGCAAAAAGTTTGCCAAAGAATTCAAGTATTCTTTTTCTCACGCTTGTCTAAGATTCCATCTTTCATCAACATTAGTCTCAACTTGATCAAAGTGCAATAAGGAAACAATTAACCTAAATGGATATTACAGTACATGGATAGAAAGTGCCTATGAGCAAAGTACTGTTGACTAAAGTGCAATTATTGGACATTATTCTAGTGTAAATTACAGTCAAAGTCTAAAGTGCAATTTTCAAGTGAGACAATGAGAGAACCATAGACGTTTGTACACAAGAGAGATGGTAATTTCTCAATGTACTTTTACCTGATTTTTGCAGATAATGCTTTACAATGTGGTTTTCCTGATGAAGACCCCATGCTCGCCGAAACGTGCATTGACACCTTGAAGAACCAGCGCCACATTAAGTTGTCTGATTTAATGTTTGTTTTCGTTTGTATTTGTGTGGCTCGTCATCTGTTTATGTGTATGTACTGCTTCCAGTTATTGTGATGTCTCATGCAACTAAGTGAATATCTATATATACATTGTGTGATTTTGAAAACAAGAAAATTATCTATAGTTGTAATATCACCCAAATGCATATAATCTCTGGTTAGAGCGAAGACATACTGGTTTGCCATTGGTAATATGTGTTCTATTTATTGATTGATGAATTTTGAGCCATTCTTTTAATAATTATTGTATTTATAATAAAGAGATATTTTTATAAATGTTTGGTACATTGAGTCTACTATCACCATTGTTCCAATTAAGGTCTGTTACAATTCTTAAGTAACCTATATGTTGCCTAGTGATTTTGTATTGTCAATTATGAATTGTTAAATAAACATATATACAGTGAAATGAAAAAAAGTTAAATGAAAAAGGCCGTCATTTTTCTAATGCATTTTGATATGTGTTCTGTCCATAACACAAGGTGTTAAAAAACACAAAATGGAAGAGCCATGAAGTTTCTGAGAAATGAAAGATAGTCACAAATGTACATGTAATTCTACATCTGCATTCAGACCCCAAGGGATTTCTGTCCCTAGAGTGATGATCCATCTTGATTCAGTTCTTCTCCATATCAATTCTCAATTTACTCCTCTCGGCTTGATTGGAATACGCTGAATTCCATGATAGCATAGTTCTTTTTGTTCACCATCATGCTCCTCCCAAATATGTTTGGCTATTGTGTATGAGTAGTCTTTGTTGTTAATAGCTCTTGAAGAATAGCTGTTGAAGAATCCACAGTTTTAGCTTATTAACTGTACTGCCTACATATGTCTTACCACACCCACATTCTATAACATATATAACATGGGAGGTTTCACAGGAAATCAGCTCATTAATTTTCTTTTTTGTACCATTGAATGATTCAAAATCTTTCTTGTTGCATCCATTTTGGCAGGCTATACATTTCTGGCATTTAAAAAAGCCTGTTCTTTTGAGCCAATTACCTTTACTTTTTACCTGAGGTGAAAAATAGCTTTGTGTTAACAGATCACAAAGAGAAGATGTTTTTCTGTATGTCAGTCTCGGTTGCTCTCTTAAAAATTCCTTTAGGTCTTTATGTCTTTTTAAAATGTTTCAATTCTCTCTTAATGATTTTTTGATTTCCCTATCCGAGAGGTTGTAAATCATGATATACGTGTTGATATTTTCTTTGGAGCCACTATTCGTTGGTTATGGTGCTAGTAGATCCTCTCTGATGCATGTTTTCACTCTTTTCTCAGCATCTTCCAGGACAGATGTTGGATATCCTCCCCATTGGAACCGTGCAAACATTTCAATTATTTCCATCAAAAGTTCATCATCTTCCGAACAATTTCTCCTGGCTCTTAAAAATTCCCCATACGAAATGCTCCATTTGAGGGCTTTAGGATGTGCACTTTTTGCAAATAGAAACTATTGCAGCTGGTAGGTTTGTGGTGTAATTTAGTGCAAATTTGTTCTTTTTTGATATAGACCCAAATATCTAGATAATTGATCCTGTTTTTGCTTGTCTGATAGGTGAACTGTAATTGCAAAGGAATTTGATTAAGAGAATCTAAAAAACATTTTAGTTCATCTGTTTCACCCTCCCAGATTAAAAACAAATCATCAATGTAGCGAATCCATAAAATTATTTTCTTCAATTTGTCTTGTTCTTTTTCGTCCAAATGTGCTCAGCTTCCCAATGTCCCATTGTTAGATTTGCGTACGTTGGGGCAAATGATGTGCCCATCATGGTGCCTTTCTTCTGTATGAAAATGTTTCCATCAAAAAGAAAAACATTTTTATTAAGACAAAAAGATATTATCTCTAAAAGCATGTTTGTGTGTTCTAATAGGCTTAGAGACCGTGATCTTAAAAAATATTCTCACAGTGATCTTAAAAAATATTTTCTGGGCATCTTTGTGAGCATACCACATCTATCGTGGCAATCGTGTAATTTGCTTTCCACGGTATGTTATTGATCCGATTTAAAAAATCCATTGACTCCCTGACATATGAAAATAAGGATACATAAGGAAATAAAAATATGTCAACAAATCTAGAGGCGTTTTCAAGCAATGAGTCACATGAGATCACTACTGGGCGTCCCGGAGGGTTGTCTAGACTTTTATGTACTTTGGGCAGTACATAGATGGTAGGTGTTGTTGGATGAGTTGTTTTCAAATAAAGGCATTCTTCGTCTTCCAGTAATCCTTGATCATATCATGCATTTACTTTATTATGAAATTCAGACATGATCTTCCGTGTGGGATCTTCTTTCAACTTTTCATAACAAAGAGGATTATATAGTTGTCTTTTGACTTCTTGCTGATATTTTATCCGGTCCATGACAACTGTATTCCCTCCCTTATCAGAAGACTTGATAATGATGTTTTTGCCATTTTGAAGAAATTTTAGAGCCCACCAATTATCTGTGGTCATGTTTTTCTTCTGGTGGGAAATGTTTTTCTTTTTTTTTAAATATATCTCCCTAAGCTCTTCCATCATAATCTCCTGAAAAGTATCTATTTTATTGCCAGATGGAAGCTGTGGGCAGAATTACGACCTGGGTCTGCAACCCCTCAAGGCCAATTTGTTAGTTTCAATTCCCATACTTTCACAGTACTCTATATCTGGTTGCTTCCAGATTGTGGGCTTCTTGCAAGGTGTCAGACTCAGTCTCCAGACTGCTTTTAAAGGGATAACATCTTCAAGCATTAGATTAGACAAGGTTTGAGGAGTCCTGTCATTTTATGCATTGTGTTTCTTCATGGCAAAGTATTTTTTCTATTTCAGTTTTCTACAAAATTTGTAGAGATCGATACTTGCTGTTCTCAAGTTAATTCCTGTCTCAGACAAAAAGTGAGATCCTTATTGAGTAGGGTTTTATGTTTATGGTTCAGGACTTTCGATGAGAGATTTATTACCAAGTCATCTTCAATACTCAATATTCTTTTCATTTCCTTTTGTTTTTGGTGCCTCTATTTTTCCCTTTTCGACTTTGCCTTGCTCCTTTTGGTTTCCTGTTGCTTGTGTTCCTCTGTCTCTGCCTCGCGTCGTCATCCGGAAGAGGCTCATTTCTCCAGAAAAATCCAATCTTGGATGTATCATTGATTGCCCCTCATCCCCCGAACTCACTTCCGAGCTTTCAACACTGGATGGTGGCCTTGATGTTTCATGTAGTTGGTCCATTGCTTGTTTATTATAATTTGCATCAAAACTTTTGGCAAAAGTGTAGATTCTTCCTGTAGCATAGTCAATTTTATCCCTATTGAATTTCTCTAATTTCTTCAATTGCACCTCTCATGTTTTTCCAGTTTCTTTTCCAGCTCCTCCATAACTCTCTTGCCTTCTTCAGTTTCCACATTTATATTCACTAAAAAACCCAAAGGTTACAGGGACGTTATAGTTAGGCTCAGATTTCCCTCATACAAACCAGTGAAATTCAGCAGGTATAGTTACCAGAGCTAACTATAACTTACGCCATGCAATGCACTGCTTATGACCTTACATATTACATCACTCATGACATGGTCAGTGAGATCACTGAATCGCTCATGACATCTCAAATGACATCACTGATGACATCATCAAGTGAGTGTAAGTGGTTTTAAGAGTTTATGGGTGTAAAAGATATATAGTAACCTACTACAAAAGTTAAATTAGTATACTAGGCGCACTATTGCTGAGTGATACTACTTCTAACATATATGAGTGGCTGTGTGAATGTATCCTGGTGAATATGGGTGTTTAAGTGGCTGTTTGGGTAGATAAGTGGATGTGTGAGTAGCTGTGCGGGTGAGTGAGATGCTGTGTGAGTGGCTGTATTGGTGAGTAAATGGGTGTGTCAGTGGCTGTATCAGTGAGTGAGTGGGTGTCTGAATGGTTGTATGAGTGAGTGTCTCGGTGTGTAAGTGGCTGTATGGGTGAGTGAGTGGCTGTTTGAGTGGGTGTTTGGTTAAGTGACTTGGTGTGTGAGTGGCTGTATTAGAGAGTAAGTGTCTGTGTGAATGGCTGTATGGGTGAGTGAGTGGATGTGTGAGTGCTTGTATGGATGTGTGAATGGGTATGTAAGTGGCTGTGTGGGTGTGTGAGTGCTTGTATAGGTGAGTGAGTGGCTGTGTTGAAAGGCTGTATTGGTGAGTAAGTGGGTGCATGAAATACTGTATAGGTAAATAAGTGGGTGTGTGAGTAGCTGTATGGGTGAGTGTGTGGCTATGTGAGTGGGCTGTATGGCTGAGTGACTGGTTGTATGAGTGGCTGTATGGGTGAGTGGCTTTTTGGGTGACTGGTTGTATGAGTAGCTGTACGAGTGAGTGAGTGGGTGTGTGAGTGCCTCTGTGGAGGAGTGTGTGAGTACTGGTATGGGTCTGTGCATGGGTATGTCAGTGGTTGTATGGGTGTGTGAGTGGGTGTACGAGAGGTTGTATGGGGTGTGAGTGGGTGTGTGAGTGGTTCAGAGGAACATATCGTCAGTGATATCATTTGAGATGTCATCAGTGATGTCATCAGTGATGTCACTGACCATGTCATGAGTGATGTAATATGTGAGGTCATAAGCAGTGCATTGCGGGCGTAAGTTATAGTTAGCTCAGGTAATTATACTGCTGAATTTTCCTGTTTTTTTATGATGGAAATCTGAGCTTAACTATAACTTCACTGTAACCTTTGGATTTTTCAGCGAATTTCTAAGGTTTTATAAAATCCATTTCCTAACTAATAACGTCCTTGTAACCTTTGTTTTTTTCAATGAATTTCAAAGCTTTTTCAAAATCGATTTCCTAACTATAACGTCCCTGTAACATTTAGTTTTTTTAAGTGAATTTTTTATAGCTTTTTAACTGGTAGTCGTGTTTGCAGAGTGGTGGAGAAAGGGCACCTGGCCTCCGACCAGCTTGAATGAATCCAGCAGTAATGAACTTACTGGAGTTAACAGGAGGGCTTCTTGGTCCCCAAGGTCCCTCAGCATCCAAGAGGACTTCATCCCCCAACCAGTATTGCACCAGGAGGTGCGTATGCAGAGTGGTGGAGAAAGGTGACGTGTCTTCTGAAGTCCTCACAGCAGTTGCGTTCTGTGGAAGTTACTGAAAGTAACAGGAGGGATAGTTGGCCCCAAGAACCCTCGGGGGCTAAGTGGACTTCCTCCCAAATCAGCAGTATGCCAGGATGTGCATTTGCAGAGGGGTGGAGAAAGGGGACGTGGCCTCCGACAACCTCTCAGCAATCCCGCTGTGTGGGACTTACTGGAGGTAACAGGAGGGGTAGTTGGCCCCCAAGAACCCTCAGCAACCAAGGTGACTTCATCCCCCACCAGCAGTGCACCAGGAGGCGCGTTGGCAGAGTGGTAGAGAAAGGGGGTGTGGCCTCCAAAGACCTCTCAGCAATCCCACATTGTGGGACTTACTGGCAATAACAGGAGGCGTAGTTGGCCCCCAAGGATCCTCTTCAACCAAGGGGACTTCATCCCCCAACCAGCAGTGCGCCAGGAGGCACGTTTGCAGAGTGGTGGAGAAAGGGGGTGGGGCATCCAGCGACTTGCCGGTAATTTTTTTTGTTTTATTTTTTAGGGGAGTGGGGCCACGTGGCCCCCCTTCTCTGGGCCATTTTTGCCCCCGGGGACCCCATCCCCTGGGGCCAGCACTTCTTTAAATGGGGAGGGGTGCAATGGGGACCCCCTCCCCGAGCAGATTTTGGCCCCAGGGACCCCATCTCCCGAGGCCCGGCCTTTTTTTTTAATGACATTACAGGGAGGGGAGCAGAGAGGACCCCCCCTTGCAGGCCTATTTCTGCCCCGGGGACCCCATCCCTGGGGTCCCACCTCTTTTTTAATTAAAAAAAGAAATAATAATAATAATGGGAGGGGACCACCTGGCCCTCTGAGCCAATATCAGCTGAAGGGACCCGGCCTCTGTTGTGGGTGCTCTGGTCCCACCCCGGGCACCCACTTAGCAGTGTTGGCACCACTGGGGAAGCCTCAACGCCTGCGGTCCCTGCAGGAGCCAACATTGCTTTAACTCATAGGGAGCTGTTAACATGCAGCTCCCTGTGTGTAAATCAATTGCGCTCCACTTTGAGCAAGCAAATGCAAAATGCTCCAGCTTCTCTAAGCGGAACACAGCTTGCTATGATTTTGCGGGAGCGGGAAAGCTCGCACCAAGCCATAGCTAACAGCTATGTCCCAGGGGTGAGCACCCCGGGACACAGCAGGAGCAGGCCCTGGGGGGGGGGTGGTCCCCAGGGCCATCTATGGCTCCAGGAAAGGGACCGCGCGGCCCCACTCCTTTTTTTAGAATTTGCCCTGGGGAGGTGGTGGTCCCCAGGTGTGCGGGGGGTCTGTGCAGCCCCCCGCATTGATTGCCACAAAAGCCCCAGGAGTTGGAGGACCCCAGGACTGGTGGAGTCCGCGCATCCCCCCATTAATTAAAGTCAAAGCCCCAGGAAGGTGGCGGCCCTCGGGGCTTTGGGAGGTCCGAGCGGCCTCCCGCATTTTTACTTGTAAAGCCCCAGGGAGTTAGGGGTTCCCGGGGATAGGGGGTGAGTTGCTTCTCCACACATTTTCCTCTTCTTCTATGGCAGGACACGCAAGGAGGTTTTTTTCTAGAACCCTAAATGATTGTGATCCCAGACAATCCTCCGTGCTGGAGCTGTAGAACTTTTAAAGACATCCTACTGGATCACAGGGGCAGTGTGCATCCCACAACTGGGCCACAGTAGGTAAGTCAGGGCCAAGCAAAATGCACAAAAAACGTTCGATTTTGAACTTCCCATCAACCATAACAGAGTGCATTTGAGATTACTTCCAATGCTTCTACAGACGAGAGAAGGGGACAGATACCAACTAGTCAGGTGATGTGAATTCCAGTAGAGATTGGACAAAGAGCTCTGGCAGGTTCGAGTCACAGTACAGAACATGGTTAAACCAGAATTCTTTTGTGCAGTTTTTTATAGCACAGACTGGTCAAAGGGCTTTGAAGCAATTTACAACCAAACTAAACCATGTTATATATTTTTAATTTTTATTATTTTTAGGAATAGGGTGATTTGGGGCCTGAATTAGAGTTTGGGGGTGAGGGTACTCTGTTTCAACTGCGATGGAGTACCGTCTCCGCCAAAGCCTTGGTCTGCCCACCTAATTTTCACGCTGGCGGACCTTCAGTTTCTTGACGATGGAGCCTACGCTGGCTCCATCTCTGAGATACTGCTTCGATGGCCCGATAGAGTACAGGTCATCGGAGTTTTGGTGGTTCAACGGCTAACTTTAGTTCGGTAGGGCTCGAAAGAGCAGTCGTGCTCAGAAGGAAGAGATTGGTCCTTATCACCTCTGCTATCCAGGTTTAAGGAGAGGTCTTGGTGGATCCAGACTCCCAGATTCACCTGACAACTTGACATAAAGTGGGCAGTCAAATGGCCAGTTTTCACTGTATGTCAACGCCGGGTAAAACTAAGGACAGTGAAAACATTTAAATGACCCTCACACCCTAGAAGACAACACCCATGGCATGGGCATCATGAATTTTTGATTTTTCAAAAAAACAAACTCCACTTCGGGAGTTTTAAAAAAAACAAAAATATGTAAACGTTTGACGAATGTCTGTCAATTTGATGGTGCCATCTGTTTTAACACATTGAAAGGAACCTCAGGGAATGGCACACATCTCTAACTGCAGAGGACGGGTACTTTGTCAAGCAGATAGAGTATTTTACTTCATCACTTTAATGGAGCACAGAATGTACTACCCACTTTAATTCATGCCCTAAGTCTTCTCAAAAGTACAGAATGTTGAGCTAAGGCCAGGATTCGAACATGGTTCCCCATGATTTAAAGTCAGAATCCCTAGGCACTAGGCCACATCTCAGGTGATATAGCTGGCAAAATCCTAGACTGACAGGGTGATGTGAATTCATCTTCCACCAGATTCCCAGACATCAATGAAGTCTTCTGAGCACAAGTCTTAGAAACAGCAGCATGGAGCTTGCCACAATCCCAGAGGTCACATACAACCTGCTGGTGAACCTCAAAAATGTTATGTAGCATTCATTGCTTCCTTCACAGATCATTATTTGAACTGCGCTTAGACTCACAGCCATACATCACTTATAGGCTGGGTGAGTCAAACGCCAGACATTAAGGGAATGGGGGGAACTACCAGAACCCACAATGGGTACAATGTAAAAGACCAGCGACCTGAAATATAGAATCAAATTCAGATTTTTATCACTTTGTCCCACATTTAAAGTGCAGTACTCCATAAATACTTACCGAAAAAAAGTCAACAAAATCAGGTCTCACTCACTGTATATCTCTCCAGCCAGTCATACTGCTAAATGGTGCGACTGTGGCATGCAAATCTGGTAATGACTAGCTTAATTACTCAAATCAATTTATTAATGGATGCATTTCCATGCAATGATTACACCATGTAACGAAAAAACAGTTTGAGCCTTAGCCCTTTTAGGCTGGGCTTGTGTGTTTTGTGTATCATCACACATAAAAACAAAAAATGTTCAGTGCTACAAACTAATGGCATCAAAATCAGAACAATTTCATTTGCAAAATATTTTAAAACGGAGCAAATATGGCACTAGGTCAAAGATGGCACAAATTGATTTCATGAGTTTTTTTCTGCAGCGCATATACAAGTGTCATTTTCAAAATTGAAAGATGGAATTACCTTTGGGGAGGGCAATACATTTTTCATTATTTTATCACATAAGTAGCAAACGCTATGAAAATCCGTTTGATTCTTTAATTAGTTTTGTAAAATCGTGTTTCATGGACTAGGGTGTTCGTTGCTAGATTCCCTATGATAGATCTTAAATGAGTTATAAGTGAAAACAAATTTTACGTATGCTTTGTAAGGATTTATAAATGAAAACGGGTGTGTTGGATATGTGTAGTAATAGTTACACAATCTCTGTTATCAGTCTTGTCCTGATGTAAAAATATGTCTGTAACGTGGATAGGGAAACAATTTCTTTTCACCTCTCCTTATAACAGAAGCATAAAAATAGTGCAAAATGGCCTGTTTTGGGCGACTGCCTCCTTTCTGTAAGAAGGAATTTGGCGCTCAAGACTGAAAATCCATTAAACTGAGCTGCGAAAAATCTAATTACTTTAGTGGGTTACTGTAAAAGACGTGGTCGTGCTTAAGGGTGGATAGGAAAGTGCAATTAGGAATCTTTGAAAGGTGTGCACAATTTGCAAATGCGTGTGCCAAAAGAACACTCTAAAATATTGGGATTTCAAAGCATGAGATTTTATCTGACCAAAAGGGTTCAAAATGAACCAGAAAAACAGTGTAGCATGTACAGTCATACAATGGTTCATCAGTTAATTGGAGCTCGCGAAAAGCTTCTGTGGGAACTAAACGCATAATACAGCACAACGATGCACATTTTCTAAAGATATCCATCGCTGGCAGAGGTCATATGCTTGGAGCGATTTCTTTTTGTGGGAGTTGCGGACCCCAGAACTTTCATTGAGGTTGGGGGTTCGGCCAATCAACGCTGGGTCTCTATTCTTTGGGAGAATATTCGATGGGATTCTAGCCTACAGTTGAGGGAAGGTGAAACCAATATTCACCATTTTCACAGGAGGTGTGGCTGACAGAAAGACGTTGCACTGAAAAACATTTTCAATGAAACAAACAACGACACAAACAATGTTTTGACATTTCCTCCGCTTTCCCATATTTGCACCTTTTCCCAAGAGGTGCGAGGGTAAAAGCTATTTTTCATGGATATAAAATCAGAGAAGGAACATAAAAATTATAAAATATCTCCACATTGCCAACCACGCTCGCTTATTAGATTAAGTGCACTAAATGTTGGAAAGTGTAAGTTCAGCGGTCAGAGGTATTTACCTTTTAAAGGACACACAGCACGAAAATAGGGTGAAATGAAATAAGGTTCGCAGGCAAGAATTTGAAGTCTTTGTTAATTGATGTACTTTTATATAAACTCGCCTCCTCTCCCGACATTGGCAGAATAGGTTTATCATATACCAAAAAAGATCCACAGCCTGTGCAATGGAAAAGGAGACAAGCAGAAATGTATGACTAACATCTCCCACTTTCTGTGTCATTTCGGTAAACGTCATAACACTCCTCGGCAGAGTTTCAAGGGGGCGCTTCTAGTGCAAAGAAATGGAAGGACAGGTTTCAGAAGACATTTATGTGATTGGCTCATTGGTTTGATTTCTTGAAGCCATACAAAATATAGGGCACATTTTATTTCAATGCCTTTAGCATGCCAGCATATAAAGCATTACTAGGATGCTTTCAAGAGACTAATTTTCCCATATGTGCTATCTCTTGTCTATCCCTTATGCATAGATAGCCCGCAGAGTAAGTTGTTTTGGTATTGGTATGTCTGTTAAATGTAGTCCAAAATGGTTGGATGTGATTCAGAAGAAAAACAGACTTAATAAACTTTGCGGAATCTTAGACCAGTAAAAATGGCCCTCCAGTCCCACATCTGAAAAACAAACCTGAAAATCCCACTGAAGGAAAAATTCTCATCAGCTCCCTCGGTTCAGTATTATACCTACAATCATAAAATAAATAAATAAATACATTATAAATAAATACCACTGCAACCTTTTTTCTCATATCACTACTTGCTCTTTGAGGTGCCTAGCCTATACCCAGTTACCTCATGACCTAGCTGGAACCAATAAAAAAACGCAAAGCAAAATCACCCGCTGTCCCACTTCTAGGCTCCTCCTACCATTTCAGTAATAAGGAGGGCGGAAGTCCACGGCACTTCCTGTTCTTTCATCTGCTCTTTGGACATCAGGTAAGATTCTAAGGAGCTTCTAAGATCTATGGTAGGTAAACTCTGGAGGGTGTGGCGTCTTGGACTACAAAGTTCCAGACCTCCCCTTTAATTCCTAGTAAGTAGGACATTGTGCGAGGCACAGTGTCACGAGTTAATGTGATTGAGCATTATTTGGGGTAGCTTACTGTGCTTTAATATGTATACTTGTTTATACATATTTGTGCTCCCTTCTGTAGTAATCAGATCCTGTGAGGTGCTATACCTTTTATAGCTCTGGTGGTCTTTGCTTGTGACCTTCGCCTCTCTCATACCTTCTAGGCTAGGTGCTGTGATTTTATGCAATGCACGTTTGGTATTTTCTGCTGTGGCCTGCTGTGCATCCTCATCAGTAGCAGCTGCTACCGGACGGGGGTGGTGGGCCGAGGGATTGATTAATTAAAAAAAATCTTACTTCCCCTCCCTCCTCTTCCTTCTTCCTCTGCAGTCTGGCCGGAGCAGGAAGCACCCAGGACAAAGGCTCCCCTGAGCCAATCACAACGCTGCAATGCAGCGTTGTGTTGGTTTGAGCGCCTTTGGTCGGCACTCAGACTCGATCAGGGAGCCTGTGCATGTTCCTGACCAGGCTGTGAATGCAGCCTTGTAGGAACATGCAAAGTGCGCATGGACTGTTTGTTCGCCCCAAGAGGGCCAGCCAAACAGTTCATGCGCACTTTGGGAGTGCACACCACTCCTCCCCTGCGCTGCCCAGCCCTGCCCCACACTGTACACAGGCCACCGACTCAATAGGAAAATAAAATGCCAATAACGATACGTTCTTGTCTTTTTATTTTTCCTTTTTGCGCAGTGGGGCAACGGTCCTCTGCCTTAGCGGATGAGCCACCACTGATCCTCATATCACCCACTCTCTTCCCGGCTGCTCGCGGCTGGAGATAGAGGTTGAGTTATGCCAGTAGGCCGTTCTTTGAGTTGCTAAAATCCACAAGTATTTACTGTGGGCGTACAGGGTCATTTGATTCTTCAGTGCCTATAACGCTTTCTTTTGGATGGGCATATATTTGCCTGTTCAGGATACAGGGAATCGCATGGGATAAAAGGGGAGAGTTAGCATCTAGCATTTCCTTGTGGCTAGTTAAGGAAATAATAATCCAAGCTTCTTTAACTCGAGCTGTGCATGTCAATGCATCTAGATCAGGGTTCGAGTCTGCTAAGTAACCCTTTTATTTTTCAAAATATATATTTCAAATATATTTTAATTATATTATTAATACATCATATAAATTATATTTATATCATGACATTCAAAAAAAGGGCCTTTTTCTTCCCTTTTCACGTCTTATTTCTTGCAAGCATTGATTTAATAATTATATTATTATATATTATATTGTATTATTTTATATTTTATTATATTACATTACATTACATTGTATTATATTATATTATATTATATAGAGGGCCTTGGGTTATACTATATAAGAGAGATTCTTACACTGCTGTTTATCTTTTCACCATGGAGAATAGGAAGCATTCTGCTAAAATACATAATTGTCCAAAGGATGATGGTGATGATCAGAAAAGGTGTAAACGAGCTAGAACTACACCTTTTCCTGCTTTTGGTGGCTTTGAGCTCTCTGGAGATGAAATGCAGTATTTAATTTCCTCCATGAAAATAGCTCTTCAGAAATCGAAGTATAACCTCAACAATCGCTATTCTCCCTCCTCTCTTACTTTTCTTCATCATCTGTGAATATTTTGCCACCATCCCCTCTTTCCTCTTGGGTTTCTGCTTAATATAAGGAGAACAAAATCTAGATTCCTGAAACCTTGGATTGGACAGAGTTCATTCAGAAGTCTGAACTTTCTTCTTTATTTAGGGATATGGGGTATAATATTTTACCTATTGAAGATTCTGAGTACCAGTTCTGGACTATTTAAAAAAATACAATTCCCCCTCCCCTCTTTTGTTTGGGGATGGACAAGGAAATCATGGGTTTGCTTCTAAGGGAGTGAAAAATCCAGAGAAAACAGATCTTTCAAAATTCCGCTCTCTATTATATCTTTTAGTGATTCTTGAAAATATTAAAATCGGCCTGATGTTGGCTAACTTGGCAGGTGGTTCCACTGGGCTAGTGGAGAAAGCTCCAGTAGCTGATTTTTTGTTAGATAACAAAGTGGAAGCAGAATGGTTATTCAGGATTGAACCTTGCTTTAAGGGTTGCTTTCTATGATCTCTATTCTTCCCAGTCCCTTGTACAAGACTTTGCAGCTTTGACTTTAGCCATTTAGGAGGGACTGGAATGTTTAGAATTATTTGCATATATTAAGATGCAGGCTAAAAAAAATTCTGATGTGTCTTGTGATATTTTGAAAGTGTCTACTTTTCCATGGCTTCCACTGTGGCTGCCGAACGTCAAGTTAATCTAAGGGATTGGAAGGCTGAAGGTGCCCAGAATGCAGGGTTGCTCCACATGCCGTTTTCTAGTAGAAAGTTATTTGATGTAGCAGAACTTTTATGAATCAGAAGCATGCACAACCATTTAGGGTACAGGTATATTCAAACTCCCCTCAAAGAACATCAAGAAGGCATCAAAGAGGATTCTTCAGAAAAATACAGATTGATAATCAACTTAAAGAAATGAGACGTGTTCTTCTAAAAGATCCATTTCAAGATGGAAAAGCTTCAGAAAATATTTTCTTCTGTGACTTTGGGGGAATGGATATCCTCCCTGGACTTAAGAAATGCCTATCTACACATTCCAATCTATTCTCATCGAAATATTCTCAGATTCTGTGTGGAAGGTCATCACTGGCAATTGAAAATACTAACTTCATCTCCAGGGTTTTTTTTTTACAAACATTTTAGCGCTAATTGTGGCTATTCTGCTCAGAAGGGGGATCCTGACCCACCCTTATTTGTACTATTGGCTTATCTATTCTCCCTCAAAGACTATACTTCAAAATCATGTCGTTATTTTGTCAAATGTTGGAGGATTACGGTCTTCTGATAAACTTGGAGAAATGTCACCTCACACCCATCCAGGATTTTAAGTTCATGGGTCTCATTTCCAAACACATCTTGGGCTGGTCAGTTTGGCTCAAATAAGAAACCAGAAGATACAGAGTCTCTTACTTGCCCTGAGACAGCAGTCAGAAGTGCCTGCAAGGGAGTAGTTGCTTCTCCAAAATCACATAGTATGCTCTTTTCCTTTAAAAGAGAACTTCCTTTTGATGTACTGATTTCCTTAATGAATCACTATAGGATTTCTTTGTATCTTTTTTTCTTTTTTCTATTGTAGCATGTAAATGTTTTTGTGGTACTTTGGGCTTGCCTCCACCTGGGCCTGCTGGTTCGTCAGCTCTTAACATACTGGAATCCAGCGTCTAACAGCCTGGATCAAATGGTGTCTATAATGATTGAAATATGATGAATTTGCAGTGTTTGTTGGATCTCACAAATCTAGTCAAGGGCTCCCTTTGTCTCTCCCATATCCTCTTATTCTGACTACAGATGTGAGCAAGTTAGGTTGGGGGGGGCTTCTCTGGGCAGTCAGACAATATAGGGAAGATGGCTTCTGCAAGAAAGATATTACTCCTCAAATTAGAAGGAGTTGAAAGCAGTTTATTATTCACTCCTTCACTTTTCTCATCTTTTACTCAATTTGGTTGTAATAGTAAGGATGGACAGCATAATCACAAAATCCTATTAGAACAAGCAGCTGGGCACAGGGTCCCCAGCTGGGCACAGGTTCCCAGTTTCTTGCCAATCCAGCTTTTCAAATAATCAGTTGAGCGGTGATTCATCTGATTTCTCAGTATTTGTTTGGTCGCAAAATGCTTTTTATAAATGTACTAACACCAAACTGCGATTCTAGCAAATCGCAGTTTGGGTTTGCGACCAAAAAACAATATCACTATTTGTGTGTTCAGGGAGTCATTTCCAAATAGGAAATCTACATGGTATGTACTAATGTTTTACGACTGAAATGTGGTAGCAAAGCATTCATACTTACCACCAACACAAAGTTGGTGAGAACCCATTCACAAATGACTGCAGACTGCCGAATTTTCGCTGCGCTACAAAACTTACAGAATAAACTCCTTCAATTGAGAAGTTGCTGGGGACTGGAAATTTAATTACACCGTCCAAAAAGCACCAGAGTACACTTACCTGCATCTTTTGACGATTATTCACCTTAAACAAAAGTTACAGAACGACGATCGATTTGACATATATGTATCAATTGTATTCTATAATTCTTGAATCTTTGGAAACACCATTCAGGGGTCAACTGTTAAATTTATGATAGTCCTGAAGATGGTCTCATGGACAAATGCATAGAGACCGAAACGTTGACACTCACACTCTCTTCTGGAAAATAATGTACAATGAGAAGAAGTGTTTACAATAGTGACATTGAAGGATTATACAATTGTATTTATTTTCCTCTTGTTACATTGTTTGTATAACTGTGTAGTACCCTTGATAAATTTCAAAAGATAAAACTTTTTTCTATATATACCCGTGTTTTGAATATTTATTGTTTTGTGATTGGATCATTGGTTCTTATGTCCTCACAAGGAACAAAAATATTTCTTAGATAAAACACTTTTTGTAGGAGGACACAAGCCTCCAGTGTACGTTGAACGTATGGTAGTACCACCTGCAGTTTTTGGTCACCCATGAAGTAGCATCTATTGATCCAATACTGAACACAGGTATGTGTCCACAACAACACAAAGCCCTGAGGAAGGCCTTTAGTACAGCACCAGGCCCACCCAGAAGGTCGAAACGCGTTGGCATGAATAAGAATCTGAAGGCACATAGCATGCACGTTAATAACAACCACGGAATAGAATGAGAAGTGATCAGGGGAAGATATGGTACCGCCAGCAGGATATCAACCAGCAATTCTGCAACTATTACACCGAACTTTATAAAAGTAAAGCATTCCCAGAGCTGCAGAACTCGACGGCTTTATGGAGAGTGTTGAGTTGCCAACTCTAGATGAGGAAGAGGCAGAGGTCTTGGGAAGGGAGATAGAGTTGAGCGAGGTCTGAAGCGCTGTTAAGACTATGGCCAGGAACAAGACGCCGGGAACAGATGGGTTCCCCATAGAATTTTATGCTAAATATATAGACCTGCTGGGACCCCGACTGGTAGCCCTATATAATCAGGAAAAACAGGAGGGGAAACTTCCAGGGAGGCCCTGATTGTTCCATTATTAAAGCCAGGGAAGCAGGCGCATGACAAGACGACGTATCGACCACTGTCAATGCTCAACCTTGACTATAAAATCCTGAGTAGGATACTGGCCACATGACTATTGCCACATATGACGAGTCTCATACACTGGGGCCAAGCTGGTTTCATACTGACATGCAATACTGCAATGAATGTGCGGAGATTGCTACGAGTACTGGGAGCAGACTCCTATTGTAAAGAAGAGGCTACTATCCTGGCAATAGATATCAAAAAGGCTTTCGATAGTCTTGAATGGCAGTATTTATTTAGCGTGATTCGAGCCTTCGGATTAGGGCAGGAGTTTGGGGCATGGACTGCCCTATTGTACACAGACTCCACGGCCTGGGTTCGGACAGGAAAGCTTATAACGTACAGATATGAGCTAGAAAGAGGGACACGGCAGGGGTGCCCACTATCGTCCCTGCTGTTTGCACTGGCAATGGAGCCGTTGGCTGCTAAAGCCAGAACTGGAAATTGTTACAGCGGGCTAGAAGTAGAGGGACGTGTCCACCATATAGCCTTGTATGCAGACAATCTGATTCTGTTCCTCAGCAATACGGAAGCAGACCTTGAGGGAGCCAAAGATGTACAATTAGCCCTGGAGAGGGTAGCAGGCCTCAAAGTGAACTGGAATAAGTCATGTCTGTTACCCGCCATGCAGGGGAGGGAGAAACCGCAGACGGTGGAGGGGATCGAGTGGGAGGGGAGATGTGTCCCGTATCTAGGGGTGCAAATATACCACAACAGGGCGGATCTCCTGGAGGGGAATGTGGGAAAGGTCATATGGGGGACAAAAGCCAATTTCGACTTCTGAGAAACCCTCCCCTTGTCGCTAGCGGGAAGGGCATCCCTACCAAAGATGGTGACTCTCCCGATGCTCCTGTTTGTCTTTGGAGTTCTGCCGGTGTGGATACCAGCAGAGAGGTTTCAGCAGCTCCTGACGATGGTGACCGAGTTCCTGTGGGGGTCTGGAAGGAGGAATGTGACTTTAAAGACCTTGATGAGGCCCAAAGCGGAAGGGGGGCTGGCAGTGCCAGATTTTGAATATTATTATATTGCAGCTCAACTGCAATGGCTGACGAAATGGGTGGCAAGCCAGCTCCGGGGAACAGTGCAGCGGGGTGATGGATGTCGGGCACCGGACCGCCTGTCTAGAATAGTGCTGAGATTACCTGTCCCAGAAAGGGATATGTCGGCGGAACTATGGGTGGCTCATAGGTGTTGGATCCGCCGTTTGCAGAGGGCTAAAATGAGGCGCCCCTACGCGCCGGAGATACCGCTAAAGTATTGCATGGCACTACCACACAGGGCAGACTGGAGGAGGTTAGAGGCGTGGGAGGAGGCTGGAGTGCTCACCATGAGGCAGTTATACGAGGATGGCATACTACTGCCATTTGAAACATTTAGTGAGAACAATGAGATACCAGGGGGTGACTTCTTGCTCCATGCGGCCCTGACTGCAGAAATCCGTAAACATTGGAGGAGCGGGCTGACTGAACCTCCTCTAAATGAAGGATGTCAATATGTGGTGCGGCAGCGGGGACATTTAAGGCAGTTACCTGCTTATATAGGAGGCAGAGCCAGGCGACACCACTCCCGCTTCAGGGGCTGCAATAGAAATGGGAGGAGGACTTAGGGGAGTCTATAGAGGAAAAAGCATGGGAAGAGCTCACGGAGAGGGTCAGTAAGGTCACCAGGAATGCTAGATTCCAGCTGGTAAACTTTTATGTATTTCATAGGGCGTACCTTACCCCAGGGCGCCTCAATATGTACGGTGGCTTGTCCCAGATGTGGAGAGGTAGGTGCAGAGTTCCTGCATATGTTCTAGGGTTGCCCGGAGATAGGACATTTCTGGAGGGAGGTGACAGAACTATTAGCCGAAATTACTGGAAAGGAAGTGCACATGACTCCAGGATACTGCTTACTGCACCGATTTCCACACACTTCCAAGAACAAGGTCACCAATAAATTTCAGGACCTGGGGTTGATACTAGCGAAGCGGGATATTACGAGCCATTGGAAGGCAAGGGGAGGTCCTAGCATAGGCAGATGGAGAAGAGAGTTTGAGCGTTGGGCAGGCTGCGAGGGAACGGCACGGCTAACAGATGCTAGGCGTAATGGGAGTGAGAAGACGATAGAAGCAGCTAGGGCTTGGAAAGCTCTGACGCTGCACCTTAAGCAGCTCAATGACATCGCAGAGATGGGGATGCCACTTGGTGGAGGGTTAGGTTTATCATTGCACTGCTTGTCGACATGGGATGTGAGCGTCTTCGTCAATGCATCTCCTGAAGGACTATTGAACGAACATGGCTGTTCATACAGCAGTAACGAGATGTATGTATATCAACAGTGGATGCCTGTTAGTTCACATGCTCATTCAAATGTTTGTACTATACTAGTACAGGTTTTGTAAATGCCTAATAAAGTTTGTTTACAAAAAAACAACCACAGCCTAGGGACATTTAAAACATTTCGCGCCCCAATCCCATAGGGCCACTTGGTACTTGAAGGACTATACATTGGAGGGTAGTAATATATACACCATGTGAGAAGAATCCAGTAGTGTGACAATAAATTCCAGTACATGTGGGACACTTTAAACTAGCTGTTTTTCCTTTAAACATTAAGAAAATAGTATTGCATATGTTGGACACTTATATATGTTGTTTTTGTTAAATAATCTAAGAAAAAGTATCAATATATGTACAGAAAAGTTATGCAATCTATGTGAGGTTTCATGTTTACTTTTGTAGTCTCAAGTTATTATTTATATTTATGTCATCTATGTGTCTTTTTTGTCTTGCATTTGTTGAATAATACACAATTTAGGACGGATAAGTCCACAAGAAAAAGCTTTTCTGTGTTTTTAAGTGTGCAGTTTCCTTTTCTTTTTCATTTAAGTTGAGCATTCAATGTCTTTTGGAAAGTTGGTATTTATATGTTGTGTTAGCATGTGTGGTATAATAATGAGAGAATATGTATAAATAGGAAGTCAAATAAGATTTCCAAGATATGTTGGTATTGAAAGGCGTAAAATAATCATGCAGCCTTAGAAATCAGTTAAAGAGTCTATGGTGTAAAGGGTCCCCAGTAAATATTTTATATTGATTGATTCCGCCCATTACTACCTCAACAGGATCTCTCCCCTTCATGAAATACACTTTTAGAAAGTTGGCATTTTCCTGCCCATTGTCTTTTGGTGCCTGCAGCCTGCCTTGAGTCACATGACTGGGTGTAACTGGCAGTTAGACTTTGTGTATTCCTCCCATACAGTCATACAATAGAGGGCTTAGGTGTGCCTGAATGGGCCTTCTGCTGGCAGAATGGGGGGTCAGAGCTGAGCACATCCCCACTTGCAACTGAATAGGCTGTGGTCTGCCTTCACACAAAGGGCTTGTCACCACTGCGTTGTTCCTGAACCAGCTTGGAGCTAGGGCAAGGGAGTCAGGAAATGCCAAGCACTTCAATGAGAAACCTCTAGAAACTTCTCCTAACTTTAAAGAAAGCACCAGGTAAAAAAAATATGGCTCCCAGACCCACTCTTCAGTTCACTTTCTGGACCTGCTGAAGGACTGTCAGAGGACTGTCTGCTGCTGTGACCTGCTGTATACTCCACAAGATGCTTTGCTGTTCCTGGAGGAGCTGCATCGCCTTCTAAGAGCCTGCCTTGAACCCTCAGAGGCCAGCCCTGCTGTTGAGCCCTGCTTCTTCATCTGAAACCCAGGACTACCAGAGTGACTCCAAGGCTAGTTTGCTGGCCTCCTGGACAGAGTCATAGGAACATTAAAGGCTCCCACCATTTTGAACCCACACCTGAACTCAGCTTAAGTGAGTCCTGAACCCCCAAGTGGTGACACACAGGCCCTGGACCCTTGGTTGTGATGCTAAAGGTGCCCAGATAGCCAAAATCCAAAATTTGGGACTTGGAAAATTTGGAGCTAAAAACTGCTCTTAGATCCAAGGGAAGACCAGGACTAACCTGCTCGTATATCCGCCCAAGGTGAATCACCAGCCGGCCTGACTTTGCGGCTGCTACCGCTACAGTCTTCTCTGCAGCAGTAAATCCTGTTCAGCGGTCCAGCAAAAGGGCTATCTGACCTCCTGGAATTGTCTTCAGCTACAGCCTCCTGCCTGGTCCCACTGGAGACTTTTAACTTTCAAAAAAGTGACTGAGTCTGAATGTAGAAATCTTCACTGCGACTTCGTCCCGCGGCGCCCTGACAATGACACTCCTTTCCAGGACACCGCCTGCAGACTTGCCCCGCTGAACTTTTACTGTCTCAGAAAATGTTTCTTGAAACTTCTTTGTAGTCCGAAGATAAGCACCAACCGGGCCCAATCAACTTCCTGTGTCCAACTGGTGCTTTGTCACATTCACCCATACTTTTTTACTTTGACCCGGTCTTTTAGGTACTAGTTTTGACCAAAAACTTTAAAATTCATAACTCCAGTTCTACTAATTGGACTTTTGTAATTTTAGTGTCAAAAAATTTATTAAAACGCGTCTCTATTTTTCAAAATTGGTGTGTATTTGTTTCTTGTGTGGTATTTTCACTTTGGTACTGTGTGTGTGTGTGTGCTGCATAAATGCTTTACACATTGACTCTAAGTTAAGCCTCACTTTTCTTGTGCAAAATTACCCAGGGTTAAGCACAAGTTAATTTAGTGAATTCTGTGGTTCACCATGCCATTGTCTGTTGCTTGACCAGGGCGATCCAGTAGTTGAAGTTCTCTACTGCTCGACTCAGGTTGATGGAGACGTCAGGCTGGGTGATGCTGAGGGCATCGGTCCATTGGTGCTGAGTGACTTTGACCTAGCTGCAGAAAGGGGTGCTGTGGTGGTGGGGGCGGGGGGGGGTGCGGGGTGGTCCTGCGATGGTGAAGTGGACGAAGGAGTGATCGGACCAGGTGAGTTCCGTGGTGTGGCTGTATCTGACTCTGTTGCTGGATGTGAAGATGGGGTCTAGCGTGTGTCCTGCTCTGTGTGTGGGGTCTGAGACCAGCTGCGTGAGGCTGATGTTGCCCATTTGTTCCAGGAGGTAGGTGGAAGGTGGAGTTGGTGTCTGTGAGGTCGTCCAGGTGGAAATTGAGGTCTCCCAGGAAGACGTACTGTTGGTATTCGATGGCGAGCTGGGTGCTCATTTCTGTGAAGGTGTCTCTGAGGCTAGCTCGAGGTCCTGGGGGTCTGTATGTGAGGGTGACTTAGATGGCGGTATTGTCGTGGGTGTGGAGTTGGAAGTTGAGGTGTTCCATGATCGGGGTGGTTTCATCTTTGGTGGTGGTGCAGATGATTGATTCCTTGTGTATAATGGCAATGCCACCTCCATGTCTGTTGGTGCAGTCCTGGTGTTTCATCTTGTAGTCAGTTGGTGTAGCGGTGACGATGTCAGGGGCCAATTGGGGGGTGAGCCAAGTCTTTGTGATGAAGGTCACATCAGGGGCGAGGGTGCAGATGGTGTCCCAGACTTCGGTGGCATGTTTGCAGAGTGATCTTGAGTTGATCAGGAGGTGCCAGAGTGATACTGTGTTAGTGGCAGCCAGCGGGGAAGGCGTGATGTGAGTTTTGGTGGGGCGGTCAGTCCAGGGAAGGAGGTGAACCGGCAACGAAGGCAGGTGAACGGTCCCGCTGTGGAGCGAGGGGATGCAAGGAAGCAGTTGTTGTTGTGTCTGGGGTTAAGGGCATGGAGTTCTGAGGTGGAGTATCTGTCGGAATGGGGCGGGCCAGGGTTCCTGGCACAGAGTGCGGTCCAGGCACGGATGGGTGCATATGGGCTTGCCTTTGCACGCCTTCGGTGCATCAGCAGCATGGTCGCTGCATCCAGCTGCGCTGCAGCCTTCATTAGGTAGGTCCTGGGAGGGGCGCTAGAGAGGCGGGTGGCGGGAAAAAAGGGAGACAGGAAAATGGGAGGCAGGAAATGGCGAGTAGGTCTGGAACCTAAGGGATCTGGAAACCTAGGAGGGCTGAACAGCCCTGAAGGCTGAACTTAGCTACAGAACTTGCTGTCTGGTGAGGCTTACTCCAGGCAGGTGCAGCCTCGCAGTAGTCAGGCAGGAGAAAAGGCGACTGGCACCAAGGGGAGATGGCGAGGACCTGCTCCCCTTAGTGAATACAACAATGTAACGATATGTGCCTGAAGCTGAGCCTATAAGTGAACTGTTTGCTATGTCATACTGTACTGACCCTGTCCTTATGTTATGTAATGGACTCCTGTTGGAAACGGGGTTACCGAGTCCGTCACGGTAGCATGGCGCGAGGCGGGAAAGCACGCGAAGGCAATGTGTAAGGCAGTTGTGCAGCACACTCTTACTTTGACTCAGGAATGCGGACGCAATAACATGACACCACACCAGGCTTGTGTATTTAAAATCAAGATCTTTTATATAAATCAAGGTAGCATCAGATGAGGCAGATTAATTCAGATCTACATTTAAAATCATTGCATTACTCAACTGGTGCACATTCTTATTAAAGCATCATAGCTCATCAACATTGTAGGCCACTAAAAGACCGCAGGAATCATCTCCTAAACGTAGCACCAATAATGATCACAAGGTGCATTAATAAAACATGGGCCTAAACATGCAGTTCACTTCAGGAATATTCAATTACTTAAAAGGGGGGGGCATTTCACGTTACATTTCAAACAGGGCCTGCATTAATCTAGGCGCACCCACATTCAGTACAGTGGGCGTCGCAACTCCAGTACACCTGTAACATAAAACACTTTAACTCTTGGCGGTGTACACTTCAGCTCAATTCAATTAATCACCGTCCCCCTAGGTGAAGACTTTGCAGGTATAAGCATAGGCCTAGGCAGTAATTACAGTAGGCGTCACCATTAAATTAACGAACAATGTGGGGAACCCCTCAACATGTCCTGTATTCTGGGGCTTCTGTGTCCCTCAGGGGTTAATTCAGGCCAGGCCCACTCCTCTCCGGGGCCTGGCCTCATAGGGAAAATCACAAGGGTTAATGGTGGACCCCGGCCCCCAGTGGCGTCTCTGCGGGCACTAGGGGCCTCCTGGGCTCACCTGATGTGTTGGTCGTTGGTCGCGCTGCCTTGCGACTGGCGATCTCCCGGGCCGGCCCGTGTTCTGAAGGGCGGGGCCGGGTCGGGGTGCCTTGGCCTTCTGGCCGGAATTGCGGGTCGTTGCGGGGGCCGGTATCACCCTCCTCCGGCCCCCGGGAGCAAGTAAGTGGATTGCGGGATTGTGGGAAGGGGAGCGGGAGCCGGCAGTCCTCTCCGGCCGGCTCCCCGTCTCCCTCTGCACGTCCGGAGCTCTTCCTCGGCCTCCGTCGGCGCAGGGGACGTGGCGGGAGCCGGCGCCCAATCGCTGCGCGGCCTTCCCGGGGGCGCGGCCGGCATCCCCGGTTGCCCAGCAACGGCGTCGGCGGGGCCTGGAGGCCTCGCTGGTCCTGCAAGGCCGCGGCGTCTTCACGCGGCCCCCGTGGGCTGCAGTGGCGATTCCTTTGGCTGCGACTTCGGCGGTGGGGCCCCGGGCCTGGCGGTGATCTCTTGGGGGCAATTTGGAGGCTTCGGTGAGGGCGCGGACGGCACACCTCACCACACTCACTCGAGGGGCCTCCCTCACCACAGCACTTCCTTCGGTGAGGGCGCGGACGGCGCACCTCACCACACGCCCTCGAGGGGGGCCTCCCTCACCACTGCACTTCTCTTCACGGGCGGCGGCCGCGGCGGTGATTCAGTCATGAGGTCAGTGACTTGGGGGGGGGGGCAGTTTCTCCCTCGTGGAGACATAGCGCGGGGCGCACCAGCAGCCTGTGGGCAGGGCTGACTGGAAAGGTTCTTGGGGGGCAGCCCAGCAGCAGGCAGGAATAGATAGGGGGTGAAGGTCTAGCGCTTCAGGGCACGGCGCTTTACCTGGTGATCCCCAGTTTGGCAGTTTAGGTTTCAGGCCTTGCTGGTCGGTCGGGCCTCCCTGAATTAAGGTTTCTTGCGGCTGTTCTAGATTGGTTGCTTCTTAGGAGTTTCTTGTCAGGAGTTTCTTGTCAGAAGTTTCTTGTTATGAGTTTCTTGTCAAGAGTTTCTTGTCAGAAGTTTCTTCTTATGAGGGGGGGAATGAGTCGGTGGTTCTGGGAGTGCTTGATGTTACTTCCCAGCACGCTGAAGGTGGTTCCCTGGGTCCCCTCACGCTGGGCAAGGTCAGTGGGTGGTGGGCGTTCCTCAGCTAACTTACTACAGCAGGGCCTAAGCCTTGTCAGCAGCAGTAGTGTAGGTCTCCCCCTAGGCCCTAAAGCCTGTACTCCGGCAGAGGTTCTCCCAGGATCATTGGTGCCCCAACTGACTAAAAGATTTCCTCCAAGCCTCTTATACCCCTAGGTCAGGTGACCCTCCTAAAGGCGGCAAAACATAACTCCTCCCACAGCCCGGAAGGTTCTGGAACCTTCTACATGTCTGGCTATGTGGCCCAGAGGCGGGGACGGAATGGATACTGTATCCCTATGTCCCAGCCTGACCCTGGCTACTAGTGTGTATGTGTGCAAGGCCCCTCTGCAGTAGCAGGGGCCTGTGGCAGCCATCTTGAGTGAGAGAGCACCTGCACCTCAGCACTGGTTAGCAGTGGCAAGGCGCCCGGAGACCTAGGTCCAGTAAAAATACGGTGGCAAAAATGAGGCGCAAAAGGGAAAAAAACAGGGCAAGACCACCCTAGGGCTGACAGGTCTAACACGCGTCCCCCCAGCCGAAAGAGGGAGAGCTTCCCAACCTCTAGGGAGTTCTCGTCGCTAAGGCGGAAAAACCAGGAGAGACCGTCAGCGTTGGCGTGGTCTACACCGGGTCGATGTTCCACCCGAAAGTCCATCCCCTGGAGGAAATGGACCACCTCAACAATTTGGGGTTTTCGCCTCTCATCTGCATGAGCCAGCGAAGGGGTCTGTGGTCGGTCTGGATCAGGAAGTGACAACCAAAAAGGTATGGCCTCAACTTCTTTACAGCCCAAACCACGGCAAAGGCTTCTCGTTCGATGGTACTCCACCGCTGTTCCCGGGGAGTAGTCTTCGGGAAATGAAGGCCACTGGCTGGTCTTGTCCATCGTCATTCAGCTGCGAGAGTACAGCCCCTATGCCATGCTCAGAAGCGTCTGTCTGCACGATAAATTCCCGTCCAAAGTCTGGAATCCTGAGCACCGGTGCGGTGCACATTGCACGTTTGAGGGTCTCAAAGGCTTCCTGGCAGGCAGCCGTCCAGATGACTCTGCGTGGCTGCTTCTTTGAAGTCAATTCCGTCAATGGGCCCACGATGGTTCCATATCCCTTGACGAACCGGCGGTAGTATCCCGTGAGGCCGAGAAAAGCTCGGACCTCGGTTTGGGTCTTGGGGGCTCCCAGGCCAAGATGGTCTCGATCTTGGCTTGGAGGGGTTGCACCTTACCTCCGCCCACCAGATGTCCCAGGTACACGACAGATCCCTGTCCAATCTGGCACTTGCTGGCCTTGATGGTTAGACCAGCCCGTTGCAGAGCCTGTAGCACCTCCTGGAGATGCTCCAGATGGTCCTCCCAGCTGCTACTGAAGACAGCTATGTCATCCAGGTAGGCAGCAGAGAAGGCCTCTAGGCCAGGCAGCACCTGGTTCACCAACCGCTGGAAAGTGGCTGGAGCATTTTTCAACCCGAAGGGCATCACCCGAAATTGAAAGTGGCCCTCGGGGGTGGAGAACGCAGTCTTCTCCCTTGCTCCTTCCGCCATGGCGATCTGCCAATAGCCTGACGTCAAATCAATGGTACTCAGATACCGGGCTGCTCCCAGCCGGTCAATGAGCTCATCCGCCCGAGGGATCGGGTGAGCGTCGGTCTTAGTGACTGAGTTGAGTCCGCGGTAATCCACACAGAACCGAAGTTCTGGTGTGGTGCCCGGTGGGGCCGCTTTCGGCACCAACACCACCGGACTAGCCCAAGGGCTACTGGAAGGCTCAATCACCCCCAGTTCTAGCATCTTGGTAACCTCACCCTGGATACTAGCCTTGACTTTATCGGACAGCCGGTAAGACTTGGTTTTTACTGGCGGACTGTCCCCTGTGTCCACATCATGGGTACACAGGTGCGTGATCCCAGGCGTGAGGGAGAACAACGAGGCGTACTGCCCCAAGACCTGGCGGCAGTCCCTCTGTTGCTCTGGGGTCAAGGATGGGGCGAGGACCACTCCCTCTACCGAGCCATCCTTCTCGTGGGCCGCCAGAAGGTCTGGAAGAGGCTCACTCTCCTCCTCCTCACTTCCATCTGTTATCATCAGGAGAGTGAGCTCTGAACGCTCCTGGTGTGGCTTCAGGCGGTTGACGTGGAACACCCTGTGGGGTTGACGGGGGGTCTTCACATCGACGACATATGTGGTCTGGCCTCTCCTTTCCAAGATCTCAAACGGTCCAGTCCACCGGTCCTGGAGGGCGCTAAGTTCTCCTGGCTCCATGACCCACACCTTCTGTCCAGCGTCTAACTCTACCGTCCGAGCGTTCCGGTCATACCATTTCTTCATGACGGTCTGACTAGCCTCTAGGTTGTCCGAGGCCTCCTTCCACAGCTTGGCCACTTGGCTGCGGAATGCCAGCATATAGCTGACCACATCACGGGGAAGCTTCGAGGAAGACTTCTCCCACCCCTCCTTGACAAGACTGAGGGGCCCCCGAACGGGGTGGCCATAGAGCAGCTCAAAGGGGCTGAAACCGACCCCCTTCTGCGGCACCTCTCGGTAGGAGAAGAGCAGACAGGGTAAGAGGACGTCCCACTTCCTTCTCAAGTCCTCGGGTAGGCTCCTGATCATCCCCTTCAAGGTTTTGTTAAAGCGCTCCACGAGCCCGTTCGTCTGGGGGTGGTAAGGAGTGGAGAACCGGTAGGTCACTCCACACTCCTTCCACATGGCCTGCATGTAGGCCGACATGAAATTCGTGCCCCTATCTGACACCACGACCTTGGGGAATCCCACTCGGGTAAAAATCCCCATCAGGGCCCGCGCCACCACCGGTGCAGTGATGGTCCTCAGAGGGATTGCCTCTGAGTACCGGGTGGCGTGGTCTACCAGCACCAAAATGAACCTATGTCCCGCAGAAGTCGGCGGGTCCAATGGCCCGACAATGTCAATCCCTACCCGCTCAAAAGGGGTATCGACAACTGGGAGAGGTTCTAGAGGGACCTTCACTTTAGTCCCTGTCTTGCCGCTCGCTTGGCAAGTGGTGCAAGTCTTGCAAAAAGTGTCAGAAGTGACGCGCATCCTGGGCCAGTAAAAATGTGGGACCAAACGCGCAAACGTCTTGTCCTGGCCCAGGTGTCCTGCTAGTGGAATTTCGTGTGCCAACTCTAGCAGAAAGGCTCGGTAGCATTGGGGGACCACTACGGCCCTTGATGACCCATGCACCGGAGCCTTAGACTCACTGTAGAGGAGACCATCCTCCCAGTAGACATGGTAGTTACCAGTCTCTGTTCCAGTTGCTTGGGCTTCGGCCTGTTGCCGCATGCCTTCAAGCGTAGGGCACTCCTTCTGCGCCCGGCAAAATTCCTCCCGGGTAGGCCCTCCTTCCACCTTCCACTCTGCAGGGGTCGGCAGGTCCCCCACGGGAACACCATCCACCTCAGCGGACTCCGGGGTCACCTCTGCGGGCTCCCCATCCATCTCACCGGGTGTTTCCTCCTGGACATCTCCTCGTCCAGCAGTGGGCTGGGCCATTATTTCAGGCTCCAACCCGGGCCGAGTTCCTTGTCCGGCAGCCATGGACCGCGTGACGACGCAAGTCCATCCTGGTAATCCCAACATCTCAGCATGGGCATTGAACTCTACCTCCCTCCAGGCAGTATGTTCCAAGTCGTTACCCAGCAGACAGTCAACTGGCATGGCAGGGCTCACCGCAACCTTCAACAGGCCTGAGACTCCTCCCCACTCAAAGGGAACTTGGGCCACGGGGTAATGACCCAGGCTATTATCAGCCATAACAACCGGGTGGAATACCTCAGGAATCACCTGCTCTGGGGACACCAGCTGACGTCTCACCATCGTCATGCTGGCACCTGTGTCCCTCAGAGCCTCCACCTCCTCCCCGTTCACCAGGACACTCTGCCGATACGTGGCAGTGTTCGCGGGTACCTGAACCCGTGGGATGATCTCTCTATCCCCCAGGGAAACTAAGGTCAAGCCTGTCCACTCACCTCCCCTACCTAGGGACAACTCCTCCCCAAGCGCTACACTGGCCACCCCGGAGCTCTTACCTCCTGTGGGGGCTGGGGTTCTCTTGCGACACTGGGGATCCCCCTTGTAGTGTCCAACCTCCCCGCACTCGTAGCACCGGACAGTTCTGGGCTGCTGACTCCTGTCAGGATAAGTGGGTTTCTGGAATCCAGATTGGGATGGGGAACCTACCCCTCTCCCAGGCGGTCTATTTTGGGGGCCTTTAAAGAACTCCCTCCTTTTATCTCCCCCCTCTTTCTTCTGGGGGAGCCCCTGTCCACCTTTCGGGGGGTCCGCCCCAGCTCCCTTGTGGGACACCCGAGTGCTGACCCACGTGTCTGCCTCCTCTGCAAGCTCCCTTGGATTGGTCAGCTTGCGGTCCACCAAGTACTGGCGCAGCTCCGGAAAACATTTCTCTAGGAGGTGCTCTCTCAAGAACAGGTCGTACAGCCCTTTGTAATTATCAATGTTGCTGCCACGCACCCAACCCTCCAATGCCTTCCGGGCATAATCAAAAAAATCCACCCAGTTTTGTGTGTGAAGCTTGTGGCTGTTGCGGAACTTTTGGCGGTACTTCTCTGAGGTGAGGCCGAACTTCTTAAGCAGGGCCTCCTTCATGATAGGGTAGTTGGTCTGATCCCCCTTATCCAAGGTTAAAAGTGTGTCCCTTACTGGTGGAGGTATGTACCTGTAGAGACCTCCCCCCCAGTAGCTCTCAGGAACTCTATGGGCCACCAAAGCCACCTCGTACGCCGCCAACCACTTATCGATGTCATCTCCTACACTAAAACTGGCTATCACCTCTCTTGGTAGATACAATTTGGGCTCCTGTGGAACCCCAGCAGGTACGCTGCTACCATTCACTTTGCCCTGCATCTCCATCTGCAAGGCTCGGAGCTCTAGTTCCTTCAGGCTAAGCTCATGCGCAAGCTTCCTTTCTTCCATGGCTAGCCTTGCCTGTTCTCCTTCTCTTTCCATCCTAGCAAGTTCTAATGTTAATCGCCTCTCCTCCCTCCTGTCCTCAAATTCCTCTGCCGACAAACTCCCCCCTGACGCACTACTGCCTGCCCTGGAACGTCTTCCTGGCAACACATTCTCGCTAACATCAATGTGCAGTAGGTCCAGTTCTCCTGGGTTGTCTGCCTCCCCCTGCTCCTCGTCCCCTCTTCCCTCCGGGTGGGCCATTACCCATGCCCTCAAAGCTTTCTGAAACACCTCCTTTCTGGCGCCTCGCTTGACGGCCACCCCCCTCTCTAGGCAGAACTCCTTGAGCTGTGTCACCGTATACCTTTCTAGGTTGGCCAACTCAAACTCCATCCTCCTAGGTGGGGCCCCAGACAATTTAGGGAAAGGGTTCTAGACTGTAGGTCGCAGGTCTAACGCAGGAATGTACACAATCAGCAATCATAAAAGAATTCCTAGCACTTGCATTTCAATAGGTGTCCAATTGCG
The DNA here is from genome assembly GCA_963921515.1 of Calotriton arnoldi. Taxonomy (NCBI): domain Eukaryota; kingdom Metazoa; phylum Chordata; class Amphibia; order Caudata; family Salamandridae; genus Calotriton; species Calotriton arnoldi. The sequence continues at coordinate 2,347,825 of CAWUFW010001405.1, read as the reverse complement.
GCGCACACTGAATCACTGTAGGGTGCTGCACAAACACCAGTCCTTATCCCACCGCTGAACACCAATGTTGGAAGCGGGGTTACCGAGTCCGTCACGGTAGCATGGCGCGAGGCGGGAAAGCACGCGAAGGCAATGTGTAAGGCAGTTGTGCAGCACACTCTTACTTTGACTCAGGAATGCGGACGCAATAACATGACACCACACCAGGCTTGTGTATTTAAAATCAAGATCTTTTATATAAATCAAGGTAGCATCAGATGAGGCAGATTAATTCAGATCTACATTTAAAATCATTGCATTACTCAACTGGTGCACATTCTTATTAAAGCATCATAGCTCATCAACATTGTAGGCCAATAAAAGACCGCAGGAATCATCTCCTAAACGTAGCACCAATAATGATCACAAGGTGCATTAATAAAACATGGGCCTAAACATGCAGTTCACTTCAGGAATATTCAATTACTTAAAAGGGGGGGGCATTTCACGTTACATTTCAAACAGGGCCTGCATTAATCTAGGCGCACCCACATTCAGTACAGTGGGCGTCGCAACTCCAGTACACCTGTAACATAAAACACTTCAGCTCAATTCAATTAATCACCGTCCCCCTAGGTGAAGACTTTGCAGGTATAAGCATAGGCCTAGGCAGTAATTACAGTAGGCGTCACCATTAAATTAACGAACAATGTGGGGAACCCCTCAACATGTCCTGTATTCTGGGGCTTCTGTGTCCCTCAGGGGTTAATTCAGGCCAGGCCCACTCCTCTCCGGGACCTGGCCTCATAGGGATAATCTCAAGGGTTAATGGTGGCCCCCGGCCCCCAGTGGCGTCTCTGCGGGCCCTAGGGGCCTCCTGGGCTCACCTGATGTGTTGGTCGTTGGTCGCGCTTCCTTGCGACTGGCGATCTCCCGGGCCGGCCCGTGTTCTGAAGGGCGGGGCCCGGTCGGGGTGCCTCGGCCTTCTGGCCGGAATTGCGGGTCGTTGCGGGGGCCGGTATCACCCTCCTCCGGCCCCCGGGAGCAAGTAAGTGGATTGCGGGATTGTGGGAAGGGGAGCGGGAGCCGGCAGTCCTCTCCGGCCGGCTCCCCGTCTCCCTCTGCACGTCCGGAGCTCTTCCTCGGCCTCCGTCGGCGCTGGGGGCGTGGCGGGAGCCGGTGCCCAATCGCTGCGCGGCCTTCCCGGGGGCGCGGCCGGCATCCCCGGTTGCCCAGCAACGGCGTCGGCGGGGCCTGGAGGCCTCGCTGGTCCCGCTAGGCCGCGGCGTCTTCACGCGGCCCCCGTGGGCTGCGGCGGCGATTCCTTTGGCCGCGACTTCGGCGGTGGGGCCCCGGGCCCGGCGGTGATCTCTTGGGGGCAATTTGGAGGCTTCGGTGAGGGCGCGGACGGCGCACCTCACCACACTCACTCGAGGGGCCTCCCTCACCACAGCACTTCTTTCGGTGAGGGCGCGGACGGCGCACCTCACCACACGCCCTCGAGGGGGGCCTCCCTCACCACTGCACTTCTCTTCACGCGGCGGCGGCCGTGGCGGTGATTCAGTCACGAGGTCAGTGACTTGGGGGGGGTAGTTTCTCCCTCGTGGAGACATAGCGCGGGACGCACCAGCAGCCTGTGGACAGGGCTGACTGGAAAGGTTCTTGGGGGGCAGCCCAGCAGCAGGCAGGAATAGATAGGGGGTGAAGGTCTAGCGCTACAGGGCACGGCGCTTTACCTGGTGATCCCCAGTTTGGCAGTTTAGGTTTCAGGCCTTGCTGGTCGGTCGGGCCTCCCTGAATTAAGGTTTCTTGCGGCTGTTCTAGATTGGTTGCTTCTTAGGAGTTTCTTGTCAGGAGTTTCTTGTCAGAAGTTTCTTGTTATGAGTTTCTTGTCAAGAGTTTCTTGTCAGAAGTTTCTTCTTATGAGGGGGGGAATGAGTTGGTGGTTCTGGGAGTGCTTGATGTTACTTCCCAGCACGCTGAAGGTGGTTCCCTGGGTCCCCTCACACTGGGCAAGGTCAGTGGGTGGTGGGCGTTCCTCAGCTAACTTACTACAGCAGGGCCTAAGCCTTGTCAGCAGCAGTAGTGTAGGTCTCCCCCCTAGGCCCTAAAGCCTGTACTCCGGCAGAGGTTCTCCCAGGATCAGTGGTGCCCCAACTGACTAAAAGATTTCCCTCCAAGCCTCTTATACCCCTAGGTCAGGTGACCCTCCTAAAGGCGGCAAAACATAACTCCTCCCACAGCCCGGAAGGTTCTGGAACCTTCTACATGTCTGGCTATGTGGCCCAGAGGCGGGGACGGAATGGATACTGTATCCCTATGTCCCAGCCTGACCCTGGCTACTAGTGTGTATGTGTGCAAGGCCCCTCTGCAGTAGCAGGGGCCTGTGGCAGCCATCTTGAGTGAGAGAGCACCTGCACCTCAGCACTGGTTAGCAGTGGCAAGGCGCCCGGAGACCTAGGTCCAGTAAAAATACGGTGGCAAAAATGAGGCGCAAAAGGGAAAAAAACAGGGCAAGACCACCCTAGGGCTGACAGGTCTAACAACTCCTAATGCTGACTCTTCAAATTGATCGAGGGCAATGTTGTTCGGCTTCAAATAAATGCAGATGAATGAAAATATTATGATGGCATCTTTGCACAGTAGGTTCTCTGATATTCAATAGGAAATACGTTCAATTGATTAATGCCTTTTTAGCTATATTTTGTCGTTTGAATGAAGAACTATACAGTCTGAAATGCATTAGGGTTGTATTCAAATACTTTCATACAAAAATATTTGTGTTTCATTATTACATCAACCAATTTATCCTTATGTTGAGAGCAATTTGTGCTATTGCCTCAGCAGCAGCAAATCTCTGCATCCTTCCTAATAGGAAGATTGCAAGGGTTTTTTTATTTGCTCATCTTTCTTTTATGCCTGCAGAACTTTTACCCCCTCACTTTTTTTGTTCCAAGTACCAGGTGGTGTAGCTACTGAGCGCTTATGGAGTCAAATGAGGTATTTGGTGAGCCAGTGCTTTTATGCCCTTGCTGGCAGACATGTGTTCCCAGAATGTGGATGCTTGCCCTCACACTGCTGTACATGATATGCTGCCTGTTGTCGCCAGCGGTCTGACCAAGAACCTGTAGACACCCTTATTTTAATTATATATCCAATATATTTATTCACATTTGTAACAAGCAACTTCAAACATCAAACTGTGTCTACGTCTAAAGGAAATTTAGAGAAGGATCAACTGCAAACTGAGATATAGCAGAAGAGCCAGCATTCTAAAGCTTCACAGAAGAGACTGATGAATGATTTTCTTTTCTTTTTATTGGAAGGCTGTTTCACAACCAAGGACACAACACGGAAAACCACACTCTTCTTGAAACCTGCAATTGATTCCAGGAACCATTAGCAGGAACACATCTCTTGAGCGCAATTAACTTTAACAGGAGAAGGTAGAGGGATCTTGCAGGCCAAGGATTTGTGTGCAGAGTGGGTCATTTCTATAATGTAAATCAGGCTGAGAATTTGCCTTGACTGGGAGCCTGCTCGAATGCAGTGGCAGACGTTTTGGAAAAGTAATGGTGGGGCGGGAGAAGAGGGAGGCTCAATTAAAAAAAATTAAAAGTTCACTTACCTGCGAAAGGCCGCCGCCTCACCTCCGTACTCTTCTTTTCCTGGCAGCACGGAAGCACACAGGCTCCCAGACTCCCCTAACACAATCATGACACTGCTGTCACCAGCATGACAGTAGTGTCGTGATTGGTATGAGTGGCACGGTTCAGCGCTCAGACAGGGAGTGGAAGCCTGTGCATGTTCTATCCACCCAGCTGTGTAATACAGCCAGGTGGAGAAATTCTAAGTGCGCATGATGGTTTTGCCAGCCCGGGACGGCCGGCAAAAATCTCAGGCGCACTTATGGTGCACAATATACCACTCCCCCTCCCTCTCCTTGTGACACAGCCCAGCCCCGCCCTGCCCCAACCTAGCTCAGGCTCCATACAGAAAAAATTCTAATAACATAACGTTATTAACGTTGCGTTATCATTTTATTTTTATTTTACTTTCAGTGGGGCGACACGTTGGGGGAGCCACTCCTGCTCAAATGGGAGACAGCTGTTGGTCCTCGAGCCCACTCAGAAGGAAACAGCCCAATATATTTAAAGCCAACATTGCAGGAGCACTTTTGGTGAAAAATTAAAGTGAAACCTACCACTCTGTCATTGGTGTCAACTCAGTGTTGGTTAATTCTCACAAACAAACCCCTTCCTGGTCCTGTGGTGGGTGGGTCACTATGTCATAAGTTTTCAATGGCAAACCCTGCTGAGATTACAAACCAAGAGGTTCCCCGCTCTCTTATCACAGCGGCGAAACCACTCTGCAGAACACTGGTTGTTGGAGAGATCACATTTGTAGTTGATTCGAGCTCCAACTACTAACGAATCTTAGTCACCTGGATGGAAGTAGAGAACTAATTTAATTCAGCAGCCCTTGACCACTTTGCTGATATGTGACCTCAGGCTCCATTGATTTTCCAGGGGACGGCTGGATTTTTTTTTACCCTTCTTGAAACTGCAATTTGAACACTCATCAGAGCAGGTGTGCTAGGGCAAAGAGATAATGAGGAACATAAATGCTTAGGACTAAAAGGCATCACTTCCTTTTTCCCTTCATTATGTTTAAGACTGTTTGATCCTGAGCAATATGCTATCTTGATCAGGCTACAATTTACATTAGTATATAAGTTATTATGGTTTATAAGCTCAAGTTGATACTGTGTGTGTCAGAATAGGAATTAGATTTTAAGTCCTGGGCATGGATCAGCAATCTCTGAAAGACCCCACAGCAATCTCTGAAAGACCCCACAATCAGTGTTTTGTGGGGATGAAAAGAAATAACAGAGCATAACACTTTGGGTGTGACCTTCAAGCAAAGAAGAAAATCATTTTGTGCCATATTTGATGTTCTTGACACCATCTAAATATGCTCTAATAGAACCAGATTATCAACAGTGTTTAAAGCCACCAACAAAATAAACATAATCAACAGGGACAATTTTCCATGCTCCCTATTAAAAAACAATTCAAACCAGGACTCCTCCAAGGTGGTCTCTGTCCCACATTTGGGGATGAAACCCTGAGTAAGGGTCCAGAAAATCGTATTCATTGAGATGGGTTGTAAACAGATACAAATAGTTCTTTCTAGAACCTTTGCCACTCAGTGTAATACTGCAAGGGGAGAAAGTTGCTAGAAATGGTGGGGTTAATGGTGGCTTTTTTAGCAATGGAGACATTATTGTCCTCATAAATAAATCAGGAACAACACCAGTAGATAAGGACAGGATGAGCATTTTGGCCACAATTGGTTGCAAGGCATCCATATGTGTTTGTTTGAGCCACTCCACTGTAAAGATGTACTCCATGCCTACAGTTGAGTTTTGAGGTTTGTAAATTCTCCAAACATTTGCTACTGAAAACGTCTTGGCATAGATTTTCATGTCTTCAGGCTAGGAGAATCCCAGAAGAGTACGAAGTTAGTTGTGCACTTCACAAATCTTATTACTAAAATACATTTCATGAGCATCTGTCTGACCTTGAGTTTCTTTCGTTTTTACCTGGGATGCTCTGAGGATCAGCAAAATCTGACAACCCGTAACATCTCCAGGGCTTACAGTAGGCAACAGTTTGTTTGTCAAGCAGCTTTTCTTAGCTTGAAAAACGTCATTGTTGTACTCAGCACAGCTCAAGTTTCCAGATGAAGACATTGCAGAGCTCATTTTTCACGAAGGCAGGCTAGCTTTGTTTTTTTGTAACATCTGCATCAGGTTTCCAGATGAAGCCATTGTTCTTTATTTAGAGTTTGATGGACGTGCTACTGCAACCCAAATGTGGCAGATGTCCTGTCTGCAGTATTACAAGGGCATAGCCTATAAGATTTGTGATATGACAGACAGCATAACCATTACGTTCGATTAATTATCCCATCTGCCAGACTCTAAATAAGCCCTGTTATTTACTAAGCAGAACTGAAACTTAAGGGTCAAGAGAGACCTTCAGTTACGATTTATAAAGGAAAGTCAGCCCTCCACCTCATTCACAGGGCCTATTCCAGGTACTGCCCCAGTTACTTATCAGTAATCTTCATTATCCTTAGTCCAAGGTCCTCGTCACAGTCACTTTAACCGTGATGAGAACTTACCTCGTTGACAGGACCAAAACCAGGAAGTAGGAGTAGTCTTGCCTTAATCCCACTAAATTAAGGTGGTATAAAAATGGCTAATTCCATTCCTCTTCCAGAAACGCCAGGGAGGGAGGGAGGACCGTAATGACTGTGCCGATGACTACGGACTAAGGATAATGAAGATTACCGGTAGTAACCGGGGCATTATCACAACGTTCTATGTCCTCGTCCCAGTCAATTACTCGTGAGGAATGCCAAAAAAACTGGCAGATGAATCACAAGACTCAGATATACTGCCCAGAATGTTCTTCAGTTTAATAATAGAAAGAACCGCAGAAGATAATCAAGACATAAAGCTTATAGAATCTTCAAGAATCCAAAACTGATTCCAACACTTTATGACTGAAAGAATTCTTACCAATCCCCACCCTCTGAATCTTGTATTGGTGCAAGAAAGTATAAGGAGTAGCCCAGGTGCCAGCCCGACTAATCTCCTGCAAAGAGACACCCTTGAAAACGGCCCAAGAAGCCACCACCCCTCTAGTTGAGTGACCTAGGATAGAGGTGGGAGGGGAAACCTTAGCTGACTCATATGCCACACAAATAGCTTCCTTGATCCATCTATTAATGGCAATACTGGAAGCTTTGCTACACTGATTAGCACCACCAGAGGTAAGAAACAAGTGATCTGACTTTTTGAAACCAAAGTACGATCCAAATAAATCAAAATGGCTCGTCTGACATCCAGCAAATGCAGCAACCTCCTCTCTTCTGAAAGATTGGGAAAAAAGAGGGGAGAAATATCTCTTGTTGCTTGTGAGCCAGGGAAGGAAGCTTAGTAAAAAAAAAAGGGATCCGTTCTCAAAACTACAACATCGTCCACAATTCGCAACCCAGGAGGTTTACACAATAATGCTCTTAATTCCCCGAGCAGAGGAAATTGCCACCAAAAAAGCAACCTTTAAAGTTAACCACTTTCCTTCAACCATGGAAAGAGGTTCAAAGGGAAAACCCTGACGAGAAGTAAGAACTAATGGAAGATCCTATGGAGGACAAAAAGATTGTGCAACAGGTCTGAAAAAAGAAATACTTTTAAGGAGTCTGAAAACCAAAAGACCATTATCTGGAAACTTGCCACAAGAACTACAAAAAGCCCGAATAGCAGACCATTGAGATCTTAACGTTGCTACTGAAAGGCCCTTATGAAATCCATCAAAAATAAATGTTAACACCGCACCAATTTCACATGTAGATGGAGAATGAAGATTCTCATCACACCACTTCTGAAAGGTTTTTCAATGCCTTGAACAACAAGATAGAGTGGAGGGGTGTCTAGACTGCTGAATAAGAGCTGCTAGATGATAAGGAACCTCTTTCTTCCTTAACCCTACCCTTACAATCTCAAAGCCAAAATAGATAGATGAGACAGAGGGAGAGACTCTTGAGACACTAGCGGAGGAGGGAACAGAGGAATCCTCCAGTCAGCAGAAGAGACATTAAGAGACGTAGAGGGAGTCAAGATATCCTGGGCCAAAAAGGTACCACTACTATTACTTCTGCTCCTTCCCCTGAATCCTACGCAACAACTTTGGGATCAGAGGAAATGAGGGGAAGGTGTACATGAGCTTGTGAGGCCAATGAATGAATAATGCATCCCCTTGGTGATGGATCTGAAAACAGAATCCTGTCAGCTGTGTGTTCTCTGGGGAGCGAGACAGGTCCAGAAAAGGATCCCTGAACCTGCGATATATCTCCTCAAATACTTTCAGTGAAAAACACATTCTTGAGATGTAACAAACTTCCTGCTTAGAGAGTCTTATCAAGTGTTGTCCTTCCCTCTGATGTCAGTTGCTTCCAGAGACAGGAGAAATAGTTCTGCCAAAGTCCCTACCTTCATCACAAACAGGTTGAGAAAGGAGGAGTTCTACCCTCCCTGTCTGTTGACATAAGCCATAGCTACATGGTTGTCTGTCCTCACCAACACATGATGATTCACTAGATGCTGCTTGAAAAATCGAAGGGCAGCCCAAATTGCTGAGGGTTCCTTCCAATTGAATGACTGATGTCTCTGAATTCATGACCACAAGCCTTATGTTGAGAGATTCCCCCAGAGTTGCTCCCAATCCCAAAAGACTGGCATCCATCGTGAGGATGAGAGGAGGATCCGGATCCAGAGGAAACCCCTTGAGAACTGATGAATCCTTCAGCCATTACTGAGGTTGTGATGAAATCTAAGATGCTACTGGAATTTGAGTCTTGTGCTCCATAGATGCAGGGTTCCAACACTTGAGGAGATGTGCCAACTGAGGTGTCATATGCAACCTCGCTCAAGGTATCAGAAAAACACACGAGTTGCGTGATAACGGATGAGTCAAAGTCTGTCTCAACCTCACAGCTCTGTCTTGAGGGAGATACACCATGCCCTCCTGGGTCTTGAAGAGAGCTCCAATTAAAGTCCTTTCTTGTGAAGTAACCAGTTGACACTTTGCCTCGTTGAGGAAAAGACCATGAGTGTGAAGACATGTCACCATCATATCTAACCCATCCACTGCTTACTGCACTGAATTTGCCACTAGGAGCCAGTCTTCTAGATATGGAAAGATCTTGAGACCTTCTCAAGTGGAGGGTAGCAACTAGAAGAACCATCATTTTTATAGATACCTCGGGGCAGATTTGAGGTCAAAGGGCAGTACCTGGAACTGATAGTGGGTACCAAAAACACAGACTCATAGAAACTGATGATGGTCCAGTGCCACCGTAATGTGTAAATATTCATTCATCAGGTCTATGGTAAGGAGAAAGTTCATAGGAGAGATCAAGGGAATAAAAATATTTCTATCTTGAAACCGATGCTCCTTATCCATTTGTTCACTTATTTGAGGTCTATGACTAAGCGGAGCTCTCTCATTACGTTTGGCACCAGAAAAACCCTTGAGTAGGTTCCCTTTCCTCGTTGAGCCTGGGGAACTTGCATTACCACCCACACATCTGAAGAAGTAATAGGATAGCAAGCTTCAGCGCATCCAATGTGTCTTTGCATTGAGGTTCTTGCGTAAGAATGGTCCCCGTATCTGGATGAATGGAGATGAACTCCATTCTGTAGCCTGTGTCCACTATCTGGAGGACCCAATCGTCGGAAGTAGTTGCCATTCAGGCATCCAGAAACTGTGAAATTCGACCTCCAACAGGCCAGTCTAGGCCATTTCTGGAATAGTCAGGACTTCTGCTTAAACCTGCCTGAGGGAGATCAACTTTTAACATCACTTTGTGATTGGGAGGCTTTCCTCTCTGACGCCTATGCACCTGATTATATTGACGTCTTGAAGACTGGCAAAGAGATTTGGACGATTTCACATGAGAAGAGAGGGATGACGGTGAAAGACATTGCCAAAAAGAGGAGGAATGTTTCTTCTCTTTAAACATTCTGTGCACCTTTTCAACCAGTTCTCGACCAAAAAGATTCACCCCTTCAAAAGGCATATGAAGTGCTGCATTCTTTTGAGCATAATCAGTATGCCAGTCTCTGAGAAAAACACTCCGTCTCGCAGCTATCGCATCTATCGTAGCCCCTTTAGTTTGCATTTTAAGGCTTTCAATGAGGTTAGAACAATCCTCTCCATCCTGAATGGCCTTAAAGAGATCCTTAAAGTCAGCTAGCATAGATTGGGCAGTATAGGCTCCATAAATACCTGACTGCGTTGCTATGTTGCCTCCTGTATACCATTTCTTTAGAGCTGAATGAATCTTTTTGTCAACTGGATGCTTAATTATATTTTCCTTAGCTGTAGAGGTACGACCCACAAGGCTGGCCACCAAAGAATCCACTGAAACTGAGTCGGAATTTCTTGTCAGCATCTTCACGAGTACATAACTTTGATATAAACTTAGGAACTACAGTCCTGTTGGGGTACTTCCCACATGTTGGTGAATAGGCAGAGAAGGGGTCTGAGATGTAACGAGCTGTCACAAAACTGGCTCAGTAGAGGTGGATGGTAACTCCAAAGGAACTATGAATAGAATAGTGTCAAGAGATCAACAGTAGAATTCATGGTGCAGAGTCATGAGCCAATCATGTCTCTGTTACAAAGACATAATCAAGTTGAAAAAAATTAAGTCCTCTTTTGTGACCCTCCTTGAATTTCAACATCAGCCTATGCATGTCGGTGGAAAATTAAGGCTTCACCTGTATTTCAAGGTGAAGCGACGATCCCCACTGATCTGCAAAGGGGACGTTATTGGACTTTTGACTTTAACCACAAACCTATTTCTTACACTCAGAAATTGGAAACTTAATGATGTAGCCTTAGTGTACTTGAATGCCACCTGATCAGTGACACAGACAGCTCCGATACTGGTGTGCGACCGCTTCTGAGGGCTTTCCCACCACCAGCCCCTAAATAGAGAATCTTCCACTAGCGGTGGTGACTCCTTCATTCCTATCCACATCACAACACCAACAGCCCAATTGTAAAAAATAAAAATAAATGTAGAAATTGCCTTCTGTGAGTTTACGCTGATGCATTCGTGCAGATATATAACATTTGAATATCCATTGCGGTTTCCCTGATTACTTCTGGAAAGATGCCACAGTTTTGTAAATTACAAGATAAGCATGCAAAGGCAGTTCCATATGCATAATTTTACATAGTGCACAATTTCACACAGGAACATGCTTTTACATTAATTAGCACTACTGTTTATAATGTTTTTTTCTCCTGGGGAGCGGTTTTGTACTATATATCCTCACGAATTTCGGGTGCGTTCACTAGCATGGTTACCAGTGTTTAATTTATAAAATAAGAAGTGCTGGGGTCCAAATCTTTCTAAGAAGCCCTCCCAAGATAGTGTCAGACTGTGCGAGTAGACAAAGGGAGAGGGGCTGGTTTGAGCATTTTTGCAGGGTGGCTTTTGGTTCCCCAGTCTAGACTGCTAATGACCACCCTGAAATTTTTTTTACAACTGCCCATGACAAGGGTAGATTTCTGGCCATTTCTAAGATGGGAATTGGTCCTGGGTGATCCCAGACATTCTAACTAATTTCTAGCCGGAAATACCCACTCCATTCCTCTGACAGGTGATGTATCCATGCATAATGTTACACCACACTGAAGAAATATTTGCAGTTGAAAATCCTTTTAACTGGTGCAAATTCACATTTTATGAATTACGGAAGTAAATTTCATCTCACATCTCAAGACATTTGTACATGTTTGTCGGACGCATATACACAACTGGCTTTGTGAATCAGGTTCCAAAAAGTTTCAGCAATACAAGTATACAAATGGCAAATCTGTTGACTTTGTCAGTTCCTGTTTTGAAGCAGCAGTGAGAGTGGTTGGTTCCTCTTTCCTCCTGATAATCTGAGACACCCCCATCACTCTGTGCAACATCACTCCGCTTTGCTCTTGTCTTCCTTACATCCCCACCTCCCCTCCCCTTTGTATTCCTTTCTTTTTCTTGAATGGTCGGGGACTGCTGCTTCACTATTTGTGCTGTGAATTTTTTTTAAAAACCTGCAATGTTGTTAGCTCTGCTGTCACCTGCCTTCTCCCAGCTTCGCACCATATTGATTGTAAGAATTCAATAAAAACGTGTTTTCTATCATCCTGTCACGCATTCAGACCAATGTGCTATAAAAACACTGAAAACGTAAAAAATACCACAATAAGGCTCAGTTGTGAACATGTTTCTGTCAGTCTCACTGCTGAACAAATGATGCCGTAAGGGAATGCGAAATTGGCAATCTCTCACACGAGTGCTGAAATCGATAAGTCAATGGCTGTATTTCCATACAATAATTACAGCACACACACCCTATAAACAATGATTTTAGTATGAAAGCGTCAACCCTTTTTGGGCTTGGTTTGTGCTTTTCACGTTTGAGGACACTTGGTGTTGAAGAATGAAATTCCATTGAATTGAGTAGAAAAAAATCTAATTAGCTTAGATGGTGACTGTGAAAAATGTGGTTGCCGGTAAGGCTAAGAAGGAAAATGCCATTATGAATATCTCAAAATTGACCTAAATTATCTATAGACATGCGTCCCTTGCTACTGCCTAACAGAGGCTTTATAAGAAATGGGGTTTAAAATGTGGACTACAATCAGACAATGGTGCATCAGCTAGCAGAAAGTCATATAAAGCTGCAGTTAAAATTAGCAGCATATTACATTCGAAGATTATTGGTCTTTCAAAGCCCCCATCACCGCTAGAGGCCATGCTGTGCAATATTCTTCCACTGCAAAGAGTTCTACATTGGAAAAATCAGCTTTAATAACACTTCTCACTTACGTACTCTGGTACTTGAGATTATCATGGGCTCTTTGTTACGTTCATTCCACATCACTGCACTGTTATAATTTCTTTATGTTTATTGTTTGGATGCAGGTTCAGCAGCTGGCTAAAAGTCCTAAGTTAGAAGTTCTTGGTATAACCCAAGCAATTGACTGACTCAAATGGAGAAAGAGCTCTCTGGCCAGGCATGTCAGAATATTTTGTGGGGTCTGGTGTTGACATTTTTGCAGGGCCTGTTTGGTGTCTTATCAAAGGAGAACTTGAAAATTAAAAAAGAATGTATACTTAGGAAAGACAGGACTTAATATTTGGTGCCATCTCGTGGCTTTACATCGTTACTGCATTAAATAGGAACAGATCTGACTTTCTGTTTTAACATTTAAAAACAGGGCTTTAAGTGGGATGAAAAACTGAGGGGTCTCTCAAAGGGGTGTGGTCGATGTAATTAAGGGCGAGGCTTAAAAACACTTATGCTAAACATCTGTGCTTAGCATAGTGTGCCGCCCGACTGGTATTTTGCTGCTTCTGTCATTATCTCCAGATATATAATACAAGTAACATTACACCTACAGCAAGCCAGGACTATTGGCTTTGTCAATGGTTGTTAGTTGCATAAGATAAATAAGCAACAACTATGACTTCGTAGTATATAATATTGAAAATTCTTCAGTTCTTGCGGGCGAGGTTGTGGTGTAAGGCTAGAGTTGCTGACGTTGGAGAAGGGGTAATAGGTTCACGCCTGGCATCAGATCAACATCCTGTGATTCAAAAAATAAGTATGTCCTCGTGTAATGTAGCTGGTGTTCATGTAAAGCGCTCCAATACCTTGGAGTCGAGTTCGCGCTATATAAAACTGCAAAAAAACAAAGTTCTGAAATGATGACACTCTAAAAGAAGTATAACGAGTCTCTTTGAAGTTACATTAAAAGCAGTAAAGGGTGGTACTACTGCAGAGTTAAGATTTTTTTTCGCCCTGAGGGTATTAGAGACCCGTCTCAGCATCTGCATTTTAGAGTTGCCAGTGATGAGCACCGGCAGAACCCTGTCCACTTAAAAACATTTTGTAATGGCCGATTCCGAGCTCTTCCTAAGTAGAGAGGACTTCTGGCATTTCCCTGCCCTGCTCGACTAGCGGTTTGAGCATTGCTTGTGTTGAGGGCATTGTTTGGACCATTTTATGGTGTCTCTGGTTCTTTTCTCAGTGGGTCTGCTGCATCCACAGTGCTACGTCATCAGCCCGAAGCTTCTGTCATGGAAGCGGTACTCTTCCAAGGAAAGGGCACGGCTCTGACTAGGTCAGCCCCTTCCCTGGTTCAATACGAGACAGCACAAAGGGGTCATTATGATGGCGGAGGGCCCTCCGCCATCGTACTGCGGTTTTCCGGCCGCCAGATTATCATAGCGGGCAGAAACGTGGTGGTTGGAAAGATCGACCGCCACGGTTCCGACAGGCGGTCATTTTCCGACCGCCTGTCGCAGCAGCTGCATTGCCCAGCATTGCAGATGTGCCTGTCAGGCACTGCCGTCAGGATAATGATATCTGTTTTCACCGGTTGTTTCGCGGCGGTAAACCAGCCACGAAACGACAGGCGGAAACGGATTTGGGGGCCCGTAGCAGGCCCCCCTTCATCCCTTGGCCTGGATGGTGCCCCCCTACATATCCATGCATCATGTGGCAGGCACCGCATGGTGCCTGCCATGTAGAGCAAGGATATGCAAGTGGTAGTTTTTTGTATTGCGGCGGGGTCTGCTAACCGCATCCCCGCCACAATACAGTAGATAGGCAATGTGACCGTCGTGGTGGCAGTTGCGTCCTAATGCTGTCGGTGGGTAGGCCGCCTCGGAGGCGGCTGGTCCCACTACCGCAACGGTGGCAGACAATCTGAAGTCCGTCCGCCACCGTAATGACCCCCAAAGTTCTGTCAAAATAAGATTACTGTTCTCATGTTTTTTTACAATTGTAGAAGTTCTTTATACGGTAGATTTAAATGTGTCACAAGATAAAAAAATCTACGCATGCTGCCTCCAACAAAAGAAATACCTTCTCCTCCACCACTTAAATCTAAAGTAGTTGAGACACAAAAACACTCACTCCACAACATTTTTGACAAAATTCAGGCATAACGCAGCAATCCTAATGTCATAAGTCTACATATTAAACATATTCAAAGGGATATTGCTGCCCTTGAAATGAAAGTTTGTAACAATGCAATTAAAAACTTCCTTTGATTGTCAAACAACTTCTTGAATTGGAAAATCATAACAGAAAGTGTATCTTCAGGATTATTAACCTTCCAGGGACAGTCAAGGGAAAAAATTGTGATGCTTATGTGGAAACAATCATACACAAACTGGTAAACATTTGTTTGTACAGAGAGAGCTGAAGTTGATAATTGTGAGCACATTCCATTACACAAGACGGCAAACTAATCTTAAGCACAACAACTCATTTTCACAGTACTATGACAACATCGTCTTGTTATGGAAAGGAAAGCTATCCAAGAAATACCATCTCTAACGGTGGATGGTAATAAGATGTACATTTAGCAAGATTTTACACAAAAAAAATGGTAGCCATTTGTAAGCAATTTGCATCTCAATAGCCTCAACTCAAATATCTAGATTGTAATTATTACTTGTTTGACCCTCCTAACATGAGCATCTGGAAGGATGGTGCAACAAAATCCTACTGTAATCCTGCAGACTTAATTGACTTCCTTGATCAGCATCTTCCTGTCAATATGGAGTAGCAGGAAATAGAAGATGTTTAATCCATTTGATTCATACTACTGGGTCCTCTATTATGAGCGCCATTTCAAGTACATTTTTTGAGTGTGAAATTACAAACCTGAACGAGAGCAGCAGTGTTTTGAACAAGAGTGAATGGAAATCAACTTGAAATTACATTTTTATCTGACCAAATCGTTAGGGTAATTAGTTGAGTATGAGATACATTTTGTGTAATTACTCGTAATGTTGCATAATTTTGCAGTAATTTCGTGAAATTAAGCTACAGAAATTTACTTCGGTTTTGCACACCCTATATTAGAGATTCTGCCATCTCTATAATGGCCTGTGAAAATAAACTATTTCATTCTAAAATTGTTGATTTGGAAAAAGAGACCTCTAAGTATGAAACATTATTTATTTCCTCGAGTAATATTGATTAAATAGCACAACTACAAAAATTACTATATGAATATAATTCATTACTTGAACCTGATTTGGGTAGACTCCAGAAACGCTGATGGGGCTCCTCTTCTCTGTGAACTATTCTGCATTTGCCCATTCCAACTGCGAGCTACTGTGCTAGATATGAACTAGTTAAGGTTATCCAGGATGGACAGCCGCTAGGGATAGGTAGCATCTATGCCCCAATACAGAGCAGGCAGCATTCTTCGACCGTCTGACTGGTTTCCTGACTCGCTGTGCCAGCCTCCCCTGGATTCTCGGGGGCGGCTTTAATTGTTTCCTGGACACAACGCTGGAGCATTCTTGCCGCCACTGCCACAAACATTGGCAATGGGATACAGTGAAAACTTAACACAATGGCTCCGAGACTGGTCTTTGGAGAATGTTTGATGAACACACCATCCTGTTTCCCGGGTTTACTCCTTTTACTCTCCTCTGCATGGTCTGCACATGTGACTTGATAAAACTATCTGTTCAGGCTCTCTCAGTGCCTCTTTCTCCCAGACAGGCTATCCGGGCTGCGCCATGTCAGATCACAATCCCCTGGCAGCGGGCCTCTGCTGGGGAGCCCCATCCCACCCGGCAACCACTTGGCTCCTGCAGCCCTCTCTACTTGAGGAGGAAGTGTTCTGAGTGGATCTTTGTGAACAGATCTCTACTAATTTTGCACACAATGGCACCATGACCTCCATAACCATCGAATGGGATGTGTGCAAGAGTACAATAAGGGGTACCTCCATCGGGGGCGATCGTTGGAGCTCATAGAACATTTGAGAGGGACCTCAAATACTGCGTAAACTCCTTGCTTGCCCTAAAAACGAGGGCGGCACTTAACAATACAGGCTGTAAGTTGATGTTAACGACAAGGGTTGAACACAGCTGCGGTCCGTGCAGGTAACAGCGGTGGGGCCGTAGGGCCGTGTGGGGGGGATTTCGAGCACGACGATGCTGAGGGAAAATACATTATTCATTTAATTTTCCCTCAGCATCGTCCCTCGAAATCCCCCCCCCCCCACGCGGCCCCACCACTGTTACCTGCACGGACTGCGGCTGGCTGAACATGCTGCTCTGATGTACCGACTTTGTTATGTAAACTACGCCACACACACTGCTCAAACCCAGGTGGAACTGATAAATCTGGTGCTCTCTTAGCCTGGCTGCTCAAGCAAGACAGTACCCACTCTGTCCTGCCCTCGATATGGCTTCCACATTATACGTTTGTGCACACTCAAGCAGACATACATGAGGCATACACTATGCAAAGCTATATGGTCCAGGCCCAGACCCCACCAACGATCACTCAGCAGCATTCTTCCATGACCACCCTTTGCCCTGTATCACTCCGGACCAGTGCCGCATGTTCGCTTCTCCTATTGCCATCAAGGAAATTGCAGGAGCGATTCGTTCCCTCACTGCCAACAGAACCCTGGGCACTAATGGCCTACCAATAGAAGTCTACTGGACCTATGCTGACCTTCTCTTTTCCCGACTGGAACACCTTTACAACATGGCGGCAGGAAAGAGTCATCTTCCACTGTCACTCCAGGGAGCCACATTAATTTGTATCCCAAAACCTGGCAAAGATTCCTCAGACAACTCCTTGTACTGCACATTGATGATGCTTAACACCTACTACAGAATTCTCAGTAAAATATTGACTGACCGTCTCCTCCCTTTGATCCTGTGTATATAACCAAAATGGGTTCATGCCAGGTTGGAACATGTCTCTGAACCTTCGTCGCTTCTTCAAGATTCTCGAGGCTGGGTCTGGGTCTTGGCTTCAAGCAGCCTGCCTCGTGCTGGACAGGGCCGGACTGGCTACCGGGCGTTTTTTGCTGGGGTGGCAGGGGGGGGTCCAGGTTCACTGCGGAGGGGACGATTTTGTTGCTGGGGTGCTGCAGGCGCTTCCAAATGAACAATGCAAAACAAATTGCTTTAAAGCCTACTTTTTAAAACATTTGTTTTGCATTGTTTATTAAGGAAAGCCCGGTAGCCAGTCCGGCCCTGGTGCTGGACCCAGAGAATGTGTTTGATTCTTTATACAGGGCCTACCTCTTTGATCTGCTCAAGCGATACAGGTTGGATGGTCACAGGCTGCAAATGATCTGACTCCTGTATAATGCACCAATGGTGCGAGTCTGAATGAAATGATGTCTCTCACCCAATCTCCTACTTTACTGGGCACTAAATAGGAATGCCTGCTATCCCCCCTCCCCTTCCCACATCCCGTGGAGCCGGCTGCCATCAGGCTGCGTGGGGGGGGTCACAGTTAGGGAATCCTGCTCAGTGACTGGACCCACGCGGTCTCCCTTTATGCATATGGCATCCTGTTCTATTTTCATGACACATGGATGGATCTCTCCAACATCGTGGACACAGTTGCTGAGTTCGCCAAAGTATTCAGCCTCCAAGTCAACAGGCAGAAGTCCTGCCTTTTTCCATACTGCCACAGCGCAGTCAGCCCCGGAGCAAAAGTGGGGGGCCTCTGGCACCCGCAAACGTTTCGCTACTTGGGGATCCAGATCTACCATGAAGAGGGTACCCTGCAAGCCAGCTGTCTCAGTAAAGCAGTGGCCTGTATTCATAACCAAATCTTCTTTTGGGGCACCCTGACACTCTCTGTGGCCGGCACAGTGGTGCTCTCTAAAATGATAATCCTATCACATCTACTATATTATTTCACTAATTTTCCCCTCATATATATGGTATTGACAGGATTGCAGCAAACCCCAGAGGGGGTGATCGTGAGAAGCAATTAAGAGTACTGGAGTCAAAATATATCATACTCCTCGATAGCAAGAGCCCCTTCGGAATCAGCGAAGACGAGGAACTTTATGTCCACATTGGATAAGTACCTGAGATGAACTGTGAACCTGCTTTCATGGTGAGCCATGTTTTCCCTGTGTATACTGTGTCATGGTGAGGGCTCTCTGCCATAACCCAGTGTTATCAGTTTTGAAAAACTTCACAGGAAGCGTAGTCTGTTTGAATTTCCTTTATTTTCCGGTAAATTCCTTTAACTTCATGCTTCAGTTTTTTTAAACTGAATTCTGTTATGTTAATTGATTATGTACCGTCATGGAGCCGAGACTAGCAGCTCTGTATCCCCTTGTCTTTTAGTTTTTTAACTTTCCCCTTTGTCCCCCCCACCCCACCCCTCCCCTTTTTTCTCTTTTAGGGTATACATTTATGGGTACACAGTGGTCACCCCCCTCTTTTTCGGGTAACCATTAATTTAACAATATTGGTTATGCTTTCTTAATTAGTGGACTTGAGGTGGTTTCACATTGTGACTTCTTAGGCCACTTGGCCGGTGTGTGTTTTGCAGAATTAATATTTTTGATACACAGTATTTAAACTGAAACGCACAGCCGCTTGGCTAAGGATATTTCGATATATGCGAGTGTATGGGACAGCGAGGTACTGCTAATAATGATTGGCAGGGTGCGCACGATTATTTGTTGTAATTTACGTATTCACGACATGTATTTTTGTACTTTATTGAAACTGCATTGAAAAAACATAAGTCTTTTCTCAATTCGGGACGTATTGTGGATGTCACAATGTCTTTGCGAGAACCACCTACAATGTGGATGCAGTCTTTCTTTGCTATCTATGCTTGTAACCAAGTCTGTTTGTCCGTCCTATATGTTTATTTGTTATACACTACAAAGGGTGGATGTGAACGTTGAAACTTTGGCTTGTGAAGAAGACCGTCTCGGTCGAAACGTGTTGCCGTTAAATACACTTTGAATTCAAAAGTGACCCTGGTGTGCGAGTCTTTTCTGTTGGCTTATCTGCATCACGGAATTATATATATATTACCTACTGGCGGTCGCCAGTAGGTAGTTATAGTTAGGACCTTGTTTCTATTCAAAAAGCGTTTTTTCTTTTGCCAATATCTTTGGCGCCGTTTGATGAATCTTCGCAAAATTTTCCAAACTAATGACCAGCTCAGGTCAGCTCCTGTCTTGAAAGTTTCGGGGTGATTCGTCAAGCGGGGGCCAAGAAAAAAGGGGGTCCCAAAACACGTTTTCCCCATGTTAATTTCCATAGAAATTACACCAAATTTGGCAAAAAGGTAGGTCTTGGCCTAGAAATCGTGCTTTTGTTTAAATGGTGAAAATCTGTTCAGTAGTTGCTGAGAAATTCCAAAAATAAAAATATCGATATCTGAGCACCGAGGAGGATTCGCAAATCCTCCCCAGCACGAGCTTCATTTTGATTGGCTGTCAACACTCCAAACCAGGAAGTGTTGGCAGCCATCTTGTGACTCGGTAACCGAGTCACAAGAAAACAGTAGAAAAAAGATAAAAAAAACAAGAAAAGGGGGCAGGGTAGAAACACCCTGACCCCCTTGGCCTGCTCAGGGGGTCTCACAAGGACCCCCAGGGCCAAAAAGCTTTTTTTTTTAAAGAATCGGTCGAATTTGCGCTGGGTGCGCGAATCCGGCCGAGAAAATAAAAGAAAATGAAGCGTGGGCTCCTGCGCTTTGTTTTCTATAAGCCCCCGGGTGGGCCAGGTCCCGGGGGCAATGTCCAATTATGAAGCGCCCCGGGGACCGTCACCTCCCCGGGGCTAAAATAATAAAATAGCGTGGGGGGCTCCTGCCCCCCACACTGCCCCGGGGACAACGACCTCCCCGGGGCATTTTTACATTTTGTGTGGGGGGCCTCGCGGGCCTCCCCAAGCCCTGGGGCCTGCCACCTCCCCGGGGCTTCGATGTTTAAATGCAGGGGGTTCGTGCCCCCCCCCGCAGCCCCGGGGACTGCTATCTCCCCGGGGCAACATAAATTAATAGTAAGTGTGGGGGGGCTCCTGCCCGCCCCCACACTGCCCCGGGGACCACCACCTCCCCGGGGCATACACAAATTATAATCTGGGGGTCCGTTGTGGACCCCGGCCCCGGGGACCACCACCGCCCTGGGGCTATGCAAATGTTGGGAGGGGGGCTGTGCGCCCCCCTCCTGGAGCCCTCCATGGCCCTGGGGACCGCCACCCCCCAGGGACGGCTTTTGCAATGTCCCAGGGTGCCCACCCCCTGGACATTGCCATTTGCTATGGCAGGGCGGGAGATCGGCTCCCGCCCTGCCATAGCAAACACTGCTTTGCTTCTTGGAAGCGAGAGCTCTTGCTTCCAAGAAGCAAAGCAGAATTGCTTTTGGGCAAGGGGAGCTGCATGTTAGCAGCTCCCCTTGTCCAAAAGCAATGCCGGCTCCCGCAGGAGGCGGGGAGCCGGCTGGGACCGTGGGGGCATTGGGGATCCCCCCACGGTCCCCAACTTGAGGGCCGGCCCCGAGGGATGCGGTCCCCGGGGCCAGAAGTGGACCGGGAGGGGGGCCACTCAGCCCCCCTCCCCTCCCCTTTATTTTATTTATTTATTTTTTTAAAAAGGAAGGCCGGCCTCCGGGGATGGGGTCCCCGGGGCCATAGTTGGCCTTAGGAAAGGGGCCACGTGGCCCCCACCCCAAAAAAAATCCAGGCTGTCAAGGCCCAAGGGATGGGGTCCCCGGGGCCAGAAGTGGCCTTATGAGGGGGGCCACGCGACCCCCTCCATAATTATTATTTTAAAAAAAAAATTGGCAGGCCCCGGGGGACGGGGTCCCCGGGGCGAATACTGAACAATGGAAGTGAGGCGTTTTTTTTTCCTTCTATTTTGGAGTCGCGACTCCAAAGCGGCTATCAGCGCAGCCCCCCCGAGTAACGTTGCGTTAGATTAGCGAATTCACCTCAAATAAATAATTTAGTAGTATATAATTTAGAAGGTAGTGTTGTATTTGTGAAGTTGTTTTAAAGAGGTACTGTGATTGAAGGTAATGACAAGATTACAATCAATCAATCAATCAATCAGGGAATTGTAAGCGTGCTACTCACCAGTGATGGTCTCAAGGCGCTGAGGGGGGGGTCCGCAGATCTGTTTAGCCGAAGAGCCAGGTCTTGAGGGTCTTCCTGAAGGTGTTCAGGGCGGGGGCGCGTCTGATGTCTGCTCGTAGCTCGTTCCAGGTCTTGGCTGCAATGTGAGAGAAGCATCTTCTGCCTGCTCTGGCTCTGTGGATGCGCGGGGTTTCGGCCAGTGCGAGGTTGGAAGATCGGAGGTTTCTTTTGGGTACGTGGAAGTTGATTCTGTCGTTGAGGTAATTGGGTCCGTTGTTGTGTAGGCATTTGTAGGCATGAGTGAGGATTTTGAAAGTGACTCTTTTCTCCACGGGGAGCCAGTGGAGACTTTGCAGGTGTTGGCTGATGTGTTCGTGTCAGGCGATGCCGAGGACGAGTTTGGCGGCGGTGTTCTGTATTGTCTGGAGTTTGCGGAGTAGGGACTTGTTGATGCCGGCGTAGAGTGCGTTTCCATAGTCCAGTCTGCTGGTGATGAGTGCATGGGTGACTGTCTTCCTTGACTCAGGGGGGATCCACTTGAAGGTCTTGCGGAGGATGCGGAGGGTGTTGAAGCACCTGGAGGTGACGGCGTTGACCTGTCGGTTCATGGTGAGTGATGAGTCGAGTACGATGCCGAGGTTCTTGGCGTGGTCTGAGGGGGTAGGTAGGCTTCCAAGGGCGGTCGGCCACCAGGTGCTGTCCCATGCAGAAGGGGTGGTACCGAGGACGAGGACTTCTGTCTTCTCGGCGTTAAGCTTCAGGCAGCTGTTGGTCATCCAGACTGCGACGTCTTGCATTCCTTTCTGGAAGATGAGTTTGGCAGTGGTGGGGTCTTTGGTGAGGGAGAGGATGAGCTGGGTGTCATCGGCGTAGGATACGATGTTGAGGCCGTGTTGTCAGACGATGGCTGCAAGGGGGGCCATATAGATGTTGAAGAGGGTGGGGCTCAGTGATGAACCCTGTGGGACTCCGAAGGTGATTTTCGTGGGGTCGGAGAGGAAGGGTGGGAGTCTGATCCTTTGGCTTCTTCCGGTGAGGAATGATCGGATCCAATCCAGGGCTGTTCCTTGTATGCCTGTGTCGTGTAGTCTGGCGACTAGGGTGCGGTGGGAGACAGTGTCGAAGGCCGCTGATAGGTCAAGTAGGATGAGGGCTGCGGAGTGGCCTTGGTCCAGGAGGGTGCGGATGTCGTCTGTGGTGGCGAGTAGGGCGGTCTCTGTGCTGTGGTTGCTTCTGAATCCGGAATTGGGACGGGTCAAGGACGGCGTTCTCTTCAATGAATCGTGTCAGTTTCCTGTTGACTGTTTTCTCTGCAACTTTGGTTGCGAAGGGGAGGAGCGAGATGGGCCGATAGTTCTTGAGGTCGGTGGGGTCAGCTGTGGGCTTCTTGAGCAGGGGTCTGACTTCTGTGACCTTCCAGTCAACTGGGAAGGTGCCAGTTTTGAAGGTGGTGTTGATGGTGCGTTGTAGTTCGGGTGCGATGGTGGCTGCGGCTCTGTGGTAGATGTGAGGGGGGCAGGGGTCAGTGGGGG
The DNA here is from genome assembly GCA_963921515.1 of Calotriton arnoldi. NCBI lineage: Eukaryota > Metazoa > Chordata > Amphibia > Caudata > Salamandridae > Calotriton > Calotriton arnoldi. The sequence continues at coordinate 2,324,783 of CAWUFW010001405.1, read as the reverse complement.
CCCCCGAGTGGATGCTTTTCATGGTCGAGGCGGTGTCTTCGGCCGTGATCGGTGTCCAGTTGGAGATGGTGGGCTGGCTGGTGTTTCTGGGGGGCGGCGGGCCGTCTGTGGTGCCTGGTGGATGGTCGATGAAGTTGTCGTAGAGGTTTTTGATCTTGAGGTGGAAATAGGTTCCAAGCTTGTCGCAGAGGTCTTGGGATGGGGTGATGTCTGTGGCTTCGCTGCGTGGGTTGATGAATTCTTGAATGACACTGAAAAGTTCCTCGGAGTTGGCCAGGATTTTGTTGTGGATGAAGTTCCTCTTGGTGGCTCTGATCTGGTAGTGGTAGTCCGTCATGGCGTCCTTGTAGGTGGTGTGGTTTTCGGTTGTCTTGGTGTTTCTCCAGTTCTTCTCCAGGTGTCTGCAGGTGCGTCTAGCTTCTTCGAGAGTGGTGGTGAACCAGGCGGCTTTCCTGGGGAGTTGTCTGTCGGGGTTGCGTAGCGGGGCGAGCTCGTCTGCGCAGTTGGAATGCAAGTGTGGAGTTCTCTGGCTGCGTCGTTTGCGTCGGGTGCCCAGGTGTGGTTGTCTCGGGTGAGGGTGGAGTTAAGTTGCTCATCGGTAACCTTGCTCCAGTTCCTTCGAGGTGGGCGTGGGGCTGGTTTGGGTGCCTTGGGTTTGTTGATGGCGAAGTGTACGCAGTGGTGGTCGGTCCATGGCGGCTGCATTGTGTGGCTGAATTGGACGCTGTTTCCTGCCGCGAAGATGGGGTAGAGGGTGTGTCCTGCTCTGTGGGTCGTTGTGTTGACGAGGTGTTTAAGTCTGATGCTGGCGAGGTTGTCATGAAGGATAGTGGAGTTGGGGTCGCTGGGGTTGTCGAGGTGGAAGTTCAGGTCTCCAATGAGTATGTAGTTTGTTGAGGCGATGGCGTGGGGTGTGATGAAGTCGGTGATGGTGGTGGTGAAGGGTGTTCTGGGGCCGGGGGGTCTGTAGATGAGGGTTCCTCGGAGTGTGGCTTTGGGGGTGGTCTGGATCTGGAAGTGCAGGTGTTCAGCGGAGGGGAAGGTTTTGCTGGAGGTGGTGAGGTGGAGGGTGCTCTTGTGGGCGATGGCGAGGCCCCCTCCTGGGTGGCTGGGGCGGTCTTTCCTCTGGATCTTGTATCCGTCTGGGATGGAGGTGCTGATGTCGGGGGCAGAGGATGCGTTGGTCCAGGTCTCTGTGAAGAAGGCGATGTCGGGCGAGAGAGAGTCGAGTAGGTTCCAGATTTCCATGGCGTGTTTGTGTACGGAGCGTATGTTGAGGAGGATGCATTTTAGGGTGTCGCCGGTGCTGGCATCGGCGGTGTTGGAGGCCAGGGTGGCGGTGAGGGTCTGGCGGCAGTGGAGGCAGGAGAACTGGCCGTGGGTCATGTTCGGCGAGGCCTGTTGGCATTCTCTAAGTCTTCCAGCGTTGAGTGCGAGGAGGGTGGTGGTGTCGTAGCGATGGGTAGTGGGAGGTCCAGGGTTCCTGGCGCTGGCTGCGGTCGGGTCATGGACGGGCGCAGACGGGCTTGCCTTTGGCGCGCCGGCGGCAAGCCCGCTGCGCGCGACCGCGCAGTGGCCGCCATTAAGTAGAGGAGGTGGGAGGGAGGAGAGGCTGGGAGGCGGGAGCAGGGGAATTCTGGGGGGGAATTCCGGGGGGAAATTCCGGGGGGGGAGGTGCCGCAGGGGCAGCAGCGGCATAAGGCAAAAGGAACAGGCAGGCACGAGAAAATAAAAACAGTGGTGGAATTAGAGCAAGACACAGATGGGCACAATAACAGTGGCACAACAGGGAAAAATTAAGAAAAAAAATGGCTGAGAAAGGTTACGGTGGTTGCAGGCAGTCTGGTCCCAGTTGGAGCGGGCAGCAGGCGCAGGAGCGGGCAGCAGCCTCGAACCTCCCAAAGAGGAGGTCGGGGTCTGGAGGCAAGAGACGGCACAGCGGAGCTGCGGGGAGAGAGTGGACCTAGACCGAGGGTCCGAGGTCTTACTCGCGCTCCCCCACAGCGGCCGCCATTAAGTAGGGGAGGTGGGAGGGAGGAGAGGCTGGGAGGCAAGAGCGGGGGAATTCCAGGGGGGAATTCCGGTTGGGAATTCCGGGGGGGGGGAGGGGCTGCAGGGGCAGCAGAGGCGAAAGGCAAAAGGAACAGGCAGGCACGAGAAAATAAAAACAGTGGTGGAATTAGAGCAAGACACAGATGGGCACAATAACAGTGGCACAACAGGGAAAAATTAAGAAGAAAAAAACAGCTGAGAAAGGTTACGGTGCTTGCAGGCAGTCAGGTCCCAGTTGGAGCGGGCAGCAGGCACAGGAGCGGGCAGCAGCCTCAAACCTCCCAAGGAGGAGGTCGGGGTCTGGAGGCAAGAGACGGCACAGCGGAGCTGCGGGGAGAGAGTGGACCTAGACCAATTGATAGAGTTGTTGAAAATATGTAAAATTTAAAATTAATAGTTAAACTTGAAAAGTGTGGTGTTGTAGTACATTGAATTTATGCTTTTGCAATCCTCAAAAATGTCAAATAAAAAGTATGTATGTTTAAATAAGAATAATATTCACTATTGTGTTATAGGGTGGCTCTAAAAAGAGCCCTTGTTTTCATTATGAGTTTGTTGTAGCTACAAGTGTGGATGCATAGCTTTAGGTTGTTGACAAAGACTCTGTTCCCGTGATCTGTGAAGTGTACTCCATCACTTCTGCAAATGTCATCCATATCAAAACGTAGATTGCTGTTATATATGGAGCCCATCCTATGGTCTCTGAGGTAAGCAGAAACAGCTTTATTGACATTCTTCCTAGCTTTTTCAATCTGTGGACAGAATTGATTTGACCACTTCCATTTCTGTTTTTGGCATATATTAGAGTATACAAAGACAGTTTGGGGGAAAAGCAACATCAATTGTGCAAAGGTATCCTTCAAGAGCTTTTCCAGTCCTACCCCAGTCAATGTGCCTAGGTCATTGCCACCACAGTGCACAATCGTGAGGTCAGGGGGTTGGAGATGCAAAAAGGTTTTAACCAAAGGCATCAATTGGTGCCACTTTAATCCTCTATGTGCAATCCATTTAATATCCAGTTTTTGCAAAGCTAGGTCTTTGTCAATAACTCTGCGTTCAGCATTCCTTTTGCACCAGAAAACATAGCTGTGCCCAACAATCCATACTGTAAGCATCTTGAAGGGATGTCTGGAAGTAATGAAAAGATCTGTAGCTGAGGTAGTCAGTTGGTAGAATGAGAGGTATCTAAAATGGTGGACAAGATGTTGTTTTTAAAAGTTGAGAAGTGATTGGCTGTTTAAGACAATTGTACACACAAAAATAGGGTGCATGTTACTTTCTTTAAAAAGCATGTTTCTTATTGGTTAGTAAAAAAATGTTTGAAAGGTACAGTAGATAGGATACGGTCATATTTTGCAAACGTCAACCACACCTGCTGTTTGCATTTGTAACCTGGTGTGCTGAACTTGAAAATATGGTGAACTTGTGACCTGTCAGTTCAGTTCAATGTTCCATGAACTGTTGCTATGGAAACTGGCATTACGCAGAATGGGAGAAGGGTTGAATGTTATCTGTGGTTTTAAAATATGGAATTGTAATTTATATATTAGTGATATGTTATTTAAGTAAGATTTCCCAAGTCAGTACTATCTTTGGAAGTGGTGTGTTCTTAAAAAATAGTGGTATTTTTATTTGTAATATATTTTTGAACTCCCGTATGGATTCGCGGCTCCATAGCGGCTTGGACTACTGTAATGGGCTATCGATCTCTGCCAATGAGGCCTCGCTCAGCAGACTACAGGTAGTCCAGAATACTGCAGCGCGATTGGTCCTCAATGCCCCCCCCAGGACTCACTCCCGCCCTCTGCTTCTACAACTTCACTGGCTTCCTGTCCGTCAACGGATAAGATTTAAGGTCTGCTGCATAATACACAAGGCACTGTTCGACCTGGGCCCCTCTTACCTCTCAGAGAAATTTACTCCGTATTTACCTTCCAGATCTTTGCGCTCAGGTTCCAAACATCTTCTGGTGGTACCTCGAGTCAGAAAGGCTAGATTGGGAGGAAAGGCCCTCTCACATCTTGGTCCTCGTTACTGGAATGAACTTCCATTACTCCTGAGACAATGCACAGATTATTTGCATTTCAGGAAGCTGCTCAAGACCACCCTCTTCTGTCTTTGATTCTCTTGTCTTTGTCTCTGATCTAATTAAAGCCGCTTTCCACTCATGCTGCCCGCCTAAAGCGCAGAGATACCCCTTCGGGGGTCAATTCAGGCGCTATAAAAATAATAAATAAATCGCGTTGGTGCACGGTGGAGTCCCGACTCCAAAAAGTTCCAGAACCAGTTTGGGTCAGTTGGTAAGGGTTAATATGTCTAACCAATAGAAATGTGTTTTACAATTTGAAATAATGTAGGAAGCAATGTGATTTGTTACTTACATGTATTTGTGTGGAGAAAGAGAGGGAAAGTTTGCCATTCATGGTTTTATCTTGCTGAGAGTGGTGCATTACATTGATTGTGAGCATAAGAACATTTTTTATAAGTTTGTGATATGTCATATTCTACAAATCAATTTGGAAGGTGAGTTATACATTTGTGAGGTGTATTATGTAATAGCTTTATTTTTAATCTTTAAAAATTATTCAGGAACTGTAATGTTTGAAATATATTATTAAATGTAAAGATGTGTATTGTAGTTTGTTTTATTGTAGTTAAATGTTGTTTGAAATAGATTTCTTATAGTAATATGTGTATATTGGAAGATGGATTAGTGATTATGGTAGTTTGTTTTATTGTGTGGATATGTACATTTGTTGTATACCGCATAATTTTATGTGTCACTTTCAAATTGGAACTGCAGTCTGTCAAGTTTTAAGGTGTGCATGGACTTGTGTCTGAAGTATGTTTTTATTTGTATATGTATTTTCATATGTCTTATATATTTGAAGGTGCATGATGTATAACAAAGAGGTGTTGTTGCTTTTTATGTGGTAGGCTCAAGACTGTGAGTAGTAGTAGAATGGTGAAGATGTAGCATAAAAGTGTGGTTTAAAAGATGTTGACATAAGGTATTAGTGATTAGGCTTTTTTTTAAGTCTCTAGAGAGGTAGAGTTGAAATAGGCCACATAATTTTTGGTGTTTGTTTGAAATTGTAAGTTTGTTCTCTAAATTTTTGAGGTGTGGATAGTGTTGTGGTACAGACATATGCATATATGCTTTTAGGAATATGGTGAGACTTTTAGCGGAGATATGTAAAGGGTTCCTGCTTTGTATTTGGCTAGGTGTAACATTATAAGTAGTTGCAGAATGGTGAAGCTGCAGCTCAAAACTGTTGTTTAAAACATGTTGGCAGAGGAATTAGTGATTAGGGTATTTTCTATTAGTCTGGGGAAAGGTACACTTGAAAAACACTGCAGAAATGTAGGTGTGTCTTTCAAATGTAAAGTTCAGTCTATTTGTTTATTTCTTTTATATATGATGATAATTTCAAAAGGTAGACATATATTCATGTATGGTTTCAGGAATATGGTGAGATTTATAACAGACTCATGTGTAGGTTTGATGCTTTATTTTCGGTACTCCCAACACCCTGAGTAGTTACAGAATTGTGAAGCTGCAGTACGTCATAGACCTCACTTTTGTGCTGTAATTTCAGTAATCTGCTACTACTCACTATGTTGTACTCCTCCAATCACTCAGGCACTACCACAGTACTACTGCAATCACTCAGGCACTACCTTTACACTCCTCCCTAATGCTTTAGCTATACACTGATTCAATCACTCAGGCACTATCCCTGTACTCCTTCAATCACCCTGTCAGGATCTATACACTCCTCCAATCACTTAGGCAGTTCCCATGCACTTATAAAATCACCCAGCAGTTCCTATGTACTCCTGTATTCCCCCAGATATTACCCCTCAACTCATGCAATCACCCAGACATTACCTATGTACTCCTCTAATCATCTAGACATTACCTCTGTACTCATGCAATCACCAATGCATTAGCTATACACTGGTTCAATCACTTTGGCACTACCATTGCAGTCCTGAAATAACCGTGTCAGGATCTATGCACTCCTCCAATCACTTACCCAGTACCCATGCAGTTATAAAATCACTCAAGCACTACTTATGCACTTATGCAATCATCCAGGCACTACCCTAGTACTCCTCCAATCACCCAGGCAGTACCTTTGGTCTCATGCAATCACCCAGCCACTACCCCTGCACTCCTTCAATCACCCAGCCACTACCCCTGCAGTCCTTCGATCACACAGCCACTACACATGTACTTATATAATCATCCAGGCACTACCTTTGCACTCTTCGAATCGAGATGGCACTATCCTTGTAATTATGTAACCACTAAGCCAGTGCTCATGCAGTTTTAAAATCACCCAGGCACTACCTTTATAATTGTCCAATCACTCAGACACTACCATAGTACTACTCCAATCACCCAGGCAGTACCCATGCAGTTATAAAATCACCCAGGCACTTCCTATGTACTTTTGTAATCCCCCAGACATTACCCCTGCATTCATACAATCACAAATGATTTAGCTATACACTGATTGAATCACCCAGGTTCTATCCTTGCCCTCCTCCAATCACCCTGTCAGGATCTATATACTCCTCCAATCACTTAGGCAGTACCCATGCACTTATAAAATCACCCAGACAGTTCCTATGTACTCCTGTAATCCCCCAGATATTACCCCTCAACTCATGCAATCACCCAGACATAACCTATGTAGTCCTCTGATCACTCAGACATTACCTCTGAACTCATGCAATCACCAATGCATTAACTATACACTAGTTCAATCACCCAGGCACTAACCTTGCACTCCTCCAATCACCTTATCAGGATCTAAGCACTCCTCCAATCCCTTTGCCAGTACTCATGCAGTTATAAAATCACCCAGGCCCTACCTTTACACTCCTCCAATCACCGAGGCACTACCACAATACTACTGTAATCACCTAGGCAGTAGTGATGCACTTATAAAATCACTGAGGCACTTTATATGTACTCCTGTAGTTCCCCAGATATTACCCTTGAACTCATGCAATCATCCAGGAACTTCCTATGTACTTTTGTAATCCCCCAGACATTACCATTGCATTTATGCAATCACTAGTGCTTTAGCTATACACTGATTCAATCACTTAGGCACTATCCTTGCACTCCTTCAATCACCATGTCAGGATCTATACACTCCTCCAATCAATTAGGCAGTACCCATGCACTTATAAAATCACCCAGGCAGTTCCTATGTACTCCTGTAATCCCCCAGATATTACCCCTCAACTCATGCAATCACCCAGACATTACCTATGTACTCCTCTAATCATCTAGACATTACCTCTGCACTCATGCAATCACCAATGCATTAGCTATACACTAGTTCAATCACCCAGGCACTACCGTTGCACTCCTCCAATCACCATATAAGGATCTATGCACTCCTCCAATCAGTTTGCCAGTACCCATGCAGTTATAAAATCACCCAGGCACTACCTTTACAATCGTCCAATCACTCAGACACTACCATAGTACTACTCCAATAACCCAGGCAGTACCCATGCAGTTATAAAATCACCCAGGCACTTCCTATGTACTTTTGTAATCCCCCAGACATTACCCCTGCATTCATGTAATCACTAATGCTTTAGCTATACACTGATTGAATCACCCAGGCACTATCCTTGCACTCCTCCAATCACCCTGTCAGGATCCATACACTCCTCCAATCACTTAGGCAGTACCCATGCACTTATAAAATCACCCAGACAGTTCCTATGTACTCCTGTAATCCCCCAGATATTACCCCTCAACTCATGCAATCACCCAGACATAACCTATGTAGTCCTCTGATCACTCAGACATTACCTCTGAACTCATGCAATCACCAATGCATTAACTATACACTAGTTCAATCACCCAGGCACTAACCTTGCACTCCTCCAATCACCGTATCAGGATCTAAGCACTCCTCCAATCCCTTTGCCAGTACTCATGCAGTTATAAAATCACCCAGGCCCTACCTTTACACTCCTCCAATCACCGAGGCACTACCACAATACTACTGTAATCACCTAGGCAGTAGTGATGCACTTATAAAATCACTGAGGCACTTTATATGTACTCCTGTAGTTCCCCAGATATTACCCTTGAACTCATGCAATCATCCACGAACTTCCTATGTACTTTTGTAATCCCCCAGACATTACCATTGCATTTATGCAATCACTAGTGCTTTAGCTATACACTGATTCAATCACTTAGGCACTATCCTTGCACTCCTTCAATCACCATGTCAGGATCTATACACTCCTCCAATCAATTAGGCAGTACCCATGCACTTATAAAATCAACCAGGCAGTTCCTATGTACTCCTGTAATCCTCCAGATATTACCCCTCAACTCATGCAATCACCCAGACATTACCTATGTACTCCTCTAATCATCTAGACATTACCTCTGCACTCATGCAATCACCAATGCATTAGCTATACACTAGTTCAATCACCCAGGCACTACCGTTGCACTCCTCCAATCACCATATAAGGATCTATGCACTCCTCCAATCAGTTTGCCAGTACCCATGCAGTTATAAAATCACCCAGGCACTACCTTTACAATCGTCCAATCACTCAGACACTACCATAGTACTACTCCAATAACCCAGGCAGTACCCATGCAGTTATAAAATCACCCAGGCACTTCCTATGTACTTTTGTAATCCCCCAGACATTACCCCTGCATTCATGCAATCACTAATGCTTTAGCTATACACTGATTGAATCACCCAGGCACTATCCTTGCACTCCTCCAATCACCCTGTCAGGATCCATACACTCCTCCAATCACTTAGGCAGTACACATGCACTTCTAAAATCACCCAGACAGTTCCTATGTACTCCTGTAATCCCCCAGATATTACCCCTCAACTCATGCAATCACCCAGACATAACCTATGTAGTCCTCTGATCACTCAGACATTACCTCTGAACTCATGCAATCACCAATGCATTAACTATACACTAGTTCAATCACCCAGGCACTAACCTTGCACTCCTCCAATCACCGTATCAGGATCTAAGCACTCCTCCAATCCCTTTGCCAGTACTCATGCAGTTATAAAATCACCCAGGCCCTACCTTTACACTCCTCCAATCACAGAGGCACTACCACAATACTACTGTAATCACCTAGGCAGTAGTGATGCACTTATAAAATCACTGAGGCACTTTATATGTACTCCTGTAGTTCCCCAGATATTACCCTTGAACTCATGCAATCATCCAGGAACTTCCTATGTACTTTTGTAATCCCCCAGACATTACCATTGCATTTATGCAATCACTAGTGCTTTAGCTATATACTGATTCAATCACTTAGGCACTATCCTTGCACTCCTTCAATCACCATGTCAGGATCTATACACTCCTCCAATCAATTAGGCAGTACCCATGCACTTATAAAATCACCCAGGCAGTTCCTATGTACTCCTGTAATCCCCCAGATATTACCCCTCAACTCATGCAATCACCCAGACATTACCTATGTACTCCTCTAATCATCTAGACATTACCTCTGCACTCATGCAATCACTAATGCATTAGCTATACACTAGTTCAATCACCCAGGCACTACTCTAGTACTCCTCCAATCACCCAGGCAGTACAGACTGCACTTTAGATTTTATTTGGGTAGCAGAAGAGAAATCCTTTAGTTGTGCTCTGTGATTCTGTTGCATAGGTTGTGATGTCTTCTAATTGTAGGAATTGTGCAGTGTCTGACATAGATTTGCAATGCAATAAAAAATATTTCTTAAGTTATACATGAGAATATTTGTATATAATTATTTTAATTATATTAAATTATTTAACGAAAGTATTTAAACTTTTCTTTGTTTTCAGATATTCACCATTATTAGTAATAAAGATTGAGTATGGCAAGAAAAGATCAAAAGAAAAGAAAAGATAAAAAACAGTACTATTTATAGGAAAGAGAAAAGGAGAAATTAGATGAAGTACAACATGTGACATTGAAGAAAAAGACTTCTGGTAAGAGAACTAAAGAATTTGTTAAAAGACTTTTAAAGAATATAATGAATTTTCAAAATGGGGCAAAGAAAAACAAAAGTAGTACAACCATTCAGAAGGAAACAAAAAAAGGACATATTAATGAAAAATCAGGTTATGGTAAAACAATCTATGTTGATAGAAGGATGAAAGAATATAAAGACATTAGAAAGAGAATGTATAAAAGTAGAGTACTATAACATTTATTGAAAGTGCAAAAAATATAAAAGAAAATCAGCATTTTACAAGAAAAAACAACAGATTGAAAGTGTAGTCGAAAAGGCTTTTGAATTGAAAAGAAGATTGTTTATATTAGTATTGAAGAGAATGAAAACATTGAATAAAACAATGCACTTTATGAAGGAGAAAAGTAAAAGAAAAAGACTGGTGAATAGAACTAACTTTTGCAAAAAATGTTCGGGTGAATGGAAGCACACTTCTAGTACTGAACCTTTTTTTTAATGAAGAAAGCCATTTTCAACAAAATACATTAGTTCATGCAGTTGATACCAGTGGTCGTTGTTATGAGGTTAAAAACGGTTGTCCAATTGAAAAAGAAAAGATGGTTCCTAGAAATGTGGAAGAAGTAATAGCTGAAGAAGTTCAAGGGAGACGTGCACAAGCTCCAGTGTATAAGTGGAATTGTAGTAGTATTTGTAGTATACAACAGGAATCTATTGATATTTTACAAAAGTTCTTACGAGATTATGGTAATAAAAGTGCTAAACAGAAGATTAAGATATTGCAAGGACTAGATCCTTGTAAAGTGAGAAAATATACTAACTTGCAGGGTCATTCTCTGGCTTGTCTTTCTAGAAAAGTGTGTCGAAGTACTTTTCATCATTTAAGAATGTTAGCAGTACATCATTCAGAAATGTGGAAGTTAGTAAGAAGATTGTACTATATAAAAAGTCCTGCATTATCTTTAAGTGAAATAAACACAGCTCTTTTGCATGGTTCAGTATTGGATGTAAAAAAAGTTTCTGATGATATACAGTTTTGTTTCTTTGGTCCTCAAGAGGAGTGTAGAGAAAGTGAGAGTTTTATAAGTGTAGGTGTTGAAGAAGAGGTGGAAGCTAGTACTACTGAGAAGTTTGCAGAAGAAATTACAAAGTTTAAGGTAGTTTCTTGTAAAAAACCAAACTATGTTTGTATTTTTTGTCAACGTACTCACTATAGAACTCCAGCTAGGAATGATGATGTGTATTTATAAAGTGAAAAGGAAAACAATGATAAGTGGAAGCAATTTGGTGCTTATTTGTTGGTGGAAGGTCGTTTTGAGTTGGGTAGTGATCAACGTATTTGTAAATATTGTTACAACAAATTAGAAGAGAACAAAATGCCAGCTAGAGCTGTACATAATAACCTAAAGTTGGTAGCTATTCCTCCGGAACTGGTAGATTTAAATACGCATGAGTCCATTCTTATTCAATCTGTGCACCCGTTTCAGGCTATTGTTCGTATGGAGCCTAAAACAGGTAAGCTTCCTCCAACAGATTTACAAAGAGGTTTAAAAGGAAGAGTTGTGTATTTACCTTTAGATTTTAAGAAAAATATTGAAACTGTTGGTGTAGAGAGAGAGGAATTTTGAACCTGTAGTTATTCTAGTTAATGGTGTACCAACAAAAAGTCAGAAAATATGGCAAGAGTTAGTAGATGTCACCAAACTTCAAAAGGCTACATTATATCTCATACAAAACAATATTTATTATAAAAATGTATATGTGGAAGAACAAGAAATATCTTTAGAAGATGATAGAGAAATTTCAACTGGCCAAATCGAAAAAGTAGACAACTCCAGGAGTGAAGAAATTTACGAACATCACAGTATACATCCTCTACATTCAAAGGAAGTGATTGGAAACACTATTGAATTATTCAAAATGAAGAAAGCGAAGGGAACTCCCATGAGTGTTTGGGAAAAAAGTTTAGAAGCTCGTTGTTTTCCACAGCTCTTCCCCACTGGGAAAGGTGGACGATATGATGAACGACCAGTACAGATTCCAGCTTCAGAATATTGTACGACAAGATTGTACTCAGAAGATCCAAGATTTAGACCGTGTGTTCCATATTTATTTCATCTTCTGTTTGAAAGTGACTTGTCTGGACTTTCATATGCAGTGAACCACAAATTAAAAACAGGAGTTCATCTTACACATGTTTCTGTAAAGGAATTTTTGGACAAAATTCAACAAAGAGACAATCATTTAGAATCTCAGGTAATTAATTTGATGGTGTGTCAACATGGTACTAATGAGTATTGGTATCGTTGTCACGGAGAACTTAAATGTATGTTAAGAAACTTAGGAACCCCTACATGGTTTGTTACGCTTAGCTGTGCTGAATACGCATGGGACGATTTACTTGAATTTCTACGAGAAGCAAATTCAAATGTAAAAAACATTGAATTGAAGAAAGCTAGAGAACTGTGTTCGTTGGATCCTGTAAATGTGTGCAGATATTTTAATCATAGGTTTCAAGCTATGATGTCTTTTATCTGCAATAAAAATAATCCACCTCTTGGAGAAGTTGTTGATTTCTTTTGGAGAAAGGAGTACCAAGCCAGAGGTGCTCCTCATATACACATGTTATTATGGATCAAGAATGCACCTAAATTTGGAACCAATTCTGATGAAACTGTTTTGTCTTTCATTGAAGACTATGTTACCTGTGCCATTCCAAAAAAAGGAGGAGAAAACAGCTTAAGACAACAAGTTTTACGGTTTCAAAGTCATCGATGTGGAAAATATTGTTGTCGGAAATACACATCAAAGGGAAAATTGTATACAAAATGTTGTTTTGGATTCCCACGTCCAGTAATTTCAAAAGGAAGAGTCAACAGTTTCATGTCAGCAGTAAGACATAGTATAACTCAAAAATCTCAGAAGAATACTTACAACATAAAAAGAAGTGAAGATTCAAAGTATATTAATGACTACAACCCAGTGATTTTGACAATGTGGAATGCAGACATGGATATCCAGTATGTTGCAGAGAATTTGATTGCTGTTGCTCGTTATGTTACATCATATATAACCAAATCTGAAAAGACGGAGTTGAAAGAAATGTGGGAAGAAATTTCACTAGAGAAGACTCTTAGTAATAAATTGTACAGCTTTAGTTTGAAGATGCTTTCCCATCGAGAGATTGGATCCAACGAATGTTCGGATCGGTTGACCTCTGCAAGTTTATATTCAAAGTCAAGAGGAATCATTTGGAAGAGTCACACCCACACACTCTGTCTCTCTCTCAGACATGCATAAAGAAAGTAAGGTGGGGGAACACGAAACACCGGGAACAGAGAAACACGTACCTGTGATCTCTTCCCCGTGCGGGGCTGTTCTTCTTTCATCTGCTTTCCCCTCTTGCGGCAGTGTGTGTGGTTGGCCGAGTGGCTGTGGCTGGGGACGCCACGGACGAGCGGTTTTGGACCGGCTGACTGGCTGGGGGCTCCGGCTTCGGTCTCTGTTGGCGGGACTTGTTTTTCCTCCTTGTTGTTACTGTCCCCCACGGGGGCGTGGGAGAGGTCCCCACAGCTGTTGCTGCATTGGCGTGCTCGTCCGGTGCAACCCGGACCTTCGTTTTGGGCTGTTTCCTCCCCCCTGCGGTGGGGGTTGCTGGGAAAACGCTGACACCGGAGGCACTGTGCAGTGCACGGCTGGCCACGCATGGTGTCCTGTGGTTCTTGGCCGCCCCACAGCTCCACCAGGGTTGGAGAGCAGTTGCACAGATCTCTCTTCGGGGGCAAAGTGGCGTGGCCAACGCATGTGTGCAGCAACAACAATCATTTACACAAGCTCAATTAGATGTGCTGGAGTCTGGCTTGTTTTGGCACATGAGCCCCAAAAGGGTACCCGCGATGGGAAAGGAATTGAAGACATCAGGGAAACAAGGCATTAACCCCAAGACACTGCAGAGAAGGAATTTGGAGGACAAGCAGCCAGCAACACCCGTGGAGCCAAAGGCACAGCGAACTAACAGGTACACATTACGAAACCAATATATAGATGTTGTTGAAACCTATGTAGAGCAAAAAGTGTCTCCACCAGCGACCACCCCTTAACTACAGGCCCCTGGCACCCTGTTAGTAGCACCTCGTAAAGACTGCACTCCTAAACAAACTCATAGGAAAAAACGAGGTGCTAATACTCCAGCTCCAGCGGGGGGGGGGGGTTCCAAAATCAAAATAACGCCCTCACTAAGATCCTTTTTTAAGGTTAGTGGGAGTTTTAACCTACCTGTTATTGTCACAAGGGTATCAGACCCCCCGGGTGGCACCAACACTATGAGTCAACAAATGGTTGGAGAGCCTAATCAGTTAGCTAGTTTGCCTCTGGTCAACAGATATCAAGCCCTAGAGGTAGATAATCCACCCCTCACAGTTTTACCTCCTAACGGCAAAGAGAAGGAACCCAATGAGAGGGAACCCATACCATCTGTTCCACTGTCAGTTGAGGGGGTACCCACACATATCCTGAGGCAGGAGAACATTGGGGAGTTACTGCAAACATTATCTGAAGAAATTAAAAATAGATTTGCAATGTCAGAAGCGAAACAATCAAAAATTTGCAATGCTTGTGAGAATCTCGAAAAAAAAATTAACGATTTGACTGACAGGATCCGGAATCTGGAAACTTCCTCAGAGGATATGAGAAGGGAGGTAGCTAGTAATTGCAAGGAGATCCAACACTGTAAGGAAAAGGAGAAAGCCCTCCAAGAGAAACTTGAAATGCTAGAGAACAACTCAAGAAGAAATAATCTAAGACTCCTGAACGTGCCGGAAGGAAAGGAGGGGGAGGATTTAAAGTTTTTTTTTATAAATTTGATCAAAGAAACAATACCAGAAGCTAGGGAATTAGATCTATCCCAGGACATTCAACAAATCCACAGGGATCCTTTCAGGCGGAAACCCAACAGTGATAAACCTAGGAAAATACTTATCAATTTTAACACTTACTCTGTTAGGGAAAAGATACTTTCTGAGGCATTAAAAGTTGGATCATACACGAGAGAGGGATGGTCATTTCATATCCGCTGGATCTATCAAAGGAAACCCAAACACGTCAGTGGGAGCTGGGTAGGTACATACAGGAACTTAAATCTCTAGGTGCTACTGCTCAGATTAAGTTTCCCGCCACATTAAAAATAAAGTGGAATAATAAAATGCACACTTTTAAAGACCCTGAGGAAGTAGAAAGCTTTGTCAAACAGATAAAAGCATAATAGGCTAAGTCCATACACACACTTAAGTCACACAAGTCTGGAGAGACGAGGGTAGCTGGGCAGTCTCTTTTGCCCATTTCGGTCAAAGGGAGGTTTCCCCTGGGTGGGTAGGTGGGGAGTAGTAAGATCGGGGTAAGGAAGTTCTACACACATTATGTAAATAGCACACGGGGATGGGAGCATTGGGAGAAAAAACAAAAAAATATAAGGTCCTCACATGCGAAAATTAAACATAAATATGCACTAGGAAAAAACGGGAAGCATGCTGTTGTAAGAAGATGGCTAACTTAGATAATAAACACATCCTGAGGATATTAAGCTGGAATATAAATGGGTTGAGAGTAGCAGATAGGTGAAGGCGAATCTTTCAATTACTTAGACAATCTAAGAGCAATATAATAATGCTGCAAGAGACACAACTGCGACAAAAAGAATGGGAGTTAATACTCAGGGAGCATAAGTGGATTCAGCAGTTTGCATGTACTAATCAGGACTGTAACGTTAAAGGGGTCGCAGTCCTGATTAAGAATTCAGCTCATGCAAAAATAATAAAAGTATTCTCAGATTCTAAAGGTAGATGGGTCATTGTTACAGTTAGGATCCAGAGCATAAAATATTCTATGATAAGTTACTAAGGTCCAAATATAGATGACCCGTCATCATTACATGATCTGCTTCAACAAATATTGAATGATGATAACCCCATTATAATGGCGGGGGACTTTAATACTCTGCTAGGTCTCAAGCTAGATAAATCTACCCCTAGGCCGACAGTTAATTCCCCAAAAATGCGAGCTTTTATACAGAACATCATGAAGAATTTGGGGTTAATAGATCCCTGGAGGCAGAAAGCTGGCAGAAAGAAAGAATTTACACATCAAAACAAGAAATATGGTCATGCATCCCGTATAGACTATTACCTCATTGACTCAAGACTAAGCAATAAGGTTAAGGCTGCCTTTCACCATCCCGCCCATCTATCTGACCACTCAGCGGTTAGCGTTGAGTTACTCTTAGATCATGAGGTGCCTGAATATAGATGGACTACGGACAGATCCCTCTTAGGAGAACAAGAGATACAAATAAATCTGAAACAAGAGACCCAAGAGTATTTTGAACTAAATGCTGGCTCTTCCTCACCACGGGTTATTTGGGATGCATACAAAGCTTACATTAGAGGGAGAATAACCAGCTATGCCGCACACAGGAAGAAAGAAAATGACAAAAAAATTGAGGAGATAGAGAAGAAAATAATCTCCTGGCAAAAAGATCTTTGTGTCGCAGGTAATCCAGCAGCAACTAATAAGATACAAGCACAAATTGATGAAGAGAAAAAAGACTTATCGGAGCATCTGGAAGGTGTAGTAAAGAAAAAATGATTCGCTAGCAAGCTCGCGCACTACGAGTATGGTGAGGGATGCGGGAAGTTACTGGCATGGAAAACTAGAGGAGATCTAGTAAGGAATTCAGTAAAAGAGGTAGTCTTGGAGGGGTCGGGTATAAGCTGTTACGATGATAAAGATATCGGGACCGCTTTCACCGTCTTTTTCCAAAATTTATATAAGGAAGAGATATCATTGTCGGATGAACAGTTATCTACTTGGATTTTAGACGACCCTTTACCAAAGCTCTCGCAGGATAAGAAATCCCTACTTAATAGTCCAATAACACCTGAAGAGGTATCTTTAGCAATAAAAAATTTCAAAAATGGGAAAGCCCCCGGACCGGATGGAATCCCTAGCAAAAAGTACAAGGCTCTGGCAGATGAAATAATCCCCTCATTAACCTCATTATTCAACTCAGTATATATAAATGTCCCGAATATATGAATCTTGGAATGAAGCCACGATAACCCTTATATTGAAACCCAATAAAAGCCCCCAAAAATGGGAGTCTTATCGGCCAATATCTTTACTTAACAATGACTATAAACTGGCACACAGCCAACGCGTTTCGTTCCTTGATGCCAAAGGAACTTCATCAGGGCTTAAGAGTAAAATGAAGATTAGGTACTATGACGACCAATATATGGTATCCGTATCGTCCGGATAATAAAGTCACATGTGGATGGAATAATATCCAATAATATCCAATCAGGCTTCAACTCTTTAGTATATTTCAATTATTTATATACCATCCATACGTTAACAAGACAACGGAAGTACGGAGAACAGCATGCTGCCGGTTATCATGCTGTTCTCCGTACTTCCTGCGTCGTATAAATTTCACAGTAGGGATTGAAATACTGTGAGTGAACTCTCGGATTCTTACGATTTCCGTTGTCTTGTTAAAGTATGGATGGTATATAAATAATTGAAATATACTAAAGAGGAACGAAACGCGTTGGCTGTGTGCCATTTTTAAACGACACTCTGAATAAAGAAGATTGATGGATTATACTTGTTTATTTGAATTACTTTTTTGAGTGCACCTTCCCTATTCATGAACTTTTTTGAAATAGTGGCATCTATCAACGGCGGATGCTGGGAGTAGCTGCACCTAACCATATTACATGAAACAATTGGAATTGAAGTGCTTAACCGTAGTCGGACGTTGTTTGTTTCCTTTGTCAATGACTATAAACTATTTACTAGTATACTAGCTAAAAGGTTAGATAAAGTACTAGGAGACTTAACTGGGATCTCTCAAAAAGGGTTTATGAAAGGCAGACAGCTAAACGACCTTACGCATGACTTGGTCTGTGCCATAGACTTGGCTACAGACAGAAATCTTCCACTAGCTGTCTTGACTGTCGATGCCGCTAAGGCATTTGACAGGGTTAGCTGGCCTTTCCTCTACGCTGTTCTGTCCCGCAATGGATTAGGGAGTAAATTTCAGAATGCAATAAAAAACATCTACGCACGCCCCTCAGCAAGGATCCTAATCAACGGTTCACTTACTCAACAATTAAGACTAGGCAGAGGCACACGGCAAGGCTATCCCTTATCCCCTTTATTGTTTAACCTGTATATTGGGCCCTTAGCTAGGAGGATTAGGAAAGAACAACAGATTCTGCCTTTTCAACATCAAGGCTGGGCCAAGAAAGAGGCTGTCTATGCTGATGATCTAATGATATACATACAAAACCCTATAGAATGTACAACTTGGTGCCACCCTGGGAAAGAATGTGAGGAAAGAAATAAGGTATCTAGGAGTTCAGGTGGCCAAAACTCTGGAAGAAATGGCTCAGATTAATTTCTTGAAGCTTATGAACGAAACCAAGAGGCTGCTACAAACAGGGTCTTCTCTACCTCTATCGATCATCGGCAGGGTTAACCTGATAAAGATGATGATTCTTCCAAAGTTTACCTTTATATTTAATGCCTTACCGCTGCACTTTGAGTCAAAGTGGTTTAAGAAATTACAAGGTGACTTGACAAGTTTCATCTGGGCAAAAACTTTGCAAAAAACAAGATAGAAGGCTGGCTTGCTTTACCAGATTTCCAGCTATATTGCTGGGCCTTCAGTTAAAAAATCTCAGAACACTATTAACCAAACAGGTTCAATCAATTCGACCATGTTATGGTGCACTAATCAATGACCTTGCTGAACAAGGCAGCTATTTTCTGTTCAAGTATGGGCATCCCAAATTCTTTAAAAAATATTGCTTGAAGGTCCTGAGCAAGGCATGTAGTCTTTGGATCCAAGTCAGGAGAATATTGAACTTACCCTATTATAGTCAGTTAGCCCCAATTTGGAAATCACCTGGGACTCCTCCATGTTTACAAGACTAGTTGTCTACACCTCTTATGGATGCCAAAATCGAAAAATGGGGCCAACTAATGGATAAACAGAATCAAATTGCTTGGGACTATTTATCAAAGAAAACTAACAACCAACTGTCTAGATCCAAATATCTGCAATGAGCAAGCTGGGCTCAACGTCAAACATCTGTAGGAGTCTCGAATAAGTGGGAGACTGCACTATGTGGTAACCCCTCACAGAAAAAGAGGCTGCTAAATGGTATTGGATGTGAGTCCAGGAGGAAAATTCTCACAATACGCCACTGGAGGAAAAATGGAAAGATGCCCTACCAGATGTCGACTTAACTCTGTGGCAAGTATCTATGAATGCACTTTGTACATTTGTCAAATATGCTCCATTAAGGAAGAATCATCTATTTACTTTACATAGGGTATACTGGTCGCCCAAGAAGCTGTCCAGATTAGGAGGGGAAATAAGGTGCTGCCCGAAATGTGGACTGGCAAAAGCAGATGATATACACATGTTCTGGCAATGCTTTGGAGTATACTCATATTGGCTAGATGTGCGTAAGATATTAACAGCTATCCTGAAAAAGAAAATAGAGGTAAGCCTAGCTCTAATATTTTTGGGATCTTGGATAATGTTGGCTTTATTGGGAAGAACAGGAAATTATTTGAGCAGCTGTTATTAATTCTGATTATTGTTGCCCGCAGGAAATATGTATCAATTGGACCTCAAGCTCTCCGCCCCTAGTACAGCTTGGTTAATGGCAGCTAGAAGATTTGGCAGGCTAGATTGTATAAATGGCTCTGAGAGGAGAATCAGCACATGGGAACCTCTTGTACTTTATAAATCAAACCCAAGTAGGTAACGGAGGAACAAATGGTCCAAGGATTAAGACACTCTAATCCTTGGGGAGGTAAGCAGGGGTAACCCTGCTGCCTCGAAACAAAGGTAGAAGGTAGGTGCACCAGGGACAAAGAATCATCCGGCAGGATGTGGGTCATGCCTCGTTTCCAGACCCTGAACGCACCATAAACCTTTCTTGGATTGTCGCATATGAGGACCAAAAAAAAAAAAGAGGAATCATTTGGGTAAGTCTAGGTCTTGCTGCAACACGAAATCGAGTTTTGAAATCTCTACAAGAAATTGAATACTTAGCTTTGAATGAGCCGGAAAGTACAGATATTGTTAAAACAAATATGTTGGATACGTACTATCCCAAAAGGAGTCCACATCTGGAAAACATATGTCTCTATGAAGTACTGCAACATTATAGTTTTAAGCGAAATGTTACAGAAAATATAAATGAAGAAAAATATGCAGTAATTGGATGTGATGGATGTTTGGTAAAACATGCCAAAGGAAATCTTATTAATCACAGGAAACTCAGTTGTGATAGTCCAGATAAAAAGGGAATGTTTCTATTTAGCACTTCTGCAACTCTTCAAGCCTTGGCGTAGTGCAATGGAATTACTTGGGGATTTTGACTGCTATGAAGATTCTTTTAATGCATGTTAAGATAATCAATCAATCATGTCACTTATAAAGCGCACTACATACCCGCGAGGGTCTCAAGGCGCTGGGGGAAGAGGGTGGTGGTGCTGCTACTGATCGAAGAGCCAGGTCTTGAGGAGTCTTCTGAAGGCCAGTAGGTCTTGGGTCTGTCGGAGGTTGGTGGGGAGGGTGTTCCAGGTCTTGGCGGCGAGGTGGGAGAAGGATCTGCCACCGGCGGTCGTTTTCCGGATGTGGGGGACTGTGGCGAGGGCGAGGCTGGTCGAGCGGAGCTGGCGGGTGGGGGTGTAGAAGCTGAGTCGTCTGTTGAGGTAGGCTGGTCCGGAGTTGTGGAGTGCTTTGTGTGCGTGGGTGAGGAGCTTGAAGGTTATCCTCTTGTTGACAGGGAGCCAGTGATTGTACAATTTTTCCAAATTATCTACAAATGTTGAATGAAGAGATTGAACAAGAAAGTACTATTGCAGCTGAAATAGCTAGAGACAGTTCTCAAGATAGTCAAAGTTCTGCTCCACTAAGTCAAGATCCACTAGGACAACCAATTCTTGAAAATGAAGCAGCAATAGCCATGAGTGAAGTAGAAACGGCAATGCAAGAAGCACTGCAGGATATTATTGAGTTAGGAAACTTGGAAGAAGAACTAAATATTGAACAAAAAGAAATATATGAGCAAGTGACACAACAGATACAGCATGGTTTACTGCACGAAAAAAAAGAATGCCAATGCACATCATTTAAACCTATTTGAATGTATATCAGTGGGCAAGCTGGAACAGGTAAACATTTCTTAATTAAGGTTTTGACCAGTTATCTACACAAAACCACTGAATCACATTTATCTTGTGTTGTAACCGCTCCAACTGGGTTAAAGGGAATACATTACATCGATTACTCATGCTACCAGTTGAACATGAAAATAAGTTGGAAGATCCCAAGCTATCTGGAGAAGCTTGTTATGAAGTTTCAAGAGTACTCAAGAAAATGAAACTTCTAATTATTGATGAGGTGAGCATGGTTTCAAACTTAATGCTTGCCTTTGTACATTTAAGAATGCAACAGATTTTAAAAACAGATTATGATGTTCTATTTGGAGGAAAACATGTAATTGTATTCGGCGACCTACTACAACTTACTCCTGTAAAAGGGCAACCTGTTTTTAAAACACTTGTCCATGAAGACACTAGGAAATCTTTGGGAAGTATTGGAAATGTCAACATTTGGTCTCATTTTGAATATAAAGAACTTATTAAGAATCTGCGACAAGCAAGTGATGAACATTAAGGAAACATTCTTCAAGATATTAGAATTGGTGTTTTGACTAAAGATGGTAAAGAAGCTTTAAAAAGTCGGCTTTTAACAAACTTGTTTGCAAATGAAAACATAGCACCTGAAATAATGTACAAAAAATTGAAGAAAAGAAATCTATAGTTTGCCTAATGCCTACACTGCAAGAGTGTTCTACGTTCAATCAAGAACTTTTGAAATTGGAAAAACAACCAATAGTGAAAATGCAAGCTATTGATAAAATGGAACACAAAGGAGTTACTATTCTTCTCTCAGAGAAATTACAGTCAAAATTGGATTCTTTGGAAAAGTCGGTGTCTAAGACTGCAGGTTTAGAAAAGACTTTATATGTATGTGTAAATTGTCGGGTAATTTTACGGCGTAATTTGAATGTAGAAGAAGGTTTAGTAAATGGAGCAATGGGAAAAGTTGATTTTCTAAATTATCAGAACAGAGATGGAATTTAATTTTTGAAGATTAAATTTGATCAGATTGAAGAGGTAAAACAGATTGGACGTTGTGCTGTTCATTTTTGATTGTAAAAGACTTGTATGTTCTTAGAAAACAGTTTCCTCTTTCTTTAGCATATGCTGTAACCATTCATAAATCTCAAGGTTGAAGTGTAGACAGTGCTTTGGTAAATATTGGAAGTACAGTGTTTAAAGAGGGCATGTCATACGATGCATTGTCTTGAGTAAGAACATAATCTGGTTTGTATTTGATTGATTTTGATGAGAAAAAGGTTAGGGCTGATGCAAATTCTATGTCAGGACCCGGAGGCGAGGATTAGGCTATTCTTTCTTCTGTTTTATTCACCAGCAGCCTTAGTAAACAACCATAAACAACAATAGGACTTCATTTCCCATGAAGCCTATAACAAAAAACAACATTGTGATGTCATAGTCCATTGTCCAATTAGGCTCCTCCTTGGGCGATAACAGTCCATGCACCCTGCTGGTAGTCCTCTTTCTTCGCGGCTAGCAGCCTCCTTCAGTTAAGTGTTCCTCTTCCCTCAGTCTTTCTGGGCTGGGTGGTGTTTGGATACTTTGCTGTATTTATCGCTTGTACTTTCATTATTATAATATATTCCTGGTTAGACTGACTGACTGAGTCTTAGGCTCATGTGTTTTCTACCTGGTTTTTGCATACTGTGATGCTATTGCGTAGGTTACGCTTTGTTTAGGAGCTTCTGCTCCGTTTGCTGTTTGCCGCTTTTTCCCGCAGGCGCCGTTCGTTCATTGTGTTTAAAGGAGCTTTCCGCTCCTCAGATGCGGCCCCGGGAGCGTTTTGCCCGCTCCTACGCGGCCGCGTAGTTTCCTTCGTGCCTGGCGGGAGTGCGCAGCGGTCCGCCGACCGCTAGAGGGCGCGCCACCCCCTTTCCTCAGGCGCATTGTTCTTGTCAGCAAGACGCGGCGGAGGTCGCGTCAGTAATGGTCTTCGCCGAGCGCCTCCGCCCGCCTCTCTGCCTTGCCGCACCCGTGCCGGGATTTACTGGAGAGCCTGAACACCCCCCTGGGGGTAAGACTGCCTGTTAAGTTCGTGCTGAGTAGCACGTTTGCCTCCAGATTTATTTGCCACAGCCCGTGTATTGTTAACGGTGTTTTTTCAGTGCTGCTCACATGTGAGGCCCTATTTCTGCCAGCCTCTCTGTGTTTTTCCCCCATATCTGGGCCCTCTGTGGCTCTTGGCTTTATCTGGGCCTTGCCCCCCTACTATAGCCCTCTGACCTGGTGGGTGGCCACCTCATACTTACCACACTTACCTGATACCTACCTTTGGCCCTCAGCTGCTCCTGGTTTGAGCCATGGAGGGGTTTGATGAGTAATATGAGGAGGAGGAGGACACTCAGTATTTCCCGCTCACAGATGAGGTCTGTGACGCAGTTGATTCAGGGCCGGACTGGCCATAGCGGGCACCAGGCGTTTCCCCGGTGGGCCGCTAGGGCGGGGGCCGGTTTTGGGCCCCTGGGGGCCGTTTCTGTTACCGGGGGTCGGCCATATCGGCCCCCTGTAACAAAATCTGCCGAAACCGGCCCTCGCAAAGAAGCTCGGCTGCAGCCCCCTTATCCCCAGGGGGGGCCGGCCGAGCAGTTTGCCAGGGCCAGTTTCAGTTCCCAGTCCGGCCCTGGGTTGATTTCTCCATAGTCAGGGCGGTCTCAGAGGTGATGGCTCCTCTGGAGAAGAGGTTGGATGACCTGGCGAAACGCCTTCAACCCCTCCCTGCGAGGGAAGACGCTCCGGGGCCTTCGGGTCCCCTACCTCCTGAGTCGAGCCTCGTTCCCCCTCCTGAGAGACCACGCAAATGCCTCCACTCTGAGGGGGTGGACCAGGATGCTTTTGATAGGTTGCGCCAGGCCTTTTTGGACGCCCAGGCCCCCTCTTTGTCCACAGATCCTTCCCCCTCAGATCCTTCGTCTGTAGGAGCCCTAGGTCCGGTGGCCTCTCCTCCTCCTTCGGAGGACTCTCAGGGCGCTTCAGATGGCGAATCTGGCCAGGGTAGGTCTTGGCGCCCCTCTCCTTCAGGGTCAGTAGTTCGCTCCCAGACCTCAGCTCCTCGGAGCGTCCCTCAGTCAGACCTCCTGGACCCGGAGGACCTCCTTCACCCCCGCTCCTCGGAGTGGGTCCCCTGTGAGAAGGTGGCTAAGTACGTGGCGGGTCGTTTGAGGAAGCCCCTTGACCAAGACGTCCGCTCACGCCTTCGAGCGGAATGTCCGCGCCCTTCCCTGGAAGGAAAGGTGGCGGTGATGCCTGAAATAGATCCCAAAATGGCCACTTTCCTCACCAAGTATATCAAGGACCCGAAGAAGGGCATCGACAGGTCCTGGCGGGCATGCCAGGACAAGTTGCTGGATATCACTGGGCCTTTGGTGAAGATTTTTGATATGGCCGAGGATGCTAAAGCGTCGGGGGCCCTCATCTCTCCTGAAGTGTTGTCCAGCTGGGTCCAACGCGCCATTATCTTTTTAGGGAACGCGAACTGCGCGATCTCGACCGAGAGACGCAGGTCGCTTCTCATAAAGTTGGATCCGAAATTGGGCGAGCTGGCCACTTCTGAGGCAGGTCAGGTGGCCCAGGGCGGCCTTTTCGGTGATCCATTTGTCAAAGAACTTAGTAAGTTTGTGTCCACGTTCAATTACCTGGACAAGGCGCAGTCCACAGTGAAGCGCATCTTTAACGCGCGGGTTTTCGGCGGGGCCGTTCGTGGAAGGGGGTGCTCGACTGGCCAGTACTCGCAGGCAGCCTCCGGCAGAGGACAACAGACTCAGAGGGGACAATGTCGGGACTCATCACGATTTGGTGGATTCTACCCCACCAGAGGCCGTTCCCGTCGCCAAGGCCCACGTAATGGAGGAAGAGGTGGTGCCCCCCCCGCTCACGGTGAGTTTCTATTATTGTGTCATGTCGTTGCTTGGGGGGCAGGTTGGCCCTGTTCGTAGACAATTGGAGGTCCCTAACATCCGACGCTTGGGTGCTTCAGACGGTGCAGGGGTTCCACAAAGACTTCTTTGGTTCCCCAATCCAGGCCTCTCCTCCGGCACCAATAAGATTCTCGGGCAAGGAGGCGGCTTTGATTCATCACAAGATTCAGGAACTCCTGGACAAAAGGGGCGATATGCCGTTCTACTCCTCATCCCAGGGCCTTTTTAAGCAACATTTTTTCTGGTTCAGAAACAGGATGGCGGGCAACGCCCGGTGATAAACCTTCGAGAATTCAACGAATGGCTTGTCTACCGGCATTTCAAAATGAAAGGAATCCATCTCCTTCGTGATCTGTTGCGTTCCAATGACTGGATGGTTCGTTTGGACCTCAAGGACGCCTATCTGACGGTCCCAATCTTTCCTCCACACCGTTGATTCCTACAGTTCCAATGCGAAGGCCAAACTTTCGAGTTCACCTCTCTTCCCTTTGGCCTGTCATCGGCCCCCTGGTGTTTCACCAAGATCTTACATCCAGGGGTGGAATACCTTCGAACTCAGGGTATGAGAATGATTGTCTATCTGGACGACATGCTCTTTATGCATCAATGCCCACAAACTCTAACACACCAACTGCGTTCAGCAGTTCTCCTCCTTCAGTCCTTGGGGTTTATCATAAACCAAGAGAAGTCTTGCCTTCACCCCACTCGCTCGAACACATTCCTGGGTTTTGTGATCAGCTCGGTGGAAGCGACCCGGAGTCTCCCTACCAGGAAGATGGCGAAGATCCGCCACGAGATTCGGCAACTGCTTCGGAAGCAGCTCACATCCCTGCGAAGTATCGCCAGGGTGGTCGGTCTGCTGTCAGCCTCGATCCAGGCCATCTTTCCGGGCCCCCTACATTTCAGAGCGTTTCAGAGACTAAAAGCGTTCCACCTACGCAGGGGCTTGTCTTACGCCCAGAGAGTCCCTCTGTCCGAGGAGGTCAGGGACGAACTTCAATGGTGGCTCTTCCACATGGAGGCGTGGAACGGTCAAGCCATTTTTGGCTCCCTTCCGGACATGGTGATAGAGTCAGACGCCAGCGGTTCAGGTTGGGGCGCGTGTTGTGGAGAGTTCACCACAGGAGGAGGTTGGTGCGCCGAGGAGCGTTCACTCCACATCAACTGTTTAGAGCTCATGGAGGGCTCATTTGTGCGTAGGAGCGGGCAAAACGCTCCCGGGGCCGCATCTGAGGAGCGGAAAGCTCCTTTAAACACAATGAACGAACGGCGCCTGCGGGAAAAAGCGGCAAACAGCAAACGGAGCAGAAGCTCCTAAACAAAGCGTAACCTACGCAATAGCATCACAGTATGCAAAAAACCAGGTAGAAAACACATGAGCCTAAGACTCAGTCAGTCAGTCTAACCAGGAATATATTATAATAATGAAAGTACAAGCGATAAATACAGCAAAGTATCCAAACACCACCCAGCCCAGAAAGACTGAGGGAAGAGGAACACTTAACTGAAGGAGGCTGCTAGCCGCGAAGAAAGAGGACTACCAGCAGGGTGCATGGACTGTTATCGCCCAAGGAGGAGCCTAATTGGACAATGGACTATGACATCACAATGTTGTTTTTTGTTATAGGCTTCATGGGAAATTAAGTCCTATTGTTGTGTATGGTTGTTACTAAGGCTGCTGGTGAATAAAACAGAAGAAAGAATAGCCTAATCCTCGCCTCCGAGTCCTTAATAGAATTGAAACTTTCCGTTACGAAAGCTAGGAAATTTTTCATTGTGTAAGAGAGTATAATCGGTTAAGAAGACTGTATGCTCCTAACTTAGGTGAATATCCCGTATATGAAAAACATGTAGTGTGTCCAAACCGAAAATATGACAAACATTCTAGTGAGGTTCAAAAAAGAAAACAATTCAAGAGAATGATGAAGCTTCAAAGAAAATGAAAATGGACACTGTTGATGATATTGTAGGATACCAGTTAGAAAATAGTTCAGGTATCAACTGCTATGCTAATGTAATTGTGAATGTTGTGTTTTATCTAGAAGATCTTCATCATGAAATTATGGAAAATCAAGAAAAAAGATTCCGTTCTTTATTACATTATATTTTTCAAAAGTTGGTAACTGATAGAACTAAAATCCATACTGCTTCTGGCATATGGCATCTTTTGGATATATGTACTGGTTCTTCGCAATTTACACTTAGGGGCCGATTCCGATCTCGGCCGGTAGGGCTCCGAATCGGATTCAGCTTAACCGGATCCGATTCGGAGCCCTATTTCCCGACCGATTCGTACGCGCGTCCGGGCGGCGAGTACGATGCTGAAATCGCCGACCGACTCGTCCGGGTGTCCCGACCGCTCCGACCGACTCGTTCCCGGGTCTAACCGCACCGTCCGACTCGCTCGGACTCGACTCGCTACCGCGCAATGGAGATGTTCCCCGGCCGGGTAAGTACGATGCGCGCCGCGGGCAGTCCGACCGAGTCGCGCACTCCGGCTCCAAAGAGCAGTCGGAGCCGTACTTTGGGGGTCCGTGTCGGACCCCTGTACGCGTAGCCGCGTGAGTCGCACACAGGGGGACCCATGGGTCCCCCTACCTGTGCGTGTACGGCGCGAGTCGCTTCACCGCGTACACGCTGTAGGGGCGCCCTTGTCCGCCTCGCACCCATTGAGTCAATGGGAGCCCGCGTACGCGTTGTACGACAGGCTCCCATTGACTTCAATGGGAGTCCGACCGACTTCGAGTCCGATGGCATACGTGCGCATCGTACTCGTTCGGTCGGGCTGCACGAGTCCGATTCGGTCGGAAATCTCTCCGGGTCCGGCTCGGTCGGAGAGATTTCCGGCCCGCATCGGAATCGGCCCCTAAATGTACAACAAGATGCAAAAGAATTTCTTATGTTTATGCTTGCAGTATTGGAAGATGAAGGAATAGAAATTGAAAATTTGTTTGGACTAAGTTACAGATGGGATCATAAATGTGAAGAGTGTTCATTTTCTTCTACCACTCAAATAGACCCTGAACGATTCATATATTTGACGATACCAGATTGCAAAACAGTGTCTTTTAACAAATTAGTAAATACAGCTAATCAAGATATGAAATGTTCTCATTGCAAATCAGAAATGTTGAATGTTGGATAATATGTCATTTTAATGCTACAAGCTTGTAGAGCAGATGGAAGAAAATTGGAAACCAAAATTAAAACTTTTGTGGCAAGTCAAGTATCAATTTCAGGAAGAACTTTTAAAGCAGTGGCTATTATTTTTCATGATGGACCTACTACAACATCTGGACACTATACTGTGTATTTAAAGTGCAATAAACGATGGACTCATTGTAATGATGCCCATTTGGAATCCAAATGTCAGTTGCCTTACGAATTACTAAATTCATATCTGATATTTTTGATGCCAAAGTTTTGAAAACATCATTCGGCCTATTGGGAAGATGTGAACACGAATTAACAAGTTTATTTTGGATATTTTCAATGCACATGGTTTTGGAAACATTATTCGGCCTATTGGGAAGATGTGAACAATTACTGTTTGGATTATTGTTTGTGCTAATTCTTATTGCATTTGCAAAATTGTGTTTGAAAGAAGTAGTTTATATATTTGATCTTTATATTACACGCGATGTAAATGAGAGTGTATATTTTACAAAATGTACTTGAGAGAAGTAAAAGATTTAATGTAGTTGAAGAATGTCATTTACAAACTGTAGATAGGTAAACAGATAGTTGCACTTGTAAATATTTTCAACGCAGAATTTTTTTTTTTTTACAATCTCATTGATTGAATTTTTTTCCCGCTGTTGTATGATGATCTACATTGAAATCACTGTGTATGGTGAAATTCAGTAGAATCTGAGAACAGCAAAAAGGAAACTGAATATGTTATGTAATTCTAAAATTATGTTGTGTTCTTAAAACTAGAATATTATTTGCAATAACACTTTTTCTTCTTTTTTTACAGAAGGTAATACTAAAGTTTGAAAAGATTTTAAATTCAGTTTACAACAAAACTTCTGTAAAATAGTTCCACTGAGTTTTGTATCTTCTTTAATAAAAAAGGTAAGATGAAATAATGTAATAAGCATGATAATTATGAACTAATGTTTACACTGACTTTTACTGCACTCATCCATTTTTTCAAACACTACCCATGCAGTCATCTATACAGTTAGGCATTGTTCCCACACTCTTCCAGTCACCCATGCACTATCTATGCACTTCTGCAATCACCCAGGCATTATGTATGCACTCCTTCAATCACCCAGGCAGTACCCATGCACTCCTCCAATCACCCAGCCATTACCCCTGCACTCATGCAATCACCCAGGCATTACCCATGCACTTCTTCAATCACTCAGGCAGTACCTATGCACTCCTCCAATCACCCAGCCATTACCCCTGCACTCATGCAATCACCCAGGCATTACCCATTTACTCCTTCAATCACTCAGGCAGTACCTAAGCACTCCTCCAATCACCTAGACATTACCCCTGCACTTATGCAATTACCCAGGCACTACCCATGCAATCACCCAGGCATTACCCATCCACTCCTTCAATCATTCAGGCAGTACCCATGCACTCCTCCAATCACCCAGACATTACACCTGCACTCATGCAATCACCCAGGCATTACACATGCACTCCTTAAATCACTCAGGCAGTTCCCATGCACTCCTTCAATCACCCAGGCACTACCCATGCCCTTATGCAATCACCCAGGCATTACCTATGCACTCTATCAATCACTCAGGCAGTACCCATGCACTCCTCCAATCACCCAGGCACTACCCATGCACTTATGCAATCACCCAGGCACTACCCATGCACTCATGCAATCACATATGCACTACCCATACACTTCTCCATATATTCCACTTACCACAATTCATACAACATTTACAAATATATCTATTTTTAACCAAATAGGCGGTTCTGGAAAGAACCATTTTTTTCTTCTATATTGTTTTGTGTTTTTTTAACTCTTTATGAATTTTTTAGGTGTTTTAAAAAAAAAAGACAAAATAAACAGAACCAACAGTGAACATGTTCAAAAAATTATGCAATTATGAACTCATTGCATAGAGAGAAACCAGGGGGGAAAAATTAACACTGGTGGTTCCTAATAGCAACCAGGATGGCATACAGTGATTGTTCACCAAAACATAGTATATTTTTACATTTTACACAACGCTGCTCCACTCTAGCAAACTCAGGAATGATGTTTGGTGTGCCAGATGAGGAAGAAGTAGATGACGTGCTCGGTCCAGCAGCATTGTCCTCACTTGCCTGCTTTTCTTGTTCCCGTCGAAGCTGTTCTCTAGCAAGACGTCGAGGATGTATTGTCTGCAGATGTTTTAACATCGATGACGTCCCACAGGAATATTTCTTTTCGGAACCTGGTGCATTCACCTTTTTCTCCCCAGGTGGTATGGAGAAAAATGCCCACACAATACTTTCGTTCCTTTTCTTGATGGGTTCCTCCAGGTCTTCTTCCTCTTCAGGTGGAAGCTGCTGAGGTGCATTACCAGCTGCCATTTCAAGATCAGTGAAAAAAAACACCAAAAAAAGGCAAACAAGAGGAGCAGAAGACAACAGGTGTGTCTGCTGAGATGCTCTTGAAGGAATTATAAAAATGGCTGGGGTCCTTCAAGTTCTAGAATCAAAAGGTTCTTAACCAATGAAATTGTTTCTTTTGAAGTCACATGGTATTCGCGCACCCGGCGCGCAACCAGCGCGCACCCGACGCGATTCCCGAAAAATATATTTAACATTAATATATCTTTATTACAATTACAAATATATGATATTTATAATTAGATTAAATAATCTCTTGCTATAATATGCATATTAAAGTTATATACATATACTTTTAAAACATAAAAATTTGCGGTGGATTCGGGCACCTGAAGCGACCCCCGGAAATACGTACGTGACGTTACACAGGGCCAAGATCCGCGCACCCTTCGCATACCAAACGCGCATCCTACACGACTTAACCAATATGGCGGCAAAATTCTTGGATTCGCGCACCCACCGAGACTGGTACACGATGGGTATGCGAATCCACTTTTAAAAAAAAAAAAAATGTATATTTATATTTTAGAAAAGAGAAAACATTACATTATTTTTTATAAAAATTAAAAAACTAAGAAAAAGTATTTTTTGCACAGTATAGTTAGAAATTAGCATTTAAAAAACCTTTGAAATTCACTGAAAAAACCATAGGTTTCAGGGACGTTATAGTTAGAAATTAGCATTTTAAAAAACATAGAAATTCACTGAAAAAACCACAGGTTTCAGGGACGTTATAGTTAGAAATTAGCATTTAAAAAACCATAGAAATTCACTGAAAAACCATAGGTTACAGGGACGTTATAGTTAGAAATTAGCATTTAAAAAAACATAGAAATTCACTGAAAAAACTACAGGTTTCAGGGACGTTATAGTTAGTTGGACATTTCACTCGTACAAAACCAGAGAAATTTGGCCGTTATAGTTAGTTGAGCTAACTATAACTCGCGCCCCGCAATGCACTGCTCATGACGTCACATATTACATCATTCATGACATGGTCAGTGACATCACTGATGACATCACTGATGACATCTCAAATGACATCACTGATGACATCACTGATGACATCATCCACTTGTTAATCTGATGCACCTCCTCACACCCTAATATAACCTTTGATACACCCACTCTAAAATACAGACTACCATTTTCGAAACCATAGACACACCAATACCAGTTACTACATACCCACTCACTGATTCCTAGGTCAACACACACATCCACTCATTCACCCATACAGTCACTCATACATGCAGTCACTCATCAATACAGCACTATCATATGCACTCATACACCTATACAGACACTCACACACCGCCACTCATCCATAGAGTTACTCACACACCTAGTCAGTCATGCAAAGAATCAATCACACTCCCATTTACTCACCTATACAGTTAAACACACACCACCTCACTTATTCATACAGATACTAACACATACTTACTCTCTTATACAATCACTGATACACGCACACACTCATCCATACAGCCACTCACAATCACTTACTCTCACATATAGTCATTTATATACTCCAACACTCACATATACTGCCTTTCACATATGTTGTTACTCACTCATGTACCACTGAGACATCCATTCACTCACCAACACACCCATACATACACACACTCACCCACCCATACAGCCCTTCGCAGATGCACTCTTGAACCCATACACCCAGTGAATCACCCACTCACACATCTATGCACAGAGTCACACAACACTCATCCACCCACACAGACACTCAGGCACCCATACAGATACTCAGACAACCAATCAATAACCCATATAGACACGCATGTAGCTACTCACCAACTCATACAGCCGCTTACACACTAACTGACAGACTGATACAGACATTCACACAGTTTAGTCACTAACCCATGCATTCAGTAAGACACATTTAATCACTCACTTATACAGTCAGTCACGCACCTACTAAATCATCGATTCAGACACTTATACACCCACTCATTCTTCAATTCACCTTGGCATATATATATATATAAAACATATATAAACTTTATAGAAACATACCGACACTGGATGATGTCATCAGTGATGTCATTTGAGATGTCATCAGTGATGTCATCAGTGATGTCACTGACCATGTCATGAATGATGTAATATGTGATGTCATCAGCAGTGCATTGCGGGGCGCGAGTTATAGTTAGCTCAACTAACTATAACGGCCAAATTTCTCTGGTTTTGTACGAGTGAAATGTTCAACTAACTATAACGTCCCTGAAACGTGTGGTTTTTTCAGTGATTTTATATATATATATTTTGACAACAAAAATAAGGGTACATCAGAAATAAGAGGTTTCTATCCCTGTCTTAATTGCAAAGCCTGCAAAAAAAGTGTGAAGGTAAAGGAATACCCAGTTCCAGGGAGAAAATCTAAGAAAATGATTTTAAAATTACTCAACTGCAATACAGAATTTGTGGTTTATTGCCTGATGTGTCCGTGCAACCTACTCTATGTGGGCAGCACGGTACATCAAGCAAAGAAAAGAGTTCTGGAACATATGCGGGCGATAACGAACAGGGATAAGAACTACCCCGTCGCCAGACACTTTGCAACACATCATCAAAGTGATAGTAAATTGCTTAGTTTTTTCTGTATTGATCATGTACAGATTAAGGAAAGAGGAGGTGACAGAGTTAAGACCCTACGACAATTGGAGTCAAGGTATATTGTGGAATTGAGAACATCATCCCCATATGGCCTCAATAGTGAAGAAGAATTATGGGTACATGTAGGATAGAGATGAATTATGAGTACAGCGAACAACGGAGAATCCCCTGATTAGCAGAATAGCGTGCGCCCTCCCCTTTATATTCTCACTGAACAAGGAATTATGAATTAGATGTTTTATTGTAAGGTTTAGAGATTCATTTAACTGACTTTTTTATATAGACTGTAAAATAGGAGTACGTATAATAATAGCTTTGTTAAAATTGGGCTATAATGCAAAAGATGATGTTTGTTGATGTGAGAGGCTAGTATATCCCGAGATTTGCCCAAATGAGTCCATTCAGGACTGTATTTAAGTTGCAGTCGATACAACTGCCCATTCAGGGCATGATAAAGCATTAAGATTGGCAAATGTATCAATCGTATGATAATGAATTTTTAAAGAAGGCGAATAGATATTTGACATTTGCGAAGATCCTATTTTTTAAAACATCAATTAATTAAAACTGTATTGAGGGAATTGCCCATCCAGGGCATAAAAATGGAAATAATGATTCTTGATTACACCATTGGGTACAGTAACAAATGTATTGTATTGGTATTTTATAAAGTCTAGATATAGATTACATTGTTATAAAAGCACATTCAAAGATGGCCGCCAGGATTACGGCAATTGTGTAAAGTCCTTTCTCAGTATCAATGAATGTTAATGAGATGTTGTAAAAGTCCGTTTTCGAGTGAATTGAGATACACAATGTATATAATGGGATAATGAAGATATGCACGCTGACATTGACAAAGGCCGTATGGCCGAAACGCGTTTGTCAGCTATGGTGGTTTGGCAACATTAAAATCTTAAATAACGACTCGCGAGTGCACCGGGTACCTTTGTATGGACGAAGGAGTTGGGCAGTATTATTAAAGCGGTTCATCACCGCTTTGCGGTAGCACCCACCCAGGAGTGAGCGGCGGTTGGTTGACGAGATTGTGTTTGGGATATATATTTTTTTATATATATATATATATATATATATATATATATATATATATATATATATATATATATATCATCATATATACGTTTTGGTTCCAAACCAGTGCTTAATTTGAGACTGTGGTTTCTGGCACTTAATTGACAACACCGGCGCTTGTGACAGTCTGCCACAAGATGGCACTGTCTGGATAATTTAGAGATAAACACAGCAACCAGTCAATTATTAATTGAATATGCATTAAAAATTAATATTACCATATAGTTTCGGGTCTGGAATAGTCCGAATTGTCACACTTGTAGGAATGTGATGGTTAGTAGTTTTGTTGTTACTATTATTGGCAGCGCTGTCAGGGGCAATGTGTGGTACAAGCTGCAGTGGCCTCTTGACGAGAGCCTTGGCACTTTTTTACAAATTAAGCACCGTTCCAAACAATTACAATTAAAACGAGTAGAGTAGCCGGGGGACAGGAAATATGTTCCCTGCCATATGCTTCTTTGTAAATTATTCTTTTCCTGCTGCTGAGTGTTAAACATTTCTGTTTCATCAAGTAAAAGAGAGAACCAGCCAATAAATCTTCTGCTATAAAAGCACTGAATGCTCACGCAGGCAGATTACAGGGCAGCCGGCAACAAAGAAAGATTGCTCAGCACCTGAACAACACTTCCAATATATTGCATGTGTTTTTTACAGGCATCGCCAGACGTGGAAGTATCACCCACATAAGTCACACAGTATTTATTCAAACCAGCCAATACCATCCTAAGTTTGCACTGAGGCAGGGGGATTATTATTTTAAATGAATTACATTACTTTGCTTTAGAAGCATTATGCAAAATGTTTTCTCCTTTGCTGAATGATTTAAAGCAGTCCGCCACTGCCCACTGATGAAGTCAAGGGTAGCCAAATATCTATCCATGTATAGTTTTCCAATTAGCCCAGTTAAAAAAGTGTTCTGATGTACACCTGTCTTGGCAACAGCATTAAGTCCACTACGGTCCATACGAACAAAACGATTACTTCCAGACTTTGGAACAAGCCTCAAATGATAACTCAGGGGTTGGATAGCTGCCACTGATTTCCTCACAACCTGGAGTTAGGGACAAAAATAAGATCCATCATTCCCTTTATTGCTAAAGTGTCAGTGTTGAGGTTTGATCTACTACCTCCACCATGATGAATTAAATTCCTCTCCATCAGCTGCCAAATAGAATAGAAAGATATCCACTCAGTGGCATTGGGGATTCATATAAATTCATATAAATCACGTGAAATATCTTCTGGAATAGTTTCTGCATTTTCAAGTTCATCAGAGACTTAAAATGTTGGATTCTTTAGCAGCAGCGACTCCTCCGCTGTGCCAGAGGAGCGGCATCCTCCCTGCTAGCAGCATATGTTTCCTGGCTGAGTCTTGGGGGAGGGGCAAGGGGAATGACAGGCACCGACGTGGAGTGCTGGGCACTGCAATCAGTGCGCATGTCGGTTTGGGTGGCCGTCTCAGGCCGGCCTAACCGACATGCGCACTGAAGCTCGCCCCAACCCAGCCGCATTGCCGGGTTGGAGAGAGCAAGCACAGGCCCCCAGTCTCCCTGGGACACCCAAATCGAGGGCGCTCAGGCCAATCCCGAAGCTGCTCTCATGCATGAGAGCAGCTTCAGGATTCTGGTATTCTGGGATCCTATACCTGCAGTGGAGCCACGAAAGGAGCAGTAGACCGGCGATGCGGCAGGCTGCAGGTAAGTTCTTTTTTTCCCATTTATTTGTTGATATCGTCTCCTCCCCTCACACCCTGCCACTCTCCTCTGATACAGGCCGCTAATGTTCTTTGCAGAATTTTACCATTTCTCAGTCTTTATCTTTATTTCAGCAATTGCCATAAAAGCACATAGGATAAGATACATTGGTACAATAAAAATATTAAAATTGTCTCAATAAATAATGTTAAAAGAAATCCATAAGAGAAACAAGAAATAGCATTTAGGAAGCAACCATTCAGGTGCTAAGAAAGATTAAAATACATAAAGTTCATAAATTTTCATAATAATCAAGTCCGTAGGAAATGGACAACATATAACTCAAGTAATAACAACCAATTGCAAAAAACATAGAATGCATACAAGTCCCCCAAGCCTAGTCTAGTGGCAACAGAACAGTCCTTTTCTGTCTACATCTCCACATGTGTAGAAGGAAACGGGAAACAGCAAATACAAATGTTTGAGCTGTGTTTGATCTAAAAGCCCTTGATACAGTTCTATAGTCCTAATCACCCAAGTTGCAACACAGCAGCAGGACCCATATCCTCCTGTAGGCATGGCATTGCAGGCAAAAAATAGGATATGATCTATTCATTCCTTTGTCTCAGAGCAGAAGGGGTTACTCATGTCTAGTTAGGAAGGGGGACAATGCCATTTTGCAGTAAATTTTCGAAGTGGCAACGTCCCAATCCGAAATTTGAATAAAGAGTTCTAACAACCGGAGGCTCAATTGTATTCATATACTCTTCCAGAGAGTGAACATCGTTACACTCCAGAAAGGCTGAGGTCAGAGAGCTCACCCTCCTGGACCTATGGAGCCCTCTAACCACATATCTCCAGTACATCCCCTTGAGTGTGGGCTTTGATACACTACATGCAGTCTCTGGGTGCAACCAAAGGTTCTCACACCCAATCTCTGTTAAACAGCATTTAATATACCCCAACCATGGGATCCTAACAGCCCAAGAGAGCTTTAAGACTTCATCTCAACCCATACAATAGGGCACTAAATCTACAGAGGACCAGTTTCTCCTCCAATAAAACAGAGGTCTGAGTCTTACTCTGTAGACGAGGGATCTAAAACCTGGATCTAACCAGAGGGGGGCAAATGGGGTGCTAGCAGGAAGGTTGGTGAGGATTCGTATAAAAGGATTCTCCTCCAGCTCCACATCACTAGTATTCTCATACTCCCAAAGGGTACACTGACAAAATATCAACACTCAAAATATCCCCATACAAAAATATTGTGACTAAAATATCGATGTCAAAAATATCAGTCATTAATATAGTTGTATAAAATATCAATTTTTAACTATATATAAAATAAAATAAAAAATGTATTAAATAGTAAAATTAGTTTTAAAATTAAAAAATATTTCATATATATCTTAATAAATGTAACAAATAAACATAAGTAAAAAAAAGTTAAACACACATATAATAATTAGAATATATTTACTTAAATCTACTTACAAAAAGTTATTAAACTAATATTTTTAATATTATAATTTAAAAATAATATCAAAACAAATAAATATGTATATACCTATAACATTAACATAAAATCTTTAAAAAACAAACCGTTATAATTAAATAAAAAATTAAACAACTTAAAATTCTTTAAATGTAGCAAAAATTATTTAACACATTAAAAATATTAATAATTACAAATATTATAATTTTAAATAAACAAAAAACATAATAATATAAATTATAACAGCATAAAATAAATTATAAAATATAAAATTTAATACATATACTGTTCCCACCACAATTTATACAAAACTATGCAAACTATTAAAATTAATATATAAAAAATGTACTACTCCCACATCACACAACTCGAAAATAATAAAACTGGTTAAAATTTACAAATCTCCCTCCAATAAATGCGAAGGTAGTAAAAGCGTTGGATTGCAGATAAATAATATTTACTGTAACCATTCCAGCCAGTACAACAGTAGCAAAACTATTGGAGTGCGAAGGGATAAATTTACTATTCCCACTCCAATCACTACAACAGGAGGGAAAGTGTTAGAATACGGAGGGGTAAAATTTACTATTCCCACTCCAATGATGTGACAGTAGGGAAAGTGTTGGATAGCAGAGGGGTATAATTTACTATTCCCACTCCAGTCAGTACAACAGTAGGGAAAGTGTTGGATTGCGGAGGGGTAAAACTTAGTATTCCCACTTCAATAAATGCAACAGTAGGGAAAGTGTTGGATAGCGGAGGGGTACAATTTACTATTCCCACTCCAGTCAGTACAACAGTAGGGAAAGTGTTGGATTGCGGAGGGGTAACATTTACTATTCCCACCCTAATGAGTGCAACAGTAGGGAAAGTGTTGGAAAGCGGAGGGATAAAATTCGCAATTCCCACTCCAGTCAGTACAACAGTAGGGAAAGTGTTGGATTGTAGAGGGGTAAAATTTACTATTCTTACTCCAATATGTGCAACAGTAGGGAAAGTGTTGGATAGCGGAAGGCTACAATTTACTAATCCCACTCCAGTCTTTTCAACATTGAAATATCTTCAACAAAATAAAATTATTTTAAAAACAAAGTTAATAAAAAATATATAAATATCTTGAAAAATAAAATAAAAATGTATTTGATATTAAAAAATTTAAAAAATTTAAAAAATATAAACATATCACAGTCTTAAAAACATATCACAAATTCCTACAAATATTATTATAAATAAAATACAAAAATAATTTTCATACAAATAAATATTTTTACTTAGAAATTATTCATTAACAAAAACATTAATTATTATACATTTAGTTTAGTTACTTCCCACCCTATAACACCACAAAACTTGCAACCTGCACCTAAAAAATTATTTACACTATTATTTTAAATTTAACAAACTAATTTTCATTAAATATTAATTATTAATTAATTATAACTAATATATTTCCCACAATAAATCCCCACAAAGCACACAACACCCTCATAACATTTAACCAAAACATATTTACACAATTAACATAATTAATTATTAAATTAATAATTAATATTAATTAAAAATAATTATTACTTGCTTAAAATTAATTTACTTTCCACCCCATACCCCTACAAAACTCACAACCCACATCCTAAATCTAAAAAAAGAAATGTATTTGCACAATGAACATAATTAATTATCAATTAAGCAAATATTATTAAGAAAGCAAATTATAATCATTAAACTTAATTAACTTCCCACCCTTTACCTCTATAATCCCCACAACCTGCACCTAAAATGAAACTTTAAAAAAATAATTACACAATTAAAATGAATTTTCAATTAAATAACTAATAGCATTTATTAAATAATTATAAAGTAATTAAAAACAATTTACTCCCCAACCTTTACCCCTATAAACACAAAAACCGCACCTAAAAAATTTTAATTGAAAGAATAACAATTTTCAATTAATTAATATTAATTATCAATTATTAAGTATTAATTAATTACAAATAAATTATTTCCCACCTATTACCCCTATTAACCCACAACCCGACCTAATTTTTTTTTACACAATTAACATAATTAATCATTAAAATATTGGTGAAAAACCTGTGGTAAAAACTTTCCATGCTGTTATCGCCAGACTTCTGGTAGTGGTAATAGCTCACAAATATTCAGTGATGAGGTACAGTGTTAACACGTTACTTATAAACTCACAATTACTGCATCCTTACAATCTGTGTTAGCTGCAGGTATGTGTGGTAAAAGAATTAGGTCACATTATTCAATTTTATAGAAATCCTAATGAGGTTTCTTTTCTCTTCGTCAAAATAACCAGACATTAAGGGGCCGATTCCGATCTCGGCCGGTAGTGCTCCGAATCGGATTCGGATTTACCGGATCCGATTCGGAGCCCTGTTTCCCGACCGAATCGTACGCGGGTCCGGCCGAGCGAGTACGATGCAGGCACCCGCGAAAACTCCGACCGACTCGAACGCGGCTTCAACACGCTCCGACCGACTCGCATGGACACGACTCGCACGCGCTATGGAGACGTTTCCCGGCCGGGTAAGTACGATGCGCGCCGCGAGCAGTCCGATCGACTCGCGCCGTCCGGCTCGAAAAAGCTGTCGGAGCCAGACTTTGGGGGTCCGTGTCGGACCCCCCTGTACGCGTAGGCGCGCGAGTCGCACACAGGGGGGACCCATGGGTCCCCCCTACCTGTGCGTGTACGGCGCGAATCGCTTCACCGCGTACACGCTATAGGGGGCGCCCTTGTCCGCCTCGCACCCGTTGAGTCAATGGGAGCCCGCGTACGCGTTGTACGACAGGCTCCCATTGACTTCAATGGGAGTCCGACCGACTCGAGTCCGATGGCATGCGTGCGCATCGTACTCGATCGGTCGGACTGCCCGAGTCCGATTCGGTTGGAAATCTCTCCGGGTCCGGCTCGGTCGGAGAGATTTCCGGCCCGAATCGGAATCGGCCCCTAAGTACTGTAATGCAATAGGGTGAATTCCTTCACTATTTCTCTTTTAAAAATACATGTTTTGTGCTTGGCTGCCAGCACACCCATTTCTGACGACATCAAAGTTCTTTTCTTTGTTTTATGTACGCATCAGTACTCTGTGTATATCATTTTATGAAACGATCGAAGAAAAGGTCAAACAATTGGAGAAAAACAGCATGTGGAAATTATTCTTCGATTAGTAATTTGTACCTGTCAGTCACAATGTTCAACAAATGATTAAATAATGGTGTGTGAAATTAGTTAAGGTCACACATGGCTGGCTAAATTACAAAATCAATGGGTGCACCTCATTAAAATAATGACATCACATAACCTATATGAGCCATGATTTCTATTTTTCAACTCCTGCCCACTTAGCCAGTTCCGTCTCAAGCTTAAACTAAACTGATATGTGAGAGCAAAAGTCCATTAAGCTGAGGGTGGACCAATCTAATTTAGTAAATGGGTTACTGTAAAATGTGCGACCTCAATTATGGTTGTGTAGGAAAGTGCCATTGGAAACATTTGAAATCCTATATAGATTATCCAAATGCACGCGCAACGTTTTACTGCCAAAAATCGCTCTTAACTTAAAGAATGGTGCTTTTAATTATAACCATTAAAAAGGATACGGTATTTTCGGAGTAGTACATTTATATAGGAGACTTCACCACAGAGCTACTGTGAAAACAAGAAGCATTTTGCTAAAACACCCCTTTACCACGACAGGCCATAATGTGCAAAATGCACTATCAGTGCTGCTATACGCTTTAAATTAACATAGAAACCTAGGCTACATTTAATACTTCCACCACACGCTTTTATCCCTATATTTCTACAAAATCATAATTTTGAGCTGTAAATCGACAGCAGGCGTAGATTCCAATCCTGTAAGTGTTTGAAATACTCAGATAAGCCGTGCTTAATTTCCACCTGTGGTTTCAGGTGGTGGACAGGGCATTCATTTTTTGTGACTAGGACTTATTTTTTATCATCAGACTTTGACCCAGAACCAGAGAGAGAATGGCAGAAAGGGAGAAAAATGAAGGAAGAAAAATGTAGGAAAACAGTGAGAATGATGAAAACAGGAATCAACAAGCAGTGGCACAGCCAATGAATCCTCTATATACAATAGAACTCGAAAGACAAGTAAAAAAACAAGTAATGGAACTGCCATCCAAATGTGGCAGGCATATGAAAATGTACTTCTTTACAGGCAACTGACCACATGTGTTCAGGCAAAATGCTGTCACGTATGGTTCAAGAGAGCCAGTATTGAAGCTGTCTCCACATTCCCCTAGGCATTGATGGGTGGAAGCAAAATGTGAATGGCACTTAAACATATCAATGGATGAACTGGCTAACCAAAAGTAACCTTCGTACATATGTGTACATTTTTATTATGAGTTTTTTTTAAACATGAGACTGGTTAGACAGCTGAAAAAGCAAGACCATTAAAGGGCAAGATGGCGTCTGAGTGAGATCGCTTTCACTCACCTCCGCTCCGCTCCGATCCTCGCTGTGCTCTTACCCGAGTAGAATGGAATGAATGGTATGCAAACCGGCATGAAAGCAATCGGAGGATGTTCCAGAGGCGAAGAGCTCCGTGGTAGTGTTGAACCGAAGGAGCTGTGAAGTAATGCGAGAGATAGAAAGTATCCGATGGGCCCGATAGTTCCGGAGGCTTGATGGAACCCAGAGACAGGGGGAGCATCGATACAAGCCAGCTTGCTGTACGCGATCGGAATCACTCGCTCGGTTGCTTCTGACGACAGTTTCCAGAGGGAGAATCTGTGACGGCTGGGGTTGCCCAGCAACGAGGACGCCAGGAGAAGCCACGGAGATCACTGCACAGAGGCCATGGCAGCGCGAGGAGGTCGAGGTAAGACGCGCTCGAATGCGCTTTCTACTACTCGAAAGGAAAGTGACTAAAAAACTGATACAGACCTAAGGAAAACTGAAATACGCTCTGGTAAGGGGGGTAAACTGGATAAGAACAAAGATAAAACGGAGGTCACCAAAATCACTGATTTGAGCAGTTTGCCACTGGGAGGAGCAGGGGGGAAAAAACAGGTTGCGATAACTAGCTTGTTTTTACCCTTGGACAATGAGAAAGAGAAGGGGCCGGAGATGGTAATACAAGGGCAACCGGGTGAACAAAACGGGCCGGCTGCCGGTGAAGATGTAATTGGCACGAAGAATTCTCAGAATATTCTTCTGGATATCTCACCGGGTTCATTGGAGGAAGAAAAGCCCTCTTGGGGGTCATGCTGTGATGATACTGTACTAGGAACGCCTGAAGCGCTCAATAGGGCCCTCCAAAGAGAAGATAATGATAAGGAAGAAATTCCGGATAAAGACAGACTCCCCAAAGAAAGTGTAAATAACCCGACTGAAGAGATCCCAGAGATGGCAAATAAGCCCGAGCAGACGTGTGACCGGCAACAGCATGATCTCAGTGAAGGGGCTATACAGAAAAGGAGCCAAGAGGCGGGATATCTTTCTCCAGACTCCTTGGAGAAATGTTACTCTCTAAAGTAGATCAGTAGATTCAGAGTTTGAACTTTCAAGTAGTAGCAGTGATGTGGAATGTGGGGACTCTTCCACAAGTAACTACAGCCAGCAAGACGAGAGAAGGATACCCAAGAGAACCAAACGGGGGTCGTTAGGGAAAAAGAGCAACCACAAGAAATTGTTGGGAGAAGAAGAAGGAGAACTAGGATGGGACTATTCAGCAACTCAGCTGTTACCTTCTAACAGTTCAAATGAGAAAGGAAAACCCACTACAGAACAGCCGACTGGCTTGGCCACACAGAAAGCTTATGGTGAAGCTGAAGAGCCTTCCCTCTCGCTGATCTTCCAATCCCTAAGATCGTTCCGAGATGAGGCCAAAACTGAAAACCGCCAAGCACGGCTAGCCTCGAAGAAGCTACAAGGTACAATGCGTAAAATTGGGAAAACTTGCACAGAGATTGCAGAGAGACTAAACATGGTGGAAAAACGCACAGAGGATCTAGAAAATACTGTGGACACTCTGAAGGAACAGGCGTCCTCGCAAGAAAAAACGCTGAAGGATGTAATGTGGAAATTAGAAGAGGCAGAAAATCGTCAACGCCGCAATAACCTGAGGCTATTGGAAATACCAGAAAATAGCAAAGGCAATGATATTAGGAAATTTACAATAACCCTGCTGAAAAATTCCCTACCAGAATTAGCACACTGGGATTGGGATAAGGAAATTCAACGTGTACATAGATTTCCTTTGACATTACCCAATCGCTCTACGAACACTCAAGCGTACCCTCGTGTCATTTTAATATACTTTGGAAATTTCTTGCTCCGACAGGCCGTGTATGATCTTGCTAGACCCAACATGAAGAGGCAGTGGGAGAACTACTCCTTTTTCGCAAAACCAGATTTTGCACATGCCACCGTGGAAAGGAGATGGAGACTCAGGCAACTTATAACTCCTTTTCAAAAAGCCGGTGCTACAGTCTTCCTACAGAACCCGGCTAAGCTAAAAGTCATCTCTCAAGGGCGAAACTATTACTTCACATCTGAAATACAAGCCCAGAAACTGTTAGATGAGATCTCAACAGCGAAGAACAGGACTACCGAGAGTAAATAAATAATAGTTGCTATACCATGTATGGGATTAAGGAAGCAGAGTCTAAGGGGCCCATTACGATACCCGGCGTAAAAAAATCCGCCAGGCATGGAAGCGGCAAAAATCCGCCCGCACACACCGCCTGAACACCGACCACGCCATTACGATTACACAAACCGAAAACCGCCATCGGCGGAAAAATCACACAAAATACCGCCCGCCAACGTCCGAGTCGGAGTCAAACCGCCCGCCACGGACGGAAACACGCACGACAACACAAAACCGCCCGCCCTCACGGCCGACACACCGCACGTGAAATTACGATCGCACCGCCATGAGCGCGGAAAAACCACAACATATACCGCCCGCCAGCGCAAACAACGCTGATGAGAATCGACACGGCAGAAGCCATGGCGCCCACGTACCTGCACAGAAACCATCCGCTCACAAAACCAATAGCACACAACATGGCCAACAAGTCCACACAGCAAGGCACGCACAAATACACA
The DNA here is from genome assembly GCA_963921515.1 of Calotriton arnoldi. Classification (NCBI taxonomy): domain Eukaryota; kingdom Metazoa; phylum Chordata; class Amphibia; order Caudata; family Salamandridae; genus Calotriton; species Calotriton arnoldi. The sequence continues at coordinate 2,279,919 of CAWUFW010001405.1, read as the reverse complement.
AGCACAGTACACATCCCGAAAACACCCCCGAACAAACAAAAAATACAAAGGCCAGAACCCCAGACACAACACACCTGAAAACAACAGACCATGAGGACACACCCACATAGGTGAGTACAAAAGCAGCACTCCCACAGACCACAACCCCTTGCTACATTGCAAACCAGAGAGGAGAGGAGAGGACACAGTGACACAGCAAGGACAGCAGCACACCACAGAAACGCACACATCACTACCACCACCACCACCACCACCACCACCACCAAACACCGGCACCACAAACCCCCTGCACATTACACAACATACACCGCACCAGCACCACAAACACCATGGCACCACAAAGAATGCCCAAGTACACGCCCATTGAGCTGACGGTCATGGTCGACGAGATCATCAAGGTGTACCCACAAATCTATGGGAACATGGTCCAGCACACACCACTAGCCACCAGAAACAGAATGTGGAACCGGATCGTAGACCAGGTCAATGCAGTCGGGACCCTGCCCAGGAACAGAGGTGAAATAAACAAACGTTGGAATGACGTAAAGAGCCTGGTCAAGAAGAAGGAGGGCAAAAACAGAGAGCTGGCTGCCGTCACTGGCGGAGGGAATCCCGCGCTCTTTAAGACCTTCAAAGCGTGGGAGGAGAAGGTGCGAGTCGTAATACATCCGGAGATCCTCGCCGGATTAGCAGGGGGAGTGGAGGCTGGTAAGTACAAACTAATGTATACCAGCACACCGCTATGTACTCACATGCACTACCACCATGCCACAGCTCCCAGGGACAAACACCCCCATGTCCAGCACACAATACACAACACATCACACACACATGCAACAGACACCACCACACACAGCCCAAACCGAACAACTGTAACATACGTGGGGACATGTGTACACTCAGCCAGCCACGTAACCACCAACAGGTCCCCAAATATGCCAGAAGCGCCACAACGAGCACCCACCACACCCATGTGTCCGCCACAGCTGCACTAACCGACAAGTAACAGGTAAGTGGCAGGAACACAAAGTGCAGTGGGTGGGAGGGTGGACAGCCCAAGTACAACACACACCAGGCCCCAGTCCCACAGCACAGCAAGGAGGAGCATCCCCCACACCCCACAGCCACGTGTCAGCCACCGCAGTGCACAACGGCAGCCGAAAGGCAGACATCACGGTCCACAGCAATCGGTGTCAGTGGGTGTACAGCCACCCCCACGACCCACAACACCCCCCCACCCCCACAGACCTGCAACATGGAGCACCCCCGCTTAGAGCCATGTGGCATCCAGTACAGTGCACGCACGAACAACTTGCAGGTGGGAAACTGGACAGGGCTGGATTACTGGAGGCATGAGGACCATAACACGACCAACACATGGGACATGTCACGTAGCAGACGAACACGCAGCACCGCCCACCGTCACGAACAAGTGAACAATGTGCACACGGACATGAACAACAGACTCACACCCCACATGACCCATCACATACATAGCAACACCCAAGGAGCCACGTCTGCATGCACAAGCCACACTGAATATAGTACCACACGGCAGCCACTGTGCAACTCATCACACACAACCGAAACACCATTGAAGTCCTGTCCATGTAGCCCCTACTGCCTGTCAACCACACACCCCACAACTACGCCTATGTAAGACAAACAACACTAGACGCAACAGAGCGGAACAACATATATGCACACGAACACCACTGAACCCATCAAACACACAGACACACCATGCACATACAACATACCATCCATCCGTCAGCCCCAGTCTCATGAAAGGCATGTCATCCGCACAGCTGCCACACATACAGCAGTCACGCTAAGATACATGCCCATGACCAACCATGTGCCAGAAGTCAATGAAGCGCACGACACACTGTGAGCAACAACACACAACATGGGCCACACCCCCCGAGCACTGCAGTGATGCACATGGCACAGGGCAGCACGCACACCAAGGAGATGGGACAACTGCAATACGTTGGCTGGCACACAACCATCACTCACTCATAACGATGCGTCCAATGCCATGTCCAGTAATCACAACAGACAGCAAATATGCAGGCCATGTCAAGCATGCACACACCTCAAACCATGCACTGTCATGCTGCCACAACACATGTCACGTTTGGCACCCATGGCTCACAGCATGTACCCCAAAAGCATATTCCCTCCCAAAGCGAATCTGGGGCATGGCCCCCATGTTGCCATATGCGTTCCTAAGCGTTCCATTTGAACCCCAAAAGCATATCCCCTCCCAAATGCGAATCTGGGGCATGGCCCCCATGTTGCCATATGCGTTCCTAAGCGTTCCATTTGAACCCCAAAAGCATATCCCCTCCCAAATGCGAATCTGGGGCATGGCCCCCATGTTGCCATATGCGTTCCTAAGCGTTCCATTTGAACCCCAAAAGCATATCCCCTCCCAAATGCGAATCTGGGGCATGGCCCCCATGTTGCCATATGCGTTCCTAAGCGTTCCATTTGAACCCCAAAAGCATATCCCCTCCCAAATGCGAATCTGGGGCATGGCCCCCATGTTGCCATATGCGTTCCTAAGCGTTCCATTTGAACCCCAAAAGCATATCCCCTCCCAAATGCGAATCTGGGGCATGGACCCCATGTTGCCATATGCGTTCCTAAGCGTTCCATTTGAACCCCAAAAGCATATCCCCTCCCAAATGCGAATCTGGGGCATGGCCCCCATGTTGCCATATGCGTTCCTAAGCGTTCCATTTGAACCCCAAAAGCATATCCCCTCCCAAATGCGAATCTGGGGCATGGCCCCCATGTTGCCATATGCGTTCCTAAGCGTTCCATTTGAACCCCAAAAGCATATCCCCTCCCAAATGCGAATCTGGGGCATGGCCCCCATGTTGCCATATGCGTTCCTAAGCGTTCCATTTGAACCCCAAAAGCATATCCCCTCCCAAATGCGAATCTGGGGCATGGCCCCCATGTTGCCATATGCGTTCCTAAGCGTTCCATTTGAACCCCAAAAGCATATCCCCTCCCAAATGCGAATCTGGGGCATGGCCCCCATGTTGCCATATGCGTTCCTAAGCGTCCCATCTGAACACCAAAAGCAAAGTACAAACCAGACCCAGGATGGGCCAGGAGCCCGCATACACCAGAGTCACAATAAGTAGGGGCACAGCAACACACCCATCGGCATGGCCAATCCGTCCCATGCCACATGTGCACAGCACACAGTCCCATTGCCAAGCACACACAACTACAAATGCTACAGCCACACACACGCCTCCGGGAAACCCATGTACGAGATTGCACGAACTGTTAATGTCAGACGACAACTACATACTTCGCCAGGTGCAACACAATAACAAATCTCATTCTCTCCACAGGTGACGAACTGCTGGATGCTGGGGATGGAGCCAGCAGCCAGCACAGCCAGCCTACAAGCCCCCAACGAGGACACACGGATCTGGAGGATCTGTCCTCCTCTTCGGACACGGACCACCAAGCAGGCCCATCTGGTGTGGCAGGGCCCAGCCGCTCCCCAGGACCCCTCCTACCCACCAACCCATCATCCAGGGCTGCTGAACATTCCCAGCCCCCTGCTGCCACTGTCGTTGCGGCCACACCCACGGTCATTGTGGCCACTACCACTGCCGCAACCGCCACCATCGCCGCACCGACCACCACCGCCGCCACCACCACCACGTCTTCGCTGGCACCAGCCCCAGCGCAGGTGGTGGCCCGGCTGACTGGATCCACCCTGGGAGCCACAGCGAGGACCGTGGTGAGCAATGTGGCTAGTGGGCAGGCCGGTGGCAGCAGGACTGGTAGGAGGAGCAGGGTCAGGGAAACGCCAGCCTCCCCTGGGAGCCATGCCCTGCCTCAAATGGCCAGAGTCCTTGGGGCCTATGAAGAGGCCCAAGGACAATGGGTCCGGTCTGCTTCAGACACGCGTGAGGTGCTGGGGGTGCTGAGGTCCATGGACGCCCGTATGGGCCAACTCGTGGACCTCATGGGCCAGCTGGTGGTGGCGGTGAGGTCACTGCCAGGGACAGCAGCTCCCCTCCGCCACCACCTGCCGGGGCGCAGGGTGGAGCAGCAGTGTCCAGTTCCCCTGCGTCCACAGCCAGTGAGCACACCTCAACCACCAGCATGTCGCAAGCAGGCACCCCCTCGCAAACATGGAAGGGGCCGTCCGAAGTGGAAACAGATCTCCCGGGAGGACTTCACACGCTCCAAACGCAAGTGAGGCAGCCAGCCAGCCTTCCGCCAGCCTTCCTTGACCAGCCACTGCATTGACTTGGACTACGATCCCACTCCACACAGCCATCTGGATGGCATGTGTGTGTTGGACTATGGACATAGAACCAGTGGGTACACCCTGATCATCACGCAGCCATGACCGACAGCTCATTGTCACTGCACGCACCACTTTTGTCATCACCTTACACACAATCACATGTCACAGTTTGTAATAAATGCACCTTTTTCACTAACTGCTGTTTGTGCCCTGTGTCTTATTTGTAAGGAATACAACGGCCACCTTGGGCGGAAAGGCACCTGATGCGTGGCATGGCATTTGAATCCGGAGGGCCTGTAGGGACCTAGGGGTGGGAGACAGAACAGGAGCACATTCAATGAGTGTGTCACACACCCATCACACAGTACATGTCAACAACTACAAGCAATGTACACACATCGCACAGAGCAATAGGGCACAATGCCACAGCCACCAACAGTGGCATACTACCCTGGCCATGGAGCGTTGACACACAGCACGCAGTGAACAAACGGCCACCCTGACACAGCACACACACACCTGCACAGATACAGCCACATCAGCCGTCGTACATGGACACTCACCGTCAAGTGAAGTAGCGGGCGATGAGCTGCTGCCGCACATTACCAGCTTCCTCCTCTCCGCTGTCCTCCTCACTCGAGCTGTCCTGGTCTGCGGGCTGGGGCCCTGGTTGATCTCCGTCATCCACGATGAGGGGGATCTGCTTCCGAATGGCCAGATTGTGCAGCATGCAGCACGCCACCACTATCCGGCACACCTTCTGTGGGGAGTACGCCAGCGCACCCTCGGTGCGGTCCAGGCACCTGAACCTGGACTTGAGGAGGCCAAAGGTACGCTCGACCACACGTCTGGTCCTCCCATGTGCCTCATTGTAGCGATCGTCTGCTGGGGTGCGAGGATTCCTCAATGGACTGAGCAGCCATGCCCCATTTGGATACGCAGAGTCACCTGGGTGTGAGGGACACAGAGAACCGTTGCTAATCCAACTGGACAGGGGACAGCATCGCACAGCCAGCACGCTACACCACTCCACATACTCACCGACAATACAGGCACGATCCTGTTGCATATTGGACATCAGTCGTGGCAAGATGCTGTTGCGCATTATGTGTGCGTCATGGGCCGAGCCTGGGAACTTTGCACACACGTGGGTGATCACCATGTCCGCAAGGCACACCACTTGCACATTCAGGAGTGCGTGTGCTTCCTGTTGCGGTACAGGTGCTCAGTGGCCTGTGGTGGAACAAGGCCGACATGTGTGCAGTCAATGGCTCCAACGACGTGTGGGATTCTGCCAAGGGCATAGAATGCACCCTTCACTGCCGCCAATTCACGAGCCCTGGGGAAGCGGATGTACCTGTTCCGGTACAGCATCATGGCTGCCAGTACATCCCTCAGCACCTTGCTGAACATGGGCTGGGACATCCCTCCTCCACTGCCCACTGTGTGCTGGAATGACCCAGTGGCGAAGAAATGCATGGCGGCCATCACCTTAGCCGTGGGGGTGACAGCAGTCGGATACAGCCCTGCGGGGACGGAGATGGGGTTCTAACATGGCACACAGTCGATGCAGGGTTGTCCTGTCCAGCCGAAACTTCCTAATAACCTCTGTATCGTCCATGTCCGCCAGCAATTGGTATGGGCGGTCAATGTTCGGTCTCCGCCTAGGGACAATGGCAGAGGACACATGTCAATGCAACACGACACATAGCAATTTCGCATACACATCACTGACATGACTGAGCAAGCACATGAGCCACAGCCCAGCTGTCAAGCTGGGACGGCACGGCCACAATACACTTACACAGGTCTCCCAACAATGGCAATGGCTAGTGATACAAACCACTGCCATGTGCATGCACATGGGGATCTAGGCCCCAATGACTTGCGGGCGTGCTGATGGGGACTGACTGCATATCCGTCAAGCGGCAACGCCACGGCAACATGAATGTCTGCTGAGCATGGAACTGCTTCCGCGGCTGGATGAGTATGGCACACGACGACGACGATGTGGGCACAGGCTGAGCGGCCAAAACAAGTGGGACCTGTGGCACGAGGGGATATGAGACAGTAGTAGGTGTCAGCACTGCACCCTATGTACAGCACTGTACGGATCACACCTCCCGAAACATTGACAGGTGTCCACATTGACAGCCCCATGCCAAGACGGCTGTGTGCTTGCAGTCACACGTCACAGGTGAGAGGTTACATTGCACGTGCCAGGTGGCAGACGTACATAGTGGGAGCTGGCATGTGTGTGCATGTGTCTCCTGTTCAGGATCCACCAGATGGGCGCTGACTCTGTACTGACCATTGGACACAGCATGTTCCGTGGAAGGCTTGTGTGTGTGGGATGGTGGCACTGGATGTGCCTCCGTTGGGTGGGGGCCATGCACAGGGCGGGTACGTCGATGATTGCGCATTGTTGGTCACGGTGGGTGCACCAACTAAGATGTGTTGCCCTGTGTTCAATTCCTATGTCCGCATGATGATGGACTGTAGATGTGGGCAGACTACACATTGGTCGATGTGCTGTCTATATGCATGTGCCTTCACACCAGGCACAGCTGCCCCTGCACATGTGACCCCTGCTGGACTCGCTGCTGGGTCTGTGGAGCTGATGCACCTTCTGCGCGTGGGGCGGACAGCTCTCCTCACTTCCCTCATTGCGCATGTCATGACTTTGCCGCAGGTGACATGGATCATGGAGGGCCCACATGTACGCGTGGGTAGGCTACACATGATTGTACACTGGTCGCCACCCCCAGTCAGTGTGTCGAATGGGAAGGTTGTCGTGCTGGTGGTATGTTCGATGTGGCGGATGGGCGGGCCTAGGTGCGGGCTTACATTCCGGACATGGGGGGTAGTTGGATTGGCGACTAGTTGCAGTACACACGGGACACGTCTCTTCCTTTCCACATCTGGGTCATCCCTTGTACTAACTGACAGTGATACAGTCATCTTCGCCCCAGCCCTCATGTCCTCCCTCGCTCCCCCAATATGCATGCTCACCTGCGAGGCTAGCGCTTGCACAGGCAGCCCCAAGCTCGCACCAGAGAGGGCAAGGAGTGTATGTGTGGGTCCAGTTGCACGAGTGGGCTGTCTCAGGGTATGATGTGTTGCGGGACGCCGTCCACCTGCGTGGTGCCCCAAATGGAGACCCGGCCTGCATGGACTATGCATCACAGTCTTCGCCTTCCGGATCCGCCACCTGCGACACCCAGTGGCTGTGGCTGCCCTTGCGGCCATGCCGCGTCCGTCTGTGACTGATGGCCCACACATTCACTCTTTGGCCTCTCTGGGGAGGGCTCGGGGTGGTGGCGCACGCGCTTGCACTTAGTCGCAATGGCATGTGGCGTGGTTGGTATGATGGGCAATGGATGGGATGGTGCGAGCCACCTCCCGTGACGTCAGTGCTGCTCGTGCTGTGGTGCGTCCCCCTACACTTCCATTTGACTTGTGCCATGCTAGACGTTGAGGTTCTATTGCCTGCGTGATATGACCAGGAGGAGCGCGAGGAGACCTCTCACACACCATGCTCCACTGCCATCCCGTGCCCTGTATCGCCTGTGCGGATTGACTATGTTGGGGTTACACCTGGTCGACTGGGGCTGTGTGTGCCTTGTCAAGGGGCATGGCGGGCGCACAACAGGATCCAGCTTGTCCACAGAGGGTGGGCTGAGGTGCGCCTGGTACCGCTTTGTACGTGTGCCCGGCTGCTGTGCACACACGTGTTCACTCCCCCGACAGGTGTCCTCTCACAATGCCCAGGGAAGCGGTGGTGTACTGTTCATGACCCCTCCCAACACGGCGTGCTCCAACTTGGCATGTGCGCATCTACCCGTCGCACCCACCCACCTGAGCACTGCGTCCATACGACTTCACACGACACATGTGTGTCTTCCACAGTAGTGCTACTCATTTGCGTTGACATCCAATACCAGTGGACTACATGGTCATGTCACGACTGCCGTGTACTTCACATACTCTCATCCTCTCTCATTCGTACTTGTGAAATGAGTCAGCGGAGACAGTTTTGGTTTCAAACATTATATTGAGTCTTCTGTCCTCTGTGATGCAGTATAGTGGACACTACTGGCAGCGGAATACATGTTGAGGATATACTGAGCATGATTGCAAATGGGATAGGTGTGGGGTTACATGTGATTGGCTGTTGCATGTGGGATGTGGGCTTCAGAGTGACATCTGCTTGGCCAAGGCTGTGCTAATGTACATTTACGTATTGCTGCGGAGCTGCGGACTTTGACACAGACGGTATACATGTAGCCTACCAGACCGCTTGGCATCATGGGCACAGTCCATCTCAGTTCCATGTGACAGGTTTGCTGCGGTTGTTCCTCATGCACGCGTGCATGTGAGATGACATCAGGGCATGTGCTTGCGTGCATGCAGCGGCGTGCCACTTGTTGTTGCACTGTGGTGGTTACTGGACATGTCACAGTCACTGGGGTCGTGTTGTTGTTGTATGCACTTGTCGTCCATGCAAAGGTCCTGGTATGGGATTCCCGGGCGGGGGTGGGAGGGGTGCAGCACCCACAGACTCCAGGCGACCTATTCATGTCCACTGAGCGGTGTGTGTGTCCATGTGCGCTGGATCCATGTCGTGTCCTGGTTGTTCGTGCAGTTCCGTCCATGTGGGTGCGATACACAGAGCCCATGCCACTGCCTCCCACGATGCATGCGGTGTTCCTGGATGTGATGGGGAACAGTGTGCATGTCCCGGTCATATCCGATGTCATGGCGATGTCGTTGATGGTGTGGTTACAGTTGCCGGTCGCTTGGTATGGCTGTTGTGGTGGTGACTGGCCAGAGTCCGTGCGGAAGCTAAGCATGGGTGCGGGGTTGGACATCATAGGTCACTCGGGGAACCTGCGTTGTGGTCCGACGAATTTACAGGTTGTCAGGTATGCGATGCCGTCCAGCAGGGCTTCCATGTCATTGGTGGTGTACATGTTTGCCAGCCAATGTAGCGGATGGTGGCTGTCAAGGTGTTGTTCGTAAGTTGTCCCTTGGAGGACCATGATGGGGCATGCTGGGTGACATTCGATGTAGCTGTTCTCGATGATCCGTCGTGGTGGAGGCACAGTGGTCCCATTTCAGTGCGGGTGCGATGTTGGCCACATACGCCATGCCCCCATAGGCAGAGCAGGCCCTGTCGTGTGCATCCAGAGGGAGGAGTAGTGGTAGCAGGTCCGCCTTCAGACATGCCGGGTTGGAGAGGCATATCTCGACGGGATGCTGGTAGGGACACCTCCGACAGTAGAAGACGGGCATGACGCAGCTGAACAATGTGATGCGGTAAGTCAGTCGGTAACTTACGTTCAGCAGGGACAGGAGATCGCATCCCAATGTATGGAACAGGTTGGTTTTGTACAGCTTGAGCTGTTCGGCGTAGTTGGGTAGGTGTGTTGCGGTTGCCATTTCGCAGCGGTGCGTTGTGGTGGCGTGCTCCGGCTGTGTGTGCAGTCTGCAATGTGCACGCTCCGAGGTTGCTGTGAGCTCTGTGTAGTCGTAGGGAGACAGGACTTGTGTTCTGTTGGCTTGTTTGGAGGACACGGGCCCTCTTCCCACATGCTTCTCAGACAGTTCAAGGTCAGTGATGTGTGACTCCTTCCAATTAACTTGCATGTGGCCGACATGGGGGAGTGTTTTCTTCTTTCTTCCCCGTCCGTTGTGTGCTTCTGTGATATGCGCTATCTGCCCTGTGGTCGGTCTCCTCGGCATGCCTGTGTTGGTCTATTCTTGGACAATGGCTGTATTCACCGGCTTCTGTCGTAGGGCTGTGGTTTCGGAGTTGGAATGGAAGGTCATTCAGTGCTGTCTGCTCTCCCTTGTGTGGGCAGCAGGCTGCCTTTCCGCTCTGCGTTGGGCCTTGTGTGTGAATGTTATTCTTGGGCCACCTGTTGTCGGTCCCCGGGCTCTTTGGTGTTCCGTTTTATATGTCTTGTTCATATGTGCAGGGTGGTATGGGTGTTTCAGTGTGGTACTGGCGTTCCTCTTCCCGAAGGGGCCCTGCTTCTCCTAGTTGGTGTTGCCGCCGCTGTGTGCTACGCCATGTTTGTTACACTGGGGTGTGTCCTGCTGTTGCGTGTCTTCACTGACATGTGTGCGTCGGTTGTGTGGCGTTGGGTGTTGTCCGTGAATTGGGCGTTGGGGACATGTCTGTGGCAGGCCTGTCACGTGTCATGTGCATTCGGGGTGGGGCTGATGTGTGTGCTGCTTGGTTGTGTCCCTGTGTCTGTGTGCGACGCATGCATGGCGCTGCGGTTGGCCTCTGCGTTGTGCGCATGTGTGGCGGCGTCATCGGCGCTTTGGGGCCGTGACGGGGTGGTTGGTTCCTAGTCCCAGGTGGTGTGTACACATGTGTTACGCGATGTTACGATTTGGCCTGTGTGTCATATGTGGATGCAATGGTGGATGTGTAGTGTACACGCGCTGGTGGGGGTTGTCCGCTTTTTTCTGCCCTTGCACTGTGTGCGCTGTTTGCGTGCACTTGTTGTGTGTGTGCCTACCTGCGTCTCCGCGGTACGTTGCGTCCTTGGTGGTGCATCAGCAGGAGCATGGGGAGGGCCTGCAGTGCTGGATTCATGCTCGGGAGCCGCTTCTTCGTTGTCCGTGCTCGGCATCCGTGTTACCGCTTCGGTTTGTCGTACGGTATCTCTTGGCCGTGGGAGCCGTTTGTTTGCGGCATCGTAATTTATGCGCCGGGCGGGACGTGTTTCGCCGGACGGTGTGTGTCAGTTGGGCTGCGCCGCTACGTGTACGGGCGCACTTTGATGGCGGACGGTGTTGCTGGCTTGCCGGCGGTGTTTGGCCTACTTTTCGCATCGTAATTGGACGGGCGTGTGGACTGCTGCGTGCCGGCGGTAACTGGTGCTTTTGCATCCGCCAGCACGGCGGTGGTGCTTCCGCCCGCCATCGTAATGGGCCCCTAAGATATTTCATATACTGTAATATGGAATGATTTGGTTGGTTGAAATGTTTACTGGTAAAATATGTGTGGGTTGCAAAATTACTTTCTTAGTATAATGAGGTATTTTTTTCTCTTTTTGCTGTTGTTTGTGATTTTGAGCACGGGAGGAAGCGAGGAGGGTGGAGAGTGGTGAGGTTGATCCAGACTCTGTCACACAGGCTCAGGATTGAGCCTGATTGCCTTAAGAAGGGTGGGGGAGGGGGTTGGAGTGTGGGGGGAGAGAGATCTCAGACAGCGGATGGATATAAATTGTGCAACTAAGAAAAGTGAATTATGGTATAAGAAGCAGATTAAAAACCAGGAATGGCATAAAGGGTCAGTAATCCTCAAGGAGATTAATAAGCAGTCAGGTAAAGATATAGTTTTCAATGGTTAAACTGAAGATTCTCACTATCAATATTTGTGGTCTTAACGATCCGAAAAGAGACAAAGGGTAGCTGTGGGCTTACAAGCAATAGGGGCTAATATTATTTGTCTTCAAGAGACTCACATCGAGGGGTCACAACGGCACCTACTTAAAACCCTAGGATATAGATTGATTACGGCAACAACACAGGGTACAAGGACCAGGGCGGTCGCCATTCTGGCAAAAGGGAGCGAGATACAATTTGCTAGGTCATCGGCTGATAAGTATGGGCGATGGGCAATTATAGAATGTCAATTTAACAATTTTAAAAAAATGACAGTATGTACAATATACGGAAGTGTTATGGAAGATCCGAGCGTATTGGAATATATCTCCAATGAACTGGCCCATTGGCCACTCCCACTGATAGTTTGCGGCGATTATAATCTAAACCTCCTGTGTGATTGGTCATTAGATCCTGGATTTACATATAAGGAGGAAACCAAAAGTATTCCAGGCCCTGAAAGAATTATGCCAAACTCATGGCTTGATAGACTGTTGGCAAACAAAACATCCAAATGATCCAGGCTTTACGTTTTTCTCTAATCCACATGTAAAATTCGCTAGATTAGATTATATGTTTGTATCGAGTACCATAAATTCTAGTTGCTCAATAGACAGATTACCACAGGTTTTATCGGACCATAATCCTTTAATTATGAACCTAGAAGTTGGAGGAATGATCAGTGAGTTGAAAATCTGGACCTTTGAGAGAGCTTTGTTGCTAAATAAGGCATATTGCCAACATATGAATAAATGGATATCAGAGTTCTTGGAAGATAATCTAGGCAGCACCTCGATTGTGGTGGTTTGGGACGCTATGAAAGCGGAAATAAGTGGGGAGACGCTACGATTTTCACTAAATCTTAATAAAAAGGCTAAACAGGAAATGGGGGCACTACAAAGAAATCTGGCTATATTCGAGGAGGGTCTGATAAGGGCTGTACAAGAGGGACGGGAAATCGAAAGGGAATTAAAATTGGTGTTAATCGCTAAAAATGCTATTACCGATATCTTTACGGAAAAAGCGATAATTAAGGCCACAATGAATAGGGAAATTACGTATGAGCTGAGTGAACAAGTTGGTCATCAATTGGCTGTACGTACTAGACAACAAAATACAGCCAACTTAATAAGGAAGATTAAAGACCCGAGATATGGACGAAAGACTGATTCTAAAGAGATAAGAGCTGCATTTCAAAGATACTATCAAGATTTATATGAGGAGACTGGTATACGACAGGATAAGATTGAGGAATATCTAGATCAGACCACATCCCTAAGATTAGGGCAAGAGGATCAAGACAGTTTGGATGTTATACCACAGTGGGAAGAAATTTTACTTTCAATGAATAGTCTAGCTAAGGGGAAGGCAGCTGGGATGGATGGTATACCCACAGAGTTTTATGTAAAATTCTTTCAGCCACTAAAGAGAATCTTAAGTGATCTTTTCATACATATCTTTCAGGGTGGTCGACCTCCGGGATCATGGTCTCGAGCTAAAATTGTGTTTTTTTAAAAAAAGAACAAAGATGCTACAGAACTCGGATCATATCGTCCCATCACCCTGATTAACGGTGACTCAAAAATCTATTCGAAACTATTAGCCAGTCGTTTGGCACCAATTATTCATAAAATCGTATCTGGTCGCCAGCATGAGTTTATCCCTGGGAGGTCTACTACCGACCATGTCCAAAGAGTGATCACACTTTTTGACATTACTGAGGTTGCAGGAGACCCTATGGCACTCATACTGTTGGATGCCGAGAAAGCCTTTGACAGGGTCTCCTGGAAATACCTTTGGACAGCAATGATGAGAAGTGGTATAGGGGAGCCTCTTATTAAAGCAACCCAAATGCTATATACAACACCAGAGGCTGTAGTGATGGTAAATGGGTCAGTCTCAGAGAAGATAAATATTACTAGAGGGACAAGACAGGGGTGCCCATGCTCGCCCCTAATTTTTGAGATCTTTATTGACCCCTTTATCTGCAGACTCGAAAATAATTTGTTAATTTCACCAATACGGTCACAAACTTGGGATACTAAAACACTGGCTTATGCGGATGACATAGCGTTGGTCACTAACGATCCAGTCGCCGCAATAAAGGCAATAGAGGATGAGGCTAAACTCTTTGGAGAAGTATCCGGGTACAAGCTGAATCAAGATAAAACCCAGATAGTTCTTAATAACAAACTCACGATGAGAGATGATCGAGTAGTGGAAAAAGCTATGTATCTGGGTGTCAACATAAAGGCTAACTTAGATAGCTTAGTGAAGGTTAATCTTGATCCATTAATACAACATACGGAAAAAGACCTTAGTAGACTAAACAATTTACATCTATCTATAGGGGGCAGGTGTAACGTGATCAAAATGATTTTTTTTCCAAAATGTTTATATTTTTTCAGGACAATTTGTTTAGAGTTTTCACCACAATGGTTTAAAGCTATAGAAAACATGTTTTACGGTTTATTTGGGGATATAAAAGACCTCGTAGAGCAATCAGATTCATTACTTTGCCTAAAGATAGAGGTGGTTTAGCCCTCCCCAGTCTTAAACTGTATTGTTGGGCCACGATCTTGAATTACTGTAATGAACTATTGTCGGTAAACAGGGATAATTGGACAAACAGTGTCATACCAACACCGCAAGAACTTATTCTGGGTAATGAAGTCAGCGGGTACTTATGGCGGCACTCATACGACAGCTACTTTAAAAAAGTTCGTTTTAAAACACTTGTTGGTATCCATAAAGCCTGGAACAACGTGCGCAAATTATTGGGAATTGGGAGGCTATCGTTTTATACATTATTATCTAAAAACAACAATCTCCCTGAGATATTCAATGATGTATGTATGAATAGATGGATAAGTGCAGGGATCACACAATTAGGGTGTTTTTACTCTACTTTTGGGCTGAAATCATTCGAAGAACTAAGAAATGACTATACATTAGATTATAGGGATTTCTTTAAATTCCTTCAAATCAGGGATTTTCTTTCAAAGAAAGGGGGTGGCAGATCTAAATTTCAAAAAATCCAAACTATGGAAATTATAAGCAAAAATAGACTAGTAAAAATTGGAGAAATTTATGGATGCATGATGGCCTCACTTCCAGACGATTTGAATACATTTCTTTTAAAATGGCAGGATAAATTGGGGATCACGTCTGAAACCTTTTTTAAATCGTATGAATTATCACAGTCTATATTGATGTCTGCGAGATTACAAGCCCAGTATTACAAGACATTTTTTCAACTGTACTATACACCAAGCAAGATAGCCAAGTGGGGGTCCGGTAAGGGAACAGTATGTCCACGGTGTGCCTTATATGAAGCCGACGTTGTACATATATTTGCAGCATGTGATGCACTACAGGAGCTGATTATTGAAATATCTGACTTCTTATCGGAGATCTTTAATGTAAGAATAGAAATTACCGTGGGAGAAATAATGCTTGGTATAGATGGAGATATTCGACCAAAAAGCATGCAAGGACTGATTTTTGTGTCAATGGCAGTTTTAAGAATTTGCATAGCCTCCGCTTGGTTGGATCCAAAACCGCCAGTATTCCAACAATGGCGTGCCCGACTGCTGGCGGCTCGTAGCTTAGAGGTTGCTATTTATAGAAGGAAAGGACGAAAAAAACGGAAAAATGGTTGGATATATGGGATCCCCTGGGCCAATGGATGCAAATTCAAGAGAGAGCAGGCTAGATGCCTAGCAGTGCTAATTGTACAATAACGTAATATAGCAGGGAATAATCCAGTATTGTAATTACTAGCTGTGATGAACTTAGCTGCACTAGATGAATTAAGTATGTGATAGTTCAACATTTTGATTTATGTAATAATATTATGCCGAAATGTAAATGTCTGAGAAGGGGGGGAGGGAGGAAGGCTAAATGTAAAAAATAAAATAACAAAGATTATTTAAAAAAAAAAAAAAATGAAAAAGCAAGACCTAGGAATATAGAAACATCTTCTCTGCCCCTATAAAATAACACATTAAAAGTAGTTTTTAGAAAAGGAAAAGCCAGTGGCATCGCTCATTGGTGTAAAAAGTTAAAAAAAAATTTTTTTAAACAGACTTTATTGATTTTCCAAATTACATATTCAAACAAATCTCAGAAATTGTTAGGATTATACGTGAGCCCCCAATGCATAAGGAAGCAGTTAAGCACAATAGCCCCAATTTTTCCAACTGCAATTGTCCAGCATTCTCGCTTGTGAAATAGGAGTATAGTATTTGTCGTAGGCCCGGGCTATCTTCTAGATCTCAGCCCCTTGTTGAATGTCAACGTAATATGCTATTTATGAATCCCCTCAAGGCTCTTCTCCAAGCACAGTGCGTCCCATGTAACCCCACTCCACCCCACCCCAAACTCCCACCCTCCCCACCCCCCAGGCATTACGCTTATGAGCAGGTCAACTATGTGTGTTCTTAGGGCGACCCCATATTGCGAAGTATGTGCCACTCCGCACAGCATGTATCGTTGGTAGTGCAGTGTGGGGTGTATGATATAATAGGCAGGCCCATTGTGGGACCAGCAGTCAGGAATGCAAGTAGCGCCGGATGATCAGTCGCCCCCATTAGGGCCCTCTCCATCTAGGCTTTCATCCCTATCTTCAGCCGGTTGTCTCAGGAATTCCACTAGTGCCACCCATGCCCTTGCTGCTTCCAGCGTCATCTCACTCCCTGTCCTGTGGGCCATTTGCAGTCTGAATGTCCCCTCGCATTCCGCCCACTTCACAAATTCCCTCGTCCATCTTGGCATGTTAGGGCCACTTCTCGCCTTCCAATGGCTAGTGATCTCTCTTTTAGCCAACACCAATCTCAAATCTATGAACTTGCTAGTGACCTTGTTCCTGGCTGTGTGAGGAAACCAGTGTAGTAGACAACACCCCGGGGTCAGCACTACTTCTCTATCCGTTGTAGTTGCCAACACTGCAGTGACCCCCCTCCAGAAATCTCCCAAGATTGGACAATCCCAAAACATATGTAAAAACCCCGCACCCTCCGTGTTACATCGCGGGCAGGCAGCCGAGACACCAACATTTTTTTAATCTTACCCGGGGTGAGGTATGCCCTGTGTAAAACATAGAAGTGGATCAGATGGAATCGTGCATTCCTGGAGCTCTTCCAGGCCCTTTCTACAAGCTCCCCCCATTGGTTTCTCATCTATAGCCTCACCCAGATACCCCTCCCACTTGATGCGCAAGGCAGTCAGAGGCCGGCGTATCTCCTGCGTCAGGCACCTATAAAGGCAAGTAACCGCCTTAAAAGTTCCAGCAGCTATCACTATATATTGACAAACTGTGGACGTCTGAGGTTCAGCAATCTCCTCCTGCCAGTGCTTTCGCATGGCTGCTGTCAGGGCAGCATGCAGAAGAAAATCTCCTCTTGGGAGATCATACCGCTCTAAAAGATCATTGAAGGGGAGCAAGGTATTCTCCTCGTATAAGTCTCCTATTGTGGAGATTCCTACCTCTCTCCATGCCTGCAGTCTATGCCAATTCCCACCGTGGGGCAATGCCTCGCATATGATCAGTGGAATGTCTGGTGCATAGGGGCATCGTATCTGCGCCCGTCTAAGGGACCTATTCCAGCACTTGCGCACTGTACTCAGGTCGGAGGGGGCCGAACGACCTCTCATGGGGAGCCGTAGTAACACCTGAGACAGGAGCCGCAAACTCGGATCACTGCCTCCAAGGTCACCTGCGTTCCGGAGATGCCCTGCCATCCATTTCGTGAACCACTGCAACTGCGCTGCAAGATAAAAGGCCTCAAAGTCTGGTACTGCAAATCCCCCCTCCGCTCTAGGCCTCATCATGGTAGTGAGCGCCACCCTCCATCTCCCAGAACCCCACAGGAAACCTGTGACCATTGTTTTGAGCTGAGTAAATAGTCTAGGCGGTATCCAGAGTGGAAGCGACTCAAAGTAATACAGGAGTCGAGGCAGTGTCACCATCTTTAAAAGTGCAACCCTACCCGCTACAGATAGTGGAAGGGTCCCCCAGAAATCGAAGTTACCTTTGGTGTTTCGCAACGCTCGTCCTACATTGCCCTCCAGCAGATCCCCGTGGGCATGATATATTTGAGTACCCAAATAAGGCAAGTATCTATCCTCACATTTCACACCTTCCGTCTCTGGTGGCCCAGCTCTGTCCGAGTGCATCGGGAAGAGGCACGACTTAGCCCAGTTCACCGAAGCCCCGCTACTCTCCCCAGGACACTCAAGAGCTCTTTAGCTCCTCGAAGGGCCTCCCCCGAATTAGCCAGAAACATCAGTAAGTCGTCTGCATATAGTGCTATATATTGAGGCTGACCCATCACCTCCAACCCTTGATAATATCGTCCTGACCTAACATGTGCAGTCAAGGGCTCCATTGCCAGGGCAAACAACAAGGGCGACAGCGGGCAGCCTTGTCTTGTCCCCCGGCCCACCATACAGGCATCCGAGATCAGTCCTCCTGTCCTGACCCTAGCAGTAGAATTCTTATACAAGAGAGACGTCCACTCCACAAATCGTTCCCCCCATCCAAATGCCCTCATAACCCTGAAAAGATATGGCCACCCGAGACTATCAAAAGCTTTCTCGATGTCAACTGCAAAAATACACGCCTCCTTTTTCTGATATGTGTCCGCTTCTAAAACTCGCAATAGTCTGCGTATATTCATCGCCGTATTCCTGGCTGGGATAAATTCCGCCTGATTGGTGTGTATTAGTGTCGTCATATGCAGAAGCAGGCGGGTGGCCAGTACACAACTTAGTATTTTATAATCCAAATTGAGCATAGCGAGTGGGCGATAAGCAGTTTCATCCCAAGCCGGCTTGCCGGGCTTTAGAAGTGGAATGATCACTGCCTCTCTTGTTGAAGCAGCAGATAGCTGTAGGAAGGTGGAATCTGACTGCATGGTTGCCCCCACTTTTTTCCTGGTGTTTTGCTGGTTTTCGACTTAGTTTGGCTGGGATCCTGCTATCCAGGACCCCAGCCTTTCTGCTTTCTCCCTAAAATGGATTCCATGTACCTTAGGTACACCACAGATTGGATTCTGGGGTGCCCTTATAAGTCCCTAGTATATGGTATACTATGTACCCAGGGCATAGGTACCCCAGAGGCCTACCAGGGGCTGAAGCATGTATTATGCCACCCCTGGGTAGCCTTCCAAAATGACACCACAGGACTGCTACAGCAGCCTGAGTGAGGTGGTGCCTGCACCCCTTACTGAGATATAGGTTCACTATATCTCACCCTATCACTGCACATATAAACCTATCAGTCACCCCTATGGCAGGCCTTATCAATCCTGAAGGCAGGGTGCTTGGTTTTGTGTGAGAGGTTGCCCATGCATGAGCAGAGCCCCTCTGCAGCCTTCGGAATCTATCCTCCGGGGTTGTCTGTGAGGCAGCCTGACCATATACTCAAGTGCATTATAACCTAGCGGTAAATGCTAACTTTGGGATGGCTGCACGGAAACATGTCGTGTTTGGTGTCAAACACCTTGGAATCATACCCCCACACCAGTAACTGGTGTGGGAGTATGATCCCACCCTTCTAGAGGGAGAGACATGACAGCACCGGTATACCCGGTACCAGCTAACAGAGCCCTGGAATCACAAAATGGATGGTGCAGCCACAGACACGAGTCTGGCCTCCTGCTGCTGACCGAAACTCCGGCAGGGGAGGCCTGGACAAGAGGTGTCCTGTCACAGGGAGGTGTTACCACCTCCCAGACAGGCTTTAGTGTATTGGGGCTGGGTGGGTGCACTCTCAAGAGTGCTTTGAAGTCCTGCACTGGGGGCACATTTGGTGTCCCTGTGCATAGTCCAGTTCAAACCGGTTGCAGGGGCTACCAGCCCCTGCTCTGGTGCGAAACTGGACAAAGGAAATGGGTGTAGCCACCCCTCTTTCCAAACCCTCCCATAGGTGGGTCAACAGAGTATGTCCAACCCCTTCCTTGGGTATAAGATAGGAACCCCTGGTAACAGGACTTTAGATATCCCTGGACGAAACTCTGAAACTGAATCCTGGACCTTCGACGATCTGTTAAATGCCAGATGACTGAAGAATCTCCCTTGGAGTAAAGGAGTTACTCCCCTGCTTGGCAGGCACCGAAGACGCATCTGTCCGGTCTGCATCTCCGAAGCTCCCGCCGGACACCGACAACTTTGCCACCCAGGAGGTGGGTTTCCAGACATCCCAGAGGCTGACCCGAGTCCCCAGCAAAGCTGAGACCCGTAGCCCTCGTGGGTACCGTGGAACCGGAACCCCTGGACACGTGCACAATTGCAAGTGCATAAGCTTCCGGTCGATCCTAGAGGCTGTGCTTTGAGTTACTTGTAGCCCCAACCCCGAGCAGTGAATCCACCGAAGATTGCTGGCCTGGCCACTCCCAGTGACCCGTGGGCCGCCATTTTGTGATTCCGCTTGAGGTCCCTTTGCGATCCCTTGTCCGTCGACTTGTGGGTCCCTCAGAAGGACAACTCTACTTTCAACGGACCTCCCTAGTTGCTCCAGGCCTGCCCTGACTCTCCCTTGCTTGGGGAGTCCCTCGGACCTCGCTGGTCCGCACAGAAGCCTTTGTTCTCTTCCTGCATGGGTTGCTGTTGCAAAGGCTTGTTGTGTCCAATCCAGACACCGACACTTCAGCAAGCGACATCCTTTGTGGGACAGCTCGAATCCAGCTCCTGTTGCTCGTCGACGCCTCCTGGTCCTCGTGGCTGCAGAGACAATCTTCACCTCTTTGAACTTGAAGCACCCGACATTGGCTAGTGACCCAGACTCTGTCCCCTCTGCTTTCAGGTTCTTCACATCCTCGATCCAGGCTTGGATCTCTTCGGACACTTAGCATCTTCCCGGCAGCAGCACTTTCCAGCAAGCGGCCATTGAAAACGACGGCGCGGCCCGACACCATTTGACACCTATGCACCCGGCTTCCCTGGGTGAGGTAACACGAGTACTCCGGTGCTCCCGTGGGTGTTGGCCCTAGAACCCTCTAAGTCCAAAAGGGTTTGCTCCTAGTCCACTCCGAAGTGTCCCTAAACTTTAAAACTCTAACCGCAACTTTCCCCATAGACGCTAACGGAGCTCGCGGCTGTGTTCTCACACTGCACACGTCCCCCGTGGGTCCCCTGTGTCACTACCTTGGGTGGTTCCTTGGGGTCCCAGCGATTCTACAGGCTCTAGGCCTTGTGTCTAGTCAAGTCGTGGTTCTTATACCACTTTCTTAATATATGGTTTGGTACGCCCCTAGGGCTAATCGTATATTGTGCTAATTTACTGTGATATTTGAAGTGTAACATATGTGCTTTGACCTCTAGCCTCATAAAGAGACTAGTAGGGCGTGTTTAGAAATAAATCCATATATTTTATATATATACCTGGGGTGGTCTCCTTTCATTTAGCCATTCAAGAGATTATCGACTGGTAAAACAAATAGCTTTACACTCCTTCAAGACTTAGCCTGAAGGCTGCTCTCCATAGCCACCACAAGGATAGCTTTCAATAAAGGTTGTCTTTAAACCTATCATCAATAAAGGTCGTTTGGACTGGTGCAAGGTGCCCACTATAACTAGTGGACAGCATATACCAGGCCAACTTCTCACATTGGTGTGCAGTGGTTGAATTCAAGCTTGCCTTTGTTTTACCAGATAATCTCAAGTGAGTGACTAACTGAAAACCACTAAAAGGTACCTGAGGTACATATAATTCAAGCTTAAAATTACAGTAAGTTCTACTGAACTTAGAGTTGTGTGTCAAGGGCTTAGCACACCCTTTCTACAACTCAAGAGAGTTTAGTAGGCCACACTAGAGTAGGTAGTGCATACACCACACCTACCACACCTCACTAGTGATGTCGTCAAGGCCAGGAACCAGTGGGTCCCTGCCAGAAGCCAATGGGCTTCCACCATCCAAGTATGACAACCTCCAATTCTTGGAATTGAGAGCATTGTGTAGTACTAGGAAATGGAAGACAGGAAAAACTGCAAACACCCAACGCCTCATAGAGGTACTGCTGTTGGATGATCTCAAAAAGACCTCAGGGTCTGATGGGGTAGGCAGAGAGGGTGGGGCAGCAGATGAGGAAAGGCCAAAGGGTGAAGATACCCATGACCTGACCTCTGATGCTGGCCAGGAAGATGACAATGATCTTACCCTGGAAAATCCAGCTCCCCCTGCAGATGAGGAGGATGGCCACAATGGCCCCCTCTTTATCCCACCAGGGAGAGTTGAGAGTGTGCCTAGAAGGTCAAGATCTCCTTCTCAGGAGTCTAACCATTCTGACACCTCAATAGGGACCTCTGTTTCCTCTCATAGGAGGGAATCCTCTCATGAAAGGAAAGAGAGACTGCTCAAGTATGAAGAAGCTCAGCTTAGAATCAGAAGAGAGCAGTTGGCTTTAGATAGGGAGTCCCTAGAGCTTCAGAAAACTAGAAGAAAGTTGGGACTAGAGTCCCATGGTGGCAGCAACTTCCCTAGTGTTAGGGAAAGGTCTCATGACCATAGAAACCTAAGCAAGATTGTCCCTCCCTACCAGAGTGGGGATGACATCCACAAATGGGTTACTGCACTGGAAAGGGCCTGTAAAGTTCAGAGGGTCCCCCAGGAGCAGTGGGCAGCAATCTTGTGGCTCTCCTTTGCAGACAAAGGTAGAGATAAGCTCCTCACTGTAAGAGAAGAGGATGCTGACAATTACAAAGTCTTGAAGAGTGCTCTGATTGATGGGTTTGGCCTAACCACTGAACAGTATAGGTTGAAGTTTAGAGACACCCAAAAGGCTCAGACTCAAGACTGGGTTGACTTTGTAGATTGTACTACCAAGGCTCTGGAGGGTTGGATAATTGGCAGCAAGGTGCATGACTTTGTAGGATTGTACAATTTGATTATGAGGAAGCAGATCCTTAATAATTGTCAAAACCAGCTTTTACACCAGTACCTGGTGGACTCTGATCTGACCTTTCCCCAAGAATTGGGAAAGAAGGCAGACAAATGGGTCAGAACCAGGGTAAGGCCTAAGAATCAGGGTGGTGACCAGAAGAAAGATTCTACCAAGTCCCAAGAGAAAGGTGGGGATAAATCCAAGGATAAGTCCACTACAGGGCCCCAAAAGTCCTCTTCTAGGGGTGGGTCCCAAACTCCTTCCTCCCCTGAAAAGAATCCATATTGCCATGTTTGTAAAAAGCCTGGTCACTGGAAAACTGATCCCAGTGGCCGCAGGATTGGCAATAAAGAAAATGTTCCTCCAACTAATACTACCACTCCTCCTGGTACTACTAGTAGTAATCCCCCAGGCGGTAGTGTTGCACCCAAAAAGTTAGGTGCATTCTCATGGGGAACAGAGGTGGGCCCTAGTTTAGACAGGTCCCCCTCACAAGCCTCCTTAGTCTGTGATGGTGGCATGGGATTTGCCACTTTTACCATGGGTCCCAATGCATTGGGCAGGTACAGACTGGAGCCACTGATTAATGGTCAGAAAGCTGTGGCATTCAGGGACACAGGGGCTAGTGTCACCATGGTGGCAGGAAAACTAGTCCCCCCTCAACAGCTTTTACCTGAGTTTAAATACCAGGTGACCAACATTGATGGTGTCAGAACACATCACCCCATGGCCATAGTCAATCTCAGCTGGGGAGGGGTCACAGGCCCAAAAAGAGTGGCAGTGTCCCCAAACTTGCCTGTAGATTGCCTGATGGGCAATGATCTGGAAATTTCAGCCTGGGCTGAAGTTGAACACCAAGCCCATCTGAGAATGCTGGGCATCCCTGAGAAAGTTGGTGGGGCTGTGATGGCCACAGCCCACCCCCAAGAAACTTTTGGAGTGATGGAGCCTGAAAGAATGGCCCACTCTCCTCCACAAGAGAGCACAAGGGTTGAAGAAAAGACTTCTTCCCCCCAGACTATAGGTAAGGGTCAGCCTCCTCAGGGAACTGATCCTACCCCTAGTGAAGGAACTGCCCCAGAGGTAGTCAGGCCTGTCCTGACAACACCTCTGATGGCAGGGGACCCTTCCAAGGTGGTACCCAGTCTGGAGCAGGTAACCTGCCCCTCTCTACCCTGCCTCAGTCAGCCCAGGGCTGCAGAGGTCAGGGAGGTCAGTGGACCCCACAGGGCCCCCTGTCCAGAGGAACCCCCCCATCAGCAGATTAGGGGCACCCAGTCTAGTAGCCCTAGCCAGGTGAAAATTCCTCAACTCACTGAGGGATCCCCTTTACCCTTGGGTAGGGACCTCCCCCAGATGGACTCTGTTGGGCAAAGGCAAACCTGGGACCAAAAGGTTCCAAACCTACCATGTCCCCCCAGTGTTCCAACCAAAGGGACCCTACCCCCAGCTGTAAACAGCCAAAGGTTGACCCTTAGGGCCAGATACAACTCAGTCATGGAAAGAAAGCCCTCCATGGTGACCAGTGATCTGAGGAAGCTGAGACCAACGTTATTAGGGCCTCACTTCTATACTCAGACACCCCACCAGCCTTTTACTTTGCCAAAACACACCACAGGTAGTGATTCCCCATGGTGGAGATCATCCCATACCCTTGGGGTTAGGCATTGCTTAGTGGTCCATAAGACAGGGGGTAACCATGCTAGTACAGGTACTTCCTTCTATGGCCACTTAGTCAATAAAGGCTCAACTGGCCAAGGTTAGCCTTATCTCCTTTCGTTTGGGGGGGGGTTATGTAGGAAGGTGGAATCTGACTGCATGGTTGCCCCCACTGTTTTCCTGGTGTTTTGCTGGTTTTTGACTTAGTTTGGCTGGGATCCTGCTATCCAGGACCCCAGCCTATCTGCTTTCTCCCTAAAATGGATTCCATGTACCTTAGGTACACCACAGATTGGATTCTGGGGTGCCCTTATAAGTCCCTAGTATATGGTATACTATGTACCCAGGGCATAGGTACCCCAGAGGCCTACAAGGGGCTGAAGCATGTATTATGCCACCCCTGGGCAGCCTTCCAAAATGACACCACAGGACTGCTACAGCAGCCTGAGTGAGGTGGTGCCTGCACCCCTTACTGAGATATAGGTTCACTATATCTCACCCTATCACTGCACATATAAACCTATCAGTCACCCCTATGGCAGGCCTTATCAATCCTGAAGGCAGGGTGCTTGGTTTTGTGTGAGAGGGTGCCCATGCATGAGCAGAGCCCCTCTGCAGCCTTCGGAATCTATCCTCCGGGGTTGTCTGTGAGGCAGCCTGACCATATACTCAAGTGCATTATAACCTAGCGGTAAATGCTAACTTTGGGATGGCTGCACGGAAACATGTCGTGTTTGGTGTCAAACACCTTGGAATCATATCCCCACACCAGTTGGGAGTATGATCCCACCCTTCTAGAGGGAGAGACATGACAGCACCGGTATACCTGGTACCAGCTAACAGAGCCCTGGCATCACAAAATGGATGCTGCAGCCACAGACACGAGTTTGGCCTCCTGCTGCTGACCGAAACTCCGGCAAGGGAGGCCTGGACAAGAGGTTTCCTGTCACAGGGAGGTGTTACCACCTCCCAGACAGGCTTTAGTGTATTGGGGCTGGGTGGGTGCACTCTCAGAGTGCTTTGAAGTCCTGCACTGGGGGCACATTTGGTGTCCCTGTGCATAGTCCAGTTCAAACCGGTTGCAGGGGCTACCAGCCCCTGCTCTGGTGCGAAACTGGACAAAGGAAATGGGTGTAGCCACCCCTCTTTCCAAACCCTCCCATAGGTGGGTCCCCAGAGTATGTCCAACCCCTTCCTTGGGTATAAGATAGGAACCCCTGGCAACAGGACTTTAGATATCCCTGGACGAAACTCTGAAACTGAATCCTGGACCTTCGACGATCTGTTAAACGCCAGATGACTGAAGAATCTCCCTAGGGGTAAAGGAGTTACTCCCCTGCTTGGCAGGCACCGAAGACGCATCTGTCCGGTCTGCATCTCCGAAGCTCCCGCCGGACGCTGACAACTTTGCAACCCAGGAGGTGGGTTTCCAGACTTCCCAGAGGCTGACCCGAGTCCCCAGCAAAGCTGAGACCCGTAGCCCTCGTGGGTACCGTGGAACCGGAACCCCTGGACACCGTGCACATTTGCAAGTGCATAGGCTTTTGGTCAATCCTAGAGACTGTGCTTTGGGTTACTTGTAGCCCCGACCCCGAGCAGTGAATCCACTGAAGATTGCTGGCCTGGCTACTCCCAGTGACCCGTGGGCCGCAATTTTGTGATTCCGCTTGAGGTCCCTTCGTGATCCCTTGTCCATCGACTTGTGGGTCCCTCAGAAGGACAACTCTACTTTCAACAGGCCTCCCCAGTTGCTCCAGGCCTGCCCTGACTCTCCCTTGCTTGGGGAGTCCCTCGGACCTCGCTGGTCCGCACCGAAGCCTTTGTTCTCTTCCTGCATGGGTTGCTGTTGCCAAGGCTTGTTGTGTCCAATCCAGACACCGACACCGCAGCAAGCGACATCCTTTGTGGGACAGCTCGAATCCAGCTCCTGGTTGTCGTCGACGCCTCCTGGTCCTTGTGGCTGCAGAGACAATCTTCACCTCTTTGAACTTGAAGCACCCGACATCGGTGGGCATTCGACTATCGTGCCCCTGGTCACTGGCTAGTGACCCAGACTCTGTCCCCTCTGCTTTCAGGTTCTTCACATCCTCGATCCAGGCTTGATCTCTTCGGACACTTTGCATCTTTCCGGCAGCAGCACTTTCCTGCAAGCGGCCATTGAAAACGACGGCGCAGCCCGACACCATTTGACACCTATGCACCCGGCTTCCCTGGGTGAGGTAGCACGAGTACTCCGGTGCTCCCGTGGGTGTTGGCCCTAGAACCCTCTAAGTCCAAAAGGGTTTGCTCCTAGTCCACTCCGAAGTGTCCCTAAACTTTAAAACTCTAACCGCGACTTTCCCCATAGACGCTAACGGAGCTCGCGGCTGTGTTCTCACACTGCACACGTCCCCCGTGGGTCCCCTGTGTCACTACCTTGGGTGGTTCCTTGGGGTCCCAGCAATTCTACAGGCTCTAGGCCTTGTGTCTAGTCAAGTCGTGGTTCTTATACCACTTTCTTAATATATGGTTTGGTACGCCCTAGGGCTAATCGTATATTGTGCTAATTTACTGTGATATTTGAAGTGTAACATATGTGCTTTGACCTCTAGCCTCATAAAGAGACTAGTAGGGTGTGTTTAGAAATAAATCCATATATTTTATATATATACCTGGGGTGGTCTCCTTTCATTTAGCCATTCAAGAGATTATTGACTGGTAAAAGAAATAGCTTTACACTCCTTCAAGACTTAGCCTGAAGGCTGCTCTCCATAGCTACCACTAGGATAGCTTTCAATAAAGGTTGTCTTTAAACCTATCATCAATAAAGGTCGTTTGGACTGGTGCAAGGTGCCCACTATAACTAGTGGACAGCATATACCAGGCCAACTTCTCACAATAGCCTTCTTGTTTTGCTCTATTATAGAGCGCCACTAGCTAGGGAGCCAGTACCTCCACATGCGTCGAGTAAAATTCAATTGGCAACCCATTTGTCCCCGGTGTCTTATTTCTGGCCATATGTTTAATGGCCCCTCGTACCTCCCCAATCTCGACATCTCTGCCCAGAGCCTCTGCCGCCTCTGCATCTACACTTGGAAGCTCCACAGCTCCCATGAACTCCACCACCTCTTCTTCTCCTGGAGCTAGCCTACTATGATATAAGGCAGTGTAGTATTCCAAAAACTGAGCGTTAATATCTTGTTGGCGATAATAAACCTCATCTTCCCGCCCTCGGAGCTCAAGTATCACCGCCCCCCTACGTGCTGAGTTAGCCAACCAAGCTAACAGCGCCCCAGATTTATCCCTCTCAGCGTGGGCCCGGGCGGTGTAAGCCTTGTAATCAAAGCAACGCAGCCGTTCCACTTGTGTTGCCATTGCTTCCCGAGCCGCTAAAAGGTCTGCTTGCTTGTCCACCCTCTCCGGCCTATCTCTTTCCACCTCACGGAGCTGCTGTTCCGCTCTTTGTACATCTTGCAAAAGGACCTTCCGAGCCCCCACTACTTCCCCAATGCAGCGACCCCTAATAACCGTCTTAAAAGCATCCCATTCAATGAGTGGGCTTGTCGCCGTATTGGCATTATCTAAAAAGTAATCCTCAATAGCGGAACCCACTGTGGCCCGAAATACCTGATCTTCCAATGTCTCTGGCCGTAAGCGCCAAACGGGTATTTTAGGTCTAACACAAACCCAGTCTAATGCCACTAGCAGCGGGTTAGGATGAGAGATCGTTCTGGCCAGGTATTCACTCATCCTAACTCCCCCATGCACATCCGGAGAGCACAAGATCGCGTCCAACCTAACATGCAGTTTGTGAAATGCTGAAAAGAAAGAGCAATCCCTTTCCCCTGGGTGTTGGGCCCTCCAAGTGTCGGTCAACCCCCATATTTGCTGCCAATTACGCCTGGCCTCTGCAATTCTATGTATGGGAGCATCTGGGAGTGGTGGGTGAGAACGGTCCAAATGTAAAAAGTTAATGATAATGTGTTATCTTGTTGCAAAACCTGTGGAAGCCTTCACCTTCGACTTCTGGTTTGCAGTGGAAATGGCGTTCTGCAGATTACTCATAAGCCTTAGACTACAAGCTTCTTTCTGGCCAGGGACAAAGTCCTGAGACAGGAGACTAAATATCATGCAGCAGTAACAGAGAAATATGGCGGAGGTGCATGCTTTGATTACATCATCTGACACACATATCTATCAGACAGGTGAACAAGGAACTTGGAAGCTAGTGATGTTTTGCTGCATCATTTTACCAAAGTACCTTTTCATTGACCATTCTCTTGTGGAAGTGGACGCCCCTACTGTTAAGACGATAAGTGTTAATGTGCTTTTGTTAGAGAACAGCCTCCTAAGCACTTTAAAAAAAATGGTATGGTTGCATACCTCTACATTGTCAATTGCTATATAGAGGGCACCACATTGAGAGCCCAACTACATCACAGGACACTGTATTGTCTACATGGCAAAGGCAATGCATTTAATTTTGCAATTAATATATTTTTTAGCCTTTTCTTAACTGTTATTTTAATCCTTTTCTTTATTTTTAAGCCTTAAATGTTACTTTTATTTATTATCTTTTTGCTTAGGCGAGTATTTACGTTTTTATTTCAATAATTTAATTGAATTAGTTTTCCTAATGCCAAAAGTTGACTTAACATATTTATTGACTTTAATTTAACTCTAATAGTAACCTTAACTTTTTTTTATTTATTAAAAACCCTAAGTCCATTCCAATCTGTAAATATATATTATTCAATTAAATACAATGTTTTAAACCTATAACGCTATAATAGTAAAACATTAATAGTATTTATTGTAATCATTATTTTATTTTGTTTAGTAAACGTTCTTTGTACTAGCAGGAAACCATACTTTTATCATTTTCAAAAATAAATTAAATTATCTGAAATTTCACAAATTGTTAAGCAAATTATAATCTTTTCTCAAAGCTCCCTCTCCCCCTCACTTCTCCTCTCACACACAAACTCCCATTTTTACTGAATTAGATGCTTTTTAAAATTGTATTCATTATTCTGTAATGTGCTCTTTATATCTCAAGGCTACCCCTCCTACCCCATTCAAATTTATTTTAATTTACTTTATTTAAATAGGTTACCTGCAGTCTTTTACATATTGAATTAATTCACAATGGAAAAATGGAAAATTCTGTGCATTGCAAAAGTACAAATACCGCTCATAATATCGATAGAATATTGCCAATGCTTCATGAGGTTACACCTTAACTAAACATGTTTCAGTGCTACGGATTTCGTCTTCCCAGTCTATGCAGTAAAAGGTTTGCTGTCTGTTGCCAACACTGATTCAATATAAGGTGTTAAACTGGTAAGCCCGTAAATATAATTGTACGAGGATAGTCTTTCTTCACTTTGTTTTTCCACACATAGGGTTAAGCTCCATATGGTATTGATACTATGAAATTATTTTTTGTGGCAGGTTTTGCTGAGCCTACTGCTTAATAATCTAGGTTAACCGGTGGTGATATTTCTCTGCTTAGTTAAAGGGCAAGAGAAGGATGTGTGAAAATGAGATGTGTGGATGTGAAATGTAGCAATCTAACAAACCTACAAATGAAAGTGCTAGCTCTGCATTGCATTTCTTTTCCCATAAGGAGAAAAATACAGTTTGTGATTTTGCTCTGAATTAAAAATTTGGATTGCTTGAAAGTCAGCCTATTTTCATTTTAGGTCACGGTTGAAAGTACAACGTCTGCTTGACCAACTGCTTTCAATGCACATGAAATGTGCTTTCGATGATCCCCTTTCAACAACTGACGTGAGACACTAACAATCACTTCTTAGATCAATTGAGAAGAATATATTTCTTTCCCTGTAACACTATGAAGAATTTGGAGTGTCATTCCACCTCCTTTGGAGTGTGAGCATTGCAAGCCATGAGAGACTATTTTACATTTTAAAAATGCAATCAACTATGACACACTTTTTGTTATGTTCAGTTCTTTCTTTCATACATTCATTGTATACATAAAGCAGGCTTTTTTGGAATGCGTTTGTCATGACACAAATGCGAGTTGATGCTAACACAGCTTTTTAATTGCTTTTTGTTTATCAGAACAGACAACCATTTTGGGGTCAGGCCATCTTTATACAGGAAACAAACAAACGATGGACGGAATGCTGACAATGCAAACATTCTCCCCCAGTCAAAAGATCTGGGTTAAATCCATCGTTCTTTTGCTCACTACGCCACCCCAGTTTGGACCCAGCCATATGCAAATCAGTCTTGACCCTGTGCCCCATGGGAACAGTCCAGACCAAACTGCCAGGCCAGGTCCTCCTGGATCGGAAACAAGCATCCTGGGACCGGTTTCAGGGTATGTCACCCTTCTTCAGCCAGGCTAGCTTGAATCCAGTGGCACAGTGAGCAAGGGACCCACGTCTGGGCATACCCATCCCACTTAGGGCAAAAAGTGTTACAGTAAACAAATGATGGACGGAATGCTGACAATGCAAACATTCTCCCCCAGTCAAAAGATCTGGGTTAAATCCATCGTTCTTTTGCCCACTACGCCACCCCAGTTTGGACCCAGCCATATGCAAATCAGTCTTGACCCTGTGCTCCCATGGGAACAGTCCAGACCGAACTGCCAGGCCAGGTCCTCCCTGGACCGGAAACAAGCATCCTGGGACCGGTTTCAGAGTATGTCACCCTTCTTCAGCCAGGCTAGCTTGAATCAAGTGGCACAGTGAGCAAGGGACCCACGTCTGGGCATACCCATCCCACTTAGGGCAAAAAGTGTTACAGCAAACAAATGATGGACGGAATGCTGACAATGCAAACATTCTCCCCCAGTCAAAAGATCTGGGTTAAATTCATCGTTCTTTTGCCCACTACGCCACCCCAGTTTGGACCCAGCCATATGCAAATCAGTCTTGACCCTGTGCCCCATAGGAACAGTCCAGACCGAACTGCCAGGCCAGGTCCTCCCTGGACCGGAAACAAGCATCCTGGGACCGGTTTCAGGGTATGTCACCCTTCTTCAGCCAGGCTAGCTTGAATCCAGTGGCACAGTGAGCAAGGGACCCATGTCTGGGCATACCTATCCCACTTAGGGCAAAAAGTGTTACAGCAAACAAATGATGGACGGAATGCTGACAATGCAAACATTCTCCCCAGTCAAAAGATCTGGGTTAAATCCATCGTTCTTTTGCCCACTACGCCACCCCAGTTTGGACCCAGCCATATGCAAATCAGTCTTGACCCTGTGCCCCATGGGAACAGTCCAGACCGAACTGCCAGGCCAGGTCCTCCCTGGACCGGAAACAAGCATCCTGGGACCGGTTTCAGAGTATGTCACCCTTCTTCAGCCAGGCTAGCTTGAATCAAGTGGCACAGTGAGCAAGGGACCCACGTCTGGGCATACCCATCCCACTTAGGGCAAAAAGTGTTACAGCAAACAAATGATGGACGGAATGCTGACAATGCAAACATTCTCCCCCAGTCAAAAGATCTGGGTTAAATTCATCGTTCTTTTGCCCACTACGCCACCCCAGTTTGGACCCAGCCATATGCAAATCAGTCTTGACCCTGTGCCCCATAGGAACAGTCCAGACCGAACTGCCAGGCCAGGTCCTCCCTGGACCGGAAACAAGCATCCTGGGACCGGTTTCAGGGTATGTCACCCTTCTTCAGCCAGGCTAGCTTGAATCCAGTGGCACAGTGAGCAAGGGACCCATGTCTGGGCATACCTATCCCACTTAGGGCAAAAAGTGTTACAGCAAACAAATGATGGACGGAATGCTGACAATGCAAACATTCTCCCCCAGTCAAAAGATCTGGGTTAAATCCATTGTTCTTTTGCCCACTACGCCACCGCAGTTGGGACCCAGCCATATGCAAATCAGTCTTGACCCTGTGCCCCATGGGAACAGTCCAGACCGAACTGCCAGGCCAGGTCCTCCCTGGACCGGAAACAAGCATCCTGGGACCGGTTTCAGGGTATGTCACCCTTCTTCAGCCAGGCTAGCTTGAATCCGGTGGCACAGTGAGCAAGGGACCCACGTCTGGGCATACCCATCCCACTTAGGGCAAAAAGTGTTACAGCAAACAAATGATGGACGGAATGCTGACAATGCAAACATTCTCCCCAGTCAAAAGATCTGGGTTAAATCCATCGTTCTTTTGCCCACTACGCCACCCCAGTTTGGACCCAGCCATATGCAAATCAGTCTTGACCCTGTGCCCCATGGGAACAGTCCAGACCGAACTGCCAGGCCAGGTCCTCCCTGGACCGGAAACAAGCATCCTGGGACCGGTTTCAGGGTATGTCACCCTTCTTCAGCCAGGCTAGCTTGAATCCAGTGGCACAGTGAGCAAGGGACCCACGTCTGGGCATGCCCATCCCACTTAGGGCAAAAGAGTTACAGCAAACAAATGATGGACGGAATGCTGACAATGCAAACATTCTCCCCCAGTCAAAAAATCTGGGTTAAATCCATCGTTCTTTTGCCCACTACGCCACCTCAGTTTGGACCCAGCCATATGCAAATCAGTCTTGACCCTGTCCCCCAGGGGAACAGTCCAGACCGAACTGCCAGGCCAGGTCCTCCCTGGACCAGAAACAAGCATCCTGGGACCGGTTTCAGGGTATGTCACCCTTCTTTAGCCAGGCTAGCTTGAATCCAGTGGCACAGTGAGCAAGGGACCCACGTCTGGGCATACCCATCCCACTTAGAGCAAAAAGTGTTACAGCAAACAAATGATGGACGGAATGCTGACAATGCAAACATTCTCCCCCAGTCAAAAGATCTGGGTTAAAACCATCGTTCTTTTGCCCACTACGCCACCCCAGTTTGGACCCAGCCATATGCAAATCTGTCTTGACCCTGTGCCCCATGGGAACAGTCCAGACCGAACTGCCAGGTCAGGACCGGAAACAAGCATCCTGGGACCGGTTTCAGGGTATGTCACCCTTCTTCAG
Organism: Calotriton arnoldi; assembly: GCA_963921515.1. Classification (NCBI taxonomy): domain Eukaryota; kingdom Metazoa; phylum Chordata; class Amphibia; order Caudata; family Salamandridae; genus Calotriton; species Calotriton arnoldi. The sequence continues at coordinate 2,246,744 of CAWUFW010001405.1, read as the reverse complement.
CCAGGCTAGCTTGAATCCAGTGGCACAGTGAGCAAGGGACCCACGTCTGGGCATACCCATCCCACTTAGGGCAAAAAGTGTTACAGCAAACAAATGATGGACGGAATGCTGACAATGCCAACATTCTCCCCCAGTCAAAAGATCTGGGTTAAATCCATCGTTCTTTTGCCCACTACGCCACCCCAGTTTGGACCCAGCCATATGCAAATCAGTCTTGACCATGTGCCCCATGGGAACAGTCCAGACCAAACTGCCAGGCCAGGTCCTCCCTGGATCGGGAAACAAGCATCCTGGGACCGGTTTCAGGGTATGTCACCCTTCTTCAGCCAGGCTAGCTTGAATCCAGTGGCACAGTGAGCAAGGGACCCACGTCTGGGCATACCCATCCCACTTAGGGCAAAAAGTGTTACAGCAAACAAATGATGGACAGAATGCTGACAATGCAAACATTCTCCCCCAGTCAAAAGATCTGGGTTAAATCCATTGTTCTTTTGCCGACTACGCCAACCCAGTTTGGACCCAGCCATATGCAAATCAGTCTTATCCCTGTGCCCCATGGGAACAGTCCAGACCGAACTGCCAGGCCAGGTCCTCCCTGGACCGGCAACAAGCATCCTGGGACCGGTTTCAGGGTATGTCACCCTTTTTCAGCCAGGCTAGCTTGAATCCAGTGGCACAGTGAGCAAGGGACCCACGTCTGGGCATACCCATCCCACTTAGGGCAAAAAGTGTTACAGCAAACAAATGATGGACGGAATGCTGAAAATGCAAACATTCTCCCCCAGTAAAAGATCTGGGTTAAATCCATTGTTCTTTTGCCCACTACGCCACCCCAGTTTCCACCCAACCATATGCAAATCAGTCTTGACTCTGTGCCCCATGGGAACAGTCCAGACCGAACTGCCAGGCCAGGTCCTCCCTGGACCGGAAACAAGCATCCTGGGACCGGTTTCAGGGTATGTCACCCTTCTTCAGCCAGGCTAGCTTGAATCCAGTGGCACAGTGAGCAAGGGACCCACGTCTGGGCATACCCATCCACTTAGGGCAAAAAGTGTTACAGCAAGCAAATTATGGACGGAATGCTGACAATGCAAACATTCTCCCCCAGTCAAAAGATCTAGGTTAAATTCATCGTTCTTTTGCCCACTACGCCACCCCAGTTTGGACCCAGCCATATGCAAATCAGTCTTGACCCTGTGCCCCATGGGAATAGTCCAGACCGAGCTGCCAGGCCAGGTCCTCCCTGGACCGGAAACAAGCATCCTGGGACCAGTTTCAGGGTATGTCACCCTTCTTCAGCCAGGCTAGCTTGAATCCAGTGGCACAGTGAGCAAGGGACCCACGTCTGGGCATACCCATCCCACTTAGGGCAAAAAGTTTTACAGCAAACAAATGATGGACGGAATGCTGACAATGCAAACATTCTCCCCCCGTCAAAAGATCTGGGTTAAATCCATCGTTCTTTTGCCCACTACGCCACCCCAGTTTGGACCCAGCCATATGCAAATCAGTCTTGACCCTGTGCCCCATGGGAACAGCCCAGACCGAACTGCCAGGCCAGGTCCTCCCTGGACCGGAAACAAGCATCCTGGGACCGGTTCAGGGTATGTCACCCTTCTTCAGCCAGGCTAGCTTGAATCCAGTGGCACAGTGAGCAAGAGACCCACGTCTGGGTATACCCATCCCACTTAGGGCAAAAAGTGTTACAGCAAACAAATGATGGACGGAATGCTGACAATGCAAACATTCTCCCCCAGTCAAAAGATCTGGGTTAAATCCATTGTTCTTTTGCCCACTATGCCACCCCAGTTTGGACCCAGCCATATGCAAATCAGTCTTGACCCAGTGCCCCATGGGAACAGTCCAGACCGAACTGCCAGGCCAGGTCCTCCCTGGACCGGAAACAAGCATCCTGGGACCAGTTTCAGGGTATGTCACCCTTCTTCAGCCAGGCTAGCTTGAATCCAGTGGCACAGTGAGCAAGGGACCCACGTCTGGGCATACCCATCCCACTTAGGGCAAAAAGTGTTACAGCAAACAAATGATGGACGGAATGCTGACAAAACAAACATTCTCCCCCAGTCAAAAAATCTGGGTTAAATCCATCGTTCTTTTGCCCACTACGCCACCCCAGTTTGGACCCAGCCATATGCAAATCAGTCTTGACCCTGTGCCCCATGGGAACAGTCCAGACCGAACTGCCAGTCCAGACCGAACTGCCAGGCCAGGTCCTCCCTGGACCGGAAACAAGCATCCTGTGACCGGTTTCAGGGTATGTCACCCTTCTTCAGCCAGGCTAGCTTGAATCCAGTGGCACAGTGAGCAAGGGACCCACGTCTGGGCATACCCATCCCACTTAGGGCAAAAAGTGTTACAGCAAACAAATGATGGACGGAATGCTGACAATGCAAACATTCTCCCCCAGTCAAAAGATCTGGGTTAAATCCATCGTTCTTTTGCCCACTACGCCATCCCAGTTTGGACCCAGCCATATGCAAATCAGTCTTGACCCTGTGCCCCATGGGAACAGTCCAGACCGAACTGCCAGGCCAGGTCCTCCCTGGACCGGAAACAAGCATCCTGGGACCGGTTTCAGGGAATGTCACCCTTCTTCAGCCAGGCTAGCTTGAATCCAGTGGCACAGTGAGCAAGGGACCCACGTCTGGGCATACCCATCCCACTTAGGGCAAAACGTGTTACTGCAAACAAATGATGGACGGAATGCTGACAATGCAAACATTCTCCCCGAGTCAAAAGATCTAGGTTAAATCCATCGTTCTTTTGCCCACTACGCCACCCCAGTTTGGACCCAGCCATATGCAAATCAGTCTTGACCCTGTGCCCCATGGGAACAGTCCAGACCGAACTGCCAGGCCAGGTCCTCCCTGGACCGGAAACAAGCATCCTGGGACCGGTTCAGGGTATGTCACCCTTCTTCAGCCAGGCTAGCTTGAATCCAGTGGCACAGTGAGCAAGGGACCCACATCTGGGTATACCCATCCCACTTAGGGCAAAAAGTGTTACAGCAAACAAATGATGGACGGAATGCTGACAATGCAAACATTCTGCCCCAGTCAAAAGATCTGGGTTAAATCCATTGTTCTTTTGCCCACTACGCCATCCCAGTTTGGACCCAGCCATATGCAAATCAGTCTTGACCCTGTGCCCCATGGGAACAGTCCAGACCGAACTGCCAGGCCAGGTCCTCCCTGGACCGGAAACAAGCATCCTGGGACCGGTTTCAGGGAATGTCACCCTTCTTCAGCCAGGCTAGCTTGAATCCAGTGGCACAGTGAGCAAGGGACCCATGTCTGGGCATACCCATCCCACTTAGGGCAAAAAGTGTTACAGCAAACAAATGATGGACGGAATGCTGACAATGCAAACATTCTCCCCCAGTCAAAAGATCTGGGTTCAATCCATTGTTCTTTTGCCCACTACGCCACCCCAGTTTGGACCCAGCCATATGCAAATCAGTCTTGACCCTGTGCCCCATGGGAATAGTCCAGACCGAACTGCCAGGCCCTCGCTGGACCGGAAACAAGCATCCTGGGACCGGTTTCAGGGTATGTCACCCTTCTTCAGCCAGGCTAGCTTGAATCCAGTGGCACAGTGAGCAAGGGACCCACGTCTGGGCATACCCATCCCACTTAGGGCAAAAAGTGTTACAGCAAACAAATGATGGACGGAATGCTGACAATGCAAACATTCTCCCCCAGTCAAAAGATCTGGGTTAAATCCATCGTTCTTTTGCCCACTACGCCACCCCAGTTTGGACCCAGCCATATGCAAATCAGTCTTTACCCTGTGCCCCATGGGAACAGTCCAGACCGAACTGCTAGGCCAGGTCTTCCCTGGAACGGAAACAAGCATCCTGGGACCGGTTTCAGGGTATGTCACCCTTCTTCAGCCAGGCTAGCTTGAATCCAGTGGCACAGTGAGCAAGGGACCCACGTCTGGGCATACCCATCCCACTTAGGGCAAAAAGTGTTACAGCAAACAAATGTTGGACGGAATGCTGACAATGCAAACATTCTCCCCCAGTCAAAAGATCTGGGTTAAATCCATCGTTCTTTTGCCCACTACCCCACCCCAGTTTGGACCCAGCCATATGCAAATCAGTCTTGACCCTGTGCCCCATGGGAACAGTCCAGACCGAACTGCCAGGCCAGGTCCTCCCTGGACCGGAAACAAGCATCCTGGGAGCGGTTTCAGGGTATGTCACCCTTCTTCAGCCAGGTTAGCTTGAATCCAGTGGCACAGTGAGCAAGGGACCCATGTCTGGGCATACCCATCCCACTTAGGGCAAAAAGTGTTACAGCAAACAAATGATGGACGGAATGCTGACAATGCAAACATTCTCCCCCAGTCAAAAGATCTGGGTTAAATCCATTGTTCTTTTGCCCACTACGCCACCCCAGTTTGGACCCAGCCATATGCAAATCAGTCTTGACCCTGTGCCCCATGGGAACAGTCCAGACCGAACTGCCAGGCCAGGTCCTCCCTGGACCGGAAACAAGCCTCCTGGGACCGGTTTCAGGGTATGTCACCATTCTTCAGCCAGGCTAGCTTGAATCCAGTGGCACAGTGAGCAAGGGACCCACTTCTGGGCATACCCTTCCCACTTAGGGCAAAAAGTGTTACAGCAAACAAATGATGGACGGAATGCTGACAATGCAAACATTCTCCCCCAGTCAAAAGATCTGGGTTAAATCCATCGTTCTTTTGCCCACTACGCCACCCCAGTTTGGACCCAGCCATATGCAAATCAGTCTTGACCCTGTGCCACATGGGAACAGTCCAGACCGAACTGCCAGACCAGGTCCTCCCTGGACCGGAAACAAGCATCCTGGGACCGGTTTCAGGGTATGTCACCCTTGTTCAGCCAGGCTAGCTTGAATCCAGTGGCTCAGTGAGCAAGGGACCCACGTCTGGGCATACCCATCCCACTTAGGGCAAAAAGTGTTACAGCAAACAAATGATGGACGGAATGCTGACAATGCAAACATTCTCCCCCAGTCAAAAGATCTGGGTTAAATCCATCGTTCTTTTGCCCACTACGCCACCCCAGTTTGGACCCAGCCATATGCAAATCAGTCTTGACCCTGTGCCCCATGGGAACAGTCCAGACCGAACTGCCAGGCCAGGTCCTCCCTGGACCGGAAACAAGCATCCTGGGACCGGTTTCAGGGTATGTCACCCTTCTTCAGCCAGGTTAGCTTGAATCCAGTGGCACATTGAGCAAGGGTCCCACGTCTGGGCATACCCATCCCAGGGAGGACCTGGCCTGGCAGTTCGGGCTTGACTGTTCCCATTGGGCACAGGGTCAAGACTGATTTGCATATGGCTGGGTCCAAACTGGAACGGCATGGTGAGCAAAAAAACGATGGATTTAGGCGCAGATATCTGTACTGGGGTGAATGTATGACATTGTTCTGCATTCTGTCCATCAATTGTTGTTTTTGCATCTTTATACAGCGCCAGACTGGGAACCGAAACCGGCCCTGGCAAATTGCTCGTCCGCCCCCCGGGTGGTCGAGCTGCTTGCTAGGGCCGGTTTCAGCCAATTTTGTTACAGAGGGCTGATATTGCCGGCATCCCCGGTAATAAAATTGCCCGCCCCAGGGGCCCTAAACCGGTGGCCAACCTGGCGGCCCACTGGGGAAACACCTGGTGCCGCTCCGGCCAGTCCGGCCCTGTCTTTATACCACAACCACCACCAATTCAACAGCAAAAACACCACCACCTAAACACCTACATGAAAATAAAACCAGCATTACCACCAGTACTAATACTAGCAATCACCAGTGCTAGCACCACCACAAATACTTTCACCTCCAATGTTACCACTAATACAACCATCACCAATATAACCACCACCAGTACCACCACAACAATACCACAGCATCAACACCACATCAGCAATACCATTGCTAATGCTACAAACCAAAACCACTGCATCCAATAACATCAATGCGACCACCATCAATCCCACCATCACATACAATTACCAAGACCACTAATAACGATTATATCGAGACCACCACCAATAATACCACCACTATCATTACACCAATACCATAACCAATACAATCATCAGCAGTACCACCAGCAATATCAATATTGGTGACAACAATAACATCAAAACCACCACCACTAATACCACTATTCCACACCACAACTATCAATATGCCAAAACACTACTAATGCCACCACAGTACCAACACCACCACTGATACCACACCGCAAGCATCAGTTTTAACACCACCACCAATACCACCTACATTGCTACCATGTAGCAAATTCACTTTATGAATGATCACCCCAGATTTATTACCATTTTCTGTACCATATGTTTGATGGCTTTAGGCCTCTGTGCAGATTACCAATTAGTAGTAAAGTGCCTCTGCATCCCCTATAAAACATGTGCTGTACATCGGAACTCCCTATTTGGCCAACTTCCCTATATGTCCATTGTAAATAGTGCGTAAAGTCCACCAATGGCATGGAAAGTTAAATGTCATATCCGTGCTGCAGAGTATATTTACACCACCCATACATGTGACAAGAAATATTTCTGCCAGTAGAACCACTGGCTAGGCTGCAGTTTAAATGCCTACAGTGAAACATGGCGGGGACAACTGCCTTTGCCATGTAGGCTTATTTATATATTTTCAAAAGTCACCCCTAAAATGTGCCTTATAAGCCCACAGAGCAGGGTGCAGATATATAAAAATAGGGCACACTGCATATTAGGGCTAGTGTGCCGTGAAAGAGAAAAAAAAATCAAAATCTCTTTCACTCTGTAGATTTGGCTAGACTGTTCCCTAAAAGCCTAGGTGGGATTACAATCTATATTTTCCACCTCTGCTTATGAAAAGGTTAGAACAATGTTTCAAAGTTATTTCCTGCTTAGCTTTTAAACTCTGACGTAATTGTGCAATCAGGGTTTTGATGACTTAAGCAGAAATGTGGCTTTGTAAAAATATACTCGGGCTGCCTCAGTCACAATTGGCTTTAATCCTGTTCTGCCACTAATCACACCTCCAGAGCTGAAATACACATCCTTGGTTGAGAGAGTTGCCAAATCTGGCTCATTGACCAATGACGTGCCTCTGAGCCCAGGAAAGGCCAATGGGTATTAATTGCTGACCACATAGCAGAGATTAACTATCTAGCACTCAGTAGGAGCAATTGGCAGAAAAATGGCAGCTTTATCACTACCTGTTTTGACTTGGAGATGCCAGATCTCATATTCATTCCTGGTACTGTCCTAGACAGTCAGGCTGCAGCCACAGTAGGAGGAAAAACTGGTTTTGGCCCTGCAAGATAGGGGAGCTGAGGGCATCCCTTCCTGGTGGCAGCTGGGTCCTGCTATGTTAAAACAGAGGATCCTGCATAATTTCACAGTAAGGCAAAGAGGAAGTGCTGCAAATTGAGGTGGGGGACTGAAAGAAAATAGTTAGGATTGGATGGTAGATTTGCTTCTATCAATGGTTAATGAGCAAGATAAATCTGTCATTTCAGCCACCACATACTTAGAACATTCCTCGACCTTGGAAGATTCCATCTGAAGAAGAAAGCCCAATTGGAAGAAGAATCCTGACTTCTGACTCCTGCTGGAAAACAATGACTCACTGAAGGACTCAAGGACTCCTGAATTCTGCTGGCATCCACGAACTGGAACTTCTCTATAAGGGTCATGGGGTTAACCTTCTGTTTACCTGATTCCGGCACACAAAAAGCAGAAGGACTCCTGACTCAAAGAGGGCTCAGCTGATTAAAGAGGATTAGACCCTCCAGGAGATGTGGCTGGACAGAGTCCTGGTGTCCACAAGCCTGCTCTAAAGAGCTAGGAACTGTAGGACTGACCTCAAGGAGATTTCCCAGTAGTTGGAGACTAAGGGCCTGATTACGATGGCGGTGAGACCGCCACCAACAGGCTGTCGATGGCGGTCTCACCGCCATCGGAACCATTTTTACCGCCAGCCACATTAGGATAGTGGGCAGAGGGGTGGCTGTCAAAAAGACCGACCGCCACGCATCCGACAGGCTCCTTGAGCCCGTCGGTGTGACAGAGGGGGTTGTAGTCCCTACCATGGTGGCGGTGCCTGCCAGGCACCGCCATAGGGATTACAATGTCCCTTTCCACCGGCCTTTTCATGGCGGTTAACCCACCATGAAAAGGCTGGCGGAAAGGGACTCTGGGGGCCCGTAGCAGGCCCCCACTCCCCCTGACCCTCCGATGTGGGCACGGGGGGCACCTATGGTGCCCCCCTACATGTCCCTGCACCATGTGGCAGGCACCGCATGATGCCTGCCACGTAGTGCAGAGATCTGTAAAGTGACACCTTTTTGTATTGCTGCGTGTGCTGCAGCCAACAGCACCCGCTGCAATACAAAAGATAGGCATCGCGACTGCCGTGGTGGTGGTCACATTGTAATGCCTATGTTGGGACCGCCGACAGTCTGTCGGGCGGTACCGATTTCCAATAGGGTACGTCCGCCCGCCATCGTAATCAGCCCCAAAGTATGAACATAAAACTTTCAACTGAAACAACACACTTGTGTATCCAACCACTGCTCCATCATGGTCCACCTGAAATTGTGCCTAGGTCCCGGTCTACAACAAACTGTTGTTTTTCTATAGTGCTTTACCTATCTAGGCACTATGGGGTCTATTAGGATGGCGGTCGGATGTCCACCGCCGGGTCGGCGGTGGCGCCCACTGGACCGGCAGTGGACATCCGCCCGCGATCGCAACCAAGAAAACCGCTGGTCAAATTAGGATGGCGGTGGTGACCGCGACGGTGGGAAATTCCGACCGCCGCTTTACCGCCGGTTGCCATCCGCACTTCTGCCTGGCGGACGGAGCAGGACCGGGATAATGGTGGCGGTGCAGAGCAGGCTCTGCCGGCAGGATTATGATGCCGGCAGTAGCCAGCCTTTCCTCAGCGGTCAAACCGCCATGGAAAGGCATGCGGAGATTGTCTTCCAGGGGCCCGTTGCGGGCCCCCAATGTGTTGGGGGGGTGCACTGGGGGGGTGCCCATGGTCCCCCCCTACATTTCCCTGTTCCAGGTGGCAGGCACTGTGCAGTGCTTGCCACGCAGTGCAGGGAAATGCAGGACATGCTCCTTTTGGCATCGCGGCGGTGCTGCGGGCAGCAGCAACCGCCGCAATGTTAAGGCCCGCGATCAGACCGCCGCGGTCGGATTTCGAGTGCGGGTCATCGTAATTCGACCGGCGGTGATGTCGCGGTCCATGCGGGCGGTCTTTTCCCGCTACCATGGCGGACGGGGAGGTTTTCTGACTGCCATCGTAATAGGCCCCTTTGTGCATTAAAAATGTATATATCTGGGTCCAGGTGCTACCGGCACAAATAAGAGTGGTGGGGTGATGGGGTGGGGTGGGGGCTGGGCGGGGACAGGGGGTTGATAGAGGACATATAGGTAAAATGAAATAGAAAAATAAATAAAACCACTTACCTTGCGCTCGGCGATGTGGCGAGCGCAAGGCAAGTAGTTGTATTTATTGTTTATTGTTTCACTGACATAATATCATTTTAAACAATATAATTTGACATAAATATCATGTCAAAAATATTGTTTACCTAAATATTGTGTCCCTATACTCATCATGGTAAGTACAAAAATTATCAGAAATAAAATATTGTTTAATATAAATATCATTTTTTAGTATTATATATGTCCACATATATAGTTTCAAGTAGTAAATCTTATATATTTTCGTATATAACATGAATATAATGCAGATTATGAAATTTCCACACAACAACTTGATGCTATTTATTTGTATTATGTCTTTGTATTTATGTTTTATAGACTGCATTATGCCATTAGGTGTCAAAGCGCTATTCATCTAAAAGAAGCAACTCTCCAGAAGGGGGGAAGTCAGAAATGAGAGAACAGCCACGTCTTCAGTTGTTCCCGGAAGGCCATATGAGAGAGTCTATGCTGACTATCTGAGGAGGCAATGAATTCCAAAGTTTGGCAACTGCTATGGAGTATATATATAAATATATACTATTTAATATATATAAATATAAACTTATATGAACACACACACACACATATATATATCTATGTGTATATATACGACTATATATATAATGTAACACAATTATTAAAATATATCTTTTATAATATAAAAAATGTATTTTTTTAAATGTGTTAAATTGTACTATAAAAAACACGTATATATATATATATATATATATATATATATATATATATATATTGAGGTGAGCAGATCTAGAGTGTCACTGGTATTGAGAGTGCTCTATACAGGAGCTGCTTTCCACCTAAACTTGAGAACTACCCAGAGTTCTCTGCTTCTTTTCTGCATAATATATGTATATATATATATATATATATATATATATATATCACGCTCACTTTATACCTCCATGGGAAGCACTCTCGGACGGGTGCTAGTATGCGGCCGTGTACTCCGCAAATTATTGTCGCTCCTTTTCTTTTGCATAAAAAGAAATTCAGCACTCACGGGGCGTTTTGAAGATATTTATTCTTCCAGCGATAGCAACAAACGCGTTTCGGCGGTCTGCCTTCTTCGGTGTTACTGGCACACCGGAAGCGACGCTATTTTACATCCTGGTCACATGTGTATAACAATGGAAAAGGGGACTAACGCAATACGCTAAATCTAGTGCCATATTGTAATGTTGTACATACATATACATTTTGAATTGCGTACAAATAATTTATATACAATAAATATTAAATCACACTGTGACGAATTGCATTTTCATCAATTAATCCTGTAATCCCAACATTCTATCATATCCCTAAGCTTCACAAGGACTCTTTACATCCGCCGGGCAGGCCAATCGTGTCGTCCCAGGGCAGTCTCACAGAACATTTATCAATGTTTATTGATTATTTTTTGTCCACCTTTGTAGTTCAGTTAAAATCGTATATAAAGGACACAAAAGATTTCTTGGAAAAAATTGCTGAAGTAAGTTGGGATCCTTCATACCAATTAATGGTATTGGATATTACCAGCCTATATACATGTATAAATCATGAGGCTGGTTTAGAGGCTTTGCAGTTCCATCTGAATAAGCGTCAACTCCATTTTTCAGAGCATAATCAAATGTTGATTGAATTTGCGAAATTCTGTCTCACGAACAACATCTTTCTTTTTGAAGAGAATTATTTCAAACAAATCTCAGGGTCGGCGATGGGCACCTGCTTCGCCCCCAGCTATGCGAACTTGTTCGTTGGCTGGTGGGAGGAGCAGGTGTCCAGATCATATGAATGTGGATCATTGATGGGCAAAGTCATTGTTTGGTATCGTTACATAGATGATCTCTTTATAATATGGCAAGGCACATCAGCGTCAGCGTATGAATACATTAATATTCTGAACACAAATCAATTAAATTTGCACTTTTCGGGCTCAGTCAGTCCAGTGGCAGTGGACTACTTGGACCTGAAGGTGTTTGTATCAGAGGGCAAACTAAACACAGCCTTATATCGGAAAGCAACGGCGGGCAATTCAACTTTATTTGCGACAAGCAATCATCCACCTAAATTGATACACAGCATTCCGTATGGAGAGCTGTTAAGATTAAAACGAAACAGCTCTAGAGAATGTGACTGCGTAACATCAGCTAAAGAGTGTATGGCTAGATTTGCTTTGAGAGGTTATGACAACACATTATTGGAAAAGACATTCAATAGAGTAAAAGAGATTTCTACAGACCGATTATTGGGGGAAAGAACTAATAACATCCCCAACACTAATCAAGAGGGAAGTTTAGGATGGTCACTACATACTCAGCAGAAGCAAACCATCTTAAACGGATGCTTAAGAAAAACTGGCACATTTTAAAAACAGATAGTATTATCTGCAATGACATCCCAGCCTACCCAATGGTCACCTTTAAAAGGCCCGATCACTTAAGGACATGTTAGTTCAAAGTCATCTTGACAAGGTAATACAGAAAAAGGGTACCTTGAAAGAAATGCGAGGGTTTTACCCGTGTGGGAAATGCAAAGCCTGTGCGAACAGCAAAAGGGTCTTGTCTTATACCATACCAGACATAAATAGAAATAGACCCATAAAAAGATTTATGACATGTAACACCACGTATTATGTATACTGTCTAACATGTCCTTGTGGGTTACGATATATTGGCAGTACCATTCACCCACTCAAAATAAGGATATTAGAACACTTACGGGCAATTTCTAAAAAAGACGTAACATATCCAGTGGCAAGACACTTTGCTGACAAACACTCCAGCAATAGAAACTTGATACAGTACTATGGTCTGGATCATGTCCCAGATAATATCAGAGGGGGCGACAGAACCCTGAGACTACGTAGATTAGAGTCACGTTATATCATAGACTTGCGGACTAAATTCCCAAAAGGATTAAACAGTGGGGAGGAGTTGGCGTCACACTTGGGTTCATAGACTATAAAATTATAAAATTAAAACCGCTAGGCTGATATACAGCGGCATTAGATGCAGTTCTTATTATAATATGTCTCTTGCATACTATCAATGTCACAGGATAGGTGTAAATAACAACGGTCAATAATAAGGGACTTGAGCCGATTCACGGCAAGAGAATAGTATTCCAAGGCACTGAATTGGCTAATATTGGTTTTGAATAATTGATGAATTTTATAAACCTTGAACGATAATTAAGGTATGTTAATGAATTTTAATCAATAGGATACATTTTGTCATATTGTGGTCCAATATTTATTGAGTATATAGCTAAATCAATGCAATTATGACACTATATATTTATGTTTAATTTGGCATATTATCGTTCCTGTAATTGGAATGAATTGTCCCCCCTTTTCGGTCGCATCTATGTGACGCAGTAAGAAGGGACCATAGCCGATCCACGGCAAGATAGCCAAATATATGACTGTTTTATCTGACAACCAGCCGAAACCAATTAATTGATGAAAATGCAATTCGTCACAGTGTGATTTAATATTTATTGTATATAAATTATTTGTACGCAATTCAAAATTTATATGTATGTACAACATTACAATATGGCGCTAGATTTAGCGTATTGCGTTAGTCCCCTTTTCCATTGTTATACACATGTGACCAGGATGTAAAATAGCATCGCTTCCGGTGTGCCAGTAACACCAAAGAAGGCAGACCGCCGAAACGCGTTTGTTGCTATCGCTGGAAGAATAAATATCTTCAAAACGCCCCCGTGAGTGCTGAATTTCTTTTTATGCAAAAGAAAAGGAGCGACAATATATATATATATATGTTTGTAGTACACAAACTAAGCTTATCTCACCCAACCACAGGCATAAACTGCTTCACTATAAATTCCTCCATCATGCCTACACCCCCCGCAGGGATTAGCGAAACGCATCTCTGCGAACGCGGACTTTCTACACCCCATGTGGACATGCTCTGTTATTTAAACATACTGACCCTAAATCCTGGCTTTGATTTCCGCTATGACTGGACACCAGATAGAGCCAGACCCCTTGTTGACACTATTAGGTTATGTCAAACCCCTCCCACCCAGATCCCAGCGCTTCACCGCCATGGAGCTGCTCCTGGTCAAGCATCAAATAGCAATCTGTTGTGCAGCAATCAAACTCCCACCAAAGTGGAATGACTGAAAGATATGATATATTGCAACACCACCAGTGAGATATATGCTAAACACCAACCCAAACCTCCTGGCCCAAGGACATTTGACAACATTACTTGACTACCTGCTAACTTTGGACACTGATGCCCCCAATGGTGATCCTGGCTGAAGCCTCTTTCTAATGCTCCCTTTCGAAACACACCGAAGGCCTCTGTTACCACATTATGTTTGTGCACTCCACACCCCTGCCTCCCCATACTTCCCACTCAGCTCCTTTCCTGGCACCCAGTGCTTATTGTTTTTCTGAAAAAAATGAAAAATAACGTTTAAAAATATATATGTTAATAAATATATATATTTTTAATTAAAACTTCAAAATAGTAACAATTCAATTACAAACTATTAAATTAACGAATAAATGAAATATGAAAATTTTTCAAACCAATAAAACACAAAAAATATTATAGATTTTTACAAATATTATAATGTAAAAAATATATAAAATTAAAAAATAAACAAATAATAATAAAAATATATGTAACCAATATTAGGAAAAGTATTGGTATTTGGGAACATTATATATACTATTCCCACTCCAGTTTATGCAGCAGTAGGGAAAGTGTAGGACTTCGGATATGCCAGATTAACTATTCCTACTCCAAACAACGCGACATCAGGGAAAGTGTTAAGACTTCAGAGGGGTTAAATTTACTATTCCTACTCCACTCAACACAACAGTAGGGAAAATAGGACTTTGGAGGGGATAGATTTATTATTCCTAATTCAGTCTGCACAATATTAGGGAAAGTGTTGAACTTCAGAGGAGTTAAATGTATTATTCCCACTGCAGTCCAGGCAACAGTAGGGAAAGCGTTAAACCTTGGAGGGTTACATTTACTATTCCTACTCCAGTCACCGCAAAGGTATGGAAAGTGTTGAACTTCAGAGAGGTTACATTTACTATACGCACTCCAAACAGCGCAACAGTAGGGAAAGTGTTGTACTTCGGAGGGATTAAATGTAATATCCCCACTTCAAACAGCACAGCGGTAGGGAAAGTGTTGGACTTCGGAAGGGTTACATTTTTATTCTCACTCTATCTAAACCACAGTAGGGAAAGCATTAGCCTTTGGAGGGGTTACATTTACTATTCCTACTCTAGTCAGCATAACAGTAGGGAACGTACTTCACTTCAAACACATTACATATTTGAATAACCCTATTAATTTAGAAAAAATATTAAACTCTTAATATAAAATTATTATTTAACATTAAATATATACATGCATTTATTAAAAAAATAAAAAACAATTAAACAATTTACATAATCAATAATCAAACAATTAATTATTAATGAAAATGTTTTTCAATTATTACTCAATTAACTTCCTACCTTATTTATTTTAGTTTCATTTTTGGTGTGGGCTGCTAGGTTTGTAGGGATATAAGTATAGCACAATTTACATAAGTGATATTTTACATAATTCATTAAGAATTATTAATTAATTGGAATTTAATTATTACTTTATTAGCTTCCCACCCTATACCCTTACAGACACAGCAACCCACACCTACAATATAACTAAAATATGTTAGTATTAGACAATTTACATAATTAATAATCAATTAAATTATTATTTCTAAATTGCTAATTTACTGTTAATTAATTATTACTTAATTAACGTCCCACCCTGTAACGCTACAAACCTAGCAAACCTTATAGAAAATATAACTAAAATAAATCAGCATTACATGATTTACATAATTAATATCAATCACATAATTAATCATTAATTGATAAATAAATAATTATTTCTTAATTAACTTCCCACTATGCCACTATAAATTACTATAAACAATTAAGTAAAAAATTCAAAATCACTTACAATTACAAACTATTTTTTAAAAATGAATAACAATTATACAAAAAAATAATAACACAAAATTAATATAGGAACCAAAGCACATTAAAATAATTTAAAAAATGATATTTGTTAAAACTATGGGGCCCATTACGATACCCGGCGTAAATAAATCCGCCAGGCATGGAAGCGGCAAAAATCCGCCCGCACACACCGCCTGAACACCGAACACGCCATTACGATTACACAAACCGAAAACCGCCATCGGCGGAAAAAGCACACAAAATACCGCCCGCCAACGTCCGAGTCGGAGTCAAACCGCCCGCCACGGACGGAAACACGCACGACAACACAAAACCGCCCGCCCTCACGGCCGACACACCGCACGTGAAATTACGATCGCACCGACATGAGCGCGGAAAAACAACAAATATACCGCCCGCCAGCGCAAACAACGCCGATGAGAATCGACACGGCAGAAGCCATGGCGCCAACGTACCTGCACAGAAACCATCCGCACACAAAACCAATAGCACACAACATGGCCAACAAGTCCACACAGCAAGGCACGCACAAATACACAAGCACAGTACACATCCCGAAAACACCCCCCGGACAAACAAAAAATACAAAGGCCAGAACCCCAGACACAACACACCTGAAAACAACAGACCATGAGGACACACCCACATAGGTGAGTACAAAAGCAGCACTCCCACAGACCACAACCCCTTGCTACATTGCAAACCAGAGAGGAGAGGAGAGGACACAGTGACACAGCAAGGACAGCAGCACACCACAGAAACGCACACATCACTACCACCACCACCACCACCACCACCACCAAACACCACCACCACCACCACCACCACCACCAAACACCGGCACCACAAACCCCCTGCACATTACACAACACACACCGCACCAGCACCACAAACATCATGGCACCACAAAGAATGCCCAAGTTCACGCCCATGGAGCAGACGGTCATGGTCGACGAGATCATCAAGGTGTACCCACAAATCTATGGGAACAAGGTCCAGCACACACCATTAGCCACCAGAAACAGAATGTGGAACCGGATCGTAGACCAGGTCAATGCAGTCGGGACCCTGCCCAGGAACAGAGTCGAGATTAACAAACGTTGGAATGACGTAAAGAGCCTGGTCAAGAAGAAGGAGGGCAAAAACAGAGAGCTGGCTGCCGTCACTGGCGGAGGGAATCCCGCGCTCTTTAAGACCTTCAAAGCGTGGGAGGAGAAGGTGCGAGTCGTAATCCATCCGGAGATCCTCGCCGGATTAACAGGGGAGTGGAGGCTGGTAAGTACAAACTAATGTATACCAGCACACCGCTATGTACTCACATGCACTACCACCATGCCACAGCTCCCAGGGACAAACACCCCCATGTCCAGCACACAATACACAACACATCACACCCACATGCAACAGACACTACCACACACAGCCCAAACCGAACAACTGTAAGATGCGTGGGGACATGTGTACACTAAGCCAGCCACGTAACCACCAACAGGTCCCCAAATATGCCAGAAGCGCCACAACGAG
Organism: Calotriton arnoldi; assembly: GCA_963921515.1. NCBI lineage: Eukaryota > Metazoa > Chordata > Amphibia > Caudata > Salamandridae > Calotriton > Calotriton arnoldi. Next base: position 2,229,684 of record CAWUFW010001405.1, on the reverse strand, counting down.
CACCCACCACACCCATGTGTCCGCCACAGCTGCACTAACCGACAAGTAACAGGTAAGTGGCAGGAACACAAAGTGCAGTGGGTGGGAGGGTGGACAGCCTAAGTACAACACACACCAGGCCCCAGTCCCACAGCACAGCAAGGAGGAGCATCCCCCACACCCCACAGCCACGTGTCAGCCACCGCAGTGCACAACGACAGCCGAAAGGCAGACATCACGGTCCACAGCAATCGGTGTCAGTGGGTGTCCAGCCACCCCACGACCCACAACACCCCCCACCCCCACAGACCTGCAACATAGAGCACCCCCGCTTAGAGCCATGTGGCATCCAGTACAGTGCACGCACGAACAACTTGCAGGTGGGAAACTGGACAGGGCTGGATTACTGGAGGCATGAGGACCATAACACGACCAACACATGGGACATGTCACGTAGCAGACGAACACGCAGCACCGCCCACCGTCACGAACAAGTGAACAATGTGCACACGGACATGAACAACAGACTCACACCCCACATGACCCATCACAGACATAGCAACACCCAAGGAGCCACGTCTGCATGCACAAGCCACACTGAATATAGTCCCACACGGCAGCCACTGTGCAACTCATCACACACAACCGAAACACCATTGAAGTCCTGTCCATGTAGCCCCTACTGCCTGTCAACAACACACCCCACAACTACGCCTATGTAAGACAAACAACACTAGACGCAACAGAGCGGAACAACATAAATGCACACGAACACCACTGAACCCATCAAACTCACAGACACACCATGCACATACAACATACCATCCATCCCATCCGTCAGCCCCAGTCTCATGAAAGGCATGTCATCCGCACAGCTGCCACACATACAGCAGTCACGCTAAGACACATGCCCATGACCAACCATGTGCCAGAAGTCAATTAAGCGCACGACACACTGTGAGCAACAACACACAACATGGGCCACACCCCCCGAGCACTGCAGTGATGCACATGGCACAGGGCAGCACGCACACCAAGGAGATGGGACAACTGCAATACGTTGGCTGGCACACAACTATCACTCACTCATAACGATGCGTCCAATGCCATGTCCAGTAATCACAACAGACAGCAAATATGCAGGCCATGTCAAGCATGCACACACCTCAAACCATGCACTGTCATGCTGCCACAACACATGTCACGTTCGGCACCCATGGCTCACAGCATGTACCCCAAAAGCATATCCCCTCCCAAATGCGAATCTGGGGCATGGCCCCCATGTTGCCATATGCGTTCCTAAGCGTTCCATTTGAACCCCAAAAGCATATCCCCTCCCAAATGCGAATCTGGGGCATAGCCCCCATGTTGCCATATGCGTTCCTAAGCGTTCCATTTGAACCCCAAAAGCATATCCCCTCCCAAATGCGAATCTGGGGCATAGCCCCCATGTTGCCATATGCGTTCCTAAGCGTTCCATTTGAACCCCAAAAGCATATCCCCTCCCAAATGCGAATCTGGGGCATAGCCCCCATGTTGCCATATGCGTTCCTAAGCGTTCCATTTGAACCCCAAAGCATATCCCCTCCCAAATGCGAATCTGGGGCATAGCCCCCATGTTGCCATATGCGTTCCTAAGCGTTCCATTTGAACCCCAAAAGCATATCCCCTCCCAAATGCGAATCTGGGGCATGGCCCCCATGTTGCCATATGCGTTCCTAAGCGTTCCATTTGAACCCCAAAATCAAAGTACAAACCAGACCCAGGATGGGCCAGGAGCCCGCATACACCAGAGTCACAATAAGTAGGGGCACAGCAACACACCCATCGGCATGGCCAATCCGTCCCATGCCACATGTGCACAGCACACAGTCCCATTGCCAAGCACACACAACTACAGATGCTACAGCCACACACACGCCTCCGGGAAACCCATGTACGAGATTGCACGAACTGTCAATGTCAGACGACAAATACATACTTCGCCAGGTGCAACACAATAACAAATCTCATTCTCTCCACAGGTGACGAACTGCTGGATGCTGGGGATGGAGCCAGCAGCCAGCACAGCCAGCCTACAAGCCCCCAACGAGGACACACGGATCTGGAGGATCTGTCCTCCTCTTCGGACACGGACAACCAAGCAGGCCCATCTGGTGTGGCAGGGCCCAGCCGCTCCCCAGGACCCCTCCTACCCACCAACCCATCATCCAGGGCTGCTGAACATTCCCAGCCCCCTGCTGCCACTGTCGTTGCGGCCACACCCACGGTCATTGTGGCCACTACCACTGCCGCAACCGCCACCATCGCCGCACCGACCACCACCGCCGCCACGTCTTCGCTGGCACCAGCCCCAGCGCAGGTGGTGGCCCGGACGACTGGATCCACCCTGGGAGCCACAGCGAGGACCGTGGTGAGCAATGTGGCTAGTGGGCAGGCCGGTGGCAGCAGGACTGGTAGGAGGAGCAGGGTCAGGGAAACGCCAGCCTCCCCTGGGAGCCATGCCCTGCCTCACATGGCCAGAGTCCTTGGGGCCTATGAAGAGGCCCAAGGACAATGGGTCCGGTCTGCTTCAGACACGCGTGAGGTGCTGGGGGTGCTGAGGTCCATGGACGCCCGTATGGGCCAAATCGTGGACCTCATGGGACAGCTGGTGGTGGCGGTGAGGTCACAGCCAGGGACAGCAGCTCCCCCTCCGCCACCACCTGCCGGGGCGCAGGGTGGAGCAGCAGTGTCCAGTTCCCCTGCGTCCACAGCCAGTGATCACACCTCAACCACCAGCATGTCGCAAGCAGGCACCCCCCTCGCAAACGTGGAAGGGGCCGTCCGAAGAGGAAACAGATCTCCCGGGAGGACTTTGCACGCTCCAGACGCAAGTGAGGCAGCCAGCCAGCCTTCCGCCAGCCTTCCTTGACCAGCCACTGCATTGACTTGGACTACGATCCCACTCCACACAGCCATCTGGATGGCATGTGTGTGTTGGACTATGGACATAGAACCAGTGGGTACACCCTGATCATCACGCAGCCATGACCGACAGCTCATTGTCACTGCACGCACCACTTTTGTCATCACCTTACACACAATCACATGTCACAGTTTGTAATAAATGCACCTTTTTCACTAACTGCTGTTTGTGCCCTGTGTCTTATTTGTAAGGAATACAACGGCCACCTTGGGCGGAAAGGCACCTGATGCGTGGCATGGCATTTGAATCGGAGGGCCTGTAGGGACCTAGGGGTGGGAGACAGAACAGGAGCACATTCAATGAGTGTGTCACACACCCATCACACAGTACATGTCAACAACTACAAGCAATGTACACACATCGCACAGAGCAATAGGGCACAATGCCACAGCCACCAACAGTGGCATACTACCCTGGCCATGGAGCGTTGACACACAGCACGCAGTGAACAAACGGCCACCCTGACACAGCACACACACACCTGCACAGATACAGCCACATCAGCCGTCGTACATGGACACTCACCGTCAAGTGAAGTAGCGGGCGATGAGCTGCTGCCGCACATTACCAGCTTCCTCCTCTCCGCTGTCCTCCTCACTCGAGCTGTCCTGGTCTGCGGGCTGGGGCCCTGGTTGATCTCCGTCATCCACGATGAGGGGGATCTGCTTCCGAATGGCCAGATTGTGCAGCATGCAGCACGCCACCACTATCCGGCACACCTTCTGTGGGGAGTACGCCAGCGCACCCCCGGTGCGGTCCAGGCACCTGAACCTGGACTTGAGGAGGCCAAAGGTACGCTCGACCACATGTCTGGTCCTCCCATGTGCCTCATTGTAGCGATCGTCTGCTGGGGTGCGAGGATTCCTCAATGGACTGAGCAGCCATGCCCCATTCGGATACGCAGAGTCACCTGGGTGTGAGGGATACAGAGAACCGTTGCTAATCCAACTGGACAGGGGACAGCATCGCACAGCCAGCACGCTACACCACTCCACATACTCACCGACAATACAGGCACGATCCTGTTGCATATTGGACATCAGTCGTGGCAAGATGCTGTTGCGCATTATGTGTGCGTCATGGGCCGAGCCTGGGAACTTTGCACACACGTGGGTGATCACCATGTCCGCAAGGCACACCACTTGCACATTCAGGGAGTGCGTGTGCTTCCTGTTGCGGTACAGGTGCTCAGTGGCCTGTGGTGGAACAAGGCCGACATGTGTGCAGTCAATGGCTCCAACGACGTGTGGGATTCTGCCAAGGGCATAATGCACCCTTCACTGCCGCCAATTCACGAGCCCTGGGGAAGCGGATGTACCTGTTCCGGTACAGCATCATGGCTGCCAGTACATCCCTCAGCACCTTGCTGAACATGGGCTGGGACATCCCTCCTCCACTGCCCACTGTGTGCTGGAATGACCCAGTGGCGAAGAAATGCATGGCGGCCATCACCTTAGCCGTGGGGGTGACAGCAGTCGGATACACCCTGCGGGGACGGAGATGGGGTTCTAACATGGCACACAGTCGATGCAGGGTTGGCCTGTCCAGCCGAAACTTCCTAATAACCTCTGTATCGTCCATGTCCGCCAGCAATTGGTATGGGCGGTCAATGTTCGGTCTCCGCCTAGGGACAATGGCAGAGGACACATGTCAATGCAACACGACACATAGCAATTTCGCATACACATCACTGACATGACTGAGCAAGCACATGAGCCACAGCCCAGCTGTCAAGCTGGGACGGCACGGCCACAATACACTTACACAGGTCTCCCAACAATGGCAATGGCTAGTGATACAAACCACTGCCATGTGCATGCACATGGGGATCTAGGCCCCAATGACTTGCGGGGCGTGCTGATGGGGACTGACTGCATATCCGTCAAGCGGCAACGCCACGGCAACATGATGTCTGCTGAGCATGGAACTGCTTCCGCGGCTGGATGAGTATGGCACACGACGACGACGATGTGGGCACAGGCTGAGCGGCCAAAACAAGTGGGACCTGTGGCACGAGGGGATATGAGACAGTAGTAGGTGTCAGCACTGCACCCTATGTACAGCACTGTACGGATCACACCTCCCGAAACATTGACAGGTGTCCACATTGACAGCCCCATGCCAAGACGGCTGTGTGCTTGCAGTCACACGTCACAGGTGAGAGGTTACATTGCACGTGCCAGGTGGCAGTCGTACATAGTGGGAGCTGGCATGTGTGTGCATGTGTCTCCTGTTCAGGATCCACCAGATGGGCGCTGACTCTGTACTGACCATTGGACACAGCATGTTCCGTGGAAGGCTTGTGTGTGTGGGATGGTGGCACTGGATGTGCCTCCGTTGGGTGGGGGGCCATGCACAGGGCGGGTACGTCGATGATTGCGCATTGTTGGTCACGGTGGGTGCACCCACTGAGATGTGTTGCCCTGTGTTCAATTCCTATGTCCGCATGATGATGGACTGTAGATGTGGGCAGACTACACATTGGTCGATGTGCTGTCTATATGCATGTGCCTTCACACCAGGCACAGCTGCCCCTGCACATGTTACCCCTGCTGGACTCGCTGCTGGGTCTGTGGAGCTGATGCACCTTCTGCGCGTGGGGCGGGCAGCTCTCCTCACTTCCCTCATTGCGCATGTCATGACTTTGCCGCAGGTGACATGGATCATGGAGGGCCCACATGTACGCGTGGGTAGGCTACACATGATTGTACACTGGTCGCCACCCCCAGTCAGTGTTTCGAATGGGAAGGTTGTCGTGCTGGTGGTATGTTCGATGTGGCGGATGGGCGGGCCTAGGTGCGGGCTTACATTCCGGACATGGGGGTAGTTGGATTGGCGACTAGTTGCAGTACACACGGGACACGTCTCTTCCTTTCCACATCTGGGTCATCCCTTGTACTAACTGACAGTGATACAGTCATCTTCGCCCCAGCCCTCATGTCCTCCCCTCGCTCCCCCAATATGCATGCTCACCTGCGAGGCTAGCGCTTGCACAGGCAGCCCCAAGCTCGCACCAGAGAGGGCAAGGAGTGTATGTGTGGGTCCAGTTGCACGAGTGGGCTGTCTCAGGGTATGATGTGTTGCGGGACGCCGTCCACCTGCGTGGTGCCCCAAATGGAGACCCGGCCTGCATGGACTATGCATCACAGTCTTCGCCTTCCGGATCCGCCACCTGCGACACCCAGTGGCTGTGGCTGCCCTTGCGGCCAGGCCGCGTCCGTCTGTGGCTGATGGCCCACACATTCACTCTTTGGCCTCTCTGGGGAGGGCTCGGGGGTGGTGGCGCACGCGCTTGCACTTAGTCGCAATGGCATGTGGCGTGGTTGGTATGATGGGCAATGGATGGGATGGTGCGAGCCACCTCCCGTGACGTCAGTGCTGCTCGTGCTGTGGTGCGTCCCCCTACACTTCCATGTGACTTGTGCCATGCTAGACGTTGAGGTTCTATTGCCTGCGTGATATGACCAGGAGGAGCGCGAGGAGACCTCTCACACACCATGCTCCACTGCCACCCCGTGCCCTGTATCGCCTGTGCGGATTGACTATGTTGGGGTTACACCTGGTCGACTGGGGCTGTGTGTGCCTTGTCAAGGGGCATGGCGGGCGCACAACAGGATCCAGCTTGTCCACAGAGGGTGGGCTGAGGTGCGCCTGGTACCGCTTTGTACGTGTGCCCGGCTGCTGTGCACACACGTGTTCACTCCCCCGACAGGTGTCCTCTCACAATGCCCAGGGAAGCGGTGGTGTACTGTTCATGACCCCTCCCAACACGGCGTGCTCCAACTTGGCATGTGCGCATCTACCCGTCGCACCCACCCACCTGAGCACTGCGTCCATACGACTTCACACGACACATGTGTGTCTTCCACAGTGGTGCTACTCATTTGCGTTGACATCCAATACCAGTGGACTACATGGTCATGTCACGACTGCCGTGTACTTCACATACTCTCATCCTCTCTCATTCGTACTTGTGAAATGAGTCAGCGGAGACAGTTTTGGTTTCAAACATTATATTGAGTCTTCTGTCCTCTGTGATGCAGTATAGTGGACACTACTGGCAGCGGAATACATGTTGAGGATATACTGAGCATGATTGCAAATGGGATAGGGTGTGGGGTTACATGTGATTGGCTGTTGCATGTGGGATGTGGGCTTCAGAGTGACATCTGCTTGGCCAAGGCTGTGCTAATGTACATTTACGTATAGCTGCGGAGCTGCGGACTTTGACACAGACGGTATACATGTAGCCTACCAGACCGCTTGGCATCATGGGCACAGTCCATCTCAGTTCCATGTGACAGGTTTGCTGCGGTTGTTCCTCATGCACGCGTGCATGTGAGTTGACATCAGGGCATGTGCTTGCGTGCATGCAGCGGCGTGCCACTTGTTGTTGCACTGTGGTGGTTACTGGACATGTCACAGTCACTGGGGTCGTGTTGTTGTTGTATGCACTTGTCGTCCATGCAAAGGTCCTGGTATGGGATTCCCGGGGCGGGGGTGGGAGGGGTGCAGCACCCACAGACTCCAGGCGACCTATTCATGTCCACTGAGCGGTGTGTGTGTCCATGTGCGCTGGATCCATGTCGTGTCCTGGTTGTTCGTGCAGTTCCGTCCATGTGGGTGCGATACACAGAGCCCATGCCACTGCCTCCCACGATGCATGCAGTGTTCCTGGATGTGATGGGGAACAGTGTGCATGTCCCGGTCATATCCGATGTCATGGCGATGTCGTTGATGGTGTGGTTACAGTTGCCGGTCGTTTGGTATGGCTGTTGTGGTGGTGACTGGCCAGTCCATGCGGAAGCTAAGCATGGGTGCGGGGTTGGACATCATAGGTCACTCGGGGAACCTGCGTTGTGGTCCGACGTATTTACAGGTTGTCAGGTATGCGATGCCGTCCAGCAGGGCTTCCATGTCATTGGTGGTGTACATGTTTGCCAGCCAATGTAGCGGATGGTGGCTGTCAAGGTGTTGTTCGTAAGTTGTCCCTTGGAGGACCATGATGGGGCATGCTGGGTGACATTCGATGTAGCTGTTCTCGATGATCCGTCGTGTGGAGGCACAGTGGTCCCATTTCAGTGCGGGTGCGATGTTGGCCACATACGCCATGCCCCCATAGGCAGAGCAGGCCCTGTCGTGTGCGTCCAGAGGGAGGAGTAGTGGTAGCAGGTCCGCCTTCAGACATGCCGGGTTGGAGAGGCATATCTCGACGGGATGCTGGTAGGGACACCTCCGACAGTAGAAGACGGGCATGACGCAGCTGAACAATGTGATGCGGTAAGTCAGTCGGTAACTTACGTTCAGCAGGGACAGGAGATCGCATCCCAATGTATGGCACAGGTTGGTTTTGTACAGCTTGAGCTGTTCGGCGTAGTTGGGTAGGTGTGTTGCGGTTGCCATTTCGCAGCGGTTCGTTGAGGTGGTGTGCTCCGGCTGTGTGTGCAGTCTGCAATGTGCACGCTCCGGGGTTGCTGTGAGCTCTGTGTAGTCGTAGGGAGACAGGACTTGTGTTCTGTTGGCTTGTTTGGAGGACACGGGCCCTCTTCCCACATGCTTCTCAGACAGTTCAAGGTCAGTGCTGTGTGACTCCTTCCAATTAACTTGCATGTGGCCGACATGGGGGAGTGTTTTCTTCTTTCTTCCCCGTCCGTTGTGTGCTTCTGTGATATGCGCTATCTGCCCTGTGGTCGGTCTCCTCGGCATGCCTGTGTTGGTCTATTCTTGGACAATGGCTGTATTCACCGGCTTCTGTCGTAGGGCTGTGGTTTCGGAGTTGGAATGGAAGGTCATTCAGTGCTGTCTGCTCTCCCTTGTGTGGGCGGCAGGCTGCCTTTCCGCTCTGCGTTGGGCCTTGTGTGTGAATGTTATTCTTGGGCCACCTGTTGTCGGTCCCCGGGCTCTTTGGTGTTCCGTTTTATATGTCTTGTTCATATGTGCAGGGTGGTATGGGTGTTTCTGTGTGGTACTGGCGTTCCTCTTCCCGAAGGGGCCCTGCTTCTCCTAGTTGGTGTTGCCGCCGCTGTGTGCTACGCCATGTTTGTTACACTGGGGTGTGTCCTGCTGTTGCGTGTCTTCACTGACATGTGTGCGTCGGTTGTGTGGCGTTGGGTGTTGTCCGTGAATTGGGCGTTGGGGACATGTCTGTGGCCGGCCTGTCACGTGTCATGTGCGTTCGGGGTGGGGCTGATGTGTGTGCTGCTTGGTTGTGTCCCTGTGTCTGTGTGCGACGCATGCATGGCGCTGCGGTTGGCCTCTGCGTTGTGCGCATGTGTGGCGGCGTCATCGGCGCTTTGGGGCCGTGACGGGGTGGTTGGTTACTAGTCCCAGGTGGTGTGTACACATGTGTTCTGCGATGTTACGATTTGGCCTGTGTGTCATATGTGGATGCGATGGTGGATGTGTAGTGTACACGCGCTGGTGGGGGGTTGTCCGCTTTTTCCGCCCTTGCACTGTGTGCGCTGTTTGCGTGCACTTGTTGTGTGTGTGCCTACCTGCGTCTCCGCGGTACGTTGCGTCCTTGGTGGTGCATCAGCAGAAGCATGGGGAGTGCCTGCAGTGCTGGATTCATGCTCGGGAGCCGCTTCTTCGTTGTCCGTGCTCGGCATCCGTGTTACCGCTTCGGTTTGTCGTACGGTATCTCTTGGCCGTGGGAGCCGTTTGTTTGCGGCATCGTAATTTATGCGCCGGGCGGGACGTGTTTCGTCGGACGGTGTGTGTCAGTTGGGCTGCGCCGCTACATGTACGGGCGCACTTTGATGGCGGACGGTGTTGCTGGCTTGCCGGCGGTGTTTGGCCTACTTTTCGCATCGTAATTGGACGGGCGTGTGGACTGCTGCGTGCCGGCGGTAACTGGTGGTTTTTGCATCCGCCAGCACGGCGGTGGTGCTTCCGCCCGCCATCGTAATGTGCCCCTATATTACTGAAAATGATATTAGAAACGATATTCTTAAAAATGATACTACCTACCTAAAAAAATTATAGTCTTGCACCATAGTAATTTTGTATCACAATATTTTATTTCAGATATTTCTGTATCCTGAGACTTACAAGTCGACATTTTGTCCAAACACCCATTCTGATGAGACTTTACTCCAGATACTGATTCACACGAGATTGCACCAACTAACGTATCTTACTACGATAAAATATTAACCTATAGTTTTAAAAAACATTTAGTTAAGCTACAAGAACAAAAGGCATTGATGTTAGGGTGTGGGTGTAATGAATTAAGTTTGCATAATTTTGATGCACTGCAGGTATGATTCTTGGGCAGATGGCTTGACTGAAGGGTACAGCTTGTACACAGTAGTGACAGATTATGGCTTTAGGCAATGGCTTGTGTACTTCTGTGAGCATGTGATAAAAACAATTGAAGACGAACATACCAACTTACACCGATATAATGGATTGCACAGTCCATAAAATAACATTTAATAAAACAATATTATGGATATGGTCCACAATCCCCAATGAAATGCAGAAATTCTGCGGTTAAAGTGTAAACGTGCAAACATAACGTACTCAATGCACTGAACATGACATCATGTATAAAATCTCAGATGACATCAAAAATGTCATTAATGATTTCACTAATGATATCACTGATTACATTGACAAAGACATCATCAAGGATGCAAACCATGCCACATGCTCATAATGTCACTGAACATATTGTGCCGAGTGCAAGGTTGAAGGCCAGAGTACATAGAAATCCCAAGCATTTTACTTCTCTTTTTTAAAGTCTGATGGTATGAATCTTACAATGCCTCCTAGTGAGATACTTACATTAAGGGGCTCATTACAATGTTGGGCGGAATCACTTCCGCCTAACACCGACTCGGTCATGGGATCGACCGACACCCGGTCGTCAGTCCCAACCGCCCCATTAGGATGTGACCGAACACTGTTCTGAATGAAGCACTAATGATGTCATCAGAGAAGTAACTGATGAAGTTGTTGGATATGTCATATGTGGTTATGAGCAGTGCATTAGGGGACAAAGTTACGTTTGCACAGCTAGCCATAACTTGAGAATTTCAGAGTTTTTGGATTGCAGCCATAGCATCTATTGAACTGAACATTTTTAGGGAATTTGTAGTTGCAATAGCTTAGTATGTGGCCATTATAGAGAACCATAAGTTTTGAGTGAATAGATGTGCATATATATGTGAATGAATATAAGTAACATTAATAGTGAAATAATGAATTTCTGAGCATGTCATACCCAAAATATAATCTACATACAAAATCACCGTCAAATACATGTATGAAACAACAAAGTTCAAAACTGGAAGAATTATATACACCACCAAAAAACAGATCCAAACAGATCGAAAAATCCAACTTGTGCAGTCAGTCAACCCTACAGTTAATGACAGAGAAGTGCCACAACCCCATCGTAAGCAACCATTAACACTTCACACTCCTTTATATCACGATATTTTATTTCCAATATTTCTATCTCCCGATAGTTACAACTCAAAATTTTGTCCAAACATCCATACTCACTCCTTTTAAGCAGTGCAGCTCGGTTCATTTTTGAATCCCCATTCACCTACACTTTGAAGGTCTTCGCCTCTACAATTTCACACCTAACCATATTTTTCTTTGCTTCACCTGACAACTGTTTTTCTGTTGTGACTTCACAACATCTCACCAGAAACATTCCAAGTAGTGTTTGAAGACAACAGCCATGCCCATGCATAATAATTCAACCAGCGAACTCCAGTTACTGTCAGTCACTAAATTCTGTTCTGTTGGGGTCAGGTCTGAGTGCCAAAATGCTAATCACTTTATTCTGAAGTCAGTGCTTGGTGGGCACTGTCTGGCGTCAGACTAGGGTGACTGGGGTGAGCCCCCTGTAGTGCATGCTGGGACGGTTCCTGGTAGTGCACTATTAATTATTGTACTTCTTCTCCTGGTAGCTCAGTGACAATCACTGAAAACCAGGGGGAACCCCTAGAGGCACAGTGTCATTCCCTCCAGACTGTGAAGCAGTAAAATCCAAAATGAGCTCATGGCTTGATGCTGAAGTTTGCGAGTAACCCACAGGACACGGTGGCAAATGTCAGTGTGTACCAAGCCCTTTATCCTTCCGAATTTTACATATTGAGTACTATAAGGCAATAATAAAATTATTTTTTAGTAAGAGATAATTTTTTGGGCTATGTAGACGAACAATATGATTGTTATAATTGCAGTGAGTTCCTGATAGTCATTCACAGTACATTGCCCTGTCATCAGGTCTTAGTGGATTACTGCCATGCCATTCCAGTGAGCCAGACTGTTACTGCCTACTGTGGTAGGTAGGAACATTGTGGCATAGAGATATAAAATTGAGGTTGCCCCGAATCATGGTGCGCAGTCAAAATATCGATTTTTTTATATCGACCTACACTAATATCGAGTTTTTAATATCGTAGGGACAGAATATCGATGTCAAGAATATCGGTGACCAGAATATCGACCTTAAGGTAAGTAATATCGTTTTTTTTAATATCGAAGTAAGTAATATCGAAGTAAGTAATATCGTTAGCAAAAATATCGTTGTTAATAATATCGATATTTATATTAGTGTTATGTATTTTAGTATGTATTTTATATGTATGTTTAACATTTTTTGTAATGTATTTTTATTATTTTTAAATATATGTATTAAATGTTTAGAAATTAGTATTTTTTTAAGTAAATTTTGCGTTTTAGTATCAGAGCGGGTTGTGGGTTTATAGGGGAATATGGTGGGAAGTAATTTAATTATAATTAATTAATTATTCTGTTTTTATTTATTGTTATTGATTATTAATTTATTGTTAATTAAATATTAATTGGTAATTCATTTTTTTAAAGTGATTAATTTATCATTATATTAATTATAATTTTTATTTATTTATTGATATTGTTAATTAATTTATTGTTAATTAATTATTAATTGGTAATTCATTTTTATTAATTGATAATTAAATTAATTATGTAAAATTTTATGTGTAGTGGGTTGTGGGGTTATAGGGAATAGGGTGGGAAGTAATTTAATTATAATTAATTAATTAATATTTTTTTATTGTTATTCATAATTAATTTATTGTTAATTCATTTTTATTTAATTGATTCATTTATAATTATATTAATTATAATTAATGTATTATTATTTTTATTTATTGTTAATTAATTTATTGCTAATTTATTATTAATTGGTAATTAATTTTTATTAGGTGATTAATTGATAATTAAATTAATTGAGTTCTTTTTATGTGTAGCAGGTTGTGTGTTTATGGGGGAATAGGGTGGGAAGTAATTTAATGTTATTTAAGTAAATATTAATTTTATTTTATTGGTATTTATTATTAATTTTTTAGTTAATTATTATTATGTTATTTATTTTACAAAAATTAATAAGTATGTTAATTTAACCCCTACGCTATCCTACATTTTCCACACTGTTACACTCACTGGAGTTGGAATAGTAATTTCAACCCCTACGCTATCCAACACTTTCCCTACTGTTGCACTCACTGGAGTGGGAATAGTAATTTTTACCCCTACGCTATCCAACACTTTCACTACTGTTGCACTCCCTGGAGTGGGAATAGTAATTTTAACCCCTACGCTATCCAACACTTTCCCTACTGTTGCACTCACTGGAGTGGGAATAGTAATTTTTACCCCTACGCTATCCAACACTTTCCCTGCTGTTGCACTCCCTGGAGTGGGAATAATAATTTTTACCCCTACGCTATCCAACACTTTCCCTACTGTTGCACTCACTGGAGTGGGAATAGTAATTTTACCCCTACGCTATCCAACACTTTCCCTACTGTTGCACTCCCTGGAGTGGAAATAGTAATTTTACCCCTAAGCTATCCAACACTTTCCATACTGTTGCACTCACTGGAGTGGTAATAGTAATTTTTACCCCTACGCTATCCAACACTTTCCCTACTGTTGCACTCCCTGGAGTGGGAATAGTAATTTTAACCCCTACGCTATCCAACACTTTCCCTACTGTTGCACTCACTGGAGTGGGAATAGTAATTTTTACCCCTACGCTATCCAACACTTTCCCTACTGTTGCACTCCCTGGAGGGGGAATAGTAATTTTAATCCCTACGCTATCCAACACTTTCCCTACTGTTGCACTCACTGGAGTGGGAATAGTAATTTTTACCACTACGCTGTCCAACACTTTCCCTACTGTTGCATTCACTGGGGTGGGAATAGTAATTTTCACCCCTACGCTATCCAACATTTTCCCTACTGTTGCACTGTTTGGAGTTGGAATCGTAATTTTATTACCTCCGCTATCTAATATTTTTGTATTATTTTAGTTAATGTAGTAAATAATTTTAATTTTTTTAATTTGTTATATATATATATTTAATTTTTATTTATATTATTGTTTTATGTGTATAGATGTATTTATAATTTATATATTTAAAAAAACATTGTTATTAAAATAATTATTAAAAATTATTAGTAAGTATATATATTATATATTATATGTATATGTTTAATTTATTTTTACATTACATATATATTATTTATAATTTTTAAACATTTTAAAATATTTTTAACTATGTTTATTTTAATTATATGTATTATTTACTTTATTTTACATTATTTTTTTAACTTAAATAAAAAACGATTTTTTTAACAACGATATTTTTGACATCAATATTTTTTTTCTCGATATTTTTGTACTTACCATAATGTAGATAGGATGTTGATATTCTTGACTTCGATTTTCTTGCGTCGATATTTCTGTAGGTCGATATTCTGACCTTCGATATTTTGTCAGTGAGTCCCGAATCATACGGTTTGTCATGTAGGGAGACCAGGATTAGAGTTCACACCTTCTGGTTTTTCCAGTGTAGTCTTTAGCCTTCGGACCACAATTTCACTCAAAGGCCACTTAGGCACTGCATATTTGAGGACCGAAAATCGGCAAATTCGGCAAACCTACAGGGTCCCGGAGGCGACGCTTACTACTTGCTGCACCTGCCCCCGATTTCCATGCCTATATAGCGCCTACATGTATCCCACTGTGAGGGAATGAAAATCGGCAAATTCGTCTGGACTACGAGTCCCGGTTAACCCAGAGGGTCCTGGAGGCAGCCCTTACAACTTGCTGCACCTGCTCCTGATTACCACATGCTATATAGACAGGGTAGGGCCACCCTATTTGGTTCTGGCTGGATGGTTGCTGTTGGACTTCCCCTTTTTTAAAACCCAGGTACGAAACTAATGTTTTTGCTTGTCTATCACTTTTGTCGACTGACTTTGTGCAAGGAGTGGGACTCAGTTATCTGGATACTTGGATCTGGACAATAGAGTTTGCGCTGATTGCGGGCTGTTTGTATTGATGTCAATCCTTTCACTTGTTATTTCACTGGGAAATTTGACAGCCTGACTTTTTGTCACCTGTTCCCTCATCCCTCTCTTCCCAGTAACGACTAGGGAGGAGGGACCTGTCACATGGAGGAATTCTCACAGCGGCCAGATTGCTTCTTGTTTCTTGACGAGCTTGGTCCTTCCCACGCCTCTGTGAACTTGAAACTGTGCCAGTTATCCATCACCTGGGACATCTGCTAAGGTGGCGCAACTGAGAAGGAGGGTGGTTCTGTTTGGGTTCTTGGTGGCTGTTTGCTGAACTCCTCGGCCTTATTACCAGCACCTGTTTGCCTTATTGGAGCAATATACAGCACAGAAGAATCTCCCGCAGCACGGGAACCAAACGCTGTTGCTGTCTGTGGCGGACTACGTGTCCCATGAGACCCTGAGGGCTTTATTCCCTAATTATTGCTAGCACCTGCTTGCCCTGTTTATGTTTTGTATACGGGTTAGCCACCGCTTGTTATATTAAGAGAAGACCACACTACTCCTTTATTCCCCCATGCCCACCAGGTATTGTGGAAATTGCACAAATGAACAGTGTGTTATTTTCTATGACATCAGTGGAGGCAAGACGTAGTAGTGGTTTAACAATCGCACCTCATTAGAACAAACAATTTATGTGGGTACAGTATAATGATAACATAGATTTATAGGATGGTGCTTTTTGGGTATCCCACACCCTACTACCAGAGGTGTGTGCTCATGTTGGAGCAAATGATTCAATGTGTATAAACTTTAAGGAAGGAAACCATAGCACTCAGTCATTAGTCCAAAAAATGTCATATGGTCCAAACAGTAAGGACTTGTGTTAAACAAAACTATTTATTCAAGATATCGATGATTTTGTGGCCTTCAGTACATTCACACATTTATTCTTCGAAGCTGGACAAAAGCCGACACGTGTTTCGTCATGCATTGATTTTTTCAAGGATTAAATAAGGTATAGATGAGGTCATATGTTCCACGTGTATTTACCCACAAGGAGCGGTGGGTATACAGTATGATGCACTTTGGAAGGGCTCTCCTGCGACGTGTATAACAAATAGACGCAAATCAAATCTGTAAGGGTGGGATATTTGTCAACACAGAAGGCCGTGTCTTGTAGTGAAATTTTACTCAAGTATAGGTCAGGTCACTGTAAGTGTGTGGTATTTTAGGTGGCTGGTAGGAATGTACGTGTTATCCGTTAAAACTCCATATCTGTATAATGTTTGTGTATTGTCCAAGGTCCTAGCGTATTGGCAGAAATATGTAATGCCCTAAGCTAAAATGACCATGTGGCAAGAATAGGTCAGGTGAGTTTTATAGATAGATGGAGATCATATTATGCTCCTATCTGGCGATATGCAGCAATCCGGCATCTCGGCAAGCACCTTTACAGTCTAGGTTGGGTTCAATAGAAGAACTTCTAAAGGATCTTAAAATAAAAGGTGTCACCTTTCCAACTACATCATCCACCACCTATCAGCAAGGGGCGGAGGGGATTGCCACACACTATTTGCCATCTCTCCCCGATCATGGCACAAGGGCCCCGGGGACTTGTTGTTCCCAATCCTAGCATAACCAGCAGTCTGCTTCACCACTCATTCCATAAGTACGACCTATTGCTGCTGGAAGAAATGAATAGCCCGAGCAGTCCTCAGACACGCATGTTCGTGGGAGGAGTCAACCATTCCATGATCAATCACATTCTTATTAGTACATCCCTTGATAAGCTAGCATTAGAGTTAGACAAACAGTAGTTAGTGATCATGACCCATTAGTTTTATCTATCTCTTTACAAGCCAACTGCTCCATTGCCCTTGCCAAGATCTCACACATCGATCCCATTAGGCCATGCGGAGTTCACATTAGATGGTCGGAAATTGACCCTGCATGTATAATGAGGAGGCTTCTATCCCAAGTGCCAAATGAGTTCAACATATGTTTAGCCCCTGTTGTGGATAATGACATCCTGGTCTCAGCATTTGAGCCGATCACTGTGGCCCTTAATTCCCTTTTCGTACATCTGGCAAAAATAGGAAAGCCTGCCAGACGGGGATGGTTCAATCATGAATGTACTCAGGCTTTAAAACAACTGAGGGCTGCTCTACATCATGTCCCGCGAGAGCATGCTTCTGTTAATTTTCTAAGGGAGCAGTATAATGAGGCCCTACTAGCCAGGAAAGAAGAGCTAAAGGAAAAGGCATGACTAAACTTGGTGCAGGCTGCTGAAACCAACAACTTATCTCTGTTTTGGAATAATGTGACTACCCCTTTTTCGAAGAACAATTCTGGCCCTGTCCTCACTCCACTTGTCCCCTCACAGGCTTGGGTTGACCACTTTGAGAGGACTTTTGACCCTGCATCTACCAACGAGATGAGACCCCCATCACTGGCTTTAGAGAGTATGGTCAGGAGTTCCATCTCGACTAGCACCCCGCCCTTGGTATTTACGCTAGAAGAAATCTTGGGGGCAATGCATAAGTGTGCTAAGGAGAAAGCCCCCGGGGCCGATGGGGTTCTGGTTTATGCCTTTATAGGCATGGGAGAGCTGTGGGACCCAATATTTACTCATGTTTTCAATATGGCGGCAAAGGGCTTTATTCCCTCTTCTTGGGCTAAGTTCATTATTGTGCCTATATACAAGAAAGGCATAAAGCATGCCCAAAGTGCAACCATCCCGTCTCCCTCATAGATTAATCCGCGAAACTCTTGGGCAGGGTTGTCCTAAGGAGATTGGAGGATTGGGCAACTGACAAGTCCATCCTGTTGGAGGCCCAGTATGTACTCAGGAAGGGACTTGGGACGGTGGAGCAACGTCTAAATCTCAAACTTTTGATTGGGAAATATACAAGATCAAAATCAGGATTAATTTATCTTTGTTTTGCAGATCTCACTAGTGTATTTGATTTAGTCAATCACTATACTGTGGCATACCCTGCTTTCTTATGGGGCTCCCTGCTCGCACAGCTTTACGAGAACCTCTCAGCTAAAGTTTGATTTGGCCCTAATGGTGAACTGTTGCTTTCTTTTAGAATGAAGCAGGGCATGTGACAGGGGTGTGTACTGGCCCCCTTTCTATTTTCACTATTTATAAACAGGATTGATGATACTTTACTGTCCTTGCAGGCTTATGTGTCAATTGTTGCCAGCCACTCGGCACCCGTGCTCCTATACGCTGACGATGCGGTCCTTATGTCAAGGACCCCAGTCGTATTGGAGAGATTATTGGACTCCTCTGCAGATTTTATGGATTCCAGTAAATTAAAGATGAATAAGTCCAAGACATTAATAATGACCAGTGGGAAAACCACTAAGATTGTAAGATCATTCTATCTTGAGGGCATTCAGATAGCTAAGGTTAAGTCCTTTTGCAACCTGAGAGTCCTCTTATCCGGAAAGGGCTCCTGGGCTGATCATATCCAGAATAGCCAGCTTAAGATGTAAAGAGTCTGTGAGGGGGTATTTAGATTTTCTATTAGTCTTGGCAGTTGCCCCATCAAAGAAATGCTTACCATCTATAAAGCAAAGGATATATCTGATGCAACTTATGGCGGGGATGTGTGGGGCCACTGATCCAGAAAATTCTTTACAGGTAGAGGAAAACACCTTTTTGAGGCATTTGTTGTGTACTCCCCCCTCGGCTCCATCTACCATCCTGCACTGGGAAGTAGGGCTGAGCCATCTTGAAGACATTTTGTCATCAAAACCCATCTCCTTGTGGTGCTCTATATGGGCCAAACTTGAGACTGAACTTACAAAGGTAACAATAATAGACATCCTAACTTTAGATCATGTCCTTAATATCCCATGGCTGTCTTCCAAGAACAATTCTATTAGGACTGTGTTTGGCTTTCCTGGGTTTTAAGACCCAGGTAAGATCCTAACGCTTGAGAAATCGGCGATGTAGGTAGCCTTGCTTGATGCGAAGGTAAAGAAGAGAGCCTCTGCTGCTGAGACAAAACAAAAGGTGGTGACATATTTCCTATACTCTCCCCGTAGGTTTTCAACCCTAGCTAGCCTGGGTGACAAATTTACAAAATCGCTTTGCCCTGACTAGACTACAGTTAAGTAATGTACACCACCTTGGCCCAATCAATGGGATACAAGGACCGTTCCGTGCCCGTGTTTTGGAATTTCCAAACAGTGCACTTTGCATTTTATGCTCTTTTGTCACTTTAATTTAACTTTAAGGAAGCAACTTTTAAAACTCAATTTTATTGCACATAACATCAGGGACCACAAAGCTGCTATGTGTCTTTTATGTGCTATGGAGTCTCCAGCCATTTGTTTTAATGTTGCATCTTTTATTTGTAAAGCTATCTTTGTCAGGAAAAGAAAGTCTTAACATTTCAGATTAGTACTGTTAATTTTTAATTATGCCTGGAGCTCTCATTTTAACACTTAACTTGTCTCTTGATGTATAATTTTATCATTTATATCATGTGTTTTAAAGGCCCATGTTGATAGTGCTGAAATAAAGATCTTTTGACTTTGAATCACATTTTGCAGACAGATTAATTTGTTTGCTACTGCTGTATCTTCCCTGGTGGCATAATGTTGGTCATTGTATACTAGGGCAGCCTGTGGTTGTGAACTGCCATTCACTGTATTTTGGGATCCGTGCAAGGTGGTGCACTGACAGTCATTTTGCTCTCTTCTGTTACCCTGTGAGATGTGAAACAAAAGGTGATGGGAGGCTGCTTGCAATAAGTCTAACCACTGGCATTAGCTCGTGGTAGCACTACAACCCATCATTCTTTTGCTCAACATGCCATCCTGTGAGATGTGTCCTAGTGAGGAAGATTGAAGCCACCTTCATTTTTTATAGTGATGATGAGACACTTTTATGCCAGTCTTCAGTTCTTGTCATTCCCAAGGAATTTACCAAGCACATTCAATATTTCCATGAAAACAATTGAGGGAAAAAGATGAGATTAGTGAATAGAAACACACTAAATAATTCATGACCGCTGAAAATACATTTGTGGGGCGTCAAGAGTTGTTAAAAAATATTTACCTTCAAACTTCTTTCAGAGTGAAACTATGTTTGGATGTGGTTGAGGAACATATGTACCTAGTTGCACTATTAGTTTGTATTTGTGTTTGGCATATCTGCCAGTTATACAATAAGTACATGTGTTTTGTGATACCCTATGGCATAGTCAACCGCATGTATAAGACCATTAAGCTCCCTATTAGATGTTAACTGTGGAGTCCACGAACTATTTCACTAAGGGCATTTTGTGGAAATGTGAACATAGTTATCACTCAAAATTCTTCCAGTAGAGAATGACGGAAAAATAAATTTGAACAAAAAACTCGAACCACAAGCTCCATCACTACACTGGTCTCCACATGTAGAATCCTCACTTGGTATAGTGAGACAAAACCTTTTTGAACTCTGAAATGAAACCATAACACACTATTAGTGCTTAAATTGAAGGCCTCCTTCAAGGCCCCAGTGAAACAGATTGTCATATATCTGGGGCAAACAATAATATAACTCAATGGATAAATCTACTGGCACAATCAAAATGTTAGCTCACAGAAGAAGGAAAAGAGTGTATGGAAGCACTGATTACTCAGGAGGAAATTTGAGGGCTTTTGTCGCACATTATGAATGGAAAGGCGGCCAGCCCTGATGCCATCCCTTCGGAGCTTTATAAGCTCCTAAAGGAGGAAGTTGTACCTGTCTAGGAGACCCTGTTTAATTTGGTTTAGCAGGGGAAGGCACGGATTCCTGATTCATGGAAGAAAGCCACAATAGTCCTGATCTTAAAACCAGCAAAGGACCCTAGGAAGGCTGATTCATACCAACCAATATCTCTGCTAAATGCAGACTATAAGGTATTTTAGCGGAGAGACTGGCCAAACTTGCTCCTCAGCTTATACACCCAGACCAGAAGGGCTTTGTCCCAAAGAGGCATATCCACGAACTTACTCAGCAGCTGATTGGATGTATAGACCTCGCCATGGCTTGGTCGATCCCTTTGGATGTAGTCACGTTAGATGCAGCCAAGACATTTGACCGAGTCTGTTGGGCCTATTTGTGGGAGGTGTTGGCTGTATTGGGTCTCAGCCCCTGTTTTATTGCAACGCTACAAGGGCTGTATGAACACTCAATTGCTAGGACCCTGCTTAATGGTGCACTTACTAGGAGCTTTGCTGTTTCTATGGGCACCCGGAAGGGATGCCTCCTTTCCCCACTTTTGTTCGATATATATATATCAAGCCGTTAGCCCAGCTTCTATGGAGAGATGGTCAGGTTATTCCTTTTAGCTTGTTTAATTATAGTAATAAAATTGCGCTATATGCAGATGATCTAATAATCTATACCTTGGATCCTGCTCATACTATCCCCAGGGTGGAAATCCTGGTGAAGGTATTTGGTACCCTATAGGGATACTTAGTAAATAACTTGAAGTCGGAAGTGATATGTTGGAATATAACAGATTTGGAAGCAGGAAGTACAAGCAGAGATCATGTATCTCGGTATTGCTATTTTAAACCCACTGGAGGTAATACCGCAGTACAACTTGGGGAGAGTGGGAAAGGAGGCAGATGCTTTGCTTGCTAGATGGAAGAACCTTCCCCTTACAATATATGGGTGAGTAAATCTGATCAAGATGATGAAACTTCCAAAATTGACATATTTTATTAACTGCATACCTTTGACATTCCTAAGATCTTCTATAGATAAGAACTAGAAAAACTGAGGCGTAGGCTCGAAAAGGGCGGCTTAGCTCTCCCAGATTTGAATTTGTACTGCATAGCTTTCCAGTTTAAAGATTGTAGGATGCTCCTGGGTAAACCAGATGCCTCAACCTGGGGAGGTGTGCTGGAAGGCATGGTAAGGGAGTGGAGTTCCGAAGGATTCCTGTACAAGTTTGGGGCCAAGACATTTTTCAAAAAGGTCCGGCTAAAGGTTCTAAAGGCAGCATTGACCCTATGGCTTGAAATCAGAAGGATTCTGGGCATGGGTTATTATTCAGACGTTCACCAATTTGGGATTCCCCGGGTACACCAGAGTACCTCAGAGATGGGTTGAGCTTTCCACTACGGAGAACTGGGATAGAAGTTTCGGGGAAATTGCTAACAGCGCAGGGCATATTACCCTGGGAAGTTTTAGCGGCTAAGACTGGTAGCTCTCTCTCCAGGTTTAAATATCTCCAGTTGTCTTCTTGGTTCGCAGCCAACTCACAGGAGATTGGGGGTGCATGGGAATTTGAGTCAGAATTGCAGGATGGGTCTCCTAAGGATAAGGAGGTCGCTCTGTGGTACTGGAAATTGCAAGATGCTGAGGATTGGAAACTGAAGGCGCCATACTCTGTTTGGGAAGGAGCCATTCAGGGGACTGAGCTACAAACAGTATGGCAAACTTCCCTAAAACTACTGTACTTAGTGGTAAAGCCAGCTAATCTTAAGTGTAACCACTTCTTTACCATCAATATATTATATATGACCCCTCAAAAGATAGCGAAGTTTGTACAAGAGCAGACTCCCAGATGTCGTAGGTGTGGTCTCTTAAGAGCTGATGACCAATGCGTCTATTTCACGTGTCCAGAGATAAAGGCTTACTGGCAGGATGTGGAGAATGACATCTTTGAGGTGAATATAACGCTAAGCCTAATGTTGGTCTTAATAAGAGTGGAAACCTGCTCTAGCCAACCTCTGAGTAGAACGCAGAGGTCTCTGTTGTTTTATCTGATGCTTTTAGCCAGAAAGGAGATCTGTAAGCATTGGATGGATCCGTTATCTCCTAGCGTGGTGGACTGGCTCCAAGCTGTAGGTCAAAACTGCCAAATGGATACTGAGTGTAAACCTGGTGGGGCCAATCGAAGTAAGATGTGAGCCTGTTTCCAAAGATGGAGTGGTATGAGGGTTACGCCAACAACTCAATGATTGGTCCTATGATTACATCTGTGTGCAACCAGAAACCGGGTAACTGGTTTGACTGGTGTGGTGAGGGCCAACGAAATGCAGCAGGCCGAGGGTTGGACAGCAATTGTAAAAATGGACTGATCTTGCAGATAAGGTGATATGAGGACAAAAAAATATATATGTCTTCTACACCATATCTTCTGAACCCTGTATCATATTTGTTACAAATTGGGTTACTGGTCGACGGGTATAAGCCCTGGTCAAGCGGCAATCACATTCCTAGTCAGGGTAAGGCACAAGCAAATCCCAAATTAAACTGTGCTCACCACAGAGCAGTCAGGCTTAACATAGAGGCAATGTGTAAAGTATTTGTGCAACACTTCAAACAGTAATACAGTGAAAACACCCCAGAAAAAGATCCCACACCAGGTTAGAAAAATAGAGTGAAATGAAACAAGACCAAAATGACAAAAATCCAATCATTGGAACCAAAGTTGTGAATTTTTGAAGAATAAACTGTAAAAAAGCACTTAAAAGCATAAAGCGCCAACTGCGGCTATATGGTTGCACTGGATCAGGTCAAAGTCAAATGTTCAAGCTGACTGCAAAGAAGTGCGGGTCGGTTACAGTTGCATATTAGTCTCGCTGAAGGTATTACTTTTTAAGTTTTGTGCTATGAGTCCAGTTCGTGTTGGAGAGGGTTGTGGGGAGCAAGGAGAGTGTTGCGGGTGGTGGTCGGCATGGTGCGAACAGCAGGCCAGGCATTGTGGATGGGCGGGCTGGTGCTTCATGTTGGCGGTCCTCAGTGGGATTGCTGTGCAAAGAGATGGGCTGGCAGCGGCTTGCGCTGAGTTTTGGTGTGAACAGCACAGTTCTTTTGTAAATGGGCCCGTTCGTGGTCGTAAAGAACCTAAAATCTTGATTTCAAGAGCCCGTGAGCCAAACCATGGGTCCAGGACCTAGAGGAACCATTTGAGGGTCAGGAACTCGCTGCAGCTGGGTCCAGGAGCTGGTGGGGGAGCCATTTATGTCCCTGAGGCTCAAATCAGAAGGCTAGCAAACTAGCCCTTTGTATTCACTCTGGGGCCCTGGGTTCAAGATGAAGTTGCATGTCCATTTCCTCTTCCCAAGGCAAGAGGGCATCAGACAGCAGGTCAGCACAACAGGGCTTCAGTTCTTTTAGAGCAGAGTGGCAGTCCTTGTAGCAGTACAGCAGTCCTTCCTCCTGGCAGAGTATCCACAGGTCCAGAAGTGTACTGAAGAGTTGGTGTCTGAGGTCCTTCCTTCATACCCTGGTACTCTGGTCCTGTAAGGTGAGAGAAGCTTCTAGACAGTGGATTTGAAGTGCATGTAATTTCTTGCCTCCCCTGCTCTGGCTCCAGGATGGCAGAAGTGACAATGCAGGGTTGTTTGGCCCTTTTCCTTTTTGGGAAGACAGAGCACAGGCTATTCAGATATAAGTGGGGTTGTGCTCAGCTGTGCCCCCCCAATCCCGTCAGCAGATTGCCCACTTAGGAACACCTAATCGCTCTATTGTGTGACAGTCTGGGATGTATTCACAAAGTCTGTCAGTTATTCCCAGTCAAGTAACCCAGGCCAGGCTGTAGGCACAAAAGCGCTAAGGGCTGAAAAATGCCAACTTTCTAAAAGTGGCATTTTAAAATTGTGATACAAAAATCAGACTTCAGCACTAAATACGGCTTTTCACCCCTATTCCAAAGACACCAAACATGAACTGGTTATCTTTTCTCATTTGGAAATTACACTTATAAAATATAATAAGGCAACTCCAAAGTTATCCTATGAGAGAGATAGGTCTTAAAGTAGTGAAAAACAAATTTAGAGGTTTTCACTACCAGGACATGTAAAACTTAAAAGCATATGTCCAACTTTTTAAATACACTGCACCCTGCCCTTGGGGCTGTTCAGGGCTTACCTTATGGGTGACCTCTATGTATTAAAAGGGAAGGTTTGGGCCTGGCAAAAGGTTGACTTTGCCAGGTTGACATAGCAGTTTAAAATGCACATACACTGGCTGCAATGGCAGGCCTGAGACATGTTTAGAGTGTGACTTAAGTGGGTGTCACAATCAGTGCTGCAGGCCCACTAGTAGCATTTAATTTACAGGACCTGGGTAAACGTAGTATCACTTTACTAGGGACATACAAGTAAATTAAATATGCCAATAGGGTATGCGCCAATGTTGCCATGTTTAGAGGAGAGAGCACAAGCACTTTAGCACTGGTTAGCAGTGGTAAAGTGCACATAGTCCTAAAAGCCAACAAAAACAGGTTTAAAAAACAGGAAGGTGAAGGCAAAATGTTTGGGGATGATCCTGCGAAAAAGGCAAAGTCCAACAATATTCATAAATTGGGTGCTCTACCACCCCACCTATTATTTCATTGTAACTAGAGCCATGCAACATTTTTATTACTCTTGCAAAACTTGTAGATTTTGTGCTAAGCAAAATTTGCAAAATTCATCAAATTTTACAGGTGTGAAATTCCTCTGAAATTTTTGGTAGAGGCGGCTGGTTAGAAATGAAAATGTCTCACAAAAAACTGGTTTGACCTGAAAATCTGTTGCACAAGCCATTCCCTTTGTTGGTATTTCACAGGACTTTGAATGCGAGGTAAGCCCTCATGTTAAATTTTCTTGCTAGATAACACAAAGAAAATTTCCCACAAGTTCAGACACAATCACAATTTCACACACCCTTAATTGTAACACCGTTATTGGTTCCTTATAGTATATGATCCGGTTTTGTTCACAACTATAAACATTCTGTGAAGGCATCTGGTGGACAACACACCTAAACATACAAAAATGCAACTCTTTAAAATCACTTTACTGAAATTGTTTTGGATATCAACTTTACAAAATAAGGGAGATCATTCTCTTCTCGAGATACATCGTTTCCTGCTTAGGTAAATACATTACATCAAATTGAAAAAAAGCATCTTTCATTGCATGCATCAGTCTGTTATCATCCCAACCACCGACAGCCTCCTACACATAAAACATTAATAACATTCCAGAATTAGATTCAAAGTAAATTTAGATAAATCCTTAAATTAGCTCAGGTTCCATAGTTCCTACCCGAATGCTACAATTCTAGATCTTATATCTCTTATGTATTCTCTGCTCTATACAACTCCATCGGCTAGTTTCACAAAGATATACATGGACTCCTTCCTGGGGCTATGTGTTAATTTATGACACATTTTCGTTTCTTTTTTTTTATCAGTCGTCCCACTCTCATATATTGTCACCAGGTGACTCCTTTAATTTCGAAACTCGGGTTATTTTATGGCGGATAAATAAATGCACTCTTTGCTTCATAGTTGATATATATCTTATATGTCAAATACTAATGTTCAAATAAATAATTTGAAAAAACAAGTAAAGTGGGTGAATCTCCAACGCATTGTATCCCAGTGACGAGGCACCCTTGTAGCTGATGTCCAGATCCTGTTATCCTTTGATCACCTGTATCGGTCATCTTTCTGCTAACCTGCTGACCTTTCGTTTTCCCTGTGTTCTCCTTATTGTTTACTCCTGCCCTTGCTCTCCTTGGTCTCATGTATTTTGTCAGCTCTAACTACATTGCTGTAAGTTTCTTTTGGAGTTCTCCCCTGTTTTTGTTAATTTGTCTTGACCTCTCTTCAATTACCCCTTCCCTCTTACCACTGCACATGTTTGATTGTTATATTTTATTTTGTGCTCCAAGGTTATATATCCCTTATTTTATTTAACTGTATATAACCTTCGAATCCTAAGATTTTTGCCTTCTCCTAATTCAATTGGTGAGATTTGCATGTTCTTGATTGTATTTTGCAAGTAACTATTGTTTCCATTCATATTTGCCTTGCTCCTGCTCCTGTAAAGCGCTCTGATACCTCTGGGTCTAGCCAGCGCTATATAAAACCTTAAAAATAAATAAAATGATGTATTATGCTTTTCTCTTCTTTTATATATGAGCCCCTTTGATGGTTTCTGATTTCTTTTGCTGTCTTCATGTTGCTGACCTGAACATTTATTTTTAATTTCTGTACTTAGTTTGTTTACAGAACCCTAAAGGTACCCAAGGATTTGCCAGCTCGGCTTAGCAGAATTTCAAAGATCAGCACATCCTTTCAGTCACTGTAGCCTCAAGCTTGCAGGTCAGGCCAATAAAGTTCCAGGCAGCGATTGCTGTAGTCACATTTATTTATTGCTTAATAATTCAGTTTTGACATGTGTATAAAACGTACACCGATGCATCTCCGCTGTTTACCGCACATGTATTGCCATTTGTAAGGGCAAGGAATTTCTGGCCTAAATTATACCTTCAAGTGCATATTATTAACCAGCATTCCTGAGGAGCACGTTTCCCTAACTCCATGTGTTTAAACACCAAGCACTGAATACAGTACTGTATACATACGTTTGGATAGTTTTGCTTTTTTTTTAATTGACTATTACGTATTAAGCAAAAACGATTCCCCTTGAAAGCTATTCCCTTCTCACACAAACTTTGTGAAAAGCCTAAACCTTTGAGTTATAATTCCCCTGTGCAGATAAGACTGGAAAATGATTTGAGAATTGTTAGTGAATCCTCACAAAGTATTGACAATGTGATTGTGCACCTCATTTCATTGTTCACTTCTTGGGTGGCACTCACTTGTGTCAGCTAAGTTGAAAACTCCATAAGCATGAGAAGAGCGTCTGCCTGAATGTTCATATTGGAGTCTGAAATGTGTGGAAATGGTGAGTGGGAAAGAGCAATTTTAAATATGGGATAGCCAAGACCTTTTGCTTTTAATATTAGAATGGACACCGATCACGGCCGAAAACACTGCCTCGACCATGAAAAGCATCCACTCGGGGGCCCCCACCGACCCCTGCCCCCCTCACAACATCTACCACAGAGCCGCAGCCGCCATCGCACCCGAACTACAACGCACCATCAACACCACCTTCAAAACAGGCACCTTCCCAGACGACTGGAAGCGTGCAGAAGTCAGACCCCTGCTCAAGAAGCCCACAGCTGACCCCACCGACCTCAAGAACTATCGGCCCATCTCGCTCCTCCCCTTCGCAGCCAAAGTTGCAGAGAAAACAGTCAACAGGAAACTGACACGATTCATTGAAGAGAACGCCGTCCTCGACCCGTCCCAATCCGGATTCCGAAGCAACAACAGCACAGAGACCACCCTACTCGCCGCCACAGACGAAATCCGCACCCTCCTGGACCAAGGCCACTCCGCAGCCCTCATCCTACTCGACCTATCAGCGGCCTTCGACACCGTCTCCCACCGCACACTAGTCGCCAGACTACACGATGCAGGCATACAAGGAATAGCCCTGGACTGGATCCGATCATTCCTCACCGGAACAAGCCAAAGGATCAGGCTCCCACCCTTCCTCTCCAACCCCACGAAAATCACCTGCGGAGTCCCACAGGGTTCATCACTGAGCCCCACCCTCTTCAACATCTACATGACCCCCTCGCAGCCATCGTCCGACAACACGGCCTCAACATCGTATCCTACGCTGACGACACCCAGCTCATCCTCTCCCTCACCAAAGACCCCACCACTGCCAAACTCAACTTCCAGAAAGGAATGCAAGACGTTGCAGTCTGGAAGACCAACAGCTGCCTGAAGCTCAACGCCGAGAAGACAGAAGTCCTCGTCCTCAGTACCACCCCTTCTGCAAAGGGCCAGGACCTGGTGGCCGCCCGCCCTCGGAAGCCCACCTACCCCCTCAGACCACGCCAAGAACCTCGGCATCGTACTCGACTCATCACTGACCATGAACCGACAGGTCAACGCTGTCACCTCCAGCTGCTTCAACACTCTCCGCATCCTCCGCAAGACCTTCAAGTGGATCCCCCCTGAGTCAAGGAAGACAGTCACCCACGCACTCATCACCAGGAGACTGGACTATGGAAACGCACTCTACGCCGGCATCAACAAGTCCCTACTCCGCAAACTCCAGACAATACAGAACACCGCCGCCAGACTCGTCCTCGGCATCCCCCGACCCGAACACATCAGCCCACACCTACAAAGTCTCCACTGGGTCCCCGTGGAGAAAAGAGTCACTTTCAAAATCCTCACTCACGCCTACAAATGCCTACACAACAACGGACCCAAATACCTCAACGACAGAATCAACTTCCACGTACCCAAAAGAAACCTCCGATCTTCCAACCTCGCACTGGCCGAAACCCGCGCATCCACAGAGCCAGAGCAGGCGGAAGATCCTTCTCTCACATTGCAGCCAAGACCTGGAACGAGTTACCGGCAGACATCAGACGCGCCCCCTCCTGAACACCTTCAGGAAGACCCTCAAGACCTGGCTCTTCGGCTGAACAGATCTGCGGACCCCCCCTCAGCGCCTTGAGACCCTCACGGGTGAGTAGCGCGCTTACAATTCCCTGATTGATTGATTGAGAATACTCACATTTAATATGCATTCAGCCACTCTTCTAAAATCCATTGGCTTGTTGCTGTGGCATTCATATATTCTTCTACTCACTACAGCATGAGGCAGTGGGTCAGTCAGCTGGGAACATTAGCTAACTTCACTGTGAGTTATGGCATTCTTCTCTTTCACAAGCAGCACATGCACACACAAAGTAGTTCGCTTTGTTGCCAGGAACTACTATAGCAATTTGCTTTTAAGCAATGTGCTTAATAATGTGGAGGGTCCAGCACCACTCGAAACAATGAGCCTTAACACAAACCACGAGAAAACAAGCATTGACAAAGCCAATGTATTGTCTGTAGTATTAGCAAGGGCCCACATTTGCAACCACGTCTTGGTTACAAGATTGTTATAAGCGCGTAAATGTAAATAGAAGCATAATGGCTTACACTACGCACTGGGAGCAGATATATTCCTAATACAGGCTCACATTTACATGCAATTCATACTTTGTGAAAAATGAATACAGCATAGGTGCGTAAAGGAATGAAAGGCCAGATGTACGACCATTGGAATTTGCGAGCTGCAAATTGTGACAAATTGCGAGTCTCAATTTTCAAGTCGCAAAATCCAATGTACAACAGTGTCTGAGACACTGTTTACGATTCCCAATGGGGTCGCAAATTGCATGCCTCATGAATATTAATGAGGCTGTCGCAATTTGCGACCCCATTGGGAATGGCTGGCCCTCCCAGGTATGATGGCCTGCTGGGCTCAGGAGACCTCCATGTCTGGGACTGCTTTTAAATAAAGCAGTTATTTTTTTTTAAATGCAGCCCGTTTTCCTTAAAGGAAAACGGGATGCATTTAAAAAATAAAAATGAAACTAATTGATTAGCGACTCGCAAAATAGGGTTAGTACATTGGCCTGACCTACTTTGCGGTCTCAAAGGGGCTGAAATCCCCTTTGTGACCACAAAAATCGGTCGTACATCTGGCCCTTATTCCAGGATTAAGTATGACTAAGAACCACTGGTATATTGTCAATCAGCCCCATAGAGCATTAGGCATTGGCATTCATCATACAATGTAATACACTCACAACAACAGCTACCACATGGTCGCTTTTTAGCTAGGTTTTTTTATTTTTATTGCAGGTCCTTGATTATTTCAGCTACCATACCATTATAACAGAACAGTTATTTCCAGCCTGAATCCATTCAGGCCCCACCAAGTGCACCTTATTTGCTATTTTTGTCAAATGGTGTCAAATCTGCAATGTGGTCAAAACTGGCCTAGAACTGAAAGCAACCATCAGCTGAAGTGGTTTAAATTAAGCATTCCAGGTGAGAGGGCATGGAAGTGTTGTATTCCTCTTAGGGTGTCCATACACGGGCTTTCCTGTATCATGTCCTTATATAGGCACAATTCGCCCTGCCCTTATATAGGCATAAAATCCCAGTCCTTATTTAGGCATTAAACCGTGCACTCCAAATACAGGCATGGTCTCCGACATCCGTCCACCCTAACGTCACAATGAGTTCTTGAAGAACAGACCCTTAGGCTTCGGGAATGTCCCTAGCACAGGACTATTGATTTCTTCAAGGACTCATCTATTATGCATGAACCATTATACCTTAGGGGTTCATTCATGACATCTTCCGCTGTCTGATTCACATCAATGCTAACATTCTGAGGTACCTCTCAGGTATAAATATACCTCCCCTAGCCCTTGTAAACTAGAGGAGACCTCGACTTCAGAGAAGCCCGTTTCCCGGCCTGACGCACTGAGAAGACGCTGTCATCCCTGCACGCAGAGAGTCCAGCTTCCAGTGATCTGACTTCCCTTGCGGGGTGTTGGAGTTCGAGTCTGGCAAGAGATTCCCACCTCTCTCATTCTTAGGTATGGAGCTGACTAGAACCTAGAGGGACTCTTGGCATACTAGGCATACTAGGCGTAACATTCTCTTAGTATACCATAGTAAGGAATACTCCACCTACTTCATACCTCTCCCTACACCTAGGTTAGGTACATTGGGGTAGAACTAGCTTAGAAACGCATCTTATGAGTACTCGCATTTTTTAGTCTGTGTTATTTATGTAAATGAATATCTTCTAAAGATAATGCTATCACAGTATTATTTATTTCTACTGCTTACGCTGTACATTATTTATCTCGCATACTGTCTTGTGATCGTAACAGCACATTTAACTTACACGAGAAACAAGACTGTTCAATAAATCTTTTATTGAAACGCCCGTCTATTTCTTTCTGTGTAACTTTGAGGAAAACTAAGTATGCACGATTGAGCTGAGTGAAATAGTTATCTATTGTTTCCACGACTATGGGACTCGTTCTGATTCTAAAGAGAAACAAATTTGTCATGTTTTGCGGCTGCCAGAAACTACTCCCTTCTTGTCGTCAAGGAGTTTCTAGTGGCCTCTGAGCTAGCTGGCACAAGTAATTAAGTTTAATATACTCGATAGGGACATACTGACCATAGTCCTATGTCAAACCTATAGGGGATATTATTCCAATGCGCAGAGCCTATTAGGGAAATAGGAGCTACACTACATGGCGCCCAACGTTTGGTAAGGCGGTAATTTAACGCTAGATACTGAGTAACTCAGCCGTGCCTTTTTCTCTCAGAGACCCCTGCCCATATACTCCAAAAGACGTCTGGAGTGGGCAGTGTTAAGTATCCACCACGGCTACATAGGGAAGTATCCTATATACTAGCTGTTTGGTTTACTCAACGTTGAAGGATACACTGTTCCAAAATATTGTGCACCTTATCTTTGTTTCCTTGAAACTTGTTCTACATTTTTCAAAAAACAAAATGACAGAAACCGGAAACGGTGAAGCTGCGGCTGATCCAGCCCAAGCAGCAGTTTTTAACATTACAGGTTTAATTGAAACCGAGGAGGGTGTTATAGACATCCATCCAAACTTAAGAAGAGCCATCACTCTAAAACTTATAAAACATGGCCTACCACCAAGAGGAGGTAGAGCAGTTTTCGTAATAGAGGCACACGAATCCTTTCAGACAGAGGTATTCTATTCATGGGTAATATTTCCTGAATCCAATCCAGTAACACACATGTTTCACTTCTACAAAGAAGATGATCCACCAGAGGAATACATTCCTTTCGAGGATATAGAAATTCCATTAACATACCAAGAGCATCAGCTCTGGTTTAAAGCGCCCTAAAACATCACAAAAACATTACCAGGCTCGGTCCACTAGGTAGACCAGGAGCAACATGGCCGATTCTAGCTGGCTACACACCTCATCCTGACATTGAAGAGATGTCAGACGAGGAACTACTTACTCAACTTACAGAGTTAATAAAAATCTACAGACAATTGGTCCAACATGTCATGCGGACTTTCACAGTCCAGCAACCAGTGACACTTCCAAATCCAACTCCCCAACAGGGGAATACACTAAAAATTACACCACAGACTCTCTACGCAGTCATGGGTAAAATGCCCACAAAACGTGAGCAAATTCCATTCTGGATAGCTCAAAAAATTACTCAAATCGAAGCAGTATTTCCAAATACTAGCCCGTATGAGAAACACAGAATACTAACAATCAGTTTACCGATGGGGATCACACCACAACTGGAAGACTGTACCACTTGGGGGTCAGTCTTTGCTGCCATCTATACTAAAACACATGGCATTCCGTCAATTGCGGTAATACCAGATGTCCTGAAACAAATTCAAAATGAATATGGGGCAGAGCCTGCTCTAAATTTAGGTATGAAATTACTGAAAAATTTCGACCAGGTCTCAACAATAATATTATCCAATATTAAAGGGGAGGCAGCAGCAGTGGCGATCCGCCAAAATTAATGGAATTCGATGTTACAGAACATCAAACTGAACTACCCAGAATAATTGAACAATCTTATGCAGAATTAGGCAGAGATAGTTTGGGTGGAAGACCAGTGAAGCCGAAACTATCTGAAAGTCCTGAGAAGGACTCTATTAAACAAACTCCTACATCTTCTAAAAAGAAGTGGGAGACTAATAAACAAAAGTCAAATGAGAAACGTTCTCAATCCCGGGGTAGGTCTCCTCAAAAGGAGCCCTCTGAAAGGAGGTATAACCTCAGGAATAGGGATAATTTAAGAAAACCTCTCAGGTATCAAGATACTGATACACGTTCCTCTCGTCCCTTTCAGATCTCATCCCAGACTTCGTAAAGAAGAGGACGATCAGAACATAGAGAAGAACGCGTGAAATCCAAGGAAGATAAACACGCTCCAAAAAACAGAACAAAACCTCAATTCTCCAAAAAGAAAGTAGCAGGTCTGAAGATCAGACATGCCGAGAATACTGAGAACACAACTCAAGAACGGAGAATGGGCTCAGACAATGCTGGACAGTGCAGCAGAAGTCACAATAGTTCGCCAGAACCTGAAGGAACTTCTGGAGATAGTGGACTTGAATGAGTACATTACAGTTGAGACTGTAGACACCAGGGTTAGTACTCCACAAAAGTTATATGAAATAACACTCCGGATTGAGGGAGACAAACCTAGACAGGTGAAAGCACTTTTTTGTGAAAGACTATCAAGGGGCTATGACATACTTCTAGCAGAAAAAGACTGGCCACCACAATTTGTCAGGGAGTGCCCACACGGCGAGGACATTATTATGCCTGCCTTCTCCAACCATATTCCAATTCATCTAAAATATACTTATGCCAGGAAATGGGCAGTAGCCCAGGCCCCAGCATTATATAAAAATCATGTAGGATGGGATGAGGACTCACCTCACCATAAAATACATCTGAAACATGAACCAACTGCACAAAGGCAGTATCCAATAAAGCAAGAAGCTAAAAAACAGGTCAGGGAGATCTTAGATCAACTTGAATACCAAGGGGTGATTGAAACATGCACCTCCTCCATGAACAATCCCTTGTTTCCTGTCTCCAAACCAGACAATACATATCGTCTAGTTTTGGATTACAGACACTTAGGGGCAGATGTATCAATGATTGCATTTGCGATTCCTTAATAGCGAATTTTAGCGAATTGCTATTAAGGAATCGCAAAATGCTATGTATGTAGGAATCGCAATAATAATTGCAATTCCTTAATATTCCTTAATTGCAAATTGCAAATTGCGATTCGCAATTAAGGAATACCTTCCCATTCATTCCTATGGGCGTAGAGGCCCATAGGAATGAATGGGAAGACATTCTCAATTTGCGAATCGCAATTAGAGAATCGCAAATTGAGAATGCAATTTCAAGGGTGCCATGGTGTCCTTTTGACACCCTGTTGCACCCCTGAAATATGTATCTGTGCACATGTGGCACACATACATGCCCTAAGGGCATGTATGTGCGCCACATGGCACTTTGAAAAATGCTAAAAGTGCATTTTTCAAAGAAATGCATATTACCACCAACTTGAAGTTGGTGGTAATTTGCGATTCCTTAAGGCCAAATTGCACTTTTTGGTGCTTCTTACATTGGATTTAAGGAATCGCAATTTGCGATTCCTTAAATGCAATCATAAAATAGGGAATCGCAAATTTTGCGATTCCATATTTTGCGAGGCAGTTTTGCCTTAATACATACCACTAAGCAAAATTGTGTTCGCAAACGTCGAAATTCTGCGAATTTCGGTGTTTGCGAACGCAATTTTGCTTGATACATCTGGCCCTTAAACACTTGTTCTAAAACTTTTGCAGTGCAAAATGCACATAGCACAGCATTAATGAATAACATTGTGCGTAAAAAATACAAAACAACATTAGACATCTCAAATGGGTTCTTTTGTCAAAACATAGCACCTGAAAGCAGGTACTTAACAGCATTCTCCATAATGGGGACCCAGCGTCACTTTTGTCGACTCCCACAAGGGTTCAAGAACAGCCCAGGTTTATTCTCAGCGAGGGTAACGGAGTTACTACAAATTTATGACAATGAGGCATTGTCCTATGTCGATGACATCTATCTGACAGACGATGTCCTGGACAAACACTTGAACAGGGTAAGCACCATTATATTGGGCTTCGCCTCTGAGGGCTACAAGTTCAACTTTAAAAAGTCCCGAATTGCCCATCCAAATGTCCTATTTCTAGGATATGAGCTTTCAAGTGAAGGCAAGAGCTTGGCAGCTAACTTTTTAGAAAAGTGTGCGCTGCTCCAACCTCCAAAAACGCTAAAAAACGTACGATCCATCCTGGGTTTCCAAAACTTTGGAAG
The DNA here is from genome assembly GCA_963921515.1 of Calotriton arnoldi. Lineage (NCBI taxonomy): Eukaryota > Metazoa > Chordata > Amphibia > Caudata > Salamandridae > Calotriton > Calotriton arnoldi. The sequence continues at coordinate 2,193,834 of CAWUFW010001405.1, read as the reverse complement.
AACATACATTCTAAATTACGCAGAAAGGGTTAAACCTCTCTACGCATTAATCAAACCTGATTTTTCAATCAAAAATTGGACAAACGAACACACAGAAATCTTGCGTTCACTCCAGGCTAACATGTTAGCAGAAAATCACTTACAAACACGCGTAAGTCAACGAAACCTGGTGATCCGAATAATTTCGGGTCAATGCGGATTCACCTACTTAACCTTCAATGAGGGTGAGAAAATACCAATCGCATACAAATCTCATTTGTACACACAAGCAGAAATGCGCTTCAGTTCAACTGAAAAAATTCTAACAGCAGTTCAAACCGCTGTAGCAAAAGAAAGAGCCTTAGCCCAAGGGAAACGCATTATTGTCGTAACCCCAGTGCCAGCTTTAGAAGCGGTCACAAAAGCAAGCATTCCAAATGCTAAAGCATTACATCCAAGATGGATACAATGGGTTAATTCTCTTGCTGCAACAGATGTTGAATATGTTTTTGATCCTGATTTAAAAATACAAGCATTCCTGCAATATGAACAAGAATGTCCTCTGCCTACTAAAATTCTGCCTCTCGATCAGTACGAATTCATAATTTACACTGACGGATCCGCACAACCTGCAACAGGGGGTAAGCAAGCTTATAGTGCAGCATGTGCAATCGTTAAAGGTCGCATGCGAGATGGCATCTTCAGACCTATGGTCACAAAAACTCAGTCTCTAGGAGATTGTACAGCTCAGCGAGCTGAACTACAAGCATTCAAACTGGCACTTGAAAGTGCAGATCGAGAATTCCCCACACTAATAGTGTGCGATTCCTTTTACTGTGTTCAGTCGTATAATGACTATATACAAAACTGGCTTGAAAATGGTTTCAAAGATGCGAAAGGTGGCACAATAAAGCACAAAATGCTTTGGGAACAAGTAGTTCAGTTGAAAACGAACTACCAAAGGCTCACGTGATCCACACACTGAGTCATCAACGTGATGGCGTTCACGTTGCAGGGAATTCATTGGCTGACGAAGCCGCGAAGGGGGCTGTTCAGACGGCTTCCGTAGCTACGATCACTCGTTCAAAAACAAAAATAGACGGTGAGATAATGTTGCCTGTCAATGCTTCAAGCAAAGGCAGCAGTGCAGCGTTACCAAAAATGTTTCCACTCAAGTACTCTTATGTAATTGATGCGAACAACGTTCCTTTTGTCGAATCCCTGGAGTGGGGGATAGGGTAATCCCAAACAAGGAACGCAGATTAGGACTAATCCTAGCAGCACACGAAGGGATAGTTTCTGCCCATGCAGGTGTTTCTGCAACAGTATCTTTACTCAAGCAAAGATATTGGTGGCCTGGCATTAGAAAACAAACAAAGAACTATGTTTTAGAATGTGATATATGCCAACAGATGAAAGTCTCCACAGTGAAACGTCCTGCGCAGACACCCCTGTTAATTTCAGACAAACCATTAGCTTGTGTTTACCTTGACCACTGCGGTCCCCTGCAAAGGGACGGTAACTATAAATATATCATGGTTGCAGTGGATTCTTGCTCTAGGTTTCTATGGATATGGCCTCAGCGCTCGGCTGACGCTCGAACTGTTATAAAAGATTTGCGAGTCTTTATCGGCACATACGCAATAGGCACGCTACATTCTGACCAGGGCCCTGCGTTTAGCTCTCGGGCTTACAAAGAAGCCATGGCCAGTCTGGGCGTTGCATTGCGGTACTCCTCTCCATTCCATCCTGAGGGAAATTCGGTTGTGGAAAGGAAAAACCGGGACATAAAGCAGTCTATAACAGCTAGGGTATTAGGTTCGGGTGATGGGTAGGGTCAAACATCTTAATGGGGTCCAACGCTCATTGAATAATCTGCCAAGAAGTTCTCTAGGGGGGTCACTCCATATGAGGTCCTATTTGGGACAAGAATGTGGGTACCAGATCTCGATCACGTAGGCAAAGTGGTGGAAAATAAAACATTTGATATCAAAGATCGTTTGGCTGTTTTACAGGAACTGAATGAGTTAAGAACGAAACAAAGCAACGTATTCCTACAGCCAACCACCACTGGGGAAAAACCGGCGGTCCCAGCAAGGCCTGTCTGGATTCCAAAAGTTGGGGATCTAGTCAGAGAAAAATTGCGGACAAGAAGGAATTTGGACCTTCTTACAGACAACCAGTACCTGTCCTAGCAGTTCAAGGAACAAGAACAGTACTTCTGCCGCCCCTTGCTGGAAGAAAGGAGAAAAGATTTGTGTCCATCGACCTCATCAAACCACAGTATGTGGCCAATACTAAATAGTAGGCCTCGTGGACTCCGACCTAGTAGCAGACACACTCCTCTCGCTACTATCCAAGAGGTTCAGACTGAAAGACTGATAACAATCGAGAATTCAGCTGTAACAGATGGAGGACTAAGCAACAACGCTATGGAACTCATCCCTCTTGAAAATCAAATAACAGTTCGTCCAAATACACCTGTCTACACCAATGTAGCACGTGATCAACTGGTTCCAGCGATTTCAACAAATCCTGATGCAATTCAAACAATTGATAGAACTGCTTCTGGCTATTTCATTAACTTTGATACGTTCTCAGAAGATCCGAGTGAACCTGAAACAACGCCAGCATCAATGAAATTCAAGCAGCAAGTACAAGACTTTCTTCACTTTCTGAAAAGACTTATTTGGTTTCACCATGGATTGAACTCTGGATTACATCTGGACTTTTTGTTTTCCTGCTCTGGCTAGCTTTGGTTACAACTGTGAGCGTGCTTATAAGTGGCAGATACATCCATGTGAATACTGAAGGAAAAGATGTGAACGTACTTTTGAAACCTCATAAATCTTCCCATCGTGAAGCAAGAGACTTGTCATCAGTGAACATCACAGCTGTTCCTATACAGGATGGTATAGTGTGGGACAAAACAGATTTTGATATCTTCGGCCCGACGGAACAATTGAACATTCCACATTTGTTTAAAATTTCACTAAGTGATCTAATAACGTCCAGTACCTATTCTGATGATTGGGACTTTGAGACTGTTAACGACATAATGTTTGACCTAGAAAAATCTGCTGCATTTTCTAAAAATGAATATTTAGAGGGTTCATCAGACTATGAACAACTGTATTGTTATAACCACTATGGTCATCATTATTTGCATAAATCTGCATACCCAAGAAATGTGTTTATGTTTAACCAATGGGAGCATTGTCCTACACCACCACACGGTAGTTCAAAAACATTTGCTGACAAGTTTCCATATTTTTCAGGATACAATACATCTAATCCAGAAATGTTTTACTATAAAAATGTAAACAAGACAGGACTGAAAATTATGTTAACTAATACGAAACCGATTTACTCTGCAATATTTATTGCCCAACTGTCTAGACAGGGTTTCGACTTTTGGAAAGACACAATAGACACAAAAACTGTCTGGGGTACTAAGGATTGGCAAGTGCAAGGGATAGAAGCTTTATTTAGAGCCTGCATCATCGCTGAACAAATAATGTTTTTGAATGAAACTGTCCAACAAACATCTTGTCTTGGACTAGCCAAGATCAAAGAGATGAACACACCTTCTGTACCAACACCTGCCACTGACAATAATACACAGGCAGAGGTGACAGTTGACAATATACTACAACTCAACAGATCTAATCCTAATTGGAAAAAATGGTTGATCTGGCCCACAGACACGAACAACTGTCAGGAAAGATTCCTGAATAAAACTCAGGGCTTTACTATTCATAGGCCAGACCCAAGATACGTCCAAAGACAACATCCGGGGGTAGTAACAACATACAGTGTAGGTAAATTATGCCTCGATTGGCTGCAGAAATCTACACTACAGGATGTGAAACTACACTTATCCTAACTTAAAGAGGACGCAGACCTTAGGGAATTCTTGCTTGGACCAAGAAAACCGCGTCAAAAATGTTTCATATATGCCGGCATTTATGCTGCCTATAATGAAGCATGGAAGGTGTCACAGATGGAAGCTGCAGAACGAATACGTGAACTTGATCGTATTAATTTAGAGAAAACCCTCTCTGTGGTCGACAATGGGTTAACAACTTTGTCCTCCAGAATAAATTCATTGGATGGCATTGTATCCTCTGCTATCGACATACTAGAACAAGATTTGGCGATGTTACAGCAAGGCCAATCTCAATTACGTTCTATTGTGTTATTAAGCTGGACGCTGCAATCTTTGCGAGCGGGCTATGTGCCTTGGCGTTTCATCAACACATCGGCTCTGTTTGCAGAATACAATCTAACTGATAAACAGATCGAACTGGCACAAAGAGGAGCAAAGTATACCGTGCTGAGCATTGAAAAACTGGAAAAGTTACCATTCACAGTGGCAGAAAAACCAGCTACAGAATGGCTCATTCATGGCAAAATCACATTACCTGTGACTACTTTTCAGTTTCAGTATTGCCTCACACAAATGCAAGCAGGCAAATATGAAAGGTTGGGTAAGGAATATATTAAGACATCTTGGGATTTACCGTATACATATAGATGTTGGAGTGGGGATCGTGAAGTGTTTTTGAGCGGTACACACTGTAAACATGCACTGAGCGGTTCACTTATATGTCAGGACATTTCTTTACACGGGGCTTGTAATGGTTCTGTGGCAAATTTGTCTTGCCATCAGCAGGGTACACCAGCTGCTGTGATTAATCCAACGTTTGGACAACTTTCTAATGGGAGTTACCTCATGTTGAATGATCAAAGTTGCTGCGGCATGTCGCCAGGCATCCCATATCTAGTAACGATCAACTCCAGGGTCACTTGCTGTATGCAAGTATTGTTTGCCCCAATAGACACAGTCAGGGAGTCGCCTCTATGGCCTTCGCTGAACGTCTCTTTTATAAGATTTGATACTTTAAGCAGAATGAAAGCCATGCTTTTACAGCAAACAGTGCCTTTGACCTCGGCCAAAGAAACCTATGATCTACAAGTAGCAAGGACTTCGGCTGAGATACAGACTTTAATACGTACAAACTGCCCTATACATTTCGTATAAATGATAACACGTATCTTCAACATGTCTGATACAAGTGGAATTGTACATGTATTTAAGAGCATCTGTACCTGTCTGTTAGCACCTTTCCAGGCAATGCTCGGAATCATCCCGAACTTTGCACATTCGGTGTTTGGTGGCATACCATTAATTCTAGCACTTGTTGCCGGAATTCTATTTCTCTTCCTGCTATTACGCTAGGGCCAGCCTATTCGCAGACATCACTCCGGGCGAAATGGAGAAAGCTCTCCTTGAACGAAAATGCCGTGAGAGAATAGTACAGCTTTTGGGCATGACTCGTCTACGGGAACTTAATACCACGTGGTTCCTGTCATTCAGACCAATTTGGCAAGATTGCATCTTACCTGTTCTACGATGCCTGCTATGCGGTGAAGAATGCATGTTGGACACCTGTCTAACATTTCCATCAGCTACGCCAACGGATGTCGATACTCTGCTGGTCCCGATAACGGCCCATGCTCTGTGTTGCCCCCAGAGGCTGCCTATCCTGATGTCAGCATTCATTGAGATCTCACAGACGCTTCCGCCTGCTGCTGAGGTACGAGAAAGATCTACAGGCACACAGGTAACAACGGACGCGAACATTGCTGCGGCAACCTATGCTGAAAGCGATGCTTCACATCTCTGTGCAATTAATCTACTACACGAGGTGTTCCAACTGACACCGTCTTCAGTGGACGATGTTTTGTCTACAGAAATAGATGATCTCATGTTTACACCAGACCCGTAAACTGACTCTGATTCAGCCCACAGTGTTCCAGAGATGCAGTAACAATTTGGCCTTCCTCCTTCAAAAACTTGGAACTCTTCCAAAAATTGAACTTTTTACCCATTTTTCGAACTAAAATGGCACTTCAATCTGCTTCAAGTAGAACTAGCCTTATAGTACAGACTTCGCGGTACTTCCTCAGACACTTTTATCATTGTGTTAGTCTAAAAGTTCATTAATTTCCATGACATGAAATGACTTTTGATTTTGAACAAACTTATCGATCATTTTTTTGTCACATGTAAATATTACTGCTTATTTCATTCAAATTGCATTTTATTTTAAAAATATGCCTGAAATGAAAAGCAATGCTTAAAATGTACAGTACCTTTTGCATTCTAATGGGTTTTTTAAATGCCTTTTTAAACGGTTTTAAGAAATATTTTAGCAATATGCGGTACTCCATTTAATGTTTAGCATTTTAAATGTTTAGCATTTTTTAGTATTATCGTACACACGAAAGTGGAGTGGGTGTTGTATTCCTCTTAGGGTGTCCATACACGGGCTTTCCTGTATCATGTCCTTATATAGGCACAATTCGCCCTGCCCTTATACAGGCATAAAATCCCAGGCCTTATTTAGGCATTAAACCGTGCACTCCAAATACAGGCATGGTCTCCGACATCCGTCCACCCTAACGTCACAACGAGTTCTTGAAGAACAGACCCTTAGGCTTCGGGAATTTCCCTAGCACAGGACTATTGATTTCTTCAAGGACTCATCTATTATGCATGAACCATTATACCTTAGGGGTTCATTCATGACATCTTCCGCTGTCCGATTCACGTCAATGCTAACATTCTGAGGTACCTCTCAGGTATAAATATACCTTCCCTAGCCCTTGTAAACTAGAGGAGACCTCGACTTCAGAGGAGCCCGTTTCCCAGCCTGACGCACTGAGAAGACGATGTCATCCCTGCACGCAGAGAGTCCAGCTTCCAGTGATCTGACTTCCCTTGCGGGGTGTTGGAGTTCGAGTCTGGCAAGAGATTCCCACCTCTCTCATTCTTAAGGTATGGAGCTGACTAGAACCTAGAGGGACTCTTGGCATACTAGGCATACTAGGCGTAACATACTCTTAGTATACCATAGTAAGGAATACTCCACCTACTTCATACCTCTCCCTACACCTGGGTTAGGTTAGGTACATTGGGGTAGAACTAGCTTAGAAACGCATCTTATGAGTACTCGCATTTTTTAGTCTGTGTTATTTATGTAAATGAATATCTTCTAAAGATAATGCTATCGCAGTATTATTTATTTCTACTGCTTACGCTGTACATTATTTATCTCGCATACTGTCTTGTGATCGTAACAGCACATTTAACTTACACGAGAAACAAGACTGTTCAATAAATCTTTTATTGAAACGCCCGTCTATTTCTTTCTGTGTAACTTTGAGGAAAACTAAGTATGCACGATTGAGCTGAGTGAAATAGTTATCTATTGTTTCCACGACTCTGGGACTCGTTCTGATTCTAAAGAGAAACAAAGTTGTCATGTTTTGCGGCTGCCAGAAACTACTCCCTTCTTGTCGTCAAGGAGTTTCTAGTGGCCTCTGAGCTAGCTGGCACAAGTAATTAAGTTTAATATACTCGATAGGGACATACTGACCTTAGTCCTATGTCAAACCTAAAGGGGATATTATTCCAATGCGCAGAGCCTATTAGGGAAATAGGAGCTACACTACAGAAGGGTGTGGAGTGTTAAAGGGTGGTTATGAGTGGGTAGGAGTGTTATGTGAGTGTGTTGTGGATGGGTTGTAAGTTGGTATTTTCCACCTTCAGTGTTCTGTCCGTTGACAGTAAAACAAGTAAAAATATTGAAAATTAAATTGAGTATGGTAAGCAAGTTAGATAATTTCACTGTAACAAAATCATAGGATAATAGATGTACGCCTTCAATTTTACTACTTTGTCACAAATATGGCATCCGTATCGTCTAGTGAAGAAAGTGCAATGATTTAACAGACTGCAGTGCAGTAAACAGGTACAGCACCAGATCCCACACAATGAAAAGATGACCCCCCGCTTCACATGCCAGGACGAATGAAGTGAAGGGCCTTGTTATCTGGGCTTTGAGGGGTGCCTGAGACAGAGCATTGCTATGCACCTGTTTTAAGACTTTCTAAAGTGTATACATGTAACTAGGAAATTCTCAGACTTAATTCATGGGCTACAGACAGTGCAGCTCAGAGAACAGGGCGAGGCAGCTACTGCCCCCAGACTGGGAACACAACCCGGCCCAGGCACTTGAGTCACCGGCACAGGGGGTGGGGGTGGAACACTGTAGCTGCATTGTTTACAGGGGGACAATATTGCTGCTATGCTGCAAAACTTGTCCCTTGGTAACAAAATGGTCTCCCAGGAGTCCAAAACCGGCCTTACCCTGGCGGCCCACCGGGGAAACGCCCGGTCCCCGCTACAGCCAGTCTGGCCCTGCACCCAGCGACCGAGCTGTGATTTCTGCAGCTCATGCACTCTTTCAGGATATTTCAGAGTTAAGTGTAGGTGCACTGGATAGTGCAATGCCTTAAAACTGGTGCACAGACCTGCTCTGTGCCAGAGCACATGTTCACAGCAGCATTACTGACTGTGGAAATACGTGAGAATTAAAATATCAGCTTCCTACATTAGAAATATGGCCCGCTCAGTGTAAAAGATTAATACAAACTTCCAACATTTCCCTCTTGAGTTAAGTGGCGCAGCTCTAGTCCTAGCCCCCTCCCCCCTCCTCGCCCAATCGCCTTCATTAGCACATGCATTTGACATACCCATTAATTGCAGACACAACATTAAGGGCCAGATGTACGACCATTGGATTTTGCGACTCGCAATTTGCCACAAATTGCGAGTCGCAAATGTCGAGTCGCAAAATCCAATGTACAACAGTGTCTCAGACACTGTTTGCGATTACCAATTGGGTCACAAATTGCATGCCTCATAAATATTAATGAGGCTGTCGCAATTTGCAAGCCCATTGGGAATGCCTGGCACTCCCAGGGATGGTGACCTGCTGGACTCAGCAGACCACCATGTCTGGGACTACTTTGTCAATAAAGCAGTTTTTTAAAAAAATGCAGCCCGTTTTCCTTAAAGGTAAACGGGCTGCATTTAAAAAATAAAAATTAAACTTTTCAGTTTCATTTTTTAAGGGCAGGCAGAGGTCCCTGGTACCACTGCCTGCTCTTAAAAAATATTTGCGCATGCATTCCCAAAGGGGAAGGGGTTCCCGTTTGCGAGTGAGTGCCTTACCACCCTTCTGAGAAGGGTGGTAAACTGCGAGTGTTTTGCGACCGCAATTGCGGTTGCAAAACATTCATACATAGGTTTTGGAGTCGCTATTAGGAAGAGACGCCCTTGGAACGCCCCTTCCTAATAGCGAGTCGCTAACCCTATTTTGCGACTCACAAAATATGGTTGGTACATTGGGCTGACCTATTTTGCGGTTGCAAAGGGGCTGAAATCCCCTTTGCAACCGCAAAAACGGTCGTACATCTGGCCCTATATCCTTTCTGGAACAAAAAGAACCTCATCTTCATAGACTTATCATGGGGTTACCATGACTCCATATGTTCAAACAGGTAGACAATGTCATTAATGATAATCTAATTGTGAAAGAAAATGTTAAGAACATAACATGTTATGACAAGCAAATTATACGTGTCATCATTATAACAATGGTTGCTCCTTAAACACTAGAGAAAATCTACATTTTCAGACTATAATAGTGTTTCGCATACCGTTCACGGGGAAGGGGGCTTAGGCATCAACTAGAAAGGAACCCTGTCAAGATTGCTATTAAGTTCAGAGAAGTAAAGAACCCAGTCACAGGGATGTAACACCAATCTGTATACTGGACTATCAGTGTGCCCTGTTTCTAGCCAAGGGCTTTATCGCACAACTCACTCTTTCACTGCAGAGGTAAATGTGGTGCATCCTATACAAGAGGTCTCCCTCCAGATCACTTACAGTGCCCAAGTGATGCTAAACGGAAGAGAATGCTGGAAGTGATAAAAAGTTTAAACATGAATTATTCTGGCATTTGGCAGTCAAAAGGGGGCTTCTATCATTTTGGGGCATGATGGGAGGTCAGACACGGTATTAAGGGCTGGACCAAGGTGGTGGGCTCGCATTTGCTACCCATCTGTAATGTAGCCACGTGCACAGGAGAATGTTCATCCTTTTCGACTGCGACCCTTTTGTTACCAGGAGCAGTGAAGGGGAACATATATGACCCAAAGCAATATTTATTGCTCTTTGTTTTATGTTCTCTTACCAAAATATTTGCTCATGTCATGCCAATGGCCGCCTAGATCTGGAATGACTGAGTATTGGACTAGCTCAACCTAGTTTCTGTGAGAGAATGTCAAAAATGCACAAAGCAACAGGGCTAGCACCTCGAGCTAGAACAAGTGGGCATCTGGGTGGCTTGCCACTGGATTACACAACTTCGTTTCTATCCTTTTGTGGAATAAATTAATAAATCATGGAGGCTAACATAATCTAGTTGCTATAATTAGTGAATCAGACACCTATTATTTGATAGAGGTAACAAGCAAGAGAAAGTGCACAGCGCACAGTATGCTCGTGTTCGGTAGGGTGGCGTTTTTGCCCCCACGCTATGTAATCTATATTGGGAAATCCAAAAAAGTGAATTTGAAAATGTCAAATATATTGTAATCTGTTGTCATACTTTTCAGGGTCTTCAGACGGCATCAGCCTTTTTGCCCTTTTTACGCAGCGCTGTAATCAATGAATATCAAAAGGGGGAAAACAAAGGTGAATCCGAATACTGGGAATTGCTATCTTGAAGGCCCAAAGTGTGTAAGTCTGTTCAGTAGCAGACAGCTGTGTGCTTCAGTGTGCGACTCTCCAAGTTGTTGAATTTACAAACTTTGGTGAATCAATTGATTGGCATGTTTCAGTAATGTGCATAACGTTAATAAGGCCTTCAAAAATGGCTGATATTGCAAAAATTGTGACAGTTTTATCATCTTGAGCTACAGTGGAGTCCCTACGCATGAGCAAAATTAATAGAATTCTTTAAACCCGTGTTTTTCAATGTTAATTAGGAATAAGAAATCAATTTCCATAGTAGGGTGTCATGAGGTATGACTTCTTGCTGGGTCAAGTGTCTAAGTTCAAACTTATGTTGGTATTTCAATCAAACTCCTACCAGAGCAAGTATCTCATTGTTTTATTCCATGAATGTTAGAAATTGGGTTTCTGGTTGGCAGAGGTATGCGCTCTGTCCAAGCAGGAACCACAATCCTTGTCAGGGAAAGTCACAACCCACCCTAAATTATCCTGTGCTTATCCGCTCGTAGCTTTGCACAAAGCAGTCAGGCTTAATTTAAGAGGGAACGTGTAAAGTAGTTGTTCAACACTTCAAACAGTAACACAGTGAAAACACTGCAAAAAGACGCCAGGTTAAAAAGAATTGAGACGATCAAAATGACAAAAATCCAATAAGTAGAAGTCAAGCTATGAATTTTTAAAGAATAAACTGAAAAATAGCACTTAGAAGCAATAAGTGCTTAAGTGGAATATCTGGTCCCAGACCGGGACAAAGTCAAAAGTTCAGGCCGACCACGATGCAGCATGGGCCGGATATAGGGACCCAGTTAGGCCCTCTAAACAAAAGTACCTTGATCTGGACTGCGTCGTCATCGATGAAGATGCGAGGTGCAGCCAAAGCGATTCGTCAGTGTGGAACCCTGAATAAATGAAGGAATTTCTAAAGCGCGCAGCTACTCCGAGGAGTGTCCCGGCGCTGTATGGGAAATAGGAGTCAGAAGGTTGGAAGAGAACTCATTAAAGAGTGAAAAGCCAAGTCTTAAGTTGCTTTCTGAATGATTGTTCATTGTTCTCGTGACGTAGTTCAACGGGCATCAGCTCCCTTTATAAAAACAGACGGAGGACCGGGATCAGATGGAGAGCCAGATCTGAGATTTCAAATGGCGAGTCTCGAGTCCTCAACTGGAATCGGGTCAAGGAGAAGCGCGCACAGTGACCAGCATTCGCAGGAAGGAGGCAAAAATCGGGAGGATACATTGCTGTAAGGCTACTTTTGATTTCTGCAATTTTGTTCTTAAAGAAAGAAGCAAGTTGTTCACACCATTTGGCTGAGGGAACTGCGCTATGGTGACATGCTATAGGATTCAGGAACTTTTTTACAATCTTAAAGATCTCAGTTGGTTTATTATCTGCCTTATTGATCTCATCCTTGTAGAATTCTTTTTTTGCAGCATTGATTAGATTGGTATAGTTTTTGAGTGCTGTCTTGTACTAGATTGTATCCTCCATTCTGTAATGGCTGCGCCAAACTCTTTCAGCTTTCTTGCAGGTTTTTTTTGCCTCTCTAAGAGGTTTATTAAACCAGGGACTGGAGTGGACGAGATGCATCAATTGTCTCCATGCAACAGCGGCGATGAGTCGGTTCCGAATGTGATGCGCTGGAGAATGCGATGCAATGCGCTGCCACTGCTCCTGCAGCAGAGGATTCATCGGTTCGGAGGGCAACACACTGGTTCTGAAGCCGATGTGCAGGGTCCGCTCCATGCAACGACGAAGATGCGCCAGTTCCGATCCACGCGAAATCGAAGATGCGCAAGTTCCAAGCCACACAAAGGCTAAGATGCACCGGTTCCGATGAAGATGCATGGGCTGGCTTAAAGAAGCACCTTAGGCTTCACTTATAAGTGTCTAGGACTGGGGTGGCACCACTTGACAGAGCATACTTACAGATGGCAGTGACCAGGTGCAGATGCAGGTAGGCTGGAAGTCTTTTATGTCCCTGAGACTGTAAATCAGGAGGCAAGCCAGCAAGCCCTTGGCGTCACTCTGTGTTCAAGTGATGCAGATCTAGTCCTTCTCACCCAGGCAGGGGAACAGCAGGAGCAGGGCAGCACAACAAGGAAGAAGTCCAGCAAAGTAGCAGTCCAGCAGAGTGGCAGACCTTTCAGCAGCACAGCAGTTCTTCCTGGCAGAGTGGCCACAGGCCCAGAAATGTACTGAAGTGGTAGAGTCAGAGTTCCAGTACTTATACTTAGTTGGGCCTTTGAAGTCAGGGTAACGTTAAAGAAAGGTCTTTGAAGTGCACAGAGGTCCTCCCTCCCTGCCCTGGCTCCAGGCTCACTACAGCAGAGTATGCAGTCCTGTTTGTGGGAACAGGATGCAGCCTATTCAGGTGTAAGTGTGAGGCTGTGTACAGCTCCTCCCTCCCATCCTGCCCAGGATGACCAATCAGGATGTAGATGGACCATCAGTCACACCTAAGCTCCCTTTGTGTGTGCCTGTCTAGTGGGATTGCTCAAAGCCCAGCTGTCACATATGTTCAGAGACAGGAAGCAGGCCCAGAACGGCTAAAGTAAGAAAGTGGCAAATTTTTAAAAGTGGCATTTTTAGACTTGCACTTTAAAATCCAACTTCACCATCAGTTGTGATTTTACATTGTGAGTCCAGAGACACCAAACTTGAAAAACCTATCTTTTCAAAACTGGGAATTACCCTTAAAAGATGTAATAAGGTAATCCAAATGTTATTCTATGGGACAGATAGGCCTCGCAATAGTGAAAAAGGAATTTTGGAGGTTTTCACTACCAGGGCATGTAAAACTTAATAGTGCATGTCCTGACTTTTAAAAACATTGTACCCTGCCCTGTGGGTTATATGGGGCCTACCTTAGGGGAGACTTATATATATAAAAAGGGACTGGTTAGGCTTGGCAAGACTTTTATCTTGCCAGGTGAAAGTAGCAGTGTAAACTGCACTCACAGGCTCTGCAATGGCAGGCCTTAGCCATGGTTAGAGGGCTATTTAAGTGGGTGGCACAATGAGTGTTGCAGGCCCACTAGTACGCCCTGGGCACATGTAGTGCACTTTACTAGGGACTTGTAAGTAAATTAAATTTGTCAATTCGGGTGAGACAATATTACCATGTTTAGGAGAGAGAGCACAAGCACTTTAACAATGGTCAGCAGTGGTAACGTGCACAGTATCTTAAAGCTAGGAAAAACAAGGTCAGAAAAATGGAGGGAGGCAGGCAAAAAGTTGGGGGGAGACCACCCTAAGGCTGTCAGGTCTATCAATGAAGAATTACGTAATTATAAGCAAAGGGAGAGGATTATAACACTGTAAAAACAATTTGTTAGATTGTCTGGGCAGAGAAGCATTATTTATGATCCACAGGCATTTACTTTTAGTTTTAAAAGAACTGTAAAAATTAAAGTAGCTAAGATTTTTCCAATGGCAGATTTGAGATTGTTAGCTAGTATTTTTAGCTAGCACATTAACTGGCAAGCCTTTCTTTCATTGCTACTGTAATGCCCATGCTCCATTTTCTCTCACTTTTATTTATGACTGACTGTGGAACCACAAAAATATAAATAATTTTATGTTCTTTGTTTTGTCTATGTTCCAAAAGGGACACGGGTCCATTCCAAAATTGGAAGAATGTTTCCACTTTCTCAGAATTTACATCAAAACAACTAAAAAATGCAAGGTTTACATGTGGAAGACTCCTTCCTTTGCAACAGATTTGGATTTAACGTTTTTGGTAAAGTTTGATACCTACTACGATGCGTTGATATTGATCAAATTATGTTTCAGAAATTTACATTAATATTTTAGGGATTTTTCCCTCTATTGACTGATATTATTTAATGTGGTTGTTATAAATTAAAAATAAACTAATGAAAAAAATCCTTTCCTAAGACTAAAACTGTCCATGTTATTATTAACAGCAAGAAGAGAGGCATTGATTATACTAGAGTGAAATATTTGTTAGGCCGACGTAATCTCGTGTAATTTGAAATTGCTAGCATTTCACGCCATGATTGTTACGTGAAATTCTAAAAATTGCACCATTATGTCACGTTGTGTAATTTCAGTTCGGCTCAGGTAAAAATCACATTGGGGAGCACATGAACTGTGCGAACAAACAGAACGCAAGCAACTGTTGTTCACAGCACTTTGTCAGACAAAATGCGTCCGCAAGTCCAAAAAGATACATGGATGCATTTCACACTCTAATATAGCTCTAAATCCTGATTTTGCATTTTGTGTAGTTTTTTCTGAAATGTCACATATATACGCACAAGGAAATTATGCAAATTTCACATACCCCTAGCAGGAACCTCCAGAATAAGGGGATGGACTGAAGCCAAAAGTAACAATATTAGAGAAGCCATCAGCGGTTTGTATTCAAGGGGACATCCAGCCCTACGGGTAGCATGTGTCAAAGTGAGCTTTTTAGACGTATGTTTTGGGGGGAAAAATATGTGTAGAGGGCTATATCAAATTTCCAGACCATAACAGGAAATGCGATGCGACAGCAGCCAGGATCAATCCATACAGAGGCGCTCTCTGGAAGCTCTTGGGGACAAGCAGAGCATACTGAACCTGACTCCAGTAATTTAACAATATGACAATTTAGACTACTCGTTTAGCTTTATATTTAAAGAGACCATGTTCTGGAGCTGCTGAGGAACTACATTAAAAAATCTGTGGAGCGTAGACTGAATGTTCTGAATCATTTCCAACACCAAATTATGTGTCATGAGCTAAATTTTAATTATGCTGGTGTAATTTGTGTAATTTTGGGAATTTCGCATTAATCTTTTCACACAAAATTGACAAAATTACACCATTATGTCACATTGCAAAATCACGCTACTGTTCATTATAGCGCGAGAGCACAGGAACAGCACAAACAACCATAAAACAAGCAGCTGTTGTTGGTGGCAATTATGGCTTTTTGCGCAATCTTTTAGCACAAAATATATTCTCGTGTCAAAATTGACATACGGAGCACAAAAATATAGAGCTAAATGATGGATTTGCATTTCTCATGATTACGCATAATTTCCCCAAAATTTCGCGTAATTACACAAAATCAAATTATGTGAATTTTGCACATCTGTACAAAATGTTCATCCATTCGGAAGGGGAGGAGCGGGATTGGCAAAAAGTTTGAAGTTTTAGGGGGGCGTGGCCAACTGCCGAGCATGAAGGACGTGAGCTGAGAGAGCTCCGTTCCGAACCCCGACACTTGGCAAATTATCCTGTAATGTACTGGACCTTCAGACCAAATAACGACGGCCTCTGAGGGCGGAGTGGTTTTGCAGCCGAGGGAGGCGATCCGGAGAACCTAACTCCAGGGAAAGATACTTGGGCGGCTGTCTCTGGCCCTCACGCGGACTACACAGAGACGTAGGGAGGAGCCGCGGACTGCCGAGAAGGGCGTCATCTGGACACGACACTGCCGATATATGTGCAGGGACCCCTGGTGATTCCTCGGTGCTGTCTGTCGGGACAGAGCCCCACGGTACCGGCGGAGCGGAGCCTGTGAGGCGCAGGTGTCGTCCGCCCGGCTTCCCGGACTGTGACGGAGCATCGAGCAGAGGAGCTAAGATGGCGGACGGCTGCCGCTAGAACACTGTTCCCTGACTGGAGGTACGGGAGAACTGGAGTGGCTGAAAGTAGAGGGGCTTACCCAGAGAGCGATGCCCGACGGCTGCCTCACAGCAGTGGCGGAAACTGTCTGGCCCGTGACCCGGTGAGGGGGAAACGCGGAGCCCTGCGACCAGCATTGCGGACGGCCCGTCGGACATTGAATGAAGGGACTGGGCGACGGTTCCGACGGCGATATGGGGGCAGTGACCGTTGGCCCGGCTTAGCGATCGCTACAGAGACAGTGGCGGATATCGGTGGTGCCGCTGCGGAGGTGCGGCGCCCAACAGCGCTTCAGAGACACAGGAGCACTCAACAGACTGCTGGCCTGACGGGGATATCTTAGCCCAATGGCGGGCAGATACACAGAGGCGGAAAACTGGTAGGAGAGCAGTCAAATGGTGAGACGCGGATGATGTGGTGGCTGACGGGGGGTAATACTGTGTCTTCAGTACTGCGGCTGAGGTGCGGACGATCGCGTATGCAGCGCACTTTGTGTGGTCACGGCTAGAACTGGCTGGAGCGTGAGGCTAGCGGACATTTACAGCAGATACTCCCTTCCTGGTGTTGGGGTTTGGTCCGCCTGCAAGAGATATACGCAGCTGGGAGGAGGGGCGATACAGTGGTCCCCGAGCGGAGCGCCCTGAAGTGGAGGAACGTACACAGCCGTCGAGGCAATATGGGGCGTACTAGAGCCAAGCAAGCTGATGCAGCATCCAATGAAGAAGCGCACTTCGCGCCTAGTGGTGAACCCTCCAGCAGTCTCGATGGTGACGTGGTGCCTCCCACGGGAACCGATCAGCATGCTGCCAAACTGGATTTAATATTGAAAGAAATACGAGATTCCCGTGTAGTGATCGAAGCACAAATGGGGACACTATCCACCAATTTCAACTTGCTGCACGCGGACCATAAAAAACTAGCGGAAAAAGTGAAATCGAATAGGCTGGCCCTGGACGATTTGATACCGCAACAAACCGCGCATTCCTCTCAGCTTGAACAATTCCAACGTCAATTGAAGGGATTACAAGACAGGGTGGATGATGCAGAAGGGAGGTCCCGACGCAACAATGTCAGAATTCTCGGAATACCGGAGCGCAGCGAAGGGCTAGTCCCACCCAGTTCGTGGAAAACTGGATACGGAACTATGTGGCGAAGGAGGGATTAACGGACCTCTACAGTGTGGAGAGAGCACACCGGGTACCATCTAGACCGCCTCAGCCGGGGGCGCCGCCGAGACCGCTGATAGCGCGCATCCTGAATTATAAGGATCGGGACACGATCTTACGGGCTGCTAGAGAGAATGCCCCTATACGCTTCGAGAACAAAACAATCTCACTATACCCGGATTTTACACTAGCGGTACAGAAGGCCAGAGCCACCTTTCAAGAGGTTAAGAGGCACCTACGAACACGCAATCTGAAATATGCCTTGCTCTTTCCGGCCCGCCTGAAAGTAATATATGGACAAAGACTCATGTTTTTTGATAACCCTGCAGAGGTGTCGGACTGGTTGGAAATCACACTTCCGTCAGGCCAAATGCAACGTCCTCCCCTGATGCTGGATGCCGGGACCGACAGAGTGGAGAGCAGACGGGTAACAGATGCTGCTGTAGCTGGTCCATCCCCGGAACAAATCACGAACAGCCAAAAAGACGCTCTTTTGACGGCGGCGGCGCTAGCTGTCCATGATGCCCAAACTGCGGAGACATCGACGCGGTCCTCGGCTGCGGCTACAGCCCGTTCTGAATCGGAGGATAGCTTGACATTGTTCCCATCGATCACAGCGCAAACTGCAAACGATTACTAGAACTATGAATAAGGGGATGGTCGGGAGTGGTAACGTATACAATACTCCGCAACAGGTTTCTTAGATGTTAGATATTTCTAGAAGGTCTAGGTACCACTAGCTATAACGGGGAATTTATTGACATACTAAGTTCATTCTTATGGTGTGTAATGTGTTGTCTGGTTGGAACGGGACAGTTGTAGCCTCCCCCCCCCTGGCGACTGCACTATGGAATTCATTGTTTAAAGTTCCAGTTGAACTTTTCTTTCAAGTTTGGTCCTCTGTTGTTATTTGGGGGTACCTAGTATTGGGGAGTTTGGTTGGTATTGCATGCTCAGCCTATCCACAAACGGCACCTGTCAGAAGTAGGACATCATATGCTCTGCGGCGATTGTATCTCCTGGCTCTAGATGGCGTCACTTAACAGATATTCATACTGCACCTGGAATGTCAGGGGCATGGGATCGGTACATAAAAGGCATCGTATATTAGCGCAACTGAATAGGAGAAAAATTAATATAGCGTTCCTGCAGGAAACTCACCTTAGTCATGATGAGGCGCTGAAATTGCAGCGGAAGTGGAGGGGAAACCTGTTTTTCACGTCCTACTCGGCGTTTGCAAGAGGGTCAGCGATCTGGGTTCGTAATAACACTCCCTTTAGGCTACTGGAGCAGAAAGTGGACCTAAATGGTAGATATGTATTGGTCCATGGTTTATTGGATGGGGCGCATGTCGTCCTTGGGAGTATATATGCCCCGAACATTGACCAAGATAGATATCTGGAAGCCCTTAGCGTGGCATTAACCGACTGGGCTGGCTATCCTTGGGTGTTGGGGGGTGATTTTAACGCGGTATTGGATATTGATCTGGACAGGTCGCACCCTCCATTGCATGCAGCTGCATGCAGGAAACAGGCGGAAGCGCTTAAGGGATGGGCGACAGGCTGGGAGCTACAGGATACCTGGCGGGCGATGAACCCGTTCCACAAAGAATACTCCTTTTATTCCCCACCGCACCGACTACATACTCGCATAGATAGACTTTTCTGCTCTGGGGTTTTACTTGGTTCTGTCAGTAACGTGTTGCACATGGGTAAGACACTGTCGGATCACAACCCGGTAGAGTTAAAGCTCCAATGGGGCGTAATCCCAACCCCGATACCGACCTGGAAGCTACAACCCCTATTGCTGGAAGACCAAGTCTTCCGTAGCACACTATCTGATGCTATTGTCAATTATTTCTCAGAAAACAAAGGGTCTGCTAGTACACGCCAGATAGAATGGGACGCCTTCAAAACAGTAATCAGAGGTGTAGCAATTAGCACGAAGGCGGGAGCTCGGCTTGCACTTATAGACCGGATAACGGAGATTGAAAATAGACTGCATACACTGGAAAAAGAGGCTGCGGAGACAGACGCACAACAGACGCAGGTACGGGAGGCCAATATACACTATGCAGAGCTTCTGGAGGAATTGCGCATAATAGATTATCGGCTTTACACGCAGAAGCAACACACGCAGGCGGACAGGGCAGGTCCCCTACTGGCAAAGCTGGTTAAGGATGCCCCCCGTCGGCCCCTATCCTAGAGGTTCGGACCGCGGAGGGTCATATGGTTAATACACAGTTGGAAATCAACACTGCATTTAGGGATTATTACGCACACTTATACAGGCAACAGGTAGGTCATAGTGTCACGGACTTCGAGTCCTTTTTTGATGGTTTACAACTACCACAGCTAATACAACAACATAGGGAAGAACTGGCACAACCGGTGACCGCTATGGAAATAAGGCAGGCGATTAAAGCTCTACCGCGCAATAAAACCCCTGGCAATGACGGCCTTCCTGTTGAATTTTATGCAGTGTACGCTGATTTACTGATACCTCATTTACAATGCTTGTATCACGCGTCATTGGAAACAGGTGTGCTCCCCTACACTACATTGCAAGCGACTGTGGTTTCACTACTGAAGCCCGGACGAGACGGTTCCGACATGTCGGGATACCGGCCTTTATCGTTATTAACCTCAGATTATAAAATTCTAAGCAAATTATTAGCCAATAGACTCTGTAAATTCATCCCGCAACTGATACACACTGATCAGTGCGGATTTGTACCAGGTAGGAGTACAGCGCTTAACATTAGACGATTGCACCAAATCATGACTAGTACACTTGCCACGGGGAATAAAGAGGGCTGCATTTCACTTGATTTACGCCAGGCATTTGACTCGCTACACTGGGATTACATGTTTTATGCTCTCTCTCGGTTTGGTATACCAACAGAATATATAAACTGGGTGCGCTTATTATACACGAATCCCACGGCACGAGCACGTACAGGGCAACATATCTCCAGGCAGTACAGTGTAGCGAGTGGTACAAGACAAGGATGCCCACTATCGCCATTATTGTTTATCTTGGCTCTGGAACCCCTCCTGCATAGACTCCGATCCCAAATGGGATGCAAGGGAATATTGAGAGGTCACACAACACATATCGTTTCTGCATATGCAGATGATCTCATCCTATATATAAATGACATGGATGTGGATCTCGAACCTCTGCCCTCAGCTTTTGCTCTTTTTCAGGGGTTAACAGGCCTCTCGATTAATGCCTCCAAATCCTATGCCTATTTTTTTGCTGACCCCGCACGCACGGGACAGTTAACCTTCGGACAATGGAAATTTAACATAGCGCCCGATACCTTCCGGTACTTGGGAATACAGATCTACCGGGATACAACGGACTGGCTGGATGGCAACCTGACCAGAGCGGTGACTGCTCTTAAGTCCCAGATAAAGTTTTGGACCTCACTGCCTCTATCGGTGGCGGGGCGGGTTACCATAACTAAGATGGTGCTCTTGCCGAGACTGCTCTATTATTTTACCAATCTACCTGTACTTGTCCCTACCGGGGTCTTCAAATTGTTGAATTCCTTGGTAATAGCATTGGTCTGGGGCACGGGGCGCAGACGTATTGGCCTAATGAAACTACAACTAGGTGTAACACAGGGAGGGCTGGGAGGGCCAGATCTGAGGGCGTACTGCTATGCAGGCCAGCTGCAGTGGCTGGCGTACTGGTTGGCGGGTCACAACTTACAGGAAATAGATATGACGCACCGGGACTGGGAACGCGGAGTTATACATAGGCTCTTACTGCCTAAGGCCAAGATCCCAAAATCGACACCACACCTACTAAGAACAGCGATAATATATTGGCGTTGTGCGCTGAGATACACGAAACATACGGTGCCATATGCTCCTACGATTCCGCTAATGGGTATTCCCATGCAGTCAGGGGTAGTTACTAGCCGAGACCTAATGGCCTGGGCAGACACGGGGATTACTACACTTGGAGCGTTCTACTCGGAGGGCACCCTAATGTCACACGAGGCCTTTGTCCGAGAACATGGGGCATCGAATAGACTGTTTCTATTACACGCAAGCATCTCTAGTTACATTCGGGACACCTGGAGACGGGGGGTGAAGAACCGGATACACACCCACTGCTTACGATGCAATACCTGATGGGACATGGGGCACACCTGACCAAATGGCTATATCAGGGGATCCGCACAGTAGCAGCGATATCGCTGCAACCACTCCGTGAAAAGTGGGAAAGGGATGTGGGCCGCGCACTTACAGATAAAGAATGGGGCAACATAATAGGATACCCTAAAAAGGTGTCTCGTAATCCCAAATTTAAATTTATCCAATTGATGCTATTACACAGAGCCTACTTGACCCCACGCAGACTGTGCACGATGTTCCCGGGAGCGAAGGATACATGCCCCCGCTGTCACGCCCCCAAAGCGGGACTGCTACACATGTTATGGGATTGCCCGAGATTGGGTTACTACTGGGCATCTGTGTGTCAAATATTGAAGGACCTCGCCCCATCACGCAATAATGGATCAATGGAATACTGTATACTGGGCCTGGGCTCACGAGGGAAGAAAGGTGACCCAACTTATAAATTCACTAATCTTGCGCTTCTATTAGCCAAAAGGAATATTACAGTAAGGTGGAAAGCCAACAGGGCGCCATCCTTACAGGACTGGCATGCGGAAATGATCAGGTGGGGTAAAGCAGAAGGGGTTGAGATACAAAGGGAGGAATACAGGGGATTAAGAAGAGTACCGGTCTCCATGGCATGGAATACATTGATGGTGGAATTCGCCGCGATCGACATACAGTCGTACTGAAAGGATATAGTTCCACCTACCCAAACCCCGGACTGAAAGTTGTAATCAGACATATAAACGCTGACGGCGTAATTGAAATGGAGGGATGTGGGGGAATTGCAGGAATGGAAACAGAGCAACTAAGTACATGGACGCAAGATATGACAATGTGGGTGTATTAATACTGGGAAGTAATTGCTGGGCATGCGGGGGAGGGAGGGATGGATAGGGGAGTTAGGTAAAATAAGTTAGGTATAAAATAATGAGACGAATATATTTGATTTTATTAATGCACGAAGGTATACACTGGCTGACTTCTGTTGGATGCACATGAGTGATAACATCACATACTGTTATGCATTTATAGACCTATCATATGGTAATTACGAGATGATGTAATATAGATTAAGCAACGGGAGAGGTACTCGAAGATATTGTTGAGTATTAATGTAAAAATGTCGACATGACATATGATATGCAACGTTGGAATAATGTGTTAAACAGATGCCTTCTTCATGCTGATGCATATATTGTAAGAAAACAATAAAATATGTTTAAAAAAAAAAAAAAGTTTGAAGTTTTAAATTACAGGCAAACCATAGGCATCACAGTTTTTGGATTATAATAAGCATGTTATATGCATACTAAATATTTTTATGGACATCATTTAGGCTTCACAAGGGGGTCACAGCTGTGACCCCTAGCTTGTCCTTTGTGATCGCTGGCTTCAGAGTTGGCAAAATCAGTGCCAAGAAAACAGGGACCGCTCTAAAGTCCTTATTTTCTGCCCATTTTTCATTATACTATTAGTGAATAATATTTTATTATTTACTATTACAATAATAAAAAATGGAGCACACTTAGCTTGAACCAGACCTTTGGTGGTAGCTGTGGTTGTTGGTGTGCTTGCAAGTGACAGTGTGTTTATGTGAGAGAGATCACATGTATGTGTGTGCATATCTGTGTGTATGTGTAAGCATATGTGTGTGACTGAATGTGTGTGAAAGTCAGTAATAGGTAGTGTGTGAAATTCAATGTCAGTAAGTAGGAGTGAGCGAAAATGAGTGAGTGGGATTAAGAGTGAATGCAAGTGAGCAAGCAAGAATGACTAAGAATGAGTGCAAGGGCATACAAAAAAGTGTGAGAGAAAATGAATGAGTGTGAGTGAGAGAATGAGTTTAAGTAACTAAATGTGAGGGTGAGCTAGAAAGTAATATGATACTTGTGAATTTGCTGTTGGCCCTGGCATACTGAAGGTAATTGTTGTCTTATAGATTTACCCAGGGCAAAATACTAAAGCTGGCATTCTTGAAGGAGTTCTTAGCTTGACAGACACCAGTGACAAAATACTGGCATTGGCACACTGGGGGTAATTCTTGGCATAAGGGGCACGAATGGAAAAATACTGGCATACCTGAGGAAATTCTTCACATGTGGACACCAGTGGCAAAAACTTAGCACTAGCACACTGGAGGTAATTCTTGGCATAAAGGTGAACAACCTGGCATATGAGATGGTGGCAACCAGGCCAAAATGCTGGCCCTGACAGCTTGTGGTAAGTTTTGACATAAGGGTCGCATATGGTATATAGATGGCATTAATTGCAAAATTCTACCACTGCCATACTTTATCTCATTTTTGAGAGGCGCCCATGTAAAATGGGGGCACCCATGACAAAATGCTGGCCCTGGCACAATGGATTTAATTTTTGACATATGGGGGTACCTGTAGCACATTTTGAAAGAAAATTGTGTCAGCCCCTGGGGAACGTCAGGTTTTTATGTCTTGGCACATTATGAAAGGATTTGGATATTTAACGAGTGTCAATTCAGCGCCTTTGGCATTTTAACATGCCATAGCATTTTATGGCATTTTAGCAAATTTATAGACCATTATTTCCAAAATTTTCTTGGGGAGGAGAAACTCATTAGAGGAGGTCCGACTTACTCGCTTCGATCACTGTACTGTATGTTGTTTCACTAATCATACAGTTATTATGGAACTTCAGTAATATCAATTGTTGTGATGTTAGGGTATTGTGACATGCCACCTTGGAAAATAATCAGGGTCAAGGGTCATATGATGTCACTTCCTATGATGTCATTAAGGCCAAAGGGTATGTGATGTTACTTCTGCAACTCCTAGTGCTCTGGTGAATCGGCGCCCATGAATATTTGACTTTATAATGGCAATATTTAGGAACCAGTTCATAAAGAAAGTTGTAAAGGTCGAAATATATTGTATATGGGCGACTGAAATGCATGACTGGTTACCTGATTCACAAATCACCAGGGCAAAAAATGAGCGAAAATTAGGATGTGAGCAGATTTTGCATATACATTTGTGTGTGATGGTTACACCTGTGTTTCCTAAGACTGTGGGTGCGGGTCACAGCAGATTCCATATACTCAGTGTCAGTAAAATAGATAGGCATTTACAAATATTTGAGAATAACCCAGACTTACACTGTGCAAGAGTTCAGCTCATATGCATTACATTCTGCTAACCCCTCTTTTGACACTTCACTGAGGATGCCAGCATCTGCAGTCCAAAGATTACGAATGCAGAAATTACACACACACAGTTCCTTGCATTGCTTAGACATATGTGCTTTGGTGAATCACCGCTTCCTCATTCAGGCATGTATTATGACTTTTTTATCACACGTCAGATTTGCACATGTCCAGTGATGTTTTCCAGTATTTACCCAAATTACTTATCAATACACTGAGGAGAAGTTGCCATCTCATTTTCAGGAGACAGCAGGCCTGGTGAGTGAGGGCACACAATAAATGTAATTTTAGTGCTACAACCGGTTCTTGTTTTGGGACAATATGGTCACATGTATTTTCTTAATGCTGTGAAATCAGAAATAATAGCTATCTTCAAAATTTGGCAATCGCTGCAAAGTTGCTCAGCATAGCCGTTTGCCACAAATAATGGCCTTTTTAATATGGCGATCAGACATTCACAACTTATTTAGTGAAAGGTAAAGCACAATACCTTTGAAACACTTGTACCAATGTACATTTGTAAACACTCTAATAAAAGGAAGCATGAAGACAGATGCAAAGTGGGATGCTCATTTATTGTGCTAGGATCCTTACTTCTTTACATTGCAGTTAAGTGTATCAGTGTTTTAAGTGACTTAACCTTGCAAGTATTATTTTATATATACATATATATATATATATATTCTCATCAATTGAAAAAATACGTGGCACTCTCCTTGAATATTTCAGTTGTTTATTCAGATCATCTCTCTCCTCTTTCCCTACGCGTTTCGACCATCGCGGTCTTGATCACGGCAGTAAACATAGTCCTATGTTTATTTTCACCATTTATACTTGGTCTCCACGTTGCCCATTAGGTGGCATTGTGGGACTCGTAGTTCTTCAAATACAATTTCAATTATGCAACCATTGAAAATCATATATGTGATGGATTTAGGTGATCCCATTCATAACCCCTGTAGTTATGGAGACAATATTATGACCTATGATGACTGTTAGTTCTAACTTGTCGCATATTTTGCAGGTTTAATCTATTCGCATCCTACTCACGCTATCTATTATCGCGAGGGTGTCAGCATTTAGTATGTTGACACCTGTCATGTTATATTCACATTGTTAAGACAGACGGATCATCTATGTCTTATACTGTGTTTAAGAGAATGCTCAGAAAACATTTTTCAATGCTTAAGACTGCGACAAGTCTCGACTTAGTGTCCTGTATTGGTTGTGATGGGCTGAGTGCCCATTCGTCATCAATCTCTCTTTGTACATCCATACACTACTTTCAGGCATATCATGGCTATCAACACTGAACCATCACAAACAAAGTTATTCATTACTACTGTTACTCAGGTCATTCAAATCCACGATAAAAAACTGATCTTTCAGAGTTCAGGCTGCAGTTCTGTTCACAAAATTATTGTATCCAAATGGGTGTCATATTGGAGCAGTTCATCATAACCAAGCATGATATCAGATCACAAATTAGTTGTTCGGTCTCTCATAGATGGATGTGCATCTCTTCATCCCCATTAAGACCCTGTGGGGTTTTGGTTTTGAACCTAATTATTAGTTTCGATTCAAGACGTCTCAGTTTCAACGTTCTATTACCACCTCTCTCATGTGGTGGTACGCTGACTAGTCCTGAGTAGTGTATGTCCATCCATGTTTTGCCGTTATGTGTACCCATATGTTTGGCAATCGCATAAGTTGGATCATGATTTTGTATTGCCCTTATGTGCTCCAATATTCGCTTTTTCAGTGGACATATGGTACTCCCTATGTACCTCTTTCCACAAAAACATTCAATCAAGTATACTACATACGAAGATTCACACGTAATTGATTCGTTAATATTGAACACTTTACCTCGTGGATCCTTGATGGACTTCAGATTTCTTCCAATCTTACAGGCCTTACAGCTAGCTCACTTTCCAAAGCCTCCTTGTCTGCTTTGCAACCATGTTCCTGGTTTCTTTTGTTCAAAGTGACTATTGACAAGTGTATCTGATAAGGAGGGTGCCTTCCTGTAAGATATTAGTGGACGTTCTCCTATCTTAGTTCCAATGTCCACATCTTTCTTCAAGACATTCCAATACTTGTTGAGGATTTTTTGTATCTTGAAGCTCTCCTTACTATACGTAAGTATGAGTCGTGGTATGCCATCCTGTGATTGTGTTTCCAACTTGCTGTTCCTTTTGTTGCTGTTTATTAGTGTCTATTCCCTGGTTAATGCTCTTGCTTTTTCTTCACCCCGCTGGATATCATTGTATTTATATCCTCTGTTCAGGAAGCGTTGTTTAGTTTCTGCAAATATGGCCTCCATTTCCTTGGGTTCAGAGGAATTTCTTTTCATTCTTATGTATTCCCCATACGGTATATATATATATATATATATATATATATATATATATATATATATATATATATATATATATATATATATTCCTCGCAAGTTTCCCCAGATTCGAGACCGCACTCCCAAGCAGGTAGGCAACAGCCTTTATTTGGAAAACAGCATTTGGATTCTCTCCCCCGTATCTTGTCCCTGGCCTGACGCGTTTCAAAGCATTTGCGCTTCTCTTCAGAGGCCGTGTAGTCAGAAAGTCAATTACGGTTGCCACAACCCCATTCCATGCATTTATTCACTTCAAGGCTTCTGGTGTGCCTGCATAATTAATTGATTACTCACATTGCACGTTGGGAATTGTAGTCTTCTAAACCAATTTTATACCCTCCAGTGGGTCTGTCTGTTACACGCATTATGGGACCATTATTAGCCCTCCAGTGGGCTCCAGGGAGAGATTACAGATGCCGAATTAATTTCACCCGCTCAGCCCATTCCAAAGTGAAGGTTCACCCTGCGGGTCCTAAAAACGTTTCAAGATGGTGCGTCGTCTCAGCGGCCTGGAAGCGCCGCGTACATACTCCTCGCAAGTTTCCCCAGATTCGAGACCGCACTCCCAAGCAGGTAGGCAACAGCCTTTATTTGGAAAACAGCATTTGGATTCTCTTCCCCGTATCTTGTCCCTGGCCTGACGCGTTTCAAAGCATTTGCGCTTCTCTTCAGAGGCCGTGTAGTCAGAAAGTCAATTACGGTTGCCACAACCCCATTCCATGCATTTATTCACTTCAAGGCTTCCGGTGTGTCTGCATAATTAATTGATTACTCACATTGCACGTTGGGAATTGTAGTCTTCTAAACCAATTTTATACCCTCCAGTGGGTCTGTCTGTTACACGCATTATGGGACCATTATTAGCCCTCCAGTGGGCTCCAGGGAGAGATTACAGATGCCGAATTAATTTCACCCGCTCAGTCCATTCCAAAGTCAAGGTTCACCCTGCGGGTCCTAAAAAACGTTTCAAGATGGTGCGTCGTCTCAGCAGCCTGGAAGCGCCGCGTACATACTCCTCGCAAGTTTCCCCAGATTCGAGACCGCACTCCCAAGCAGGTAGGCAACAGCCTTTATTTGGAAAACAGCATTTGGATTCTCTCCCCGTATCTTGTCCCTGGCCTGACGCGTTTCAAAGCATTTGCGCTTCTCTTCAGAGGCCGTGTAGTCAGAAAGTCAATTACGGTTGCCACAACCCCATTCCATGCATTTATTCACTTCAAGGCTTCCGGTGTGCCTGCATAATTAATTGATTACTCACATTGCACGTTGGGAATTGTAGTCTTCTAAACCAATTTTATACCCTCCAGTGGGTCTGTCTGTTACACGCATTATGGGACCATTTATAGCCCTCCAGTGGGCTCCAGGGAGAGATTACAGATGCCGAATTAATTTCACCCGCTCAGCCCATTCCAAAGTGAAGGTTCACCCTGCGGGTCCTAAAAAACGTTTCAAGATGGTGCGTCGTCTCAGCGGCCTGGCAGCGCCGCGTACATACTCCTCGCAAGTTTCCCCAGGACCGCACTCCCAAGCAGGTAGGCAACAGCCTTTATTTGGAAAACAGCATTTGGATTCTCTCCCCCGTATCTTGTCCCTGGCCTGACGCGTTTCAAAGCATTTGCGCTTCTCTTCAGAGGCCGTGTAGTCAGAAAGTCAATTACGGTTGCCACAACCCCATTCCATACATTTATTCACTTCAAGGCTTCCGGTGTGCCTGCATAATTAATTGATTACTCACATTGCACGTTGGGAATTGTAGTCTTCTAAACCAATTTTATACCCTCCAGTGGGTCTGTCTGTTACACGCATTATGGGACCATTATTAGCCCTCCAGTGGGCTCCAGGGAGAGATTACAGATGCCGAATTAGTTTCACCCGCTCAGCCCATTCCAAAGTGAAGGTTCACCCTGCGGGTCCTAAAAAACGTTTCAAGATGGTGCGTCGTCTCAGCGGCCTGGAAGCGCCGCGTACATACTCCTCGCAAGTTTCCCCAGATTCGAGACCGCACTCCCAAGCAGGTAGGCAACAGCCTTTATTTGGAAAACAGCATTTGGATTCTCTCCCCCGTATCTTGTCCCTGGCCTGACGCGCTTCAAAGCATTTGCGCTTCTCTTCAGAGGCCGTGTAGTCAGAAAGTCAATTACGGTTGCCACAACCCCATTCCATTCCATGCATTTATTCACTTCAAGGCTTCCGGTGTGCCTGCATAATTATTGATTACTCACATTGCACGTTGGGAATTGTAGTCTTCTAAACCAAGGAATTGTAATTTTATCTTATTTACATTTAAAAAACACCTTAGAAATTCACTGAAAAAAATAAAGGTTAAAGGGATGTTATAGCTAGGTGAAAATGTCAGTTAAAACATAGAGTTTTAAACTAACAAAACCACTGAAATTCACTGATATTTGAAGTGACTATAACTTGTGCCACAAATTAACTATAATTCACCATGCAGTATTGTTGTCAATGATGTCAATTCCATTGACATCAGTTATGTTATCAATAATGTCACAGAACATGTCATGAGTGATGTAATGTCTGAGTCATAAGCAGTGCACTGTGGCCTTTGGCCGCATGCGGCACGGGGTTGGCCACAGGGCCTGACCTGTGGCCAGGCCCTGCGACCAACTCCCTGATGTGCAGCAAACTCGCCACATGCACGGCAGCCTACACCCCCCCACAGGCAGCCAACCCACCAACGGCGATGGCCTTTGGCAGCCGCACAGGGTTGGCCACAGGAAGTCACTGCAAACACTTAGGCCCAGACCCTTTTTTTAAAAAACAATGGTTACAGAAGCATTACAGTTAGGTTGATGTTTTACCAACACAAAACCATAGTAATTGTGCAGTTATAGTTAAACTTATAGTTATACTTATGTTAACAAACTATCACTCGTGGCCTAAAATTACTTAATGGCACGAGTTATAGATTCTTAAGATAAGAATAACTGTAATTATAAGTATAACTGATGAATTTCTATGGTTTTGTGTGTGTAAAACATCAACCTAAGTATAACGCCCCTGTAACCTTTGGCTTTTGTAGTGAATGTGTATTTTTTTTTTAACTTAAAGTAATATACAATTATCGTACGTTAATACAAACACAGCTGTGCACAGCCAAAGGCCAGGCCCTGCGACCAACCCCCACACATGCACCCAACTGGGGTATGGTGTGTGAGTGGGTGACATTTTCTTTTCCATTGGGCTTTGGATCCACAGAGGATCCCCTGCCAGTATCTGCAGGATCGGCAGGTACCCGCGGATCCTCAATTCGTGCCCCAAAACATTTGGGGGGCAATTTCCAGTCAGGGACCCTTCCATGTGTCCTATTGGGTCACCACACCTGAATCGTAATCCCTTCTCTGGTTTGACACTTCATTTTTCCCTCCCCCGGGCCAAGCAACAAACAAAATGGTGGCCGCAACTTTCCTTTCAGGTTTCAGCCGGCCAATCAGGGCTTTTCCTAAGGATCTGTCGGTATCCACGGATTCCCGCTAATCCCCCATGGGTAGATCTGTGAAGGATCCACCTCCCTAGAAATAAATACATTTCTTTCTTTAATAACTCCCAAACTACTGAACAGAATTATCCCAAATTACAAATTTTAAGAACAAGATCTACCTTTCTGCAAGATTTGGTGTAAATCCGTTCAGCGGTTCGAGCTTTAGTCGTGTCTAAAAATTGTTAAATCACCATAGACATTGCATGGGGAAAAAGCGTATTGGGACCTGCTTTTTTCTCCACCCCGGCTAGACTAATCACCCCGAAACTTTGCAGACAGCAGCTAAAGTAACTAGTACACAAGTTTTGAAAATTTCATCAAACGGCGACAAAGTTATTAGCAAAACAAAAAACGCTTCGTCTATGGGAAAAGTTAGTCCTAGCCATAACTACCTACTGGTTGTCAGTAGGTAAGAGATATATATCAATCATCCGGTCCATTCGTATAGCTGACGTGTGACTCAAATGCAGGGAGTGCACGTAAAATGCCCGGGCGTGTTCACATAGCAATATTTCAGTTGTTTATGAACAGAACGGCACTCCAGGTAATGCTTAATTCCATTTTATTTCATCTCGGCAAGCACGGCAGATCACCTTTGCAGCATCAAGAAAAGTAATGGAAAATATGTCAAAAAATGAGGATCGTGATATACGAAGCTCTGATAAAGGAGGCAATGTTGTCCTTTGGCCTAAAGAAATGTATATGAGAAAGGCTTACTCCCAATTGAATGATGAAACATGTTATCACAAAATCTTGAAAAATGAGTATGAACATTTGAAGGAGAATTTTTATGCAGAGTGGAAAGGGTGGCGAGATGCTTATCTGCTAAGTGTAGAAGAGCACAATTTCCTCAAGGTGTTACATCCTAGATTACCAGTGTTGTATTTATTATTGAAAATACACAAGGACAGAGATTGTCCACTATACAGGCCAAGTATCTCTGCAATTGGTAGTCTGTTAGAGAATGTTTTGAAATTTGTGGATTATTTTTTGCAAACGTTAGTGGTAAACTTACCTTCATACATTAGGGACACTACAGACTTTTTGAGGCAAGTGTTTGATGTACACTGGGAAAAAGATTTTTTGATGGTGTGTCTTAATGTAAATTCTCTGTATACAAGCATAAGACATGTGGACGGACTTAGAGCAGTGAGTTATATTTTGAAAATCCAGGCAAATACACTTCCACAGACACAATGAAATGTTTTTAGCCATGATACAGTGGTGTCTTACAGGCAATATCTTTTTATTTAACAATGAGATCTTTCGACAGACACAAGGGACAGCGATGGGAACCTGCTTTGCCCCCAGTTATGCAAATTTGCATATGGGCTGGTTGGAGGAGCAGGTGATACACAAAACAGAACTACACAAATGGTCTTCACATATTGTGATGTGGACTAGGTATATAGACGACCTGTTTTTACTCTGAAAAGACAGTCATGAGTCAGCCGAGGAGTTTGTTAGACAAATCAACATTAATGATCTCAATCTTTCTTTCACTTGTCTCATCAGTGATAGTAGTGTCAAATTTTTAGATGTCAAACTGGAAGTGGTAGGTACGCAACTCACCTCAACAGTATTCAGGAAGGAAACAGCTGGTAACACCACACTACATGCGATGAGTGCACACCCTGCAGCACTTAAGAACAGTATACCTTATGGTGTGCTCTTAAGGGCAAAAATTATTTGTAGCTTATAACAAGCATTTGAAACAACACAGGACAGTATGGCTAATAGACTGAGAGCAAGAGGCTACGAGGAAACAACATTGAATCAAGCAGAAGCAAGAGTAGCAACATAGAGTAGAGCAGGGTTGCTGTTTAAACAGCAAACAGGCAAATCACAGATTGACAATGAATGAAGATTTAGCACTACCTACAATGAACAACATAGCAAGATTTGGCAGGCCTTACATAAACATTGGCATTTTATTTGGCAAGACCCAGTAGTAGGTCATGAAATCAGTCCTAAACCACAGGTCACATACAGAAAATCACAATCTATTAAGGATACCCTAGTGAGAAATTAAGTACACAGCAAAACCGGCTGGTTGAAGCCAAAGAAAGGTTTTAAAAAGTGTAGTAAATGCAAAGCATGTCAACGAGAGGAGAACATCACTGAGATTAAGACAGACATAGGAGAAAGGATTTCGATAAAACAAGCGTTAAACTGTAAAACTGAATTCTATGTCACGACCCAGAGGCGAGGATTAGGCTTTTCTTTCTTCTTTTATTTAACTAGCAGCCTTAAAAAACAACAGTAAACAATAATAGGACTTCATTTCCCATGAAGCCTATAGAAAAACCATCAAGTTCGTAATGCAGTCCATCAGCCAATCAGGCGCCTCCTGGGACAATAATAGACCATGATCCCTGCTGGACGTCCTCTTTCTTCGCTGCTAGCAGCCTCCTTCAGATAAGTTCCACTTCCCTCAGTTTGATTTTATGCTGGGTGGTTTTGGTCCATTTAATCTGGACTGGTTGTTGTCATAGGAGCCTTCGCTCCGTTTTTACGCGGTTGCTCACTATTATTGGGCCGGTATTTCATGTGAATTAAGTGTTTTCAGTTATTTTCTCTAGGTACGTTTCGGAGCCTCCGCTCCACTTTGCAAGCCGTATATTTGTTTGTTTTACTGCCTTTGTGGTTTTCAGCTTATTGGAGCCTCCGCTCCTTAGACGCGGCCGCGGGAACGTTTTGCCTGCTCCTACGCGGCCGCGAGTGTGTTGCGCAATTACCGGCGGGAGTGCGTGGCAGTCCGCCGACCATCAGAGGGCGCGCCTCCTTCTTCCCTCAGGCGTTATTCTGCTCAGCGAGACGCGGGCGGAGGTCGCGTCAGTTGCGGCCATCGCCGAGCGCCTCCACCCGCGTCTGTGCTGTCGCGCCTGTTTTTGCCGGCATACCTGGAGAGGGAACTCCCCCGGGGAGTAAGATTAGTTGATTTCTGTGCTGAGCAGCACAGTTTCTCCTGATTTTGGGCCAATGTGGAAAATAAGGGCATTTTAGTGCTGCTCTAAGTATTGGGCATACTAGTAGAGACATATATACTCGGACTGGCCCTCCTTTGAAATCCCACCTTCCTGGGGTTAATTTCTCCCCTGTTTTCACTGTCTGGGCTCTGTCCCAATTCTGATAAACCCTCTCACCTGGTGGGTGGCCACCTTGATACTTACCCTACTCACCTGACACCTACCTCAGATCCTCAGCTGCTCCTGTGTAGGGACATGGAGGAGTTTGACGATTATTACGAGGAGGAAGAGGAGATCCAATATTTCCCGCTTACAGACGACTTCTGCGCTGCGCTTGATGCCTCCATTGTCAGGGCAGTCTCAGAGGCGGTGGCACCTTTGGAGAAGAGGTTAATTGACCTGGCGCAGAGGTGCCTTCAACCCCTCCCCGCAAGGGAAGAGACTCCGGGTCCTTCGGGCCCCCAACCTCCAGAGTTGAGCCCCGCTGCCCCTACTGAGAAACCACGCAAACACCCCCACCCCGAAGGGGTGGATTTGGATGCGTTTGATAGGTTGAAGAAGGCATTTTTGGACACCAAGGTTCCAGCTACGCCATCGGGTCCACCCCCTTCAGATCCTCTGCCTGCAGGAACCCAGGGGCCAGTGGCTTCCCCACATCCTTCTGAGGACTCCCAGGGCGCTTCGGATCATGGAAGGTCTTGGCACCCATCCCCCTCTCGGTCCATGGACCTCCTCCCAGGCCCGACTCCTCGGAGCGACTCCCAGTCTGACCTCCTGGATCCGGAAGATTTGTTGCACCCCGGCTCCTCGGAGTGGGTCCCCAGTGAAAAAGTGGCCAAATATGTGGCGAGTCATTTGTGGAAACCCCTAGACCAGGAGGTCCGCTCCCGCCTTAGGGCGGAATGCCCTCGCCCGTCCCTTGAGGGCAAAGTAGCTGTAATGCCTGAGATCGATGTAAAAATGGCGACCTTCCTCACCAAATATATCAAAGACCCGAAGAAGGGCATTGACAGGTCCTGGCACGCATGCCAGGAACGGGTTACTGGACATCACAGGTCCTTTAGTCAAGATTTTTGACATGGTCGAGGACGCCAAGGCATCAGGAGCCCTAATTCCACCAGAAGTCTTGTCTAGCTGGGCCCAAAGGGTGAATGAATGAATGAATTTAGATTTCTATAGCGCGTAGCTACCCTGAGGCCTCCTAGCGCTTCTGGACCGGGCAAACAAGAGAAACACGCCATGTTAGTGCATAACCTTGAAGAGATGAGTTTTGAGAAGCTTGCGGAAGGCCAGCAAGTTTGGTTTCCTCCGAAGGGTAGGGGGGAGAGAGTTCCAAAGGTTCAACGCATTCGAGGAGAAGGAGCGGCCACCCCATCTAGATCTTCGTATTTTCCTTGGAGTGGCAAGGAAAGCAGAACTAGATCGAAGATTCCTAGAGGGTTGATAAGGGGTGACCAGAGAATGGGTAATGGCTGGACCAGATTTCCAAATGGCTCTGTGCGCAAGACACAGAGCCTTGAACTGTATCCTCGCCTGGATTGGGAGCCAGTGGAGGTTCCTTAATGCCGGTTTCGCCAATTGTCTACGAGGAATCTGAAGAAGTTGGCGGGCCGCACAGTTCTGGATTACTTGCAATTTCTGAATTGTGGACTGGGGGGCTCCCAGATACAGCGCATTCCCATAGTCCAGGCGGGAGAGTATAAGAGCTTGCACCATAATCCTTCTCGCCTGGAAAGGGAGCAGGGGGAGGATCTTTCGTAGCATTCTCATCAGGCCAAAACAGATTGCAGAGAGATAAGTGGCCTGATGATTGAAACAGAGGGAACTGTCAAGCCACATGCCCAAGCTCTTGATTATTTTTCTTGGGAACGCAAACTGCGCCATCTCTACGGAGATGCGCAGGTCGCTCCTAATCAAACTAGACCCGAAGCTTGGTGAGCTGGCCACCTCGGAGGCGGGTCAGGTGGCTCAGGGCGGCCTGTTAGGGGACCCGTTTGTTAAGGAATTGAGCAAATTTGTCTCCACGTTCAATTCCTTGGACAAAGCTCAGTCCACTGTCAAGCACATTTTTAACGTGCCTGTTTTCAGCGGGGCCGGTCGTGGCAGGGGGCGCTCGGCTGGCCAGTTCTCCCAGACAGCCTCCGGTAGAGGACAGCAGTCGCAGAGGGGGCAGTACCAAGACTCCTCGCGCTTCAGGGGATTCTACCCTACCTGAGGTCCTTCCCGCCCGCAGAGGCCAGCGAAACGGAGCACGAGGTGGAGGCGCTCCCCCTGCTTACGGTGAGTTCAGTCATCATCTCATGTCTTTGCTTGGGGGCAGACTGGCCCACTTTATCGACAATTGGCGGGCCGTTACATCCGACGCATGGGTGCTCCAAACCGTACAGGGTTTTCACATAGAGTTTTTTGGTTCTCCCGTCCAGGCCTCTCCCCCGACACCGATCAGGTTTTCCGGCAGGGAAGCGATTTTGATAGGGCAGGAGGTCCAGGAACTCCTGGACAAATGGGCTATTTGCCACGCATTGCCCCACCCAGGGGCCTTTTTAAGCAATCTTTTCCTGGTTCAAAAACAGGATGGGGGTCAGCGTCCGGTGATAAATCTCTGAGACTTCAATGAGTGGCTGGTCTACCGCCATTTCAAAATGGAGGCATTCATCTTCTTCGAGACCTTTTGCGTCCCAACGACTGGATGGTCTGGTTGGATCTCAAGGACACCTACCTGACAGTCCCTATTTTTCCTCCCCACCGCCGTTTCCTGCAGTTCCAGTGGCGGGGACAAAATTTCGAGTTCACCTCTCTTCCCTTGGCCTGTCGTCAGCACCCTGGTGTTTCACCAAGGTCCTACATCCGGTGGTGGAGAATTTGAGATCGCAAGGAATCAGGATGATTGTATATCTGGATGACATGCTGTTCATGCATCAGTGTCCACAAACGTTGTCGAATCAGCTTCAGTCGGCGGCTCAGGCTGGGGTGCACGTTGTGGAGAGTTCACCACAGGAGGAGGTTGGTCCGCCGCGGAACGTTCCCTCCATATCAACTGCCTAGAGCTCATGGCAGGCTTGTTTGCGGTCCGTTGTTGGACCAGAGACAGAGCTCACTCATGCGTCCTCCTAAAGATGGACAATGTGGCGGCAGTGCACTACATCAATCATCTGGGTGGGACACGCTCCAAGGCCCTAGCGGATTTGGCCAAGGACTTTTGGGAATACTGCCTGTCCCACCAGGTGTGGGTGATAGCGGAACATCTTCTGGGTGTGGCCAACCAGGTGGCAGATTGGCAATCCAGATACCTTCGGAACTCGAGGCCGTGGAAACTGGTCCCTCCGGTGTTTCGGACCCTTCAGGACCTGTGGAGTCCCTTCTCTGTTGACCTCTTTGCCTCTCGCCTCGACCACCAGCTTCCCAAATACTTCAGCTGGAGGCCGGACCACCGATGCATTCCTTCAGGATTGGTCACTGGAGAAGGGCTATGCCTTTCCCCCTTCGCTATGATAATGCGCTTGACAACGCAGGTCCGTCGACAGAGGGCGGAATTGGTGGTGATCACCCCGGTCTGGAGAGCGCAAGCTTGGTTTCCAGTTCTGATGGAACTTTCCTGGGCTTCTCCAATCCGTCTACCCCAGCACCCTCATCTCCTGCTCGATCCAGCGGGCAACCTCATCCCCTGATAGTGAACGAGTCACTATCCCTGATGGCATGGAGGATTACCGGTCTCGATGGCAGGTCCCGGGGCTTTCGAGACACGCTGCAGAACTCCTCTCTCGGGCATGGGCGGACGGTACCATCAAACGTTACCGGTCGGCCTGGTCTCGGTGGATGGGTTGGTGTCTGCAGCGGAGTCTGGATCCCGTGGGGGCAGATGTCATCCACGTCCTTAACTTCCTAGCCTATCTGGCTTCGGAGGGGTTGGCATACAGAACGATTAACACATTCCGTTCCGCGATTTCGGCAGGCCATACAGTGCTGGCGGATCATCCTGTGGGAGATCATCCGTTGATGAGGAAACTCCTCCGGGGTATTCGCCTTTCCCTTCCCCCAGAACCATGATATTCAGTTCTCTGGGATGTGAACAAGGTCTTGCGCCTGCTTTCAGAATGGCCCAGCAACAAGTACTTGTCGCACAAGCAGCTTTCGTCGAAGCTGGCGATGTTGCTATGTTTGGTGTCCTGTAGACGAGTCTCGGATGTCAGGGCTCTGGACATTTCTGGGAGGTCCTTCACCCCGGATGGGGTCACCTTCCATGTGTCCCGACGTACCAAATGCCAGTCTCTGATTATTTCCTACCCGGCTTTTCCTGACTGTCCCAAACTCTGCGTCGTCAGATGCATTAGGGCTTACGAGACCATGACAGAGGATGTCTGTCCGCATGGGGAACGTCAACTTCGAATTGCCTTGCGGAAACCGTTTCGAGCGGTCTCTTCCCCAACGATTGCAAGATGGGTCCGTTGGGTGATGATAGAAACCGGCATCGATACCAAGGTTTTCGGGGCACACTCGGCGAGAGGTGCCATGGCATCCAAGGCTTTCATGCTAGGAGCCCGCTTGAAGGACATTTTGAATACGGCAGACTGGTCTTCACACTCAACCTTTAAGCGGTTTTACTTCAAGCCAGTCTCCTCCATAGCGACCCTAGTGGTTGATAAGCTTTGAACTAGCCTAATCTTTGCCTCCGGGTCCTGACATAGAATAAAAAAAATTCTAGCTTACTTAAAAGTTTCAATTCTATTAAGGACACGGAGGCGAGGATTAGCCCTCCTTCAGGATGCACCTGGACCCACCCGGGTTGATCAGGATGTTCCGTCAGACGTAAGTAAAGCATTTTCCTGTTCGGTTATGAGTGTTGCAATAACAATGTGTTCGATAACTTCGTCGCACGCAGGTTATTACGACTACTTTTTCTGCCCGCAGGGTCAGACTCTTCGAAACAGGATTTAGAACTTCCGCAGTCGGCTTTGTCGCAGGAAGAAAGAGGACGTCCAGCAGGGATCATGGTCTATTATTGTCCCAGGAGGCGCCTGATTGGCTGATGGACTGCATTACGAACCTGATGGTTTTTCTATAGGCTTCATGGGAGATGAAGTCCTATTACTGTTTACTGTTGTTGTTTAAGGCTGCTGGTTAAATAAAAGAAGAAAGAAAAGCCTAATCCTCGCCTCCGTGTCCTTAATAGAATTGAAAATTTCCGTTACGAAAGCTAGGAAATTTTTCATTTGCAATCTATATGTTGAAATCTCCATGTTCTAAAAAATACATCGGTAGCACTAAGCCCCAAGTGCATAAGAAAATTTTACAGCATTTAGGAGCACTAAAAAACGAGATGACACCTATCCTGTAGCACAACACTTCAGGGACTATCACAAGAGTGATCCCAATCTTTTGAAATACAATGTACTGGATTGTATAATAAAATTACCGCGAGGAGGAGATCGAGAACGAACACTACGCCAACTAGAATGCAAATACATTCTAAAAATAGGCACAAATGTCTCAGTTATTTTTAAATGTTTTTAACAATTTTGTTTTAGTATTGCACAGAAAATGCTTTGTGTCTTTGAACTAATACAATCATTGATGAATATCTTGTTGATGTATTTACAGGAAGACAAACAGAGGTGCGACCTGCTCTAGATGAGGACCACTTTGGAACGCAAGGGAGCTAAGATATCTCTATTTTAGAACTATTTCCCAGAATAGCTGTTTGTATATAGAGACAGTCACTTTTTAGTTCAGTTATACATGCCGAAATGAGGAATGAACAGTAATATATTGGATGGCTCAATGGGGCACTATTGCTGATTGTAAGTATTGATGATGAATTTTGTCAAACTTCAACCACATATAAGGTTGCCAAATAAGAAAAGATTTGTAGTAATCTTTGAATAGATATGCTTAACATGGCACAATATGCATTTCTGTTGATATGTAGTGATCACCATCAATATTTATCCCTGTCACAATATCTTAATCATTTATAAAGTCGACATGTATAGCAGAATGGATGACAATGTGCCCAATGGGGCGATGGATGTTTCTGAATGTCTTTTGCACGATTGAAACAATATGCTTAATATATACCATAATATGGGAACATGCCATGTATGCATTGAATACACAGCTATTATTTTATGTTCCAATATGACCGCTGCATAGTAATAGGTCACTAAATCTGTTTTCATTGTTTGTGCAAATGACTGATAAAATGTTGCATTGTATGTGCACAGGCATTGTGAAAAAGTCTGTAAAAGCCTAAACGTGTCTTGACACCGCAACGGTGATCTGCAGTGCTTGCCCAGATGAAATATAACGGAATTAAGCATTACCTGGAGTTCTGTTCTGTTCATAAACGATGGAAGTATTGATATATATATATATATATATATATATATATATATATATATATGTCCTCCAACTTTGCCCACAAACAAAAACACACTCAGCAAAACAGATGACTCACCGAGTCTTTTATTTCTTGAAAACCGGCATTAACATTCCAAAATCATTCTTGGCCTGACGCGTTTCGGAGCAGTCTGCTCCTTATTCATAGGCTGCATTTGAAAAGTCCATAGTGCTGTTGACACGCCTTTTTATCCTCTGCATGCTTCTAATTAGTTGCACTCCAGTGGGCCTCCCAGGTGAGTACATTTTCAAGGCATGGTGGAACTTGCAAGGCGTGTCAGCGCAATTCGTACCCTCCAGTGGGTCCCGTGTTATTTCAACAAATATATTGCATTGTTAAAAGCCTTCCAGTGGGCCTCAGAATGAAATGCAGGTTTTAATTTACAAATCTGTTTTGTTACCTGTGGGCTCAGCATACTTCCAAACCCCTACGGCCCACATAGCATTTCAGTGGTGGTGCAATCCTCCACGGCTGGGCTGCCGTCATTTATGTCCTCCAACTTTGCCCACAAATGAAGACGCACTCAGCACTTGTTGAAATAACACGGGACCCACTGACACGCACTGCAAGTTCCAGCATGCCTTGAAAATGTACTCACCTGGGAGGCCCACTGGAGGGCAACTAATTAGAAGCATGCAGAGGATAAAAAGGCATGTCAACAGCACTGTGGACTTTTCAGATGCAGCCTATGAATAAGGAGCAGACTGCTCCGAAACGCGTCAGGCCAAGAATGATTTTGGAATGTTAATGCCGGTTTTCAAGAAATAAAAGACTCGGTGAGTCATCTGTTTTGCTGAGTGCGTCTTCATTTGTGGGCAAAGTTGGAGGACATATATATATATATATACATATATATATATATATATGATTTATTTTGTTTTTCTTTACCTACTGGCAGCTGCCAGCAGATAGTTATGCTTTTCCATAGATGGAGCGTTTTTTTGATTGCTAATAACTTTGGCCCCGTTTGAAGAATCTTCATGAAACTTCCCAAAATCAAAGTTCATCCACCTCAGCTCTTTCCTGGAAAGTTTCGGGGTGATCTGTCATGCGGGGGCTGAGAAAAAAGGGGTGGTCCCAAAACATAAAATTCCATAGAATTTTATTAGGCAAGACTACAGCAAAAACTGCTGAATGGAATCACATCAAATTGAGCAGGAAGCTAGATCTTGGTCCGCAGATGGTGCTTTTTGTGATTTGGTGCAAATCTGTGCAGTCATTTTTGAGAATTGAAGGGTCAAAAGTAATTTTATATTTTGATAGTTCGGCTTGCCAGAGTCCCTCAAGCCTCTCCCGAAAACACAAAAGTACAAATGTAGCCCTGTGATTGGCCAAGAGCCTTGTTTTCACCATCTCGCAGGAGAGAGAGGCTCCCATGAATCTTGCAAGTGCTCTGATTGGCTGGCTGTTGAAATGTTAGAAATGAAATGGCCGGCACTACTGTTTGCTGTGTAAAATTGGAGATGTTGTGGAAATGAAGCAAAAAAGCTATATAAGGGGGCAGTAGAAAGGCATGCTGTCCCCCTAGATTTAGAGAGGAGGTGTCAATGGGATAACTACTGAGGGGAAAATAATGTATATTGTTTTTATATAATTTTTATGATCTCGCAGGACTCTCACAGGATCTTGAATAGTAAAAAGGAGTAGATGAGTTCTCAATACACTATTAGTAGAAACGCATATTGTGGTCCTTGTATTTGAGAGGAAGTGTGTAAGAGATAAGTACTGTGATGATTAGAAGGTTAATGCTTTTTTTTTTAAATGTTACGATCTCGCAAGACTCAAGGGATCATGAAAAGTAGGAAGGAGTAGGTGATGTTTGAATACACTCTGCTATGCACATTTGTCACTGCATGAAGGAGTCTTACTGGAAATGGTTTTTATCAGACTCTACTACTTATGGTTATTGGTTTGAAAGAGTTGTTTGTAAAGTTATGGCTCATCCACATACCCTACTAGGCACACCCATCATCTGAGGGAGAGGTCTGAAAGGGGAGGCTAGTCCCTCCCCTCAACCTATTATGCACACCTATCATCTGAGAGATAGAGGTCTGAAAGGAGTGGCAGCCCCTCCCCACACCCCACTACACACGTGTTGTTTGAAGGAGCAGTCCAAAAGGAGAGCTCAGGTCCTCCCCATACCCTACTAATCACACTTATCATTGCAGAGAGAGGTCTCTGCAGAGAGGACAGTCTCTCTCAATACACCGTACTATGCAAACCCGTCATCTGAGAGAGGTCTAAAAGGAGAGGGCAGTCACTCCCCACACCATACTATGCACACCCGTCATTGGAGAGAGAGGTCTGAAAGGGAGATCAGTCTCTCTCCATCCCCTAATATGCACACCCATCATTACAGAGAGAGGTCCCACCAGAGAGGCCATCTTCTCGTCATCTGAGTGAGAGATCTGAAAGGAGAGGCTAGTCCCTCTCCACACCCTACAAAACACACCCATCATCTGAGCGAAAGGTCTGAAAGGAGAGGGCACTCCCTCTCCACACCCTACTACATACACCCATCATCTCATAGAAAGTTCTGAAAAGAGAGCCCAGTCCCTCCACACACCTTATTAAGCACACTTATCATTACAGAGAGAGGTCTTAGCAGAGAGGTCAGTCCCTCCACACACCCTTCTACGCACACCCATCATCTGAGAGGGAGGTCTAAAAGGAGAGGGCAGTCCCTCCCCACATCCCTCTCCACACCCTACTATGCACACCCATCATTACAAGGAATGGTCTCAGTAGAAAGGCCAGTCCCTCCACACACTCTACTATGCACACCCAACATAGCAAGAGTAATGACACCTCAAAAAAAGACTGCTGGTGATGTCTTGATATCAGAGTTACAATAACTGAGTAAATAAACAGTTTCTATTGAATATTTATCTGTTTAATACTCACACATATTTTACAAAGATTTTGCAAACTATGAACCATAGCCTGTGTTACAATAAAAAAAACATTATTTTACTAAAATAATGTCAGAACACAACATATATTACAAAGTCATTCTACCATACATGCACTCGCAAAAATAATTAATTTACTTGAAAAGAAAACCTAGAAATTTACTGAAAAAATGAAAGGTGACAGGGACATTATAGTTAGGCTCAGATTTCACTCGTACAACACCAGAAAAATTCAGCAGTTATATTAACCTGAGCTAACTACAACTTACTCCCCCCGCAATGCACTGCTTATGACCTCACATATTACATCACTCATGACATGGCCAGTGACATCACTGATGATATCACTGATGACATGTCAAATAACATCACTGATGACATCATCCAGTGAGTGTGTTTCATAAATGTTTCTGAGACTTAAAGATATATATTAAGCTACAGCATAAATTAAATTGCTATTCCTTCTGCACTACTAATGAGTGATACTGTTTCAAACATATGTCATCTGAGTGGCTTTGTGGCTGTCTGAATCAGTGTGTGAATGGGTGTCTGACTGTCTGAATGGTTGTGGGTGTGTGAGTGGCTGTATGGATCTGTCACTGGGTGTGTGAGTAGCTGATTAGGTCTGTCACTGAGTGGCTATAGGGGTCTGTCAATGGGTTTGTGTGTGCTTTTCTGGGTGTGTGAGTGGTTGTATGTGTGGGTGGGTGTGTGAGTGGTTGCATGGATGTGTGAATGGATGTATATGTATTTGAGTGGACGTGTAAGTGGTTATATGGGTGTGTGAGTAGGTGTCTAAGTAGCTGTGTAAGTGTGTGAGTGGATGTATGGGTGTGTGAGTGGTTGTGTGAGTGGTTGTATGGGTGTGGGTGTGTGAGTGGCTGTGTGGGTATGTGAGTAGTTGTTTGGGTATGTAAGTGGGTGTTGGAGTGCTTGTATGGGTCTGTGAGTCATTTTTGGGGTGTTTAAGTGGGTGTGTGAGTGGTTGTGTGGGTGTGAGTGCTTGTATGGTTCTGTAAGTGAGTGTGTGAGTGCTTGTATGGGTGTGTGAGTGGGTGAGTGAGTGGTTGTATGGATCTGCGAGTGGGTGTGTGAGTGGTTGTGTGAATAGTTGTATGAGTGGGTTT
This sequence comes from Calotriton arnoldi, assembly GCA_963921515.1. Lineage (NCBI taxonomy): Eukaryota > Metazoa > Chordata > Amphibia > Caudata > Salamandridae > Calotriton > Calotriton arnoldi. The sequence goes on along the minus strand of CAWUFW010001405.1, from coordinate 2,149,779 downwards.
GTGAGTGGTTCTGTGGATGATGTCATCAATGATGTCACTGACCATGTCATGAGTGATGTAATATATGAGGTCATAAGCAGTGGATTGCGGGGGGAAGGTTTCGTACGATTGAAATCCTAGCCTAACTATAATGTGCCTGTAGCCTTTGGTTTTATCAGTGAATTTCTATGTTTTTTTAAATTCTATTTCCTAACTATAATGCCCCTGTAACCTTTGTCTTTTTCAGTGAATTTCTACGTTTTTTTAACATTGTTTCTTAACTATAACGTCCCTGTAACCATTGTTTTTAGTGAATTTCTATGTTTTTTAATTTTATTTCCTAACTGTAACCTCTGAGAGTGGGTGCATAAGTTGATGTGTAGGTCGGTGAGTGGGTGTGTGAGTGGCTGTATGGGTCTGTGAGTGGGTCTGTGAGTGGTTTTTTAGGAGTGTAAGTGGATGTGAGTGGCTATATTGGTTGTTGAGTGGGTGTGTGAGTGACTGTATGGGTCTGTGAGTGGGTGTGTGAGTGGCTGTATGGGTCTGTCAGTGGGTGTGTGAATAGCTGTATGGTCAGTGACTGGGTGTGTGAGTGGCTGTATGGGTCTGTGAGTGGATGCATTAGTAGCTGTGTCGGTGAGTGACCGGTTTTATGAGTGGCTGTATGGGTCTGTGAGTGGGTGTGTGATTGGCTGTATAGGTCTATGAATGGGCATGTGAGTGGATGTATGGATCAGTAAGTGGGTGTGTGAGTGGCTGTATGGATCTGTATGTGGGTGTGTGAGTGGATGTGTGAGTGGCTGTATGGGTGTGTGAGTGGCTGTGTGGGTCTGTGAGTGTATGTGAGAGTGACTGAATGGGTGTGTGAGTGGGTGTTTGAGTGTCTGTGTGGGTGTATCAGTAGCTGTGTGAGTGACTGGGCCAGAATGAACCTCATCTGCCCCTTTATCCAACATGAGTCCTCAGTTTTGCACAAAAAGTCAACCTAACTGGAGTACTTTCTGCTGGTTAATTAGTAAGTGTTACCTCATTAGGTAATAACTAGTGCATATTCTACACTGCAGCTGCATAATGGACCATTTTCTCCGAGATTTGTGACTCTGCCACGATTTCAGCCAAAATCTTTTTTTTAAATGCTTTTTTGCCCTGGCAAGGCCAGGGGGACCCCACCACCAAAGGTAGGGGGACAGGGTATTCCTACCCTGCCCCCTTTTCTTTATTTTTCACTTTTTTGGGGGACTCAGCGGAGTCTGAGTCCCAAGATGGCTGCCAATACTTCCTAGCTGAAGTTCTGGCAGCAAACCAGATCCCTGCACAAGATTGGTAAGCTCTGCGGAGGGACTGTGCCTCTAGATATACAAATTAGGTGTTCCTTTAATATCTCCAAAACTACTGAATGGATTTACACCAAATAACAAAAAAGGACTCTTTCTGGACCAAGAGCTAGCCTCCCTTTTTCTCTGCCCCCGCTTGACGGATCACCCCGAAACTTTCAAGACAGCAGCTGAAGTGAGTGGCAAACTAGTTTTGAAAATTTCGGCACCAAAATTATCAGCAAAACAAAAAAACTTTGTTTATGGAAACTAGGTCCTAACTATAACTACCTACTGGCGACCGCCAGTAGGTAATATATATATATATATATATGTTTCCAAAGTTCCACCTTACTTGCCGAACTCAGGGCAGGTGCTAGATCCGTCACGCGAGGGTGGACTTGCGAATACATGCAAAAACACGTCCAAAGGACCACATGGAGCACTCACGGGTTCACCATTCCATCTTTTATTGGCAAATGGAGACGCGTTCCGGCGTTAGCCTTTATCAATCCTTGCCAAGCAGTGCAAATAATGTTGTACTACACACAGCGTTTAAATGTCCACCATGTTGCATCCCTATTGGAGGACTTTGGCAGTAATAGAAAGAGGACTGCCTTTCTTGTGTCCACTACCTCATCTCTTAGGCGGGCATATTGGTGTGGTTAAGTATAAATTGATCCAGATGGTAATGTTTCTATATTCAAATTAAATATTTTCTTAACACACCAAATGCGATTTTCAAGTTCTCCTTCATAAATCATACCCTGCATGGGTTGTCCTCTGTCCCCCAAGGGAAACATATAATTGTACTTGCCATGTTAGTTCTCCGAAATGGCATCCCTCGCCACAGTCAAAATCCGCTCAAGAGACTTCTCATGGAGTCGGTCAAATGGCCATCTCATCCCGCAAAAAAAAGAAGCAACATGGCAAGTACAATTATATGTTTCCATTGGCGAAAAATCGCACCTGGTGTGTTAACAAAATATTTAATTTGAAGATTGAGATCAAGCCGTAGACAGCCCTATTGTCAGTATTTTGGTTTTCCTAATATTTAGTTCAAAATGAATAATTGAAATTTATCCATCAAAAGACTTGATTAATCGCGGTAAGTCTATAGGGGTCTGATTGAGTAATATAGTGTCATCAGCCTATTGTAGATATTTTAGATGACAGTTTGCAAATTTGGGAGGGTGTGCATTAAATTTTTCCAGATGCTGGTACAGATCCGCCATGAAGTGATTGTCATAAAAAATTGTCTTAAAAAAAATGTGTTTGAGTCAGACCACAAAATGCAGCCATAAAAACAACCACAAGGGGGCCTTGCACTCCAGCTGATGCTCCAGCTTGCTGTGCTTTAAAATATGGTAAGATCTCCAGAGGTCATGGATTTAATGACCCAGGAGACTTACTGTTTATCTTTTAATGTTGGTGGGGGGCTACTGCACTAGCTGCAGCCCACCACAACTTAACACAATGCTTAGTAGTGCCCCAGGCCCTTCTAGGGACACCACCAGGCTCCAAAAATATATTTAAAAAGCCCTCACAGGGCATCATGGGGCACTCCATGCTGGACCATGAATAATAAATGAGGGACTCCTACTGCTCATGATTGTTCTTTTATTTATTTTGTGCTTAATTTTTTGGGTGCCCATCTGGGACACCCAAATCTGTAATTTGTGTTGGGATTTTACTCCTAATCTGGTGGGCGGTCACACCACGGCTTTGGCGGTCCTACAGTGGATGGCGCGTTGCACTGTCCGCTGTAGGAATACCAAAGTAATAATAAGACCCATAGTCTGGAGCCAACATTTTTTGTTTTAATTTTGCTGCAAATTCACAGAGGATCAGTGGGCCAATGCCCCAAAGAAAACTGTGGTAGTGTTTAAAAAATATAACCCTGTGTGGGCGGGCCAGGGCCGTAAACTATTTAATTAGGGGTAGGATGCCTTAAGAGGCCCAGTGACCCCTTACCAAGGGCCAATGTGTAAAGGAGGGTAGGGGGGTCATGCCGCTCCCCTCCCTGAGCCTTAAAAACCCTAGCGACTCTCAGCCCCAGAGCAGAGCTCAACTTTAAAGGGGGAGAGCCCTCCTTGAGCCTCTTAAGGCTGGTGGGGATGGGGCCACACCCCGAGACACATCAGCGTGGGCAGGGAAACATATGTTTGCTCTTGCCTGGCGGGAGCATTTTTTGCTCTCCCGCTGGGTGGGAGCACATATGCCTTCACTGCCTGCAGGAGTGCGGGCAGGGAAAGCATGTCTGCTCTCACTTGGCGGGGGATTTAAAAATGCTCCACCAGGTAGGAGCAGACTTTTGTTTCCCTGCAAGCGCTCCTGCGGGCAGGGATACACTTATTGCTCCCACCAGCAGGAAGCAAGAATAAGTAGCTGCTCCCACAGGGTTGGTAGTAATTCTGGTGCGCACAGTATGGAGGGAGCCGGGAGGGGCCACAGGGACCCTGGGGCTTCCCCCATGGCCCCCAAATTGCTGCTTGGTGGGTGATGGGAACCGGGGCAGCCACCTACAAATAAGTGATACCCCGGGAAATGAGGTCCCCAGGGCTACAATAGACACGAGGATGGGGGCCCCTCACCTTCATAATGGCAACCGGTCCCAGGGAATGGGGTGCCCAGCACCTATTAAGGCTAAGGGAGGGGGCTGCATGGCACCCCTCCCCTTTGTAATGGAATTCGACCTATTAACGCTGTGGGAGGGCGGTCACATGCCCCCTCCCCTATATTTAAGTAATTGCCCAGAGGAGTGGGGCACTATTACCTCGGGCCGTGCACCCCCCTCCACTGAAGGACCCCTGGGGTTGGGTTCCAGGGCCCTTGTGACTCCTGGGAGGGGAGACACCCCCCCCTTTAGAAATATTTTTGGCCCTAGAGGTTGGAGACCCTGGACCCAAGGTGGCTCGGGGAGAGGTCCATGTGCCTCCTACCCTTTATAAAAAATGCCCTTTGTGGATGGGGTACCCAGGTCCAAAGTGGCTTGGGGAGGGGGTGCTTCATTAATGGGTTGGATGCAGGGCCAGGCCGCAGGCCAGGCCCAGAGGCCAATGCCACACCACGCACAGCTAAAGCCTATGTGCCCTGTGGGGTTGGATGCCCTGCAGTCAACCCTCGCCACGCTGTGCACGTTGGGGAGGGTTGACTTTACATATGGTAACAATATATTACTTTACAATAAAAAAACTCGAGAAATTCACTGAAAAAAAACAAAGGTCAAAGTAACGTTATAGTTAGGTGTGAATTTCCGCAACAAGGTATCTCTTTACATGTACAAAACCACTGATAAAGTTATCTCAAGTAACTATAACTCTTGCACTAAGGTAACTATGACTGGCACCCTCGCCATGCACTGCTAGTTACCCCACAAAGTGTACATACAGTTCTGGTTCCTGAAAATGTAATAGTTGTTTTCATTAAATGTAAATAAAAATTAAAGAATCATTATGCTAAAAATAATTACTTTTAAATAATAAAATATATGGTAACTAATATATAAAGAAGTTTTAAATCTGATTATTTAATGTTTAGAAATATGAATTAATTTAAATATGAAATGTAATTTAATGCGTGGGTATATTGTTTTAAATTGTATACCTTCTTTTAGGGATTATATGGAGTTTTTACGTTTAAGGGTAGCAAGGAATTTTTAATGATTTAGGGATGGGCAGTGTTTAAGGATAGCAAGGGTTTTTTCGGATTTAGGGATTAGTAGTGCTACGGGGCAGTGCAGAGTTTTTAGGGTTCATGAATGGGTTGAGTTTGGGTTAGTAAGGGATTTTTAGGGTTCACTGATCGGTATCATTTAGAGGTAGAAATTATATTTTAGTGTTCAGGTATGGTTAGTGTTTAGGGGTAGTAAGGTATTTTTAAGGTTCAGGGATCGGTAGTGTTTAGGGGTAGTAAGCAGTTTTAGGATTCATGGATGGGTAGTGTATGGGGCAGTATAGGAGTTTTAAGGTTCAGGGATGAGTAGTCTAAAGGGATAGTAAGGGTTTTTAGGGGCCAGCGATAGGTAGTGTTTAGGAGTACTAAGGGTTGTTTAAGGTCAGGGATGGGTAGTGTTTTGCAGTAGTAATGAGATTTAGTGTTCACGGATGGGTAGTGTTTAAGGGTAGCAAGCTGTTTTTAGGGTTCCAGGACGGTAGTGCTAAGGGGAAGTGAGGAGTTTTCAGGGTTCAGGTATGGGAAGTGTTTATGGGTAGTAATGAGTTTTTAGGGTTCAGTGATAATAGAATACAGGAGTAGTAAAGGGTTTTTAGGGTTCAGGGATAGTGAGGCTTTTGGGGTGGAAAGGAAATTAGGGTTCAGGGAAGGGTAGTGTTTAAAGATAGCAGAGGTTTTGTAAGGGTTTAGCGACCTGTAGTACTAAGGGGAATTAAGGAGTTTTTAGGGTTTATTGATAGGTATTGTTTGGGGTAGTAAGGGTTTTTTAGGGTTCAGGGATGGGTAATATTTAGAGCTAGTACAGAGTTTTTAGGATTATGGGCTGGGTAGTATTAAAGGGTAGCAAGAAGCTTTTAGCTTCAGGAGGTTCAGTGATGGGTGATGTTTAAGGGTAGAAAGGAGTTTTTAGTGTTCAGGGATTGGTAGTGCTAAGGGGTAGTGATTCGCTTTTAGGGTTCAGGAATGGGTAGTGTTTAGGGGTAGTAACATGTTTTTAGGGTTTAGGGCTCTGCAGTGTTGAGGGATAGTAAGGAGTTTTTAGGGTTGAGGTGTGGGTAGTGTACAGCGCTGATAAGGAGTTTTAGGGTTCAAGGATGTGTGGTTTTTGGTGGTATTAAGTAGTTTTTTGGGTTCAGGGTAGGGTGGTGTATAGGCTCTGGAATGGGTAGCACAAAGGGGAACAAATGGGTGGTTAGTGTTTAGGGGTACTAAGAGATTTAGGGGTTTAGAGATGGGTAGTTTTGGGGGTAGTGATGAGACTTAAGGTTCAGAGATGGGTAGTATAAGGGTAGTAAGGGTAGTTGAAGGCCTCAGTGTTGCAAAGTGTTTAGGGGTAGTAAGAGGTTTTTGGGGTTCAGGAACGAGTAGTCTTTAGCGGAAGTAAGGAGTTTTTACATTTCAATGATGGGTAGTGCTCTGGGACAGTAAAGAGATGTAATGGTTCAGGGATGGGTAGTGTTTAGCGGTAGAAATGAGTTTTCAGTGTTCAGGGATGGATATTGTTAGAGGGTAATTAGTTGTTTTTAAGTTTCAAGGAAAGGTCGTGTTTAGGTGTTGTAAGAAGTTTTTAGCATTCTGGGATGGGTAGTGTTAAAGGTAACAAGAAACTTTTAGGCTTCAGGAGTGGACAATGATAAGGAGCAAGACAGATGGTTTAGGGTTCAGGCAAAGGTAGTGTATAGGGGCAGTAAGATGTTTTAGGATTCAGGAATGGGTTCTAGAGTTTAGAGGCAGTAAGGGGATTTTAGGTTTTAGGGATGGGTAGTGTATAGGGGCAGTAATGAGTTTTTAGGGCTTAGGAAAGGGAAGCAAAAATAGGTAGAAAGGTGCTTTTTTTAAATTCAGGGATGGGTAGTTTATAGGTGTAGTAAGGGTTTTTAGGGCCACAGGAGGGGTAGTGTTTAGGGGTACTAAGGATTTTTTAGGGTGCAGGGATGGATAGTGTTTAGGGGGAGCAATGTAATTTAGGTTCAGGGTGGGAAGTGTTTAGGGTAGTAATGAGTTTTTTGAGTTCAGGGATGAGTAGTTGTTAGGGGTAGTAAGGCTTTTATAAGGTTCATTGATGGATAGTGTTTAGGGGTAGTAAGGAGGTTTTAGCATTCAGGTAGTATTAATAGGTAGGCAGGAGTTTTTAGATTTAATGGGTGGATAGTGTATGGGGCAGTAAGGATTTTTTAGGGTTCATGTATGGGTAGCAGGTAGTGGATGTAAGAGGTTTTTATGATTAAGGAATGGATAATCTTTAGGGATAGCAAGGTTTTTTGGGCCCAGGGATAAGTAGTGTTTCGGGGGTAGTAAGAGTTTACAGGTTGCAGGGATTGGTAAAGTAAAATTAATACATAGTAAATAAAATAACTGAAACTAAATAAATAAGAAATAACAATAAATTAAACTGTATTACATTTAAATGAAATTACATTCTAAGTAGTGTTATTATTTTATGTTAAAAATGTAATCCTTAAATGAATCTGAAAACTAGATTCATTTTTAGAATTGAAATACACATATTTACATGTGCTTACACCGCCCCACACACACATAAATATTCACAGACATAACAAATGTGTAAGTGATGTTTTGGTTAGGTGTTGAAATGAGATAAAAACTAAAGTTTAAAAAATGAAAAAACACTGAGATTTAGCAGTGATAGTTTAGTGACCTAACTGTAACTTGTGAAACCTTGATACACTGCTCATTACCTCACATATTACATCATTCATGACATGTTAAATGATATCATTCATGGCATCTCAAATGATATAATTGATAACACCACTGATGACATCAAGTCATTGTGACAGCTTCCTATAGGCTTTGTAGACTTTAATTCAACAAGCTACTCCTGTGCCCAATTTATTTATCACCATTAAAGTAATAATGGACATAATCTTAGTCCACATGCTAGAAACATATATTTGTTAACTTATCCACATTTGGTGGATGTTACCCTCTTTTTAGTAGGATTCACCCTCATAACAAACAAATGCCTCTATAGACTTTAATGGGGTTACCCACTTTTTAAACCTTGAACCCTCCACTAAAGAGTTTGTTCTCTATTTACCTTAATGGGATCACCCTCTTAAAGATTTCACATTATCTCCAATTTTAAGTCAATATGCTGACAAGTATGAATTAGCCACTGATAAGGCATGTTCAGCCAGGGCCTATGGACAAGCCTTCATAGTTTGGTAAAATACACTACATACATTCCTGAGATGAGTAGAATTTCATAAAACCATACAGCTGTGCTTACAACCGCGCTATAAGTTAAACCATCTCTAAGTCTCCCCGACATTCTACATTATTCAATACACTAACTGCCTCTTTACATAGAATTGTCTATGGCACAGTATAACAACTATTTAAGATGGGTACAAGCATAGACATACACTGGTAGATAACCTATTGTGAGCTTACATTTTTGCTTTTCTCACATATTAATGCCATAGGCTTTGGCTTTAAGCCACAACTTACTTAGAAACATTCCTCTGCAACCCACATCATGTCTACTCATCCTTTTCCTTGTTTAATATGCCTTACTACAAGCACCATATAACTTTGACAATGCATAGCCACACTTTCCCCCAGGGCTTATGCTATTTCCCTTCTATACACCCACACAAGTACACATAGTAGTTCTCTGTTGTATATAACTGCAGGCCCTTTACAAACAACTTTCTTTTTTTAAATGTTGTACGGGTTTATGGAGCAATGTGAATAGCAGTATCATGGATGATGTCATCTGTGATTTAATCAATGATGTCATTAATGATGTAATCAGTGAAGTCATCAATGATTTCATTTAACATGTCATGAGTGGTGTAATATGTGAGGTCATAAGAAATGCATATCGGGTGCAAATTATGATTAGTTTACTAAATTATAACTGATGAATTTTAGTGGATTTTCTGTGTTTAGTTCCTATCTCATTTCAACACCTAACTATAATGTAACTTTAGCCCTTGGTTTTTTCAATGAACTTTGGGTTTTTTATCATAACTTGAGTTTTTATTACCATACTTAACTATAACATAATTTTACCCTTTGTGTTTTTTCAGTGAATTTCTGTTGTTTTTCATCATATTCTAGGTTGAGCATAACCCAAACCCCCTTTGGCAACACATGGCCAACCCCACCACTGCTCAGAATGGGGTCAAACCCCATGCCCAACAGGGGAGTTGGCTGCAAAGAGGCAACCCCTGAAGCTTGCAGTCAGATCTGAGGTGGGTTGGCCCTACCCCAAACCGATTGCAGGTAGCTATCCCACACTCCGCATCACCTATGGCCTGCACAATTGCAGTTGACCATTATGACCAATTCCTTCTAATTTTTTTTTTAAGGTTCTATGTACCGCAATAGAACAGTACCATGGTACCATACTGGGCACTCACTGAGTACTGGGGTTCTTGGGGCGGGAATCGCAGTACCTACAACAAGATATCATTTTTCTTTAACTTTAACTTTAGAAAGGGGCCCTTTGGAACCCACCTATTGGGACTGAATCCTGTAATAGCAGCTATCAGAACATTTTGGTACCATTTGGTAAAATGACTGAACAGATTTACATCAAATCACAAAAAGCTTTCTTTCTGAATTAATCTCTAAGTTTGTACCATATTTGATGCAAATCTGTTCAATGGGACATGTTACAACGCCAGGGTATACTACGCATGCCATTACAACGCGGTCATTGCAACAACTGCGTTGTTACGACGCATACCATTACAACGCAAGTCATTACAACGACTTGCTGTAGGGGGGGCGCTGGAGTTTGGAATAGTATATTTTACTATTCCAACTCCAGTCTGTGCAACAGTAGGGAAGGTGTTGAATTTTAAATCCAACACCTTCTGCCCCCTACAGCAAGTTGTTGTAACGACTTGCGTTGTAATGGTATGCGATGTAGCAACAAGGTTGTGGTAAAGACCGCGTTGTAATGGCATGCATTGTATCGACTTCGTTGTAAACGATGTTTACCAAATCTGTTCAGTCATTTTTTTCTGCATCAGAGAACAAACTTTTCCATGGGAATTAAAATGGGAAATCTTCTTCACCCATGTTTGATGGAGCAGAGCAAACCTTTACATGAAGGAGACAAAGTGGATGATTCTTTATTGGTGGGAAGTTTCGTGCAGATTCGTCAAACTGGTCCAGAGTTATTAAAGAAATAACAAAGGTCTTTCTTATAGAAAGTCTGATTTAACTATAACTACTTTAGCGAGTTAGAGAGAGAGATCGGTGTGTGTGGGGGGGGCTAGACATAATGCTTGATATCTTAGTTGTGAAGTAAAGCAATCCCACTGTAACATACTGAGATGTAAAAGTACTCCTGATGTACTTACCATGATGTAATGACTCCAAATGTAAAGCTTGCAAAGTAACGACATATATTCTGATGGGCCTAATTAAAAGTTGAGAGGAAGGGTATCTCTGTAGGAGGTCCAGTGTTGCCCTATTCCAAGTCACTTGTCGTCACTGCTTTCCTAAATACCTTGTTGCACTGCAACATGGCCGGGTTCCATCTGCCAATAGCCAGTGGAAGCAGAGCCAGAAAATGGTAGAAAGGGAAGTCAAGGGTAAATAGATAAGTGACTACGCCTCCCATATTTTCCAGGACAGTCTCAGTTTTTTAGCATTTGCACGTCAAATGTCAGTACATTTAGCACCTGTCTTGTTTTTCAGAGACTGTCGACTGGACACTGAGGAAGGCAGGTTTTCAGTGTTCCAATGCATAATTAGTTCCCAGCCCTCATCGGAAAACTATTGAATTAACACGGATGATACTCTGTGTAAATTTTCATTTAATTCCCATTAGTACCTTATTGTTTGTGTTTTCTGTGTTGGTTAAGTGCTGTTGATCAAGTCATTTAATTCCCCTTGACCAATGCCAAATTGTAGTTGTTATTGTCTCTGGACTGTCTCGCTTTTTGGTTTTCAAAATCTGGTCATGCTATAACAAAGTTTGGTAAGCATCCACCTGCATGTTATTTCCCATTACAGGGTCAATATCTCATAAAGACAGGGTAATGGCGGTTAAATGACCCATGGAACTAGTAATATCGGATGCAGAGTTATTACCCAACGTGTCAGTTTTTTTATTGTATTCACATTAGATTCATTTAAATGCCAATAGTGATCGGTCATTATGTGGTGACTACAACATCCTTAAAATGTACTTGATGGAATTCCATTACTCTTTGAAAGTTCAATAGGCTTTGTTTGGCTTGCGACAGTCAATAGATGCCTTGAATTAGGAAAACGTTGCAACATTTAGAAAGGCTGGTATATGTGTGTGGAAAGTGTCAATGTAGGCCAGCACAGCACATTGCAACGCTGCAGAGTACGGAACTGTTTAGCCCAGTACGGGACAACAAGGTACAGCACAGCACTGTAAAACAAAGTAGGGCATACTATAGGACATCATGGTACAGTGCCATACACAACAGGACAACACCTGGCATTGCACAGCAGTCTAGCAACGTTTAAACCTTATACCTTTGCCTAGTACGGCACACCACAGGTCATCACAGTAGGACAGTGTACAGATGAACTCACATAATGATATTGCACAATATGGAAACGCATAAAAGAATGGAGTGCATGATAGTGCAGCACAGTATGAGGCGGCCTAGTACAGCACAGTAGAGCACACTGTCAATCAATGGTACAGTGCAGGAAGACACTGTAGAATAGCACACAACATGACAGTCCAGCAACGTTTAGCACACTTTAACATAGTGTGGGACGCTCTAGTAAGCACATTACAGTTATGAACGCCACATCACATTTGGCACAGGATGGCACAAACCGTTACAGCCCAGCATAGTACAGCACAATGAAGCAGAGCACGTGACTCCCCAGTAGAGCACAGTGCATCCCATTTCAGTACAAAATGCCTTTGTAATGGCACGTGAGGATAAGATTGGCATGTCAATGAGACACCATTAGACTTCTAGCGCCGCTGGATGCAGCAGGCATTGACCGCAGCCAGCGTTGGCAGGCCATGTTTGCAACATCTGAGTAGTGCACGCGGAGCTCAGCTGCTGGCTGTGTACCACTATACCGTATTTCAGAGGACTGCGGCTTCCGGTACCAGAGCCCATGCACTCAGATATTTGGCTTCGTCTGTGATGGTGCATTCTTGAGTAGGCCTCACGTTAACAAACTCTTCTTCACTTGATTTTTTCTCCTGAAATCGCTTAGAAAAATGATGGCCATTCTCCTAGTAAATTGTAAATATTCTCAAAAACCTGATGGCACTGCTTTTGCTGCTACACAATGATGTAGTTCGGCCCACTATGTGCCTTACTTGCAGAAAGCATGTCTGGAATCAGCAAACAAGTCTTCACAATTTTTGCGTATCTAAAACAACTTTCTCCATATACTTGTGCGTCTTTCGTAGGGCAAGAATAGTGAAGGCCCTGTATTTGTTTAGCATTTCTTTATCTGAGATACCTAACTTTTTACTGCAAAAGTAAGCACCAGCCCATCTTATGAAGCTGCTGACTATTGGTTGTGGAGATCTTTTTTCTATGGTACTTCTAAAATCTGGAAGCCCTATTCTTCACGGGCACCCCAAATCTCTTATCTTTGATAAGTAGCTGAAAATCGGGTTGTTCACGTGTGTCTCTATTCTAGTGCTTATATATTCTGTTCTTGCTGTAGCACGGGCATATCACACGTGCAACTGTTTGCGCTTTATACATGTGCGTATATCTATCAAACGGATATTATGTTTTTTGTTACCAGATTTTTTAAATGGCAAATCAATTATTAACGCAGCACGTTTAGGACTATCAAGGGCGTCTTTGCAGGTGCCTTATTCCTTGATTAACAAAGTATCAAGTTATGAGCACATAAAGAGAACAGAAAAACTGAAGCTGCACCCCAGTGACAGCCATCCTACTGACAGGCACAAACAGGCACAAACCGGTCTGGGGTTGCTTGTGTTCCTGTTCAGAGGGGACTTGGCCAGGCAGTTTGGGCTGAACTGTTCCTATTGGAGCTGGACCAAGACTGATTTGCACAGGGCTGTTTCTTGTCTGAAGTGGCACAGTGGGCAGAAAATGCTGGACAGGGTTGCGGCCCAGAGGAAGACTAGTGGCTAAAATTAATTCATGCAATCCACCCATCAAAGTTTACAACACATTGGGAAAACTGAAAAAGTATCCCATATTTGCAGAGGCCACCCCCGAAGGGGGCCTCGAGGGCTGGCGCCATAATAGACGCAGAGCCCTGGAAGGATCCAGTTCTGGGCGCCCTAAAGTGCCCAGAAGCAGAAATGGTGTAGCCCAGCGCACCCCACGGGCGCCAGAGAGGCGACATGCCCCCCCGGCCAATGAGGGGGTCGGGCGAGATACAAACCCCCCAATGGGGAAACACCGCCGGTGGGGGCGGGAAAGTGGAGAGGGGGATATAAGTCGCCGCTCACCCTATACAGCTCCTATCATCGGGGCGCCACAACATTTTTGAAGATCTCACCTGTGGGAGGACGTGGCAAGGTGAAGCTCTGCTCGGCTGCGGGACCTCACGACCTGTATCAGAAGTGCCACGAGGAATTGACCGCCGGCGTACTTGGAGCAGTTCGGCGGTCCGGTGCGGAGGACAGGTTTGTGTGGCGAGGCTGTACACCTCTTGGGGCATGGGCGCTCCAGCGGGCTGACTTGGCTGGCCGGCGCCAAGCTCTACCGACTCCGTTGCCTGGAGCTCAAGGTTGTGCCCCTCCCCTTACTTCACCAGCATGGCTGCGCACTGTGCGGCTGTGGGAGCACCGTCATCCACCGAGCGGGGCCAAAAAAGAAGCCCAGTCACTGCGGGACGCACCGCACAGCAGTGGTTGCTCGGGCCACCCTGCCCCCGCCTCTGGGAGTTGCCGGATTGTGCCCCTGTCGACGCGCGGTGCTCCACTTTCCCGTTGCTCCTCATCCGAGCCTTCGACACATGGTCCGTGGCCTTTGGTGTTGCGGCCGTGACCACCAGAGCACGGGTGAGCGGCGCGGGGGGCTGGGTCATTGCGAAAAGGCTCCCCTAGTCCTGATCTGTGCGCACGGAGGCTCCCCGTTCCGTGAGGGGGCGGCGCCCAAGAGTGTTGAAAAGTTCAGCGGACCGGTAAAGAATTTCAGAAGCCCAGGGCACATGAAGGAGCGTTGCGCTGCCCAAAGAAGTGAAGACTGGCAATTGGGACCATTTGTGCAGCAAAAGTCGAGCAATTTTAGAGTCAGGGGGTTGAGTGAGCTGGTAGTAAACCGAATTGGGAGCACTGTCTAGAGCTCGAGCCCCATTCTGGGATCATGAACCCTAAACTGGCTGGGGAACTAATTTCCAGTTTCATAATTTGTGTCTGAGAGCAGGTGTTGGCAGCTCGGTCTGCAATCACAGTCTGGGGGGTTTCCTGCCTTGGCCCAGAGAACCTGCTGGGAATCAGCTCTATTCCACAAGGATGCTTGGTGCATAAAGACAAGCAGCAGCACACCGCCTAGAATGGAAAGCAAGGGTCAGGTTAAAGGCCCAATCCACACTATTGAAATCTTGGTGCATAAGGAGGGCGGCAGCACCCCGCCTAGAAGGTAAATCAGCAGGCCACCAACAACACACACGTTGGAGCGCTGGGATGGAAACGAGCAGCCAGAAGAGCTGAGCGAGTTGTTAAGGAAAATCCGGGCTGCATCAGAGCTCCATGGGACCAGCTGGCTGCAGACAGAAGTGGGCAAAAACACAGGAGAAGGGTCAAGCAACCAGCAACCCGAGGACGTCAGAATGCCAGCACCCAGGAAGAGGCGGAGGGCAGCATCCAAAGCACAGCGGACGACGATGGCCAAAAAAGGATGCCAGAGGACTGGCCTGTAGCTATCCCGGCGACGGCAGGAGCGAACAGTGACGCCGGCAACGCAGCAACAAGGGGTGAGCATATTGGTACAATAGCGCAGGAATGTTTAAAAACAATGTCACCATTGTTGCTGAAGGGGCTGGGATCACAGGGGTTAGGGTAAGGGGGCCCCCAACCTCAAGGGGGAGTATCTGTGCTACCATGGCACTTGATAGACCCAGGCTGCTCGCAACAGGAGTGCTTGCAGGGGCAGGTCACGCAGGAGACACGGGGGGAGTTAGGGTCCCCCGTGGCGGCATGGGGTAGCGCACATGTAGCAAACGACCCGGCTAGAGTAGCCTTAGCCCCGGACGCATACACCAGGCCTTCGCCAGGCCCAGCATCAATGACCACAAGGGCCACAGGGCTAGCAAGCCTGATCCTCTTGGCAGTAAAGGAGAGGATATGGAGGAAGGAATTTATTGACATTTTTTCACTGCTAGAGATCCAATTAGGCGGGCTGGACCTGACAGTGTGTGACAAAAAAGATGAGGATAGAAGGGAAAGGAGAAGGGAGCGGAAAGAGAGGAACTTTGATAACTGGCTAGACGCATTTAGAATAATGCCCTGCATAATTGTGGAGAAATTCCCACGCTACGCAGCCAACCTATGGTTATACGAGGCCAACATCCACGGGGCTCAGAGGCAATTCCCGGGGGATGCGTGGCTAGAATATGACAAAGGTTTTAGGTTAAAGATGCAGACACACCCAGAAATGGAGTGCAATTAGGAAGATGTGTCAGGTTTCATACACAAGATGATGGTTGCAAAAGGGGTTAAAACATGGGCGGGAAAAGGCGAGCAGCCCTTTCGGGGTTCTTTCTACAAAGGGAAGGGCAAGTCATTCCATAGGCCCAAACCATTTAGTACATGGAAATCCCCACCTCCCAATGGGCCGGCAGCCATCTGCTGGAAATATGATTCCAACGAATGCACCTGGGGGGCCTCATGCAAATTTCAGCACATATGTTCCGCGTGTGGCGGAGGACACCCAGCAGCAGGGTGCAAGCGCAAGAAAGAGCGTAGAGGGGACAAGAAAGAGAAGAAAAGAAAGCAGTTAGTCAGTCACGAAAGAAGAGGGGGGACCAAAGGGAATACACAACTATCGGTTAGCCAAGTCCCCCATCAACACACAACAACTCCGCCAGCTAGCCAACAAATACCACAACAAGACAGACGCCGCCGTACTCATGCAAGGTTTTGAGGAAGGTTTTGTGATACCATTTGAGGGCCCACTCCCACTGGGCGGCGCAAAAAACTTAAAATCAGCACTACAACACCCTGAGGTAGTTTGCAAAAAACTAGAAAAGGAGAAGTCCCTTAGTAGGGTAGAGGGCCCCCTGCCCCTCCATTTAATAAAGGGGGTAGTAGTCTCTCCCCTGGGGGTAGTACCCAAAAAGGAACCAGGTCAGTTCAGATTGATTCACCACCTATCCTTCCCTGAGGGCACGTCAGTGAATGACGGGATCAGCGCCGAGTTATGCTCCGTTGGTTACGCTACAGTCGACGACGCCATAGACTTAGTAAGGTTCTCAGGCCGAGGAGCCCTCATGGCAAAAGCAGACATCGAGTCCGCCTTCCGCCTCCTACCGGTGCATCCCTCGAGTTTCCACCTCTTGGGTTTCCAGTGGGAAGGGGCACTGTACATTGACAAAGCAATGCCATGGTGTGCGCAGTAACCTGCGCATACTTTGTACAATTTAGCACCTTTTTAGAATGGGCCCTGCATGACAGGCATCCTGCGGAGGTAAACTACACTACCTGAGTGACTTTCTGTTCACGGGCCCCGCAAGCTCACCAGAGTGTGGGGACACACTGGAGGCATTCCAAGAGTTAGCCAGGGAACTGGGGATCCCACTGGCAGCAGAGAAGACAGTAGGCCCCGCAACAAAAATCACATTCCTGGGAATAGAGCTAGACTCAGTGGCGGGAACATCCAGATTGCCTGAGGATAAGGTGAGGGATTTCAGGGAGGAGATAAGGGGCCTCTGCGGCCGCGACAAGGCAACCCTCCCCGAGCTCCAGAGGTTGATCGGCAAGCTAAATTTGGCGGCCAGGGTTATCCCCGCCTTTTTGCCAGGCACCTCACCCAGCTCACAGCAGTACTCACTCACAAGCATCACCACGTCAGGCTGGGGGCAGGGGTCAAGCAGGACCTGCTTATGTGGGACACATTCCAGGCAGAATTCAATGGTGTCCTGATCTGGAGAGGAGGCTGGGTGACAGCCAAACAGATAGCCCTGTTCACAAATGCAGCGGGTAGCACAGGTTTCGGGGCAATCCTGGGCGACAAATGGTACGCAAGGCAATGGCCGAACAGTTGGCACAAACAACATTACATTTCTTGAGCTCTTTCCTATCGTAGTGGCCCTCACAGTCTGGAAGCAGGAACTGAGGGACATGAAGCTGACGCTTTGGTCAGATAACAAAGGGGTGGTACAGGCAATCAACAGAGGTTCAGCCAGGTGCCCAGATACGGTAAGATTAATGCGTCAAATGGTTAAATTGCAGTTGGAGGGGAACGTAGATCTGAAGGCACGCCATGTACCAGGGGTGGAGAACGCTATGGCGGACGCCCTTTCGCGAGCACAGACGAGCAGATTCAGGGAATTGGATCCAGGGGCGGAGCGGGTGATGACCCTCTTTCCAGAACAGTTATGGGGCCTGGCGGGATAGACCTGTCGGCTCTGGTGAACCTATCGCTTGCCCCGGAAGCAGCCAGGCGCTACAAAAAATACGCGGGGACAGTGATGCAAATAGGAGGAATCCAGACACTGGGAAATATGGGTGAAACAAGAAAAGCAGTTGAGCGGTTCATCCATTGGGCTTTCACCAACAAAAGGTCTAGATCGTGGGCGCAGGCCCACTTGTCCGCCATTGCCCACTTCACAAAGATTTGCTCTGGCCAGGGCCCCACAGCCTCGCACTACATCAAAGCAGCAATGAAAGGGTGTAAGCAGGCTGAGGAGTAAGGGCAGATAGCAGGCGACCCATGGACTTCGCGAGATTGGGCCAGCTCATGGACGCATTGGGGGCGATAACAAAGGACACCTTCGAGCTCTACCTGTTTAAGGTGGCCTTCTCAATCGCATTCTTTGGGGCATTTTGCCTCAGCGAGCTAGTAGCACCCAGGAGGGCTGGGCCAGCAGGGCGGTGATTGCAGGCAGCCGATGTCAAACACAAATTAGCGGAGGTTGAGCTAGTCCTGAAGCAGTCAAAAACGGATCAGGCCGGCAAGGGGGCGGTGTTGCAGTTGAAGTGCGTCAAGGACCACAGATACTGTGCTGTCTGCTGCCTCCTCACGTACATGGCGGTGCGACCAGCAGGGGGGGGCACTTTTCAAGCATGAAGATGGGAGCCACCTAAGCAAATTTCAGTTCACAGCAGTGATGTGCCAGGCCCTGGCCAAAGCAGGGCTACCCCCAGCAGCATTCGGCTCCCACTCATTTAGGATTGGCGCAGCAAACTCAGCAGCGCAACACGGGATGACCGAGGCACGGATACAGGCAGTAGGCAGATGGCGGTCCCGGGCATACAAGACCTATGTGAGACCCCAACTACAGGATTGGCGCAGCAAACTCAGCAGCGCAACACGGGATGACCGAGACAGGGATACAGGCAGTAGGCAGATGGCGGTCCCGGGCATACAAGACCTATGTGAGACCCCAACTACTGTAGAGACTCTTGGTAAAGACACAGGGGCTGTTGAAATGGGGGGGGTCGCACCTTCCAAGGAGAGAGGCCGTCTGACATTTGTGACCATTGCTTCAGCAGGAGGGCGACCCTGCCTGGTATGGGTGGTAGGCCACTCCTTTGTATCCAGGATGCAAACGTGGTGGCAGTGGGGGGGCCACAGGAAGACCAGTCAACACATGCATCCGATGGCTAGGTCAACCGGGGATGAGATGGAATCAACTGCCAGCAACCCTAAGGGACCTTCGGGCGGACACAGCATGGCACCCTGACATCTTGATAATCCACCTCGGGGGTAACGACCTAGCCCAAATGGGGAGGAAGGCACTCCTCCAAGACATCCAGACAGACCTAACAGAGGCAGCGAGGTGCTTTGGTAGCACGTCCATCATTTGGTCGGAGCTGATCAGTAGAATGGTGTGGCGGGGAGCCGAGTCACACAAGGCAGTTGAAAATTTGAGGAGAAAGCTGAACATCGCAGTTAACAAATTCTGCAAAACCAATGGCTTGGAAAGCATCAGGCACGGACTCATCCATCCAGGCCGCCCAGAGCTCTATGGGCGGGAGGGGGTTCACCTGTCGGAAGATGGGATGCGTGTTTTCTGGGATAACCTGTGGGGCGCAATGGCTCTGGCAGGCTGCAAATAAAAAAATAAAAAAAGAAGGATGCGAGGGGGAGCCGCAGGAAGACGTTAGCCTCCCTGACGGCATGGTGGAGAAGTAAGGGTACAATGGTTGGTTATGGAGACACACCAACAGGGCGGTGTGTAGGAGAAGGGCCACTCACTTTGGGATGCCTCAAGGCAGGGTGAGTTGGCCTAACAAAGAGGGGGTAGCAAACGGAGACGGCACTCGCAGCCCAGACCCCACCGGACGGCAGGGCACAAACAAGACTAACAAGGTAGCGAGTTGGGGCCTAACTCCGGGGAGAAGCAACCCCCCACACGCAAAGAGCGTGGAAACCAACCAAACAATGGTATGACCCAGAAGCGACAAAAAGGAGATAAGCCTGCAAAAGAACTAACCAATGAACTGTCAGTGTGATTTACCAATTTGTGATGTACATACGATTTACGGCAAACAATGTGTATGTCAAGCAAAGTATATGATTTATGATGACCAAAATATGACAGTTCACAAATGATGATTTATGACCAGGGGTCATACAAATTATGACCAAAGTATATGCATGTATTTGTAATAAAACTGCGGCCAACAACGACCATTAGAACCGCAACGCATGTTGGCTGTTTATTCTAAGGGGTACAAAGATAGGAGAGTGCATGTATACTAGAATGGGCACAGTGCGGGGTTATGTATTTTCAACACATTATAGAATGTCTTAAACCAAGACAGGATTTGCACTGCATAAAATTACTAAATTACTTGGATTGTCCCTCTCCAAGAATTACTTTTTTTCTCATCGCTTTCATCTGCAGCTGTTGAATTGTACAAAGTTTCATGAAATACATGAAATGGCGAAAATATTGCACACAATGCAGAATTTGTGAATTATGCAAGTTTATCCAGGTGGAACAAAGCATTCTCACAAACCTACTGCAAAAGTAAAATTTGGGATTCTCCCACTAAACATTCTGGCAATATCATTGCACTGTCATAACAATCACTGCAGCTGTCACCGTTGATGGGGTATTTGACCACTCACAGATGCAGGTGATGCTGAACTGATAAACTGACATATTTCAAAGTTGAAATAGCGTTACATTAGGTAGAAGCTGGTAACCACTGTTTATGGTTTGCACAAAATAATGAAGCAATACACCTAAAATAACTGATAGGTGCCCATGTTTTAGGTCTGGTCTAAAAGCTTTAGTTGGCTTGCCGGTATCATGTTTTCCAAAAAATACCAAAAAATACACACATAAAGAGGCTTCTAATATACACTCTTTCACCATAGGTCTGTTGACATGTCACTCAAACCATACTCCCTCACACCCCAGAGGAAGGTATAGTCCTGCAGACCAACCCACTCCAGCCATTGGATGCTTTCACTTTGAGTGACTGCATTTTACCCTTGCACATGTACACATACACCTAAAAAAATGCTTCCTCCCGAAATAGAAATTGATAGATACTTGCACTTCCCAATGACTGATAGTCCCTATGTATATTAGGGTTACATCAACTATTTTCATAACTCTCAAGCCATTTGTTGTAACTTACAATGTTCGTTCCTCACTATAAGCCACCTTTGGCATATTTACTTATCCTACTGAAAATGAGCACAAGTAATTCGAGAAGAGGTCTTCAAACCATTTTCCGTGGGGGGTCTCAGAGTAAAAAAGTTTGGAATCGGGGCCTGCCTACAAAACTTCATAGCAAGACTTGAGGAAATGGGAATGGTAAGGATGAGCGCAGGGGGATGGGAGTATGAGATAATTTCAGAGGTACTTTTCTGCATCTCAAATTCTGCACTAAAGGTGAGCATTATAAAAGAGCAAATACATTACACAAAAACAAAAATTGACCAAAAAAATCTACCCCACATAATTGGGGTGTTGTGAGCCCCTCACACTCCTGGGCCCAATGCCACTGCACCTGCTGCACAAATGATAGCTACAGCCCTGAGTAGCAGAGTGTCTCTCTGCCTCTGCCTATCCCTACAATTCTTGGTCATCACTTCAGTTCAGCTTCTCTGTCCTTTTGAGAGAAAAAATGAGCGCCCACATGTTGCCCCCACTTTTCAGCAACACTTCTTCAGCTCTAATGCTAGCAAGGCCTGTTGCCTCTTTTGGAAAGTAAGACAGTAATCATTCTGATGCAGTGTATGCCTCACACACCTAGGCCCCAGAGTCACTTTACCTGCTTCACTAATGGTAGCTACCTCCTTGCAAAACTGGCAGTCTCCTCTGCTCATTGTTAAAAACATGGACTCCCTTCTGTCATCTCTCTGAGGCCCAAGCTAAGCTGTCTCCTCTGAATCAATATACACCTCCCTTGGGCCATTGGTATGAGGCCAAAAGCAACAGTGGCATAGAAGGATGCACTGGGCCTTAATGCAAACAAGGAATGGTAGTAAAGCAGACATAATTGGAATTTTGTTGGCCCCTCACACCACTGGACCTCGGTGCAACTGCACCTGCAGCATCAATGATACCTACAACCCTTCGAAACAGGCTTCGTCCCCTGCCCACTGCACAGAGCTATTACTCCTAGGCCGAGCCTCAAAAGTAGGCTGTTTGCCACTTTACGTAATAAAAAAAGGAACAAAGTCCCACATCTCACCTCCCCTTCCCCGGTGCTGCGGCCCTGTTCCCAGAGCAACAAGGGTCAGCTGGACCCTAATACAAGCAAAGAAAATTGGCCTCCACTCTACTTTTTGCTAGTAAGACAGTCATAATTGGGGTACATGGGCCCTCTCACACCCTTAGTCCCAGTGTCACTGCACCTGCTACATTAATGGTAGTGCTTACCCTTTCATAAAAAACAACCCACATATGTTGATACCTTCCTCAGGTCATCGCTCTAAGAAAGAGCTGTAGCACCCTTCCTATGGGCCATGTCTTTGATGTTATCTATGAATCTCCCTGTTTTCCTCTTTTTCCTGGGTCATTACTCTGAAGCTCCAGGGGTCCAGATGATCAGGGCTCTGCTTCTGAATGCGACCCTGCTGACTGCCCTTCAACTTACCCGAAAGGACATCTGCATGTCGAATTGGGCAGATCTAAGGGGACCAATGTGTCTAAGTTTTTTTTAATTTCACAAACCAGTTCCCATACTTTTTGCTAACCATCTCTGAAGGGTTAATGTGGACCCTGTGATCCCTCTGAGTAAAAGTTAGAGGGGATGGGATGGGGCTTTCATGTGTTGTGAAGACAAGAGCAAGACAGAGCGGTAAAGAAGAAATGGGCCTTCTCACCAAAGTGCCTGCTACCTGAATAAATGTAAATGTGTGCAATTGGTTAATCACCAAATGTAAGGGCTGCTTGGGACTTAGTATAAGCCTTCATTGATGGAGTAACTTGAAGTTTCATGATGACAAGTGACATAAGAGTGTTGAGTTCTGGATAGTGTACTTTTAATGGATACTTATAAAAACGGTTGCACTGGTTACAGTATGATAACCTATTACTAAATATTTGCTTTGAAAGCGCGTATTTGATCTTAAACACTAAACAAAGAGCCACTGTAATTATGCAATTCTGTGGCTTTTTTCGCCTAATTATCGATCTTTCACATTTGCTGCATAATCTAACATCTGATGCATAACTTGCGGATTTAAGAAAAAAATTGTGTCTAGCTCAAACTGATGAAAAGTTAGTAAATGTGTCGATGTGCTCCGGAGCAGTGGAAGACCATTCACAAAGGTTAACTGGTCACCTTTCATTTTCTTATTTCTTTATTTGGTTGTTAAACAACTGCTTCTAATCTTTACCCAAACAGTATTACCATGTGTACAAAGTACAAACAATGAAGTAATACTATACAAAAAAGGTGCTGCATTATGGCGCATAATTTGCCTTTTCTTCTTGCATAATTTCATCAACCCTGCTGCACAATTTGGTGCTCCTCTGCCACATAATTCCAGTGGCTAAGACTAAACCATTATGCAGCAGCCTATTTTACACTGTGTGTAATATAGTTTTAAAATAATGATTTACATATTCACATTCACAGTGCTTTTTGTTACAAGCTGGGACCTTGTAGCACTATATATATACATACAGGTCCATTTCCCCACTGCGCCCACCAGGATTCAATTCTGTGACTCATTGGCCTTACACACAGACATCTGCAGTGATTGCATTAACCAATTGAGGTTTCATAAGTATTAACTTGAAATTAATTTTCATTTAAGGTGTTTATCTGCAGTTACCTGAAGGTGAAAACACAGAACATAATAGTTACAGAATATTTTGTTCTTTTTAATCATGTCTTTGGCCCTGTCATGCACTTCGGATGCTGCTTGTAAATGAAGATGGCCTGGAAATGTAGTAAATAAACAAATTTGCGCTTCCAGGCCATTTTAATTCACAAGTTCTTACTAAGGCATTTATGCCCCACTGGGAATACAGCCACGGTCCCCTGGAGGGGGGATTGGGGGGGGGCGCACCCCACAGTTTGAAGACCTCTGCAATAAGAGTAACTAGAGTGTATATGTAATTT